>JAUIMM010000489.1:0-585000 GCA_031769625.1 Taudactylus pleione
GTGTGTTTGTTTTGGTGTGTGTTTTTGTGTGTTTGTTTTTCTGTGTTTTTGTGTGTGTTTGTTTTTGTGTGTGTTATTGTGTGTTTTTGTTTGTGTGTGTGTTTTTGTGTGTGTGTTTGTTTTTGTGTGTGTTTGTTTTTGTGTGTTTTTGTGTGCGTTTGTTTTTGTGTGTGTTTTTGTGGGTTTTTGTTTGTGTGTGTGTTTTTGTGTGGTTTTGTTTGTGTGTGTGTTTTTGTGTGTGTGTTTGTTTTTGTGTGTTTTTGTGTGTATGTTTGTTTTTGTGTGTGTTTTTGTGTGTGTGTTTTTGTGTGTGATTTTGTGTGTTTGTTTTTGTGTGTGTTTTGTGTGTTTGTTTTTGTGTGTGTTTTTGTGTGTTTGTGAGTGTGTGTGTTTCTGTGTGTGTTTGTGTGTGTGTGTGTGTGTGTGTGTGTGTTTTTTTGTGTGTGTTTTTGTGTGTGTATTTGTGTGTGTGTTTTTGCATGTGTTTTTGTGTGTGTTTGTTTTTGTTTGTGTGTTTTTGCATGTGTTTTTGTGTGTGTGTGTGTGTTTTTGTTTGTGTTTTTGTGTGTGTTTTTATCTGTGTGTTTGTTTTTGTGTGTTTTTGGGTGTTTTGTGTGTGTGTGTAGTTTGTGAGGTGTTTGATTTTGTTTGTGAGGTGCTTGTGTGTGTGTTTGTTTTTGTGTGTGTGTTTGTTTTTGTGTTTGTTTTTGTGTGTGTTTTGTGTGTTTGTTTTTGTGTATGTGTTTATTTTTGTGAGTGTGTTTGTTTTCGTTTGTGTGTTTGTTTTTGTGTGTGTGTTTGTTTTTGTGTGTGTGTGTGTTTTTGTGTGTGTTTTTGTGTGTTTGTTTTTGTGTATGTGTTTATTTTTGTGAGTGTGTTTGTTTTTGTGTGTGTGTGTGTTTTTGCGTGTGTTTTTGTGTGTTTCTTTTTGTGTGTGTTTTTGTGTGTGTGTGTTTTTGTGTGTGGTATTGTGTGTTTTTGTGTGTGTGTGTTTTTGTGTATGTTTTTGTGTGTTTCTTTTTGTGTGTGTTTTTGTGTTGTTTTGTCTTTGTGTGTATTTTTGTGTGTGTGTTTTTGTGCATGTTTTTGTGTGTGTTTTTGTGTGTCTGTTTGTTTTTGTTTGCATTTTTGTGTGTTTTTGTGTGTGTTTGTTTTGGTGTGTGTTTGTTTTTGTGTGTATTTTTGTGTGTTTGTGTGTGTGTTTGTTTTGGTGTGTGTTTTTGTGTGTGTTTGTTTTTCTGTGTGTTTGTTTTTGTGTGTTTTTGTGTATTTGTGTGTTTTTGTGTGTATGTTTTTGTGTGTGTTTTTGCGTGTTTTTTTGTGTGTTTCTTTTTGTGTGTGTTTTTGTGTGTTTTTGTTTTTGTGTGTGTTTTTGTGTGTGTTTGTTTTTGTGTTTGTGTGTGTGTTTGTTTTTGTGTGTGTGTTTTTTTGTGTGTTTGTTTTTGTGTGTGATTTTGTGTGTGTTGGTTTTTGTGTGTGTTTGTTTTTGTGTGTTTGGTTTTGTGTGGTTTTTTTTGTCTTTGTGTTTGTTTTTGAGTGTGTTTTTGTGTGTGTGTGTTTTTGTGCATGTTTTTGTGTTTGTTTTTGTGTGTTTTTGTGTGTTTTTGTGTGTGCGTTTTTGTGTGTGTGTTTTTGTGTTTGTTTTTGTGTGTTTTTCTGTGTGTGTTTGTTTTTGTGTGTGTTTTTGTGTTTGTGTGTTTTTGTGTGTGTGTGCTTTTGTGTGTTTTTGTGTGTTTTTTGTGTGTTTTTGTGTGTGTGTTTTTATGTGTGTGTTTTTGTGTGTGTTTTTGTGTGTGTGTTTTTGCATGTGTTTTTGTGTGTGTTTGTTTTTGTTTGTGTGTTTTTGCTTGTGATTTGTTGTGTGTGTGTGTTTTTGTTTGTGTTTTTGTGTGTGTTCTTGTCTGTTTTTTTTTTTGTGTGTTTTTGTGTGTGTTTTTGTGTGTTTCTTTTTGTGTGTGTTTTTGTGTGTTTTTGTTTTTGTGTGTGTTTTTGTGTGTGTGTTTGTTTTTGTGTGTGTGTGTTTGTTTTTGTGTGTGTTTTTGTCTTTGTGTTTGTTTTTGAGTGTGTTTTTGTGTGTGTGTGTTTTTGTGCATGTTTTTGTGTGTGTTTTTGTGTGTCTGTTTGTTTTTGTGTGCATTTTTGTGTGTTTTTGTGTGTGTTTGTTTTGGTGTGTGTTTTTGTGTGTGTTTGTTTGTGTGTATGTTTTTGTGTGTGTTTTTGTGTGTGTTTGTTTTTGTTTGTTTTTGTGTGTGTTTGTTTTTGTGTGTGTTTTTGTGTGTGTGTTTGTTTTTGTGTGTTTTGTGTGTTTGTTTTTGTGTGCGTTTTAGTTTTTGTGTGTTTTTGTGTGTATTTTTGTGTGTGTGTAGTTTGTGAGGTGTTTGTTTGATTTTGATTATGAGGTGCTTGTGTGTGTGTTTGTTTTTGTGTGTGTGTTTGTTTTTGTGTTTGTTTTTGAGTGTGTTTTTGTGTGTGTGTGTTTTTGTGCATGTTTTTGTGTTTGTTTTTGTGTGTGTGTTTGTTTTTGTGTGTATTTTTGTGTGTTTGTGTGTGTTTTTTTTGTGTGTGTTTTTGTGAGTGCTTGTTTTTGTGAGTTTTTGTGTGTTTGCTTTTGTGTGTGTTTTTGTGTGTTTTTTGTGTGTTTTTGTGTGTGCATTTTTGTGTGTGTGTTTTTGTGTTTGTTTTTGTGTGTTTTTGTGTGTGTGTTTGTTTTTGTGTGTGTTTTTGTGTGTTTGTGTGTTTTTGTGTGTGTGTGCTTTTGTGTGTTTTTGTGAGTTTTTTGTGTGTTTTTGTGTGTTTTTGTGTGTGTGTTTTTATGTGTGTGTTTTTGTGTGTGTGTTTTTGCATGTGTTTTTGTGTGTGTTTGTTTTTGTTTGTGTGTTTTTGCTTGTGATTTGTTGTGTGTGTGTGTTTTTGTTTGTGTTTTTGTGTGTGTTTTTGTCTGTGTGTTTGTTTTTGCGTGTTTTTGTGTGTGTTTTTGTGTGTTTCTTTTTGTGTGTGTTTTTGTGTGTGTTTTTGTGTGTGTGTTTGTTTTTGTGTGTGTGTGTGTTTGTTTTTGTGTGTGTTTTTGTCTTTGTGTTTGTTTTTGAGTGTGTTTTTGTGTGTGTGTGTTTTTGTGCATGTTTTTGTGTGTGTTTTTGTGTGTCTGTTTGTTTTTGTGTGCATTTTTGTGTGTTTTTGTGTGTGTTTGTTTTGGTGTGTGTTTTTGTGTGTGTTTGTTTGTGTGTGTGTTTTTGTGTGTGTTTTTGTGTGTGTTTGTTTTTGTTTGTTTTTGTGTGTATGTTTGTTTTTGTGTGTGTTTTTGTGTGTGTGTTTGTTTTTGTGTGTTTTGTGTGTTTGTTTTTGTGTGCGTTTTTGTTTTTGTGTGTTTTTGTGTGTATTTTTGTGTGTGTGTAGTTTGTGAGGTGTTTGTTTGATTTTGATTATGAGGTGCTTGTGTGTGTGTTTGTTTTTGTGTGTGTGTTTGTTTTTGTGTTTGTTTTTGTGTATGTTTTTGTGTGTTTGTTTTTCTGTGTGTGTTTGTTTTTGTGTGTGTTTTTGTGTTTGTTTTTGTGTGTGTGTTTGTTTTGTGTGTGTTTTTGTGTGTTTGTGTGTGTTTGTTTTTGTGTGTGTTTTGGTGTGTGTTTTTGTGTGTTTTTGTGTTTTTTTGTGTATGTGTTTAATTTTTGTGAGTGTGTTTGTTTTCATTTGTGTGTTTGTTTTTGTGTGTTTGTTTTTCTGTGTGTTTGTTTTTGTTTGTTTGTTTTTCTGTGTGTTTTTGTCAGTGGTTTTGTGTGTGTTTTTGTGTGTGTGTTTTTGCGTGTGTTTTTGTGTGTTTCTGTTTGTGTGTGTTTTTGTGTGTTTTTGTTTTTGTGTGTTTTTGTGTGTATTTTTGTGTGTGTATAGTTTGTGAGGTGTTTGTTTGATTTTGATTATGAGGTGCTTGTGTGTGTGTTTGTTTTTGTGTGTGTGTTTGTTTTTGTGTTTGTTTTTGTGTATGTTTTTGTGTGTTTGTTTTTCTGTGTGTGTTTGTTTTTGTGTGTGTTTTTGTGTTTGTTTTTGTGTGTGTGTTTGTTTTGTGTGTGTTTTTGTGTGTGTTTTTGTGTGTGTTTGTTTTTGTTTGTTTGTTTTTCTGTGTGTTTTTGTCAGTGGTTTTGTGTGTGTTTTTGTGTGTGTGTGTTTTTGCGTGTGTTTTTGTGTGTTTCTGTTTGTGTGTGTTTTTGTGTGTTTTTGTTTTTGTGTGTGTTTTTGTGTGTGTGTTTGTTTTTGTGTTTGTGTGTGTGTTTGTTTTTGTGTGTGTGTTTTTTTGTGTTTGTTCTTGTGTGTGTTTTTGTGTGTGTTGGTTTTTGTGTGTGTTTGTTTTTGTGTGTGTTTTTGTCTTTGTGTTTGTTTTTGAGTGTGTTTTTGTGTGTGTGTGTTTTTGTGCATGTTTTTGTGTGTGTTTTTGTGTGTCTGTTTGTTTTTGTGTATATTTTTGAGTGTTTTTATGTGTGTTTGTTTTTGTGTGTGTTTGTTTTTGTGTGTGTGTTTGTTTTTGTGTGTATTTTTGTGTGTTTGTGTGTGTTTTTTTAGGTGTGTGTGTTTTTGTTTGTGTTTGTTTTTGTGTGTTTTTGTGTGTGTTTGTTTTTGTGTGTTTTTGTGTGTTTTTTGTGTGTTTTTGTGTGTGTGTTTTTGTGTGTGTGTTTGTTTTTGTGTGTGTTTTTGTGTTTGTGTGTGTGTTTTTGTGTGTGTTTGTGTGTGTGTGTGTGTTTTTGCATGTGTTTTTGTGTGTGTTTGTTTTTCTTTGTGTGTTTTTGCATGTGTTTTTTTGTGTGTGTGTGTGTTTTTGTTTGTGTTTTTGTGTGTGTTTTTGTCTGTGTGTTTGTTTTTGCGTGTTTTTGTGTGTGTTTTTCTGTGTGTGTAGTTTGTGAGGTGTTTGTTTGATTTTGTTTGTGAGGTGCTTGTGTGTGTGTTTGTTTTTGTGTGTGTGTTTGTTTTTGTGTTTGCTTTTGGTAGTGGTTTTGTGTGTTTGTTTTATGTGTGTGTTTATTTTTGTGTGTGTATTTGTCTGTGTTTTTGTGTATGTGTTTATTTTTGTGAGTGTGTTTGTTTTTGTTTGAGTGTTTGTTTTTGTTTGTTTGTTTTTCTGTGTGTTTTTGAGTATGTGTGTTTTTGTGTGTGTTATTGTGTGTGTTTTTGTGTATGTGTGTTTTTGCGTGTGTTTTTGTGTGTTTGTTTTGTGTGTGTGTTTATTTTTGTGTGTGTTTTTGTGTGTGTTTTTGTGTGTTTGTTTTTGTGAGTGTGTTTGTTTTCATTTGTGTGTTTGTTTTTGTTTGTTTGTTTTTCTGTGTGTTTTTGTGTGTGTGTTTTTGTGTGTGTTTTTGTTTGTGTTTTTGTGTGTTTCTTTTTGTGTGTGTTTTTGTGTTTTTTTGTTTTTTTGTGTGTTTTTGTGTTTGTTTTTGTGTGTCTGTGTGTTTGTTTTTGTGTGCTTGTTTTTGTGTGTGTTTTTGTCTTTGTGTTTGTTTTTGAGTGTGTTTTTCTGTGTGTGTGTTTTTGTGCATGTTTTTGTGTGTGTTTTAGTGTGTCTGTTTGTTTTTGTGTGCATTTTTGTGTGCTTTTGTGTGTGTTTGTTTTGGTGTGTGTTTTTGTGTGTTTGTTTTTGTGTGTTTTTGTGTGTTTGTTTTTGTGTGTTTTTGTGTGTGTTATTGTGTGTGTTTGTTTTTGTGTGTTTTTGTGTGTATGTTTGTTTTTGTGTGTGTTTTTGTGTGTGTGTGTGTTTGTTTTTGTGTGTTTTGTGTGTTTGTTTTTGTGTGTGTGTCTGTTTTTGTTTGTTTTTGTGTGTGTGTGTGTTTTTGTGTGTGTGTGTTTTTGTGCATGTTTTTGTGTGTGTTTTTGTGTGTCTGCTTGTTTTTGTGTGTATTTTTGTGTGTTTTTGTGTGTGTTTGTTTTGGTGTGTGTTTTTGTGTGTGTTTGTTTTTGTGTGTGTGTGTTTGTTTTTGTGTGTATTTTTGTGTGTTTGTGTTTTTTTTTTGGTGTGTGTTTTTGTGTGTGTTTGTTTTTGTGTGTTTTTGTGTGTGTTTGTTTTTTGTGTGTTTGTGTGTGTGTGTGTGTGTGTGTTTTTGTGTGTGTTTTTGTGTGTTTGTTTTTGTGTGTGTTTGTGTTTTTGTGTGTGTGCTTTTGTGTGTGTTTTTGTTTTTGTGTGTGTGTTTGTTTTTGTGTGTGTGTGTTATTGTGTGTGTTTTTGTGTGTGTTTGTTTTTGTGTGTGTTTTAAGCTCGATCCGTGAAAATGGAGGGTTTCTTGGCTTTGGCCTGCTTGGGCCCGCCTCTTCCTCCTCTACAGCTGGACTTTGTTTCCCAGCACCTACCAAATTATATAAAATATAAAATGGGAAATATGACCAGTTCTTGTTTTGTTTAAAAAATGTGATTGGAACTTACCTGGCTCAGTTGGCCTCTGCTCACCATGCTGCTCGCTTGCCATTCTGCTAACCAGTGAGAGAGCATGAAGAATCCTGCTTGTGCAGACTTTTTTATAGATGTGATCGCATCCCTGGATTGGTTACCCGTGCATCCTTATTTCCCTAACTACAAATGCACACCTTTCCTGCATTCCCTAATTACTGCGTGGGTTGGGCTAGATGTGAGCGCATCACTGGATTGGTTACCCGTGCATCCCTATTTGCCTAACTACAAATGCACACCTTTCCTGCATTCCCTAATCACTGCGTGGGTTGGGCTAGATGTGAGCGCATCACTGGATTGGTTACCCGTGCATCCCTATTTGCCTAACTACAAATGCACACCTTTCCTGCATGTTTCAATAATTGCTGTTTGGTTTATTTATTTAAGGCAAAGTCAAATTTTCCCTTACTTGTGGGTTGTAGTTGGAGTGTTTGGTGGTGCAGGAGGTGTTAAATAATAGTAAAATAGTTAGAATTTGATTGCGAGGTGCTTGTGTGTGTAGTTTGTGAGGTGTTTGTTTGATTTTGACTGCGAGGTGCTTGTGTGTGTAGTTTGTGAGGTCTTTGGTTGATTTTGATTGCGAGGTGCTGGTGTGTGTTTGTTTTTGTGTGTGTGTTTGTTTTTGTGTGTGTTTTTGTGTGTGTTTGTGTGTGTGTGTTTGTTTTTGTGTGTGTTTGTGTGTGTGTGTTTGTTTTTGTGTGTATGTTTGTTTTTGTGTGTGTTTTTGTGTGTTTGTTTGTTTGTTTTTGTGTGTATGTTTGTTTTTGTGAGTGTGCGTTTTTGTGTGTGTTTGTGTTTTTGTGTGTGTGTTTTTGTGGTGTTTTTGTGTGTGTTTTTGTGTGTTTGTTTTTGTGTTTGTTTTTCTGTGTTTGTTTGTTTTTGTGTGTGTGTGTTTGTTTGTGTGTGTGTGTGTGTTTTTGTGTGTGTTTTTGTGTGTGTTTTTGTGTGTGTTTTTGTGTGTGTGTTTGCGTGTGTGTTTTGTGTGTGTTTTTGCATGTGTTTTTGTGTGTGTGTTTTTGTGTTTGTGTGTGTATTTGTGTGTGTGTATGTTTTTTTGTTTGATTTTGTGTGTTTGTTCTTGTGTGTGTTTTGTGTGTTTTTGTGTATTTGTTTATGTGTGTTCGTTTTTGTGTGTGGTTTTGTGTGTGTTTTTGTGTGTGTGTATGTTTCTGTGTGTGTTTTTGTGTGTTTGTTTTTGTGTGTGTTTTTGTGTGTGTGTGTGTGTGTGTTTTTGTTTGGGTGTTTGTTTTTGTGTGTTTTTGTGAGTGTGTTATTGTGTGTGTTTTTGTGTGTGTTTTTGTGTGTTTGTTTTTGCGTGTGTTTTTGTGTGTTTGTGTGTGCTTTTGTGTGTGCTTTTGTGTGTTTGTTTTTTGTGTGTGTTTGTTTTTCTGTGTGTTTTTGTGTGTGTTTGTTTTTGTGTGTTTTGTGTGTTTGTTTTTGTGTGTGTGTTTGTTTTTGTGTGTGTGTGTGTTTTTATGTGTGTGTTTTTTTTGTGTGTGTTTGTTTTTGTGTGTGTTTTTGTGTGTGTGTTTGTTTTTGTGTGTGATTGTGTTTTTGTGTGTGTGCTTTTGTGTGTGTTTTTGTTTTTGTGTGTGTTCTGTTTGTGTGTGTTTGTGTGTGTGTGTTTTTGTGTGGTTTTGTGTGGTTTTGAGTGTTTGTTTTTGTGTGTGTTTCTGTGTGTGTGTTTGTTTTTTTGTGTGTGTGTTTTTGTGTGTGTTTTTGTTTTTGTGTGTTTGTGTGTGTGTTTTTATGTGTGTGTTTTTGTGTGTGTTTTTGTGTGTGTGTTTTTGCATGTGTTTTTGTGTGTGTTTGTTTTTGCTTGTGATTTGTTGTGTGTGTGTGTTTTTGTTTGTGTTTTTGTGTGTGTTCTTGTCTGTGTGTTTTTTTTGTGTGTTTTTGTGTGTGTTTTTGTGTGTTTCTTTTTGTGTGTGTTTTTGTGTGTTTTTGTTTTTGTGTGTGTTTTTGTGTGTGTGTTTGTTTTTGTGTGTGTGTGTTTGTTTTTGTGTGTGTTTTTGTCTTTGTGTTTGTTTTTGAGTGTGTTTTTGTGTGTGTGTGTTTTTGTGCATGTTTTTGTGTGTGTTTTTGTGTGTCTGTTTGTTTTTGTGTGCATTTTTGTGTGTTTTTGTGTGTGTTTGTTTTGGTGTGTGTTTTTGTGTGTGTTTGTTTGTGTGTGTGTTTTTGTGTGTGTTTTTGTGTGTGTTTGTTTTTGTTTGTTTTTGTGTGTGTTTGTTTTTGTGTGTGTTTTTGTGTGTGTGTTTGTTTTTGTGTGTTTTGTGTGTTTGTTTTTGTGTGTGTTTTAGTTTTTGTGTGTTTTTGTGTGTATTTTTGTGTGTGTGTAGTTTGTGAGGTGTTTGTTTGATTTTGATTATGAGGTGCTTGTGTGTGTGTTTGTTTTTGTGTGTGTGTTTGTTTTTGTGTTTGTTTTTGAGTGTGTTTTTGTGTGTGTGTGTTTTTGTGCATGTTTTTGTGTTTGTTTTTGTGTGTGTGTTTGTTTTTGTGTGTATTTTTGTGTGTTTGTGTGTGTTTTTTTTGTGTGTGTTTTTGTGAGTGCTTGTTTTTGTGAGTTTTTGTGTGTTTGCTTTTGTGTGTGTTTTTGTGTGTTTTTTGTGTGTTTTTGTGTGTGCATTTTTGTGTGTGTGTTTTTGTGTTTGTTTTTGTGTGTGTGTTTGTTTTTGTGTGTGTTTTTGTGTGTTTGTGTGTTTTTGTGTGTGTGTGCTTTTGTGTGTTTTTGTGTGTTTTTTGTGTGTTTTTTGTGTGTTTTTGTGTGTGTGTTTTTATGTGTGTGTTTTTGTGTGTGTGTTTTTGCATGTGTTTTTGTGTGTGTTTGTTTTTGTTTGTGTGTTTTTGCTTGTGATTTGTTGTGTGTGTGTGTTTTTGTTTGTGTTTTTGTGTGTGTTTTTGTCTGTGTGTTTGTTTTTGCGTGTTTTTGTGTGTGTTTTTGTGTGTTTCTTTTTGTGTGTGTTTTTGTTTTTGTGTGTGTTTTTGTGTGTGTGTTTGTTTTTGTGTGTGTGTGTGTTTGTTTTTGTGTGTGTTTTTGTCTTTGTGTTTGTTTTTGAGTGTGTTTTTGTGTGTGTGTGTTTTTGTGCATGTTTTTGTGTGTGTTTTTGTGTGTCTGTTTGTTTTTGTGTGCATTTTTGTGTGTTTTTGTTTGTGTGTGTGTTTTTGTGTGTGTTTTTGTGTGTGTTTGTTTTTGTTTGTTTTTGTGTGTATGTTTGTTTTTGTGTGTGTTTGTGTGTGTGTGTTTGTTTTTGTGTGTGTTTGTGTGTGTGTGTGTTTGTTTTTGTGTGTATGTTTGTTTTTGTGTGTGTTTTTGTGTGTTTGTTTGTTTGTTTTTGTGTGTATGTTTGTTTTTGTGAGTGTGCGTTTTTGTGTGTGTTTGTTTTTGTGTGTTTTTGTGTTTTTGTGTGTGTGTTTTTGTGGTGTTTTTGTGTGTGTTTTTGTGTGTTTGTTTTTGTGTTTGTTTTTCTGTGTTTGTTTGTTTTTGTGTGTGTGTGTTTGTTTGTGTGTGTGTGTGTGTTTTTGTGTGTGTTTTTGTGTGTGTTTTTGTGTGTGTTTTTGTGTGTGTGTTTGCGTGTGTGTTTTGTGTGTGTTTTTGCATGTGTTTTTGTGTGTGTGTTTTTGTGTTTGTGTGTGTATTTGTGTGTGTGTATGTTTTTTTGTTTGATTTTGTGTGTTTGTTCTTGTGTGTGTTTTGTGTGTTTTTGTGTATTTGTTTATGTGTGTTCGTTTTTGTGTGTGGTTTTGTGTGTGTTTTTGTGTGTGTGTATGTTTCTGTGTGTGTTTTTGTGTGTTTGTTTTTGTGTGTGTTTTTGTGTGTGTGTGTGTGTGTTTTTGTTTGGGTGTTTGTTTTTGTGTGTTTTTGTGAGTGTGTTATTGTGTGTGTTTTTGTGTGTGTTTTTGTGTGTTTGTTTTTGCGTGTGTTTTTGTGTGTTTGTGTGTGCTTTTGTGTGTGCTTTTGTGTGTTTGTTTTTTGTGTGTGTTTGTTTTTCTGTGTGTTTTTGTGTGTGTTTGTTTTTGTGTGTTTTGTGTGTTTGTTTTTGTGTGTGTGTTTGTTTTTGTGTGTGTGTGTGTTTTTATGTGTGTGTTTTTTTTGTGTGTGTTTGTTTTTGTGTGTGTTTTTGTGTGTGTGTTTGTTTTTGTGTGTGATTGTGTTTTTGTGTGTGTGCTTTTGTGTGTGTTTTTGTTTTTGTGTGTGTTCTGTTTGTGTGTGTTTGTGTGTGTGTGTTTTTGTGTGGTTTTGTGTGGTTTTGAGTGTTTGTTTTTGTGTGTGTTTCTGTGTGTGTGTTTGTTTTTTTGTGTGTGTGTTTTTGTGTGTGTTTTTGTTTTTGTGTGTTTGTGTGTGTGTTTTTATGTGTGTGTTTTTGTGTGTGTTTTTGTGTGTGTGTTTTTGCATGTGTTTTTGTGTGTGTTTGTTTTTGTTTGTGTGTTTTTGCTTGTGATTTGTTGTGTGTGTGTGTTTTTGTTTGTGTTTTTGTGTGTGTTCTTGTCTGTGTGTTTTTTTTGTGTGTTTTTGTGTGTGTTTTTGTGTGTTTCTTTTTGTGTGTGTTTTTGTGTGTTTTTGTTTTTGTGTGTGTTTTTGTGTGTGTGTTTGTTTTTGTGTGTGTGTGTTTGTTTTTGTGTGTGTTTTTGTCTTTGTGTTTGTTTTTGAGTGTGTTTTTGTGTGTGTGTGTTTTTGTGCATGTTTTTGTGTGTGTTTTTGTGTGTCTGTTTGTTTTTGTGTGCATTTTTGTGTGTTTTTGTGTGTGTTTGTTTTGGTGTGTGTTTTTGTGTGTGTTTGTTTGTGTGTGTGTTTTTGTGTGTGTTTTTGTGTGTGTTTGTTTTTGTTTGTTTTTGTGTGTGTTTGTTTTTGTGTGTGTTTTTGTGTGTGTGTTTGTTTTTGTGTGTTTTGTGTGTTTGTTTTTGTGTGTGTTTTAGTTTTTGTGTGTTTTTGTGTGTATTTTTGTGTGTGTGTAGTTTGTGAGGTGTTTGTTTGATTTTGATTATGAGGTGCTTGTGTGTGTGTTTGTTTTTGTGTGTGTGTTTGTTTTTGTGTTTGTTTTTGAGTGTGTTTTTGTGTGTGTGTGTTTTTGTGCATGTTTTTGTGTTTGTTTTTGTGTGTGTGTTTGTTTTTGTGTGTATTTTTGTGTGTTTGTGTGTGTTTTTTTTGTGTGTGTTTTTGTGAGTGCTTGTTTTTGTGAGTTTTTGTGTGTTTGCTTTTGTGTGTGTTTTTGTGTGTTTTTTGTGTGTTTTTGTGTGTGCATTTTTGTGTGTGTGTTTTTGTGTTTGTTTTTGTGTGTGTGTTTGTTTTTGTGTGTGTTTTTGTGTGTTTGTGTGTTTTTGTGTGTGTGTGCTTTTGTGTGTTTTTGTGTGTTTTTTGTGTGTTTTTTGTGTGTTTTTGTGTGTGTGTTTTTATGTGTGTGTTTTTGTGTGTGTGTTTTTGCATGTGTTTTTGTGTGTGTTTGTTTTTGTTTGTGTGTTTTTGCTTGTGATTTGTTGTGTGTGTGTGTTTTTGTTTGTGTTTTTGTGTGTGTTTTTGTCTGTGTGTTTGTTTTTGCGTGTTTTTGTGTGTGTTTTTGTGTGTTTCTTTTTGTGTGTGTTTTTGTTTTTGTGTGTGTTTTTGTGTGTGTGTTTGTTTTTGTGTGTGTGTGTGTTTGTTTTTGTGTGTGTTTTTGTCTTTGTGTTTGTTTTTGAGTGTGTTTTTGTGTGTGTGTGTTTTTGTGCATGTTTTTGTGTGTGTTTTTGTGTGTCTGTTTGTTTTTGTGTGCATTTTTGTGTGTTTTTGTGTGTGTTTGTTTTGGTGTGTGTTTTTGTGTGTGTTTGTTTGTGTGTGTGTTTTTGTGTGTGTTTTTGTGTGTGTTTGTTTTTGTTTGTTTTTGTGTGTATGTTTGTTTTTGTGTGTGTTTTTGTGTGTGTGTTTGTTTTTGTGTGTTTTGTGTGTTTGTTTTTGTGTGCGTTTTTGTTTTTGTGTGTTTTTGTGTGTATTTTTGTGTGTGTGTAGTTTGTGAGGTGTTTGTTTGATTTTGATTATGAGGTGCTTGTGTGTGTGTTTGTTTTTGTGTGTGTGTTTGTTTTTGTGTTTGTTTTTGTGTATGTTTTTGTGTGTTTGTTTTTCTGTGTGTGTTTGTTTTTGTGTGTGTTTTTGTGTTTGTTTTTGTGTGTGTGTTTGTTTTGTGTGTGTTTTTGTGTGTTTGTGTGTGTTTGTTTTTGTGTGTGTTTTGGTGTGTGTTTTTGTGTGTTTTTGTGTTTTTTTGTGTATGTGTTTAATTTTTGTGAGTGTGTTTGTTTTCATTTGTGTGTTTGTTTTTGTGTGTTTGTTTTTCTGTGTGTTTGTTTTTGTTTGTTTGTTTTTCTGTGTGTTTTTGTCAGTGGTTTTGTGTGTGTTTTTGTGTGTGTGTTTTTGCGTGTGTTTTTGTGTGTTTCTGTTTGTGTGTGTTTTTGTGTGTTTTTGTTTTTGTGTGTTTTTGTGTGTATTTTTGTGTGTGTATAGTTTGTGAGGTGTTTGTTTGATTTTGATTATGAGGTGCTTGTGTGTGTGTTTGTTTTTGTGTGTGTGTTTGTTTTTGTGTGTTTGTTTTTGTGTGTGTTTTTGTGTTTGTTTTTGTGTGTGTGTTTGTTTTGTGTGTGTATTTGTCTGTGTTTTTGTGTATGTGTTTATTTTTGTGAGTGTGTTTGTTTTTGTTTGAGTGTTTGTTTTTGTTTGTTTGTTTTTCTGTGTGTTTTTCAGTATGTGTGTTTTTGTGTGTGTTATTGTGTGTGTTTTTGTGTATGTGTGTTTTTGCGTGTGTTTTTGTGTGTTTGTTTTGTGTGTGTGTTTATTTTTGTGTGTGTTTTTGTGTGTGTTTTTGTGTGTTTGTTTTTGTGAGTGTGTTTGTTTTCGTTTGTGTGTTTGTTTTTGTTTGTTTGTTTTTCTGTGTGTTTTTGTGTGTGTGTTTTTGTGTGTGTTTTTGTTTGTGTTTTTGTGTGTTTCTTTTTGTGTGTGTTTTTGTGTTTTTTTGTTTTTTTGTGTGTTTTTGTGTTTGTTTTTGTGTGTCTGTGTTTGTTTTTGTGTGCTTGTTTTTGTGTGTGTTTTTGTCTTTGTGTTTGTTTTTGAGTGTGTTTTTCTGTGTGTGTGTTTTTGTGCATGTTTTTGTGTGTGTTTTAGTGTGTCTGTTTGTTTTTGTGTGCATTTTTGTGTGCTTTTGTGTGTGTTTGTTTTGGTGTGTGTTTTTGTGTGTTTGTTTTTGTGTGTTTTTGTGTGTTTGTTTTTGTGTGTTTTTGTGTGTGTTATTGTGTGTGTTTGTTTTCGTGTGTTTTTGTGTGTATGTTTGTTTTTGTGTGTGTTTTTGTGTGTGTGTGTGTTTGTTTTTGTGTGTTTTGTGTGTTTGTTTTTGTGTGTGTGTCTGTTTTTGTTTGTTTTTGTGTGTGTGTGTTTTTGTGTGTGTGTGTTTTTGTGCATGTTTTTGTGTGTGTTTTTGTGTGTCTGCTTGTTTTTGTGTGTATTTTTGTGTGTTTTTGTGTGTGTTTGTTTTGGTGTGTGTTTTTGTGTGTGTTTGTTTTTGTGTGTGTGTGTTTGTTTTTGTGTGTATTTTTGTGTGTTTGTGTTTTTTTTTTTGGTGTGTGTTTTTGTGTGTGTTTGTTTTTGTGTGTTTTTGTGTGTGTTTGTTTTTTGTGTGTTTGTGTGTGTGTGTGTGTGTGTGTGTGTGTGTGTGTGTGTGTGTTTTTGTGTGTGTTTTTGTGTGTTTGTTTTTGTGTGTGTTTGTGTTTTTGTGTGTGTGCTTTTGTGTGTGTTTTTGTTTTTGTGTGTGTGTTTGTTTTTGTGTGTGTGTGTTATTGTGTGTGTTTTTGTGTGTGTTTGTTTTTGTGTGTGTTTTAAGCTCGATCCGTGAAAATGGAGGGTTTCTTGGCTTTGGCCTGCTTGGGCCCGCCTCTTCCTCCTCTACAGCTGGACTTTGTTTCCCAGCACCTACCAAATTATATAAAATATAAAATGGGAAATATGACCAGTTCTTGTTTTGTTTAAAAAATGTGATTGGAACTTACCTGGCTCAGTTGGCCTCTGCTCACCATGCTGCTCGCTTGCCATTCTGCTAACCAGTGAGAGAGCATGAAGAATCCTGCTTGTGCAGACTTTTTTATAGATGTGATCGCATCCCTGGATTGGTTACCCGTGCATCCTTATTTCCCTAACTACAAATGCACACCTTTCCTGCATTCCCTAATTACTGCGTGGGTTGGGCTAGATGTGAGCGCATCACTGGATTGGTTACCCGTGCATCCCTATTTGCCTAACTACAAATGCACACCTTTCCTGCATTCCCTAATCACTGCGTGGGTTGGGCTAGATGTGAGCGCATCACTGGATTGGTTACCCGTGCATCCCTATTTGCCTAACTACAAATGCACACCTTTCCTGCATGTTTCAATAATTGCTGTTTGGTTTATTTATTTAAGGCAAAGTCAAATTTTCCCTTACTTGTGGGTTGTAGTTGGAGTGTTTGGTGGTGCAGGAGGTGTTAAATAATAGTAAAATAGTTAGAATTTGATTGCGAGGTGCTTGTGTGTGTAGTTTGTGAGGTGTTTGTTTGATTTTGACTGCGAGGTGCTTGTGTGTGTAGTTTGTGAGGTCTTTGGTTGATTTTGATTGCGAGGTGCTGGTGTGTGTTTGTTTTTGTGTGTGTGTTTGTTTTTGTGTGTGTTTTTGTGTGTGTTTGTGTGTGTGTGTTTGTTTTTGTGTGTGTGTTTGTTTTTGTGTGTATGTTTGTTTTTGTGTGTGTTTTTGTGTGTTTGTTTGTTTGTTTGTTTTTGTGTGTATGTTTGTTTTTGTGAGTGTGCGTTTTTGTGTGTGTTTGTTTTTGTGTGTTTTTGTGTTTTTGTGTGTGTGTTTTTGTGGTGTTTTTGTGTGTGTTTTTGTGTGTTTGTTTTTGTGTTTGTTTTTCTGTGTTTGTTTGTTTTTGTGTGTGTGTGTTTGTTTGTGTGTGTGTGTGTGTTTTTGTGTGTGTGTGTGTTTTTGTGTGTGTTTTTGTGTGTGTTTTTGTGTGTGTTTTTGTGTGTGTGTTTGCGTGTGTGTTTTGTGTGTGTTTTTGCATGTGTTTTTGTGTGTGTGTTTTTGTGTTTGTGTGTGTTTTTGTGTGTGTGTATGTTTTTTTGTTTGATTTTGTGTGTTTGTTCTTGTGTGTGTTTTGTGTGTTTTTGTGTATTTGTTTATGTGTGTTCGTTTTTGTGTGTGGTTTTGTGTGTGTTTTTGTGTGTGTGTATGTTTCTGTGTGTGTTTTTGTGTGTTTGTTTTTGTGTGTGTTTTTGTGTGTGTGTGTGTGTGTTTTTGTTTGGGTGTTTGTTTTTGTGTGTTTTTGTGAGTGTGTTATTGTGTGTGTTTTTGTGTGTGTTTTTGTGTGTTTGTTTTTGCGTGTGTTTTTGTGTGTTTGTGTGTGCTTTTGTGTGTGCTTTTGTGTGTTTGTTTTTTGTGTGTGTTTGTTTTTCTGTGTGTTTTTGTGTGTGTTTGTTTTTGTGTGTTTGTTTTTGTGTGTGTGTTTGTTTTTGTGTGTGTGTGTGTTTTTATGTGTGTGTTTTTTTTGTGTGTGTTTGTGTTTTTGTGTGTGTGCTTTTGTGTGTGTTTTTGTTTTTGTGTGTGTTCTGTTTGTGTGTGTTTGTGTGTGTGTGTTTTTGTGTGTTTTTGTGTGGTTTTGAGTGTTTGTTTTTGTGTGTGTTTCTGTGTGTGTGTTTGTTTTTTTGTGTGTGTGTTTTTGTGTGTGTTTTTGTTTTTGTGTGTTTGTGTGTGTTTGTTTTTGTGTGTTTGTTTTTGTGTGTGTTTTTTGTGTTTGTTTTTGTGTGTTTATTTTTGTGTGTGTTTTTGTGTGTGTTTCAAGCTCGATCCGTGAAAATGGAGGGTTTCTTAGCCTTGGCCTGCTTGGGCCCGCCTCTTCCTACTCTACAGCTGGACTTTGTTTCCCAGCACCTACCAAATTATATAAAATAGTACAATTTTTAAAAAAATTGTATGGGAAATATGACCAGTTCTTGTTTTGTTTAAAAAATGTGATTGGAACTTACCTGGCTCAGTTGGCCTCTGCTCACCATGCTCCTCGCTTGCCATTCTGCTAACCTGTGAGAGAGCATGAAGAATCCTGCTTGTGCAGACTTTTTTATAGATGTGATCATTTCCCTGGATTAGTACCCGTGCATCCCTATTTGCATACGTAAAATGCACACCTTTCCTGCATTCCCTAATCACTCCGTGGGTTGGGCTAGATGTGAGCGCATCACTGGATTGGTTACCCGTGCATCCCTACTTGCCTAACTACAAATGCACACCTTTCCTGCATGTTTCAATAATTGCTGTTTGATTTCTTTATTTAAGGCAAAGCCAAATTTTCCCTTACTTGTGGGTTGTAGTTGGAGAGTTTGGTGGTGCAGGAGGTGTTGGATAATAGTAAAATAGTTATAATTTGATTGCGAGGTGATTGTGTGTGTAGTTTGTGAGGTGTTTGTTTGATTTTGATTGCGAGGTGCTTGTGTGTGTAGTTTGTGAGGTGTTTGTTTGATTTTGATTGCGAGGTGCTTGTGTTTGTAGTTTGTGAGGTCTTTGTTTGATTTTGATTGCGAGGTGCTTGTGTGTGTTTGTTTTTGTGTGTGTGTTTGTTTTTGTGTGTGTTTTTGTGTGTGTTTGTGTGTGTGTGTTTTTTTGTGTGTTATTGTGTGTGTTTGTGTGTGTGTGTGTGTGTTTTTGTGTATGTTTTTGTGTGTTTGTTTTTGCGTGTGTTTTTGTGTGTGTTTTTGTGTGTTTGTGTTTTTGTGTGTGTGTTTTTGTGTGTGTTTGTGTGTGTGTGTGTTTTTGTGTGTGTTTTTGTGTGTGTATTTGTGTGTGTTTGTTTTGGTGTGTGTTTTTGTGTGTGTTTGTTTTTGTGTTTGTTTTTGTGTGTATTTTTGTGTTTTTGTGTGTGTTTTTTTTTGGTGTGTGTTTTTGTGTGTGTTTGTTTTTTTGTGTGTTTGTGTGTGTGTGTTTTTTTGTGTGTTATTGTGTGTGTGTGTGTGTGTGTTTTTGTGTATGTTTTTGTGTGTTTGTTTTTGTGTGTGTTTTTGTGTGTGTTTTTGTGTGTTTGTGTTTTTGTGTGTGTGTTTTTGTGTGTGTTTGTGTGTGTGTGTGTTTTTGTGTGTGTTTTTGTGTGTGTTTGTTTTGGTGTGTGTTTTTGTGTGTGTTTGTTTTTGTGTTTGTTTTTGTGTGTATTTTTGTGTTTTTGTGTGTGGTTTTTTTTGGTGTGTGTTTTTGTGTGTGTTTGTTTTTTTGTGTGTTTTTGTGTGTGTTTGTTTTTGTGTGCATTTTTGTGTGTTTTTGTGTGTGTGTTTGTTTTTGTGTGTGTTTGTTTTTGTGTGTGTTTTTGTGTGTTTGTGTGCTTTTGTGTATGTGTTTGTGTGTGTGTGTGTTTTTGTGTGTGTTTTTGTGTGTGTATTTGTGTGTGTGTTTTTGCATGTGTTTTTGTGTGCATTTGTTTTTGTTTGTGTGTTTTTGCATGTGTTTTTTTGTGTGTGTGTGTTTTTGTTTGTGTTTTTGTGTGTGTTTTTGTCTGTGTGTTTGTTTTTGCGTGTTTTTGTGTGTGTTTTTCTGTGTGTGTAGGTTGTGTGGTGTTTGTTTGATTTTGTTTGTGAGGTGCTTGTGTGTGTGTTTGTTTTTGTGTGTGTTTTTGTGTTTGTTTTTGTGTGTGTGTTTGTTTTTGTGTGTGTTTTTGTGTGTGTTTTTGTGTGTTTGTTTTAGTGTATGTGTTTATTTTTGTGAGTGTGTTTGTTTTTGTGTGTGTTTGTTTTTGTGTGTGTTTGTTTTTGTTTGTTTGTTTTTCTGTGTGTTTTTGTATGTGTGTGTTTTTGTGTGTGGTTTTGTGTGTGTTTTTGTGTGTGTGTGGTTTTGTGTGTGTTTTTGTGTGTGTGTGTTTTTGCGTGTGTTTTTGTGTGTTTCTTTTTGTGTGTGTTTTTGTGTGCTTTTGTTTTTGTGTGTGTTTTTGTGTGTGTGTTTGTTTTTGTGTTTGTGTGTGTGTTTGTTTTTGTGTGTGTGTTTTTTTCTGTGTTTGTTTTTGTGTGTGTTTTTGTGTGAGTTGGTTTTTGTGTGTTTGTTTTTGTCTTTGTGTTTGTTTTTGAGTGTGTTTTTGTGTGTGTATCTGTGTTTTTGTGCATGTTTTTTCTGTGTTTTTGTGTGTGTTTGTTTTTGTGTGTGTGTTTGTTTTTGTGTGTATTTTTGTGTGTTTGTGTGTGTTTTTTTGGTGTGTTTTTGTGAGTGCTTGTTTTTGTGTGTTTGTGTGTGTTTGTTTTTGTGTGTTTTTGTGTGTTTTTCTGTGTTTTTGTGTGTGTGTGTGTGTGTTTTTGTGTGTGTTTTTGTGTGTTTGTTTTTGTGTGTGTGTTTGTTTTTGTGTGTGTTTTTGTGTGTTTGTGTGTTTTTGTGTGTGTGTTTTTGTGTGTGTTTGTGTGTCTGTGTGTTTTTGTGTGTGTATTTGTGTGTGTATTTTTGTGTGTGTTTTTGCCTGTGTTTTTGTGTGTTTGTGTGTTTTTGTGTGTGTGTTTTTGTGTGTGTTTTGTGTGTGTGTTTGTTTTTGTGTGTGTTTTTGTGTGTTTGTGTGTGTGTGTTTCTGTGTGTGTTTGTGTGTGTGTGTCAGTGTTTTTGTGTGTGTTTTTTTAGCATGTGATTTTTTGTGTGTGTGTGTGTTTTTGTTTGTTTTTTGTGTGTGTTTTTGTCTGTGTGTTTGTTTTTGCATGTTTTTGTGTGTGTTTTTGTGTGTTTGTTTGTTTTTGTGTCTGTGTTTGTTTTTGTTTGTTTTTTGTGTGTGTTTTTGTGTGTTTGTTTTGTGTGTGTGTTTGTTTTTGTGTGTGTTTTTGTGTGTTTGTTTTGTGTGTGTGTTTATTTTTGTGTTTGTTTGTGTGTGTGTTTTTGTGTGTGTTTTTGTGTGTGTTTGTTTTTGTGTGTATGTTTGTTTTTGTGTGTGTTTTTGTGTGTGTGTTTGTTTTTGTGTGTTTTGTGTGTTTGTTTTTGTGTGCGTGTTTGTTTTTGTTTGTTTTTGTGTGTGTGTGTTTTTGTTTGTGTGTGTGTTTTTGTGTGTGTGTTTGTATTTCTGTGTGTGTTTGTTTTTGTGTGTGTGTTTTTTTGTGTGTTTGTTTTTGTGTGTGTTTTTGTGTGTGTTGGTTTTTCTGTGTGTTTGTTTTTGTGTGTTTGTTTTTGTTTGGTTTTTTTTGTCTTTGTGTTTGTTTTTGAGTGTGTTATTGTGTGTGTGTGTGTGTGTGTTTTTGTGCATGTTTTTGTGTGTGTTTTTGTGTGTCTGTTTGTTTTTGTGTGTAATTTTGTGTGTTTTTGTGTGTGTGTGTGTTTTTGTGTGTGTATTTGTGTGTGTGTTTTTTCATGTGTTTTTGTGTGTGTTTTTATTTGTGTGTTTTAGCATGTGATTTTTTGTGTGTGTGTGTGTGTTTTTGTTTGTTTTTTGTGTGTGTTTTTGTGTGTTTGTTTTGTGTGTGTGTTTGTTTTTGTGTGTGTTTTTGTGTGTTTGTTTTGTGTGTGTGTTTATTTTTGTGTGTGTTTTTGTGTGTTTGTTTTTGTGTATGTGTTTATTTTTGTGAGTGTGTTTGTTTTCGTTTGTGTGTTTGTTTTTGTGTGTGTGTGTGTTTTTGTGTGTTTGTTTTGTGTGTGTGTTTATTTTTGCGTGTGTTTTTGTGTGTGTTTTTGTGTGTTTGTTTTTGTGTATGTGTTTATTTTTATGGGTGTGTTTGTTTTCGTTTGTTTGTTTTTGTTTGTTTGTTTTTCTGTGTGTTTTGAGTGTGTGTGTTTTTGTGTGTGGTATTGTGTGTGTTTTTGTGTGTGTGTTTTTGTGTGTGTTTTTGTGTGTTTCTTTTTTGTGTGTCTTTTTGTGTGTTTTTGTTTTTGTGTGTGTTTTTGTGTTTGTTTTTGTGTGTGTGAGTGTTTGTTTTTGTGTGTTTGTTTTTGTGTGTGTGTGTTTTTGTGCATGTTTTTGTGTGTGTTTTTGTGTGTCTGTTTGTTTTTGTGTGCATTTTTGTGTGTTTTTGTGTGTGTTTGTTTTGGTGTGTGTTTTTGTGTGTGTTTGTTTGTGTGTGTGTTTTTGTGTGTGTTTTTGTGTGTGTTTGTTTTTGTTTGTTTTTGTGTGTATGTTTTGTTTTTGTGTGTGTTTTTGTGTGTGTGTTTGTTTTTTGTGTGTTTTGTGTGTTTGTTTTTGTGTGCGTGTTTGTTTTTGTTTGTTTTTGTGTGTGTGTGTTTTTTGTGTGTGTTTGTTTTTGTGTGTTTTTTTGTGTGTGCTTTTGTGTGTGTTTTTGTGTGTTTTTGTTTGTGTGTGTGTTTTTGTGTGTGTGTTTGTTTTTCTGTGTGTTTGTTTTTGTGTGTGTGCTTTTTTGTGTGTTTGTTTTTGTGTGTGTTTTTGTGTGTGTTGGTTTTTCTGTGTGTTTGTTTTTGTGTGTTTGTTTTTGTTTGGTATTTTTTGTCTTTGTGTTTGTTTTTGAGTGTGTTTTTGTGTGTGTGTGTTTTTGTGCATGTTTTTGTGTGTGTTTTTGTGTGTCTGTTTGTTTTTGTGTGTATTTTTGTGTGTTTTTGTGGTGTGTGTGTTTTTGTGTGTGTATTTGTGTGTGTGTTATTTCATGTGTTTTTGTGTGTGTTTTTATTTGTGTGTTTTAGCATGTGATTTTTTGTGTGTGTGTGTGTTTTTGTTTGTTTTTTGTGTGTGTTTTTGTGTGTTTGTTTTGTGTGTGTGTTTGTTTTTGTGTGTGTTTTTGTGTGTTTGTTTTGTGTGTGTGTTTATTTTTGTGTGTGTTTTTGTGTGTGTTTTTGTGTTTTTGTTTTTGTGTATGTGTTTATTTTTGTGAGTGTGTTTGTTTTCGTTTGTGTGTTTGTTTTTGTGTGTGTGTGTGTTTTTGTGTGTTTGTTTTGTGTGTGTGTTTATTTTTGCGTGTGTTTTTGTGTGTGTTTGTTTTGGTGTGTGTTTTTGTGTATGTGTTTATTTTTGTGGGTGTGTTTGTTTTCGTTTGTGTGTTTGTTTTTGTTTGTTTGTTTTTCTGTGTGTTTTTGAGTGTGTGTGTTTTTGTGTGTGGTATTGTGTGTGTTTTTGTGTGTGTGTTTTTGTGTGTGTTTTTGTGTGTTTCTTTTTTTGTGTCTTTTTGTGTGTTTTTGTTTTTGTGTGTGTTTTTGTGTTTGTTTTTGTGTGTGTGAGTGTTTGTTTTTGTGTGTTTGTTTTTGTGTGTGTTTTTGTCTTTGTGTTTGTTTTTGAGTGTGTTTTTGTGTGTGTGTGTGTTTTTGTGCATATTTTTGTGTGTGTTTTTGTGTGTCTGTTTGTTTTTGTGTGCATTTTTGTGCGTTTTTGTGTGTGTTTGTTTTGGTGTGTGTTTGTTTTTTTGTGTGTGTTTGTTTTTGTGTGTATTTTTGTGTGTTTGTGTGTGTGTTTGTTTTGGTGTGTGTTTTTGTGTGTTTGTTTTTCTGTGGTTTTTGTGTGTGTTTGTTTTTGTGTGTGTTATTGTGTGTTTTTGTTTGTGTGTGTGTTTTTGTGTGTGTGTTTGTTTTTGTGTGTGTTTGTTTTTGTGTGTTTTTGTGTGCGTTTGTTTTTGTGTGTGTTTTTGTGGGTTTTTGTTTGTGTTGTGTGTTTTTGTGTGTTTTTGTTTGTGTGTGTGTTTTTGTGTGTGTGTTTGTTTTTGTGTGTTTTTGTGTGTATGTTTGTTTTTGTGTGTGTTTTTGTGTGTGTGTTTTTGTGTGTGATTTTGTGTGTTTGTTTTTGTGTGTGTTTTGTGTGTTTGTTTTTGTGTGTGTTTTTGTGTGTTTGTGTGTGTGTGTGTGTGTGTGTGTGTGTGTGTGTGTTTCTGTGTGTGTTTGTGTCTGTATTTGTGTGTGTGTTTTTGCATGTGTTTTTGTGTGTGTTTGTTTTTGTTTGTGTTTTTGCATGTGTTTTTGTGTGTGTGTGTGTGTGTTTTTGTTTGTGTTTTTGTGTGTGTTTTTGTCTGTGTGTTTGTTTTTGTGTGTTTTTGGGTGTTTTGTGTGTGTGTAGTTTGTGAGGTGTTTGTTTGATTTTGTTTGTGAGGTGCTTGTGTGTGTGTTTGTTTTTGTGTGTGTGTTTGTTTTTGTGTGTGTGTTTGTTTTTGTGTGTGTTTTTGTGTGTTTGTTTTTGTGTATGTGTTTATTTTTGTGAGTGTGTTTGTTTTCGTTTGTGTGTTTGTTTTTGTGTGTGTTTGTTTTTGTTTGTTTGTTTTTCAGTGTGTTTTTGTGTGTGAGTGTTTTTGCGTGTGTTTTTGTGTGTTTCTTTTAGTGTGTGTTTTTGTGTGTGTGCTTTTTTGTGTGTGGTATTGTGTGTTTTTGTGTGTGTGTGTTTTTGCGTGTGTTTTTGTGTGTTTCTTTTTGTGTGTGTTTTTGTGTGTTTTTGTTTTTGTGTGTATTTTTGTGTGTGTGTTTTTGTGCATGTTTTTGTGTGTGTTTTTGTGTGTCTGTTTGTTTTTGTATGCATTTTTGTGTGTTTTTGTGTGTGTTTGTTTTGGTGTGTGTTTTTGTGTGTGTTTGTTTTTGTGTTTGTTTTTGTGTGTATTTTTGTGTGTTTGTGTGTGTTTTTTTGGTGTGTTTTTGTGAGTGCTTGTTTTTGTGTGTTTGTGTGTGTTTGTTTTTGTGTGTGTTTTTGTGTGTTTTTCTGTGTTTTTGTGTGTGTGTGTGTGTGTGTGTGTTTTTGTGTGTGTTTTTGTGTGTTTGTTTTTGTGTGTGTGTTTGTTTTTGTGTGTGTTTTTGTGTGTTTGTGTGTTTTTGTGTGTGTGGTTTTTGTGTGTGTTTGTGTGTCTGTGTGTTTTTGTGTGTGTTTTTGTGTGTGTATTTTTGTGTGTGTTTTTGCCTGTGTTTTTGTGTGTTTGTGTGTTTTGTGTGTGTGTTTTTGTGTGTGTTTTGTGTGTGTGTTTGTTTTTGTGTGTGTTTTTGTGTGTTTGTGTGTGTGTGTGTGTTTCTGTGTGTGTTTGTGTGTGTGTCAGTGTTTTTGTGTGTGTTTTTGTGTGTGTATTTGTGTTGTGTGTTTTTGTGTGTGTTTGTTTTTGTTTGTGTGTTTTTGCATGTGTTTTTATGTGTGTGTGTGTGTGTGTTTTTGTTTGTGTTTTTGTGTGTGTTTTTGTCTGTGTGTTTGTTTTTGTGTGTTTTTGGGTGTTTTATGTGTGTGTAGTTTGTGAGGTGTTTGCTTGATTTTGTTTGTGAGGTGCTTGTGTGTGTGTTTGTTTTGTGTTTGTTTTTGTGTGTGTTTTTGTGTGTTTGTATTTGTGTATGTGTTTATTTTTGTGAGTGTGTTTGTTTTCGTTTGTGTGTTTGTTTTTGTGTGTGTTTTTGTTTGTTTTTCTGTGTGTTTTTGTGTGTGTGTGTTTTTGCGTGTGTTTTTGTGTGTTTCTTTTTGTTTGTGTTTTTGTGTGTGTGGTTTTTTTTGTGTGTGGTATTGTGTGTTTTTGTGTGTGTGTGTTTTTGCGTGTGTTTTTGTGTGTTTCTTTTTGTGTGTGTTTTTGTGTGTTTTTGTTTTTGTGTGTGTTTTTGTGTGTGTTTTTGTGCATGTTTTTGTGTGTGTTTTTGTGTGGATGTTTGTTTTTGTATGCATTTTTGTGTGTTGTTGTGTGTGTTTGTTTTGGTGTGTGTTTTTGTGTGTGTTTGTTTTTGTGTTTGTTTTTGTGTGTATTTTTGTGTTTTTGTGTGTGTTTTTTTTTGGTGTGTGTTTTTGTGTGTGTTTGTTTTTTTGGTGTGTTTTGTGTGTGTTTGTTTTTGTGTGCATTTTTGTGTGTTTTTGTGTGTGTGTTTGTTTTTGTGTGTGTTTGTTTTTGTGTGTTTGTGTGTTTTTGTGTGTGTGCTTTTGTGTGTGTGTTTGTGGTGTGTGTGTGTGTTTTTGTGTGTGTTTTTGTGTGTGTATTTGTGTGTGTGTTTTTGCATGTGTTTTTGTGTGCATTGTTTTTGTTTGTGTGTTTTTGCATGTGTTTTTTTTTGTGTGTGTGTGTTTTTGTTTGTGTTTTTGTGTGTGTTTTTGTCTGTGTGTTTGTTTTTGCGTGTTTTTGTGTGTGTTTTTCTGTGTGTGTAGGTTGTGTGGTGTTTGTTTGATTTTGTTTGTGAGGTGCTTGTGTGTGTGTTTGTTTTTGTGTGTGTTTTTGTGTTTGTTTTTGTGTGTGTGTTTGTTTTTGTGTGTGTTTTTGTGTGTGTTTTTGTGTGTTTGTTTTAGTGTATGTGTTTATTTTTGTGAGTGTGTTTGTTTTTGTGTGTGTTTGTTTTTGTGTGTGTTTATTTTTGTTTGTTTGTTTTTCTGTGTGTTTTTGTATGTGTGTGTTTTTGTGTGTGGTTTTGTGTGTGTTTTTGTGTGTGTGTGGTTTTGTGTGTGTTTTTGTGTGTGTGTGTTTTGCGTGTGTTTTTGTGTGTTTCTTTTTGTGTGTGTTTTTGTGTGTTTTTGTTTTTGTGTGTGTTTTTGTGTGTGTGTTTGTTTTTGTGTTGTGTGTGTGTTTGTTTTTGTGTGTGTGTTTTTTTCTGTGTTTGTTTTTGTGTGTGTTTTTGTGTGAGTTGGTTTTTGTGTGTTTGTTTTTGTCTTTGTGTTTGTTTTTGAGTGTGTTTTTGTGTGTGTATCTGTGTTTTTGTGCATGTTTTTTTCTGTGTTTTTGTGTGTGTTTGTTTTTGTGTGTGTGTTTGTTTTTGTGTGTATTTTTGTGTGTTTGTGTGTGTTTTTTTGGTGTGTTTTTGTGAGTGCTTGTTTTTGTGTGTTTGTGTGTGTTTGTTTCTGTGTGTGTTTTTGTGTGTTTTTCTGTGTTTTTTGTGTGTGTGTGTGTGTGTGTGTTTTTGTGTGTGTTTTTGTGTGTTTTTCTGTGTTTTTTTTGTTGTGTGTGTGTGTGTGTGTGTTTTTGTGTGTGTTTTTGTGTGTTTGTTTTTGTGTGTGTGTTTGTTTTTGTGTGTGTTTTTGTGTGTTTGTGTGTTTTTGTGTGTGTGTTTTTGTGTGTGTTTGTGTGTCTGTGTGTTTTTGTGTGTGTTTTTGTGTGTGTATTTTTGTGTGTGTTTTTGCCTGTGTTTTTGTGTGTTTGTGTGTTTTTGTGTGTGTGTTTTGTGTGTGTTTTGTGTGTGTGTTTGTTTTTGTGTGTGTTTTTGTGTGTTTGTGTGTGTGTGTGTGTTTCTGTGTGTGTTTGTGTGTGTGTCAGTGTTTTTGTGTGTGTTTTTGTGTGTGTTTTTGTGTGTGTATTTTTGTGTGTGTTTTTGCCTGTGTTTTTGTGTGTTTGTGTGTTTTTGTGTGTGTGTTTTTGTGTGTGTTTTGTGTGTGTGTTTGTTTTTGTGTGTGTTTTTGTGTGTTTGTGTGTGTGTGTGTTTCTGTGTGTGTTTGTGTGTGTGTCAGTGTTTTTGTGTGTGTTTTTGTGTGTGTATTTGTGTGTGTTTGTGTGTGTTTTTGTGTGTGTTTGTTTTTGTTTGTGTGTTTTTGCATGTGTTTTTATGTGTTTGTGTGTGTGTTTGTTTTGGTGTGTGTTTTTGTGTGTTTGTTTTTCTGTGTTTTTGTGTGTGTTTGTTTTTGTGTGTGTTATTGTGTGTTTTTGTTGTGTGTGTGTTTTTGTGTGTGTGTTTGTTTTTGTGTGTGTTTGTTTTTGTGTGTTTTTGTGTGCGTTTGTTTTTGTGTGTGTTTTTGTGGGTTTTTGTTTGTGTGTGTGTTTTTGTGTGTTTTTGTTTGTGTGTGTGTTTTTGTGTGTGTGTTGTTTTTGTGTGTTTTTGTGTGTATGTTTGTTTTTGTGTGTGTTTTTGTGTGTGTGTTTGTTTTTGTGTGTGTTTTCGTGTGTTTGTTTTTGTGTGTGTTTTTGTGTGTTTGTGTGTGTGTGTGTGTGTGTGTTTCTGTGTGTGTTTGTGTGTGTGTGTGTGTTTTTGTGTGTGTTTTTGTGTCTGTATTTGTGTGTGTGTTTTTGCATGTGTTTTTGTGTGTGTTTGTTTTTGTTTGTGTGTTTTTGCATGTGTTTTTGTGTGTGTGTGTGTGTGTGTGTGTGTGTTTTTGTTTGTGTTTTTGTGTGTTTTTGTCTGTGTGTTTGTTTTTGTGTGTTTTTGGGTGTTTTGTGTTTGTGTAGTTTGTGAGGTGTTTGTTTGATTTTGTTTGTGAGGTGCTTGTGTGTGTGTTTGTTTTTGTGTGTGTGTTTGTTTTTGTGTGTGTGTTTGTGTGTTTGTTTTGTGTATGTGTTTATTTTTGTGAGTGTGTTTGTTTTCGTTTGTGTGTTTGTTTTTGTGTGTGTTTGTTTTTGTTTGTTTGTTTTTCAGTGTGTTTTTGTGTGTGAGTGTTTTTGCGTGTGTTTTGTGTGTTTCTTTTAGTGTGTGTTTTTGTGTGTGTGTGTTTTTGTGTGTGGTATTGTGTGTTTTTGTGTGTGTGTGTTTTTGCGTGTGTTTTTGTGTGTTTCTTTTTGTGTGTGTTTTTGTGTGTTTTTGTTTTTGTGTGTATTTTTGTGTGTGTGTTTTTGTGCATGTTTTTGTGTGTGTTTTTGTGTGTCTGTTTGTTTTTGTATGCATTTTTGTGTGTTTTTGTGTGTGTTTGTTTTGGTGTGTGTTTTTGTGTGTGTTTGTTTTTGTGTTTGTTTTTGTGTGTATTTTTGTGTGTTTGTGTGTGTTTTTTTTGGTGTGTTTTTGTGAGTGCTTGTTTTTGTGTGTTTGTGTGTGTTTGTTTTTGTGTGTGTTTTTGTGTGTTTTTCTGTGTTTTTGTGTGTGTGTGTGTGTGTGTGTGTGTGTGTTTTTGTGTGTGTTTTTGTGTGTTTGTTTTTGTGTGTGTGTTTGTTTTTGTGTGTGTTTTTGTGTGTTTGTGTGTTTTTGTGTGTGTGTTTTTGTGTGTGTTTGTGTGTCTGTGTGTTTTTGTGTGTGTTTTTGTGTGTGTATTTTTGTGTGTGTTTTTGCCTGTGTTTTTGTGTGTTTGTGTGTTTTTGTGTGTGTGTTTTTGTGTGTGTTTTGTGTGTGTGTTTGTTTTTGTGTGTGTTTTTGTGTGTTTGTGTGTGTGTGTGTTTCTGTGTGTGTTTGTGTGTGTGTCAGTGTTTTTGTGTGTGTTTTTGTGTGTGTATTTGTGTGTGTGTTTTTGTGTGTGTTTGTTTTTGTTTGTGTGTTTTTGCATGTGTTTTTATGTGTGTGTGTGTGTGTGTGTTTTTGTTTGTGTTTTTGTGTGTGTTTTTGTCTGTGTGTTTGTTTTTGTGTGTTTTTGGGTGTTTTGTGTGTGTGTAGTTTGTGAGGTGTTTGCTTGATTTTGTTTGTGAGGTGCTTGTGTGTGTGTTTGTTTTTGTGTTTGTTTTTGTGTGTGTTTTTGTGTGTTTGTGTGTGTGTGTGTTTTTGTGTGTGTTTTTGTGTGTGTATTTGTGTGTGTGTTTTTGCATGTGTTTTTGTGTGCATTTGTTTTTGTTTGTGTGTTTTTGCATGTGTTTTTTTGTGTGTGTGTGTTTTTGTTTGTGTTTTTGTGTGTGTTTTTGTCTGTGTGTTTGTTTTTGCGTGTTTTTGTGTGTGTTTTTCTGTGTGTGTAGGTTGTGTGGTGTTTGTTTGATTTTGTTTGTGAGGTGCTTGTGTGTGTGTTTGTTTTTGTGTGTGTTTTTGTGTTTGTTTTTGTGTGTGTGTTTGTTTTTGTGTGTGTTTTTGTGTGTGTTTTTGTGTGTTTGTTTTAGTGTATGTGTTTATTTTTGTGAGTGTGTTTGTTTTTGTGTGTGTTTGTTTTTGTGTGTGTTTGTTTTTGTTTGTTTGTTTTTCTGTGTGTTTTTGTATGTGTGTGTTTTTGTGTGTGGTTTTGTGTGTGTTTTTGTGTGTGTGTGGTTTTGTGTGTGTTTTTGTGTGTGTGTGTTTTTGCGTGTGTTTTTGTGTGTTTCTTTTTGTGTGTGTTTTTGTGTGTTTTTGTTTTTGTGTGTGTTTTTGTGTGTGTGTTTGTTTTTGTGTTTGTGTGTGTGTTTGTTTTTGTGTGTGTGTTTTTTTCTGTGTTTGTTTTTGTGTGTGTTTTTGTGTGAGTTGGTTTTTGTGTGTTTGTTTTTGTCTTTGTGTTTGTTTTTGAGTGTGTTTTTGTGTGTGTATCTGTGTTTTTGTGCATGTTTTTTTCTGTGTTTTTGTGTGTGTTTGTTTTTGTGTGTGTGTTTGTTTTTGTGTGTATTTTTGTGTGTTTGTGTGTGTTTTTTTGGTGTGTTTTTGTGAGTGCTTGTTTTTGTGTGTTTGTGTGTGTTTGTTTCTGTGTGTGTTTTTGTGTGTTTTTCTGTGTTTTTGTGTGTGTGTGTGTGTGTGTGTGTTTTTGTGTGTGTTTTTGTGTTTTTGTTTTTGTGTGTGTTTGTTTTTGTGTGTGTTTTTGTGTGTTTGTGTGTTTTTGTGTGTGTGTTTTTGTGTGTGTTTGTGTGTCTGTGTGTTTTTGTGTGTGTATTTGTGTGTGTATTTTTGTGTGTGTTTTTGCCTGTGTTTTTGTGTGTTTGTGTGTTTTTGTGTGTGTGTTTTTGTGTGTGTTTTGTGTGTGTGTTTGTTTTTGTGTGTGTTTTTGTGTGTTTGTGTGTGTGTGTGTTTCTGTGTGTGTTTGTGTGTGTGTGTCAGTGTTTTTGTGTGTGTTTTTGTGTGTGTATTTGTGTGTGTGTTTTTGTGTGTGTATTTGTGTGTGTTTGTTTTTGTTTGTGTGTTTTTGCATGTGTTTTTATGTGTGTGTGTGTGTGTGTGTGTTTTTGTTTGTGTTTTTGTGTGTGTTTTTGTCTGTGTGTTTGTTTTTGTGTGTTTTTGGGTGTTTTGTGTGTGTGTAGTTTGTGAGGTGTTTGCTTGATTTTGTTTGTGAGGTGCTTGTGTGTGTGTTTGTTTTTGTGTTTGTTTTTGTGTGTGTTTTTGTGTGTTTGTGTGTGTGTGTGTTTTTGTGTGTGTTTTTGTGTGTGTATTTGTGTGTGTGTTTTTGCATGTGTTTTTGTGTGCATTTGTTTTTGTTTGTGTGTTTTTGCATGTGTTTTTTTGTGTGTGTGTGTTTTTGTTTGTGTTTTTGTGTGTGTTTTTGTCTGTGTGTTTGTTTTTGCGTGTTTTTGTGTGTGTTTTTCTGTGTGTGTAGGTTGTGTGGTGTTTGTTTGATTTTGTTTGTGAGGTGCTTGTGTGTGTGTTTGTTTTTGTGTGTGTTTTTGTGTTTGTTTTTGTGTGTGTGTTTGTTTTTGTGTGTGTTTTTGTGTGTGTTTTTGTGTGTTTGTTTTAGTGTATGTGTTTATTTTTGTGAGTGTGTTTGTTTTTGTGTGTGTTTGTTTTTGTGTGTGTTTGTTTTTGTTTGTTTGTTTTTCTGTGTGTTTTTGTATGTGTGTGTTTTTGTGTGTGGTTTTGTGTGTGTTTTTGTGTGTGTGTGGTTTTGTGTGTGTTTTTGTGTGTGTGTGTTTTTGCGTGTGTTTTTGTGTGTTTCTTTTTGTGTGTTTTTGTTTTTGTGTGTGTTTTTGTGTGTGTGTTTGTTTTTGTGTTTGTGTGTGTGTTTGTTTTTGTGTGTGTGTTTTTTTCTGTGTTTGTTTTTGTGTGTGTTTTTGTGTGAGTTGGTTTTTGTGTGTTTGTTTTTGTCTTTGTGTTTGTTTTTGAGTGTGTTTTTGTGTGTGTATCTGTGTTTTTGTGCATGTTTTTTTCTGTGTTTTTGTGTGTGTTTGTTTTTGTGTGTGTGTTTGTTTTTGTGTGTATTTTTGTGTGTTTGTGTGTGTTTTTTTGGTGTGTTTTTGTGAGTGCTTGTTTTTGTGTGTTTGTGTGTGTTTGTTTCTGTGTGTGTTTTTGTGTGTTTTTCTGTGTTTTTGTGTGTGTGTGTGTGTGTGTGTGTTTTTGTGTGTGTTTTTGTGTTTTTGTTTTTGTGTGTGTTTGTTTTTGTGTGTGTTTTTGTGTGTTTGTGTGTTTTTGTGTGTGTGTTTTTGTGTGTGTTTGTGTGTCTGTGTGTTTTTGTGTGTGTATTTGTGTGTGTATTTTTGTGTGTGTTTTTGCCTGTGTTTTTGTGTGTTTGTGTGTTTTTGTGTGTGTGTTTTTGTGTGTGTTTTGTGTGTGTGTTTGTTTTTGTGTGTGTTTTTGTGTGTTTGTGTGTGTGTGTGTTTCTGTGTGTGTTTGTGTGTGTGTGTCAGTGTTTTTGTGTGTGTTTTTGTGTGTGTATTTGTGTGTGTGTTTTTGTGTGTGTATTTGTGTGTGTGTTTTTGTGTGTGTTTGTTTTTGTTTGTGTGTTTTTGCATGTGTTTTTATGTGTGTGTGTGTGTGTGTGTTTTTGTTTGTGTTTTTGTGTGTGTTTTTGTCTGTGTGTTTGTTTTTGTGTGTTTTTGGGTGTTTTGTGTGTGTGTAGTTTGTGAGGTGTTTGCTTGATTTTGTTTGTGAGGTGCTTGTGTGTGTGTTTGTTTTTGTGTTTGTTTTTGTGTGTGTTTTTGTGTGTTTGTGTGTGTGTGTGTTTTTGTGTGTGTTTTTGTGTGTGTATTTGTGTGTGTGTTTTTGCATGTGTTTTTGTGTGCATTTGTTTTTGTTTGTGTGTTTTTGCATGTGTTTTTTTGTGTGTGTGTGTTTTTGTTTGTGTTTTTGTGTGTGTTTTTGTCTGTGTGTTTGTTTTTGCGTGTTTTTGTGTGTGTTTTTCTGTGTGTGTAGGTTGTGTGGTGTTTGTTTGATTTTGTTTGTGAGGTGCTTGTGTGTGTGTTTGTTTTTGTGTGTGTTTTTGTGTTTGTTTTTGTGTGTGTGTTTGTTTTTGTGTGTGTTTTTGTGTGTGTTTTTGTGTGTTTGTTTTAGTGTATGTGTTTATTTTTGTGAGTGTGTTTGTTTTTGTGTGTGTTTGTTTTTGTGTGTGTTTATTTTTGTTTGTTTGTTTTTCTGTGTGTTTTTGTATGTGTGTGTTTTTGTGTGTGGTTTTGTGTGTGTTTTTGTGTGTGTGTGGTTTTGTGTGTGTTTTTGTGTGTGTGTGTTTTTGCGTGTGTTTTTGTGTGTTTCTTTTTGTGTGTGTTTTTGTGTGTTTTTGTTTTTGTGTGTGTTTTTGTGTGTGTGTTTGTTTTTGTGTTTGTGTGTGTGTTTGTTTTTGTGTGTGTGTTTTTTTCTGTGTTTGTTTTTGTGTGTGTTTTTGTGTGAGTTGGTTTTTGTGTGTTTGTTTTTGTCTTTGTGTTTGTTTTTGAGTGTGTTTTTGTGTGTGTATCTGTGTTTTTGTGCATGTTTTTTTCTGTGTTTTTGTGTGTGTTTGTTTTTGTGTGTGTGTTTGTTTTTGTGTGTATTTTTGTGTGTTTGTGTGTGTTTTTTTGGTGTGTTTTTGTGAGTGCTTGTTTTTGTGTGTTTGTGTGTGTTTGTTTCTGTGTGTGTTTTTGTGTGTTTTTCTGTGTTTTTGTGTGTGTGTGTGTGTGTGTGTTTTTGTGTGTGTTTTTGTGTGTTTTTCTGTGTTTTTTTGTGTGTGTGTGTGTGTGTGTGTGTGTTTTTGTGTGTGTTTTTGTGTGTTTGTTTTTGTGTGTGTGTTTGTTTTTGTGTGTGTTTTTGTGTGTTTGTGTGTTTTTGTGTGTGTGTTTTTGTGTGTGTTTGTGTGTCTGTGTGTTTTTGTGTGTGTTTTTGTGTGTGTATTTTTGTGTGTGTTTTTGCCTGTGTTTTTGTGTGTTTGTGTGTTTTTGTGTGTGTGTTTTTGTGTGTGTTTTGTGTGTGTGTTTGTTTTTGTGTGTGTTTTTGTGTGTTTGTGTGTGTGTGTGTGTTTCTGTGTGTGTTTGTGTGTGTGTCAGTGTTTTTGTGTGTGTTTTTGTGTGTGTTTTTGTGTGTGTATTTTTGTGTGTGTTTTTGCCTGTGTTTTTGTGTGTTTGTGTGTTTTTGTGTGTGTGTTTTTGTGTGTGTTTTGTGTGTGTGTTTGTTTTTGTGTGTGTTTTTGTGTGTTTGTGTGTGAGTGTGTTTCTGTGTGTGTTTGTGTGTGTGTCAGTGTTTTTGTGTGTGTTTTTGTGTGTGTATTTGTGTGTGTGTTTTTGTGTGTGTTTGTTTTTGTTTGTGTGTTTTTGCATGTGTTTTTATGTGTTTGTGTGTGTGTTTGTTTTGGTGTGTGTTTTTGTGTGTTTGTTTTTCTGTGTTTTTGTGTGTGTTTGTTTTTGTGTGTGTTATTGTGTGTTTTTGTTTGTGTGTGTGTTTTTGTGTGTGTGTTTGTTTTTGTGTGTGTTTGTTTTTGTGTGTTTTTGTGTGCGTTTGTTTTTGTGTGTGTTTTTGTGGGTTTTTGTTTGTGTGTGTGTTTTTGTGTGTTTTTGTTTGTGTGTGTGTTTTTGTGTGTGTGTTTGTTTTTGTGTGTTTTTGTGTGTATGTTTGTTTTTGTGTGTGTTTTTGTGTGTGTGTTTGTTTTTGTGTGTGTTTTGTGTGTTTGTTTTTGTGTGTGTTTTTGTGTGTTTGTGTGTGTGTGTGTGTGTGTGTGTGTTTCTGTGTGTGTTTGTGTGTGTGTGTGTGTTTTTGTGTGTGTTTTTGTGTCTGTATTTGTGTGTGTGTTTTTGCATGTGTTTTTGTGTGTGTTTGTTTTTGTTTGTGTGTTTTTGCATGTGTTTTTGTGTGTGTGTGTGTGTGTGTGTGTTTTTGTTTGTGTTTTTGTGTGTGTTTTTGTCTGTGTGTTTGTTTTTGTGTGTTTTTGGGTGTTTTGTGTGTGTGTAGTTTGTGAGGTGTTTGTTTGATTTTGTTTGTGAGGTGCTTGTGTGTGTGTTTGTTTTTGTGTGTGTGTTTGTGTGTTTGTTTTTGTGTATGTGTTTATTTTTGTGAGTGTGTTTGTTTTCGTTTGTGTGTTTGTTTTTGTGTGTGTTTGTTTTTGTTTGTTTGTTTTTCAGTGTGTTTTTGTGTGTGAGTGTTTTTGCGTGTGTTTTTGTGTGTTTCTTTTAGTGTGTGTTTTTGTGTGTGTGTGTTTTTGTGTGTGGTATTGTGTGTTTTTGTGTGTGTGTGTTTTTGCGTGTGTTTTTGTGTGTTTCTTTTTGTGTGTGTTTTTGTGTGTTTTTGTTTTTGTGTGTATTTTTGTGTGTGTGTTTTTGTGCATGTTTTTGTGTGTGTTTTTGTGTGTCTGTTTGTTTTTGTATGCATTTTTGTGTGTTTTTGTGTGTGTTTGTTTTGGTGTGTGTTTTTGTGTGTGTTTGTTTTTGTGTTTGTTTTTGTGTGTATTTTTGTGTGTTTGTGTGTGTTTTTTTGGTGTGTTTTTGTGAGTGCTTGTTTTTGTGTGTTTGTGTGTGTTTGTTTTTGTGTGTGTTTTTGTGTGTTTTTCTGTGTTTTTGTGTGTGTGTGTGTGTGTGTGTGTGTGTGTGTGTTTTTGTGTGTGTTTTTGTGTGTTTGTTTTTGTGTGTGTGTTTGTTTTTGTTTGTGTTTTTGTGTGTTTGTGTGTTTTTGTGTGTGTGTTTTTGTGTGTGTTTGTGTGTCTGTGTGTTTTTGTGTGTGTTTTTGTGTGTGTATTTTTGTGTGTGTTTTTGCCTGTGTTTTTGTGTGTTTGTGTGTTTTTGTGTGTGTGTTTTTGTGTGTGTTTTGTGTGTGTGTTTGTTTTTGTGTGTGTTTTTGTGTGTTTGTGTGTGTGTGTGTTTCTGTGTGTGTTTGTGTGTGTGTCAGTGTTTTTGTGTGTGTTTTTGTGTGTGTATTTGTGTGTGTGTTTTTGTGTGTGTTTGTTTTTGTTTGTGTGTTTTTGCATGTGTTTTTATGTGTGTGTGTGTGTGTGTGTTTTTGTTTGTGTTTTTGTGTGTGTTTTTGTCTGTGTGTTTGTTTTTGTGTGTTTTTGGGTGTTTTGTGTGTGTGTAGTTTGTGAGGTGTTTGCTTGATTTTGTTTGTGAGGTGCTTGTGTGTGTGTTTGTTTTTGTGTTTGTTTTTGTGTGTGTTTTTGTGTGTTTGTGTGTGTGTGTGTTTTTGTGTGTGTTTTTGTGTGTGTATTTGTGTGTGTGTTTTTGCATGTGTTTTTGTGTGCATTTGTTTTTGTTTGTGTGTTTTTGCATGTGTTTTTTTGTGTGTGTGTGTTTTTGTTTGTGTTTTTGTGTGTGTTTTTGTCTGTGTGTTTGTTTTTGCGTGTTTTTGTGTGTGTTTTTCTGTGTGTGTAGGTTGTGTGGTGTTTGTTTGATTTTGTTTGTGAGGTGCTTGTGTGTGTGTTTGTTTTTGTGTGTGTTTTTGTGTTTGTTTTTGTGTGTGTGTTTGTTTTTGTGTGTGTTTTTGTGTGTGTTTTTGTGTGTTTGTTTTAGTGTATGTGTTTATTTTTGTGAGTGTGTTTGTTTTTGTGTGTGTTTGTTTTTGTGTGTGTTTGTTTTTGTTTGTTTGTTTTTCTGTGTGTTTTTGTATGTGTGTGTTTTTGTGTGTGGTTTTGTGTGTGTTTTTGTGTGTGTGTGGTTTTGTGTGTGTTTTTGTGTGTGTGTGTTTTTGCGTGTGTTTTTGTGTGTTTCTTTTTGTGTGTGTTTTTGTGTGTTTTTGTTTTTGTGTGTGTTTTTGTGTGTGTGTTTGTTTTTGTGTTTGTGTGTGTGTTTGTTTTTGTGTGTGTGTTTTTTTCTGTGTTTGTTTTTGTGTGTGTTTTTGTGTGAGTTGGTTTTTGTGTGTTTGTTTTTGTCTTTGTGTTTGTTTTTGAGTGTGTTTTTGTGTGTGTATCTGTGTTTTTGTGCATGTTTTTTTCTGTGTTTTTGTGTGTGTTTGTTTTTGTGTGTGTGTTTGTTTTTGTGTGTATTTTTGTGTGTTTGTGTGTGTTTTTTTGGTGTGTTTTTGTGAGTGCTTGTTTTTGTGTGTTTGTGTGTGTTTGTTTCTGTGTGTGTTTTTGTGTGTTTTTCTGTGTTTTTGTGTGTGTGTGTGTGTGTGTGTGTTTTTGTGTGTGTTTTTGTGTTTTTGTTTTTGTGTGTGTTTGTTTTTGTGTGTGTTTTTGTGTGTTTGTGTGTTTTTGTGTGTGTGTTTTTGTGTGTGTTTGTGTGTCTGTGTGTTTTTGTGTGTGTATTTGTGTGTGTATTTTTGTGTGTGTTTTTGCCTGTGTTTTTGTGTGTTTGTGTGTTTTTGTGTGTGTGTTTTTGTGTGTGTTTTGTGTGTGTGTTTGTTTTTGTGTGTGTTTTTGTGTGTTTGTGTGTGTGTGTGTTTCTGTGTGTGTTTGTGTGTGTGTGTCAGTGTTTTTGTGTGTGTTTTTGTGTGTGTATTTGTGTGTGTGTTTTTGTGTGTGTATTTGTGTGTGTTTGTTTTTGTTTGTGTGTTTTTGCATGTGTTTTTATGTGTGTGTGTGTGTGTGTGTGTGTGTTTTTGTTTGTGTTTTTGTGTGTGTTTTTGTCTGTGTGTTTGTTTTTGTGTGTTTTTGGGTGTTTTGTGTGTGTGTAGTTTGTGAGGTGTTTGCTTGATTTTGTTTGTGAGGTGCTTGTGTGTGTGTTTGTTTTTGTGTTTGTTTTTGTGTGTGTTTTTGTGTGTTTGTATTTGTGTATGTGTTTATTTTTGTGAGTGTGTTTGTTTTCGTTTGTGTGTTTGTTTTTGTGTGTGTTTGTTTTTGTTTGTTTGTTTTTCAGTGTGTTTTTGTGTGTGAGTGTTTTTGCGTGTGTTTTTGTGTGTTTCTTTTAGTGTGTGTTTTTGTGTGTGTGTGTTTTTGTGTGTGGTATTGTGTGTTTTTGTGTGTGTGTGTTTTTGCGTGTGTTTTTGTGTGTTTCTTTTTGTGTGTGTTTTTGTGTGTTTTTGTTTTTGTGTGTATTTTTGTGTGTGTGTTTTTGTGCATGTTTTTGTGTGTGTTTTTGTGTGTCTGTTTGTTTTTGTATGCATTTTTGTGTGTTTTTGTGTGTGTTTGTTTTGGTGTGTGTTTTTGTGTGTGTTTGTTTTTGTGTTTGTTTTTGTGTGTATTTTTGTGTGTTTGTGTGTGTTTTTTTGGTGTGTTTTTGTGAGTGCTTGTTTTTGTGTGTTTGTGTGTGTTTGTTTTTGTGTGTGTTTTTGTGTGTTTTTCTGTGTTTTTGTGTGTGTGTGTGTGTGTGTGTGTGTGTGTGTGTGTGTGTGTTTTTGTGTGTGTTTTTGTGTGTTTGTTTTTGTGTGTGTGTTTGTTTTTGTGTGTGTTTTTGTGTGTTTGTGTGTTTTTGTGTGTGTGTTTTTGTGTGTGTTTGTGTGTCTGTGTGTTTTTGTGTGTGTTTTTGTGTGTGTATTTTTGTGTGTGTTTTTGCCTGTGTTTTTGTGTGTTTGTGTGTTTTTGTGTGTGTGTTTTTGTGTGTGTTTTGTGTGTGTGTTTGTTTTTGTGTGTGTTTTTGTGTGTTTGTGTGTGTGTGTGTTTCTGTGTGTGTTTGTGTGTGTGTCAGTGTTTTTGTGTGTGTTTTTGTGTGTGTATTTGTGTGTGTGTTTTTGTGTGTGTTTGTTTTTGTTTGTGTGTTTTTGCATGTGTTTTTATGTGTGTGTGTGTGTGTGTGTTTTTGTTTGTGTTTTTGTGTGTGTTTTTGTCTGTGTGTTTGTTTTTGTGTGTTTTTGGGTGTTTTGTGTGTGTGTAGTTTGTGAGGTGTTTGCTTGATTTTGTTTGTGAGGTGCTTGTGTGTGTGTTTGTTTTTGTGTTTGTTTTTGTGTGTGTTTTTGTGTGTTTGTGTGTGTGTGTGTTTTTGTGTGTGTTTTTGTGTGTGTATTTGTGTGTGTGTTTTTGCATGTGTTTTTGTGTGCATTTGTTTTTGTTTGTGTGTTTTTGCATGTGTTTTTATGTGTGTGTGTGTGTGTGTGTTTTTGTTTGTGTTTTTGTGTGTGTTTTTGTCTGTGTGTTTGTTTTTGCGTGTTTTTGTGTGTGTTTTTCTGTGTGTGTAGGTTGTGTGGTGTTTGTTTGATTTTGTTTGTGAGGTGCTTGTGTGTGTGTTTGTTTTTGTGTGTGTTTTTGTGTTTGTTTTTGTGTGTGTGTTTGTTTTTGTGTGTGTTTTTGTGTGTGTTTTTGTGTGTTTGTTTTAGTGTATGTGTTTATTTTTGTGAGTGTGTTTGTTTTTGTGTGTGTTTGTTTTTGTGTGTGTTTGTTTTTGTTTGTTTGTTTTTCTGTGTGTTTTTGTATGTGTGTGTTTTTGTGTGTGGTTTTGTGTGTGTTTTTGTGTGTGTGTGGTTTTGTGTGTGTTTTTGTGTGTGTGTGTTTTTGCGTGTGTTTTTGTGTGTGTGTTTTTGCGTGTGTTTTTGTGTGTTTTTGTTTTTGTGTGTGTTTTTGTGTGTGTGTTTGTTTTTGTGTTTGTGTGTGTGTTTGTTTTTGTGTGTGTGTTTTTTTCTGTGTTTGTTTTTGTGTGTGTTTTTGTGTGAGTTGGTTTTTGTGTGTTTGTTTTTGTCTTTGTGTTTGTTTTTGAGTGTGTTTTTGTGTGTGTATCTGTGTTTTTGTGCATGTTTTTTTCTGTGTTTTTGTGTGTGTTTGTTTTTGTGTGTGTGTTTGTTTTTGTGTGTATTTTTGTGTGTTTGTGTGTGTTTTTTTGGTGTGTTTTTGTGAGTGCTTGTTTTTGTGTGTTTGTGTGTGTTTGTTTCTGTGTGTGTTTTTGTGTGTTTTTCTGTGTTTTTGTGTGTGTGTGTGTGTGTGTGTGTGTGTTTTTGTGTGTGTTTTTGTGTTTTTGTTTTTGTGTGTGTTTGTTTTTGTGTGTGTTTTTGTGTGTTTGTGTGTTTTTGTGTGTGTGTTTTTGTGTGTGTTTGTGTGTCTGTGTGTTTTTGTGTGTGTATTTGTGTGTGTATTTTTGTGTGTGTTTTTGCCTGTGTTTTTGTGTGTTTGTGTGTTTTTGTGTGTGTGTTTTTGTGTGTGTTTTGTGTGTGTGTTTGTTTTTGTGTGTGTTTTTGTGTGTTTGTGTGTGTGTGTGTTTCTGTGTGTGTTTGTGTGTGTGTGTCAGTGTTTTTGTGTGTGTTTTTGTGTGTGTATTTGTGTGTGTGTTTTTGTGTGTGTATTTGTGTGTGTTTGTTTTTGTTTGTGTGTTTTTGCATGTGTTTTTATGTGTGTGTGTGTGTGTGTGTTTTTGTTTGTGTTTTTGTGTGTGTTTTTGTCTGTGTGTTTGTTTTTGTGTGTTTTTGGGTGTTTTGTGTGTGTGTAGTTTGTGAGGTGTTTGCTTGATTTTGTTTGTGAGGTGCTTGTGTGTGTGTTTGTTTTTGTGTTTGTTTTTGTGTGTGTTTTTGTGTGTTTGTGTGTGTGTGTGTTTTTGTGTGTGTTTTTGTGTGTGTATTTGTGTGTGTGTTTTTGCATGTGTTTTTGTGTGCATTTGTTTTTGTTAGTGTGTTTTTGCATGTGTTTTTTTGTGTGTGTGTGTTTTTGTTTGTGTTTTTGTGTGTGTTTTTGTCTGTGTGTTTGTTTTTGCGTGTTTTTGTGTGTGTTTTTCTGTGTGTGTAGGTTGTGTGGTGTTTGTTTGATTTTGTTTGTGAGGTGCTTGTGTGTGTGTTTGTTTTTGTGTGTGTTTTTGTGTTTGTTTTTGTGTGTGTGTTTGTTTTTGTGTGTGTTTTTGTGTGTGTTTTTGTGTGTTTGTTTTAGTGTATGTGTTTATTTTTGTGAGTGTGTTTGTTTTTGTGTGTGTTTGTTTTTGTGTGTGTTTGTTTTTGTTTGTTTGTTTTTCTGTGTGTTTTTGTATGTGTGTGTTTTTGTGTGTGGTTTTGTGTGTGTTTTTGTGTGTGTGTGGTTTTGTGTGTGTTTTTGTGTGTGTGTGTTTTTGCGTGTGTTTTTGTGTGTTTCTTTTTGTGTGTTTTTGTTTTTGTGTGTGTTTTTGTGTGTGTGTTTGTTTTTGTGTTTGTGTGTGTGTTTGTTTTTGTGTGTGTGTTTTTTTCTGTGTTTGTTTTTGTGTGTGTTTTTGTGTGAGTTGGTTTTTGTGTGTTTGTTTTTGTCTTTGTGTTTGTTTTTGAGTGTGTTTTTGTGTGTGTATCTGTGTTTTTGTGCATGTTTTTTTCTGTGTTTTTGTGTGTGTTTGTTTTTGTGTGTGTGTTTGTTTTTGTGTGTATTTTTGTGTGTTTGTGTGTGTTTTTTTGGTGTGTTTTTGTGAGTGCTTGTTTTTGTGTGTTTGTGTGTGTTTGTTTCTGTGTGTGTTTTTGTGTGTTTTTCTGTGTTTTTGTGTGTGTGTGTGTGTGTTTTTGTGTGTGTTTTTGTGTTTTTGTTTTTGTGTGTGTTTGTTTTTGTGTGTGTTTTTGTGTGTTTGTGTGTTTTTGTGTGTGTGTTTTTGTGTGTGTTTGTGTGTCTGTGTGTTTTTGTGTGTGTATTTGTGTGTGTATTTTTGTGTGTGTTTTTGCCTGTGTTTTTGTGTGTTTGTGTGTTTTTGTGTGTGTGTTTTTGTGTGTGTTTTGTGTGTGTGTTTGTTTTTGTGTGTGTTTTTGTGTGTTTGTGTGTGTGTGTGTTTCTGTGTGTGTTTGTGTGTGTGTGTCAGTGTTTTTGTGTGTGTTTTTGTGTGTGTATTTGTGTGTGTGTTTTTGTGTGTGTATTTGTGTGTGTTTGTTTTTGTTTGTGTGTTTTTGCATGTGTTTTTATGTGTGTGTGTGTGTGTGTGTTTTTGTTTGTGTTTTTGTGTGTGTTTTTGTCTGTGTGTTTGTTTTTGTGTGTTTTTGGGTGTTTTGTGTGTGTGTAGTTTGTGAGGTGTTTGCTTGATTTTGTTTGTGAGGTGCTTGTGTGTGTGTTTGTTTTTGTGTTTGTTTTTGTGTGTGTTTTTGTGTGTTTGTATTTGTGTATGTGTTTATTTTTGTGAGTGTGTTTGTTTTCGTTTGTGTGTTTGTTTTTGTGTGTGTTTGTTTTTGTTTGTTTTTCTGTGTGTTTTTGTGTGTGTGTGTTTTTGCGTGTGTTTTTGTGTGTTTCTTTTTGTTTGTGTTTTTGTGTGTGTGGTTTTTTTGTGTGTGGTATTGTGTGTTTTTGTGTGTGTGTGTTTTTGCGTGTGTTTTTGTGTGTTTCTTTTTGTGTGTGTTTTTGTGTGTTTTTGTTTTTGTGTGTGTTTTTGTGTGTGTTTTTGTGCATGTTTTTGTGTGTGTTTTTGTGTGGATGTTTGTTTTTGTATGCATTTTTGTGTGTTTTTGTGTGTGTTTGTTTTGGTGTGTGTTTTTGTGTGTGTTTGTTTTTGTGTTTGTTTTTGTGTGTATTTTTGTGTTTTTGTGTGTGTGTTTTTTTGGTGTGTGTTTTTGTGTGTGTTTGTTTTTTTGTGTGTTTTTGTGTGTGTTTGTTTTTGTGTGCATTTTTGTGTGTTTTTGTGTGTGTGTTTGTTTTTGTGTGTGTTTGTTTTTGTGTGTTTGTGTGTTTTTGTGTGTGTGCTTTTGTGTGTGTGTTTGTGTGTGTGTGTGTTTTTGTGTGTGTTTTTGTGTGTGTATTTGTGTGTGTGTTTTTGCATGTGTTTTGTGTGCATTTGTTTTTGTTTGTGTGTTTTTGCATGTGTTTTTTTGTGTGTGTGTGTTTTTGTTTGTGTTTTTGTGTGTGTTTTTGTCTGTGTGTTTGTTTTTGCGTGTTTTTGTGTGTGTTTTTCTGTGTGTGTAGGTTGTGTGGTGTTTGTTTGATTTTGTTTGTGAGGTGCTTGTGTGTGTGTTTGTTTTTGTGTGTGTTTTTGTGTTTGTTTTTGTGTGTGTGTTTGTTTTTGTGTGTGTTTTTGTGTGTGTTTTTGTGTGTTTGTTTTAGTGTATGTGTTTATTTTTGTGAGTGTGTTTGTTTTTGTGTGTGTTTGTTTTTGTGTGTGTTTGTTTTTGTTTGTTTGTTTTTCTGTGTGTTTTTGTATGTGTGTGTTTTTGTGTGTGGTTTTGTGTGTGTTTTTGTGTGTGTGTGGTTTTGTGTGTGTTTTTGTGTGTGTGTGTTTTTGCGTGTGTTTTTGTGTGTTTCTTTTTGTGTGTGTTTTTGTGTGTTTTTGTTTTTGTGTGTGTTTTTGTGTGTGTGTTTGTTTTTGTGTTTGTGTGTGTGTTTGTTTTTGTGTGTGTGTTTTTTTCTGTGTTTGTTTTTGTGTGTGTTTTTGTGTGAGTTGGTTTTTGTGTGTTTGTTTTTGTTTTTGTGTTTGTTTTTGAGTGTGTTTTTGTGTGTGTATCTGTGTTTTTGTGCATGTTTTTTTCTGTGTTTTTGTGTGTGTTTGTTTTTGTGTGTGTGTTTGTTTTTGTGTGTATTTTTGTGTGTTTGTGTGTGTTTTTTTGGTGTGTTTTTGTGAGTGCTTGTTTTTGTGTGTGTTTGTTTTTGTGTGTGTTTTTGTGTGTTTTTCTGTGTTTTTGTGTGTGTGTGTGTGTGTGTTTTTGTGTGTGTTTTTGTGTGTTTGTTTTTGTGTGTGTGTTTGTTTTTGTGTGTGTTTTTGTGTGTTTGTGTGTTTTTGTGTGTGTGTTTTTGTGTGTGTTTGTGTGTCTGTGTGTTTTTGTGTGTGTATTTGTGTGTGTATTTTTGTGTGTGTTTTTGCCTGTGTTTTTGTGTGTTTGTGTGTTTTTGTGTGTGTGTTTTTGTGTGTGTTTTGTGTGTGTGTTTGTTTTTGTGTGTGTTTTTGTGTGTTTGTGTGTGTGTGTGTTTCTGTGTGTGTTTGTGTGTGTGTGTCAGTGTTTTTGTGTGTGTTTTTGTGTGTGTATTTGTGTGTGTGTTTTTGCATGTGTTTTTGTGTGTGTTTGTTTTTGTTTGTGTGTTTTTGCATGTGTTTTTATGTGTGTGTGTTTTTGTTTGTGTTTTTGTGTGTGTTTTTGTCTGTGTGTTTGTTTTTGGGTGTTTTTGGGTGTTTTGTGTGTGTGTAGTTTGTGAGGTGTTTGCTTGATTTTGTTTGTGAGGTGCTTGTGTGTGTGTTTGTTTTTGTGTTTGTTTTTGTGTATGTTTTTGTGTGTTTGTATTTGTGTATGTGTTTATTTTTGTGAGTGTGTTTGTTTTCGTTTGTGTGTTTGTTTTTGTGTGTGTTTGTTTTTGTTTGTTTTTCTGTGTGTTTCTGTGTGTGTGTGTTTTTGCGTGTGTTTTTGTGTGTTTCTTTTTGTGTGTGTTTTTGTGTGTTTTTGTTTTTGTGTGTGTTTTGTGTGTGTTTTTGTGCATGTTTTTGTGTGTGTTTTTGTGTGGATGTTTGTTTTTGTATGCATTTTTGTGTGTTTTTGTGTGTGTTTATTTTGGTGTGTGTTTTTGTGTGTGTTTGTTTTTGTGTTTGTTTTTGTGTTTATTTTTGTGTTTTCGTTTGTGTGTTTGTTTTTGTGTGTGTGTGTTTTTGTGTGTTTGTTTTGTGTGTGTGTTTTTGTGTGTTTGTTTTGGTGTGTGTTTTTGTGTGTGTTTGTTTTTTTTGTGTGTTTTGTGTGTGTTTGTTTTTGTGTGCATTTTTGTGTGTTTTTGTGTGTGTGTTTGTTTTTGTGTGTTTTTGTGTGTATATTTTTGTGTGTGTTTTTGCGTGTGTTTTTGTGTGTTTCTTTTTGTGTGTGTTTTTGTGTGTTTTTGTTTTTGTGTGTGTTTTTGTGTGTGTGTTTGTTTTTGTGTTTGTGTGTGTGTTTGTTTTTGTGTGTGTGTTTGTTTGTGTGTTTGTTTTTGTGTGTGTTTTTGTGTGTTTTGGTTTTTCTGTGTGTTTGTTTTTGTGTGTTTGTTTTTGTGTGGTTTTTTTTGTCTTTGTGTTTTTTTTTAGTGTGTTTTTGTGTGTGTGTGTGTGTTTTTGTGCCTGTTTTTGTGTGTGTTTTTGTGTGTCTGTTTGTTTTTGTGTGTATTTTTGTGTGTTTTTGTGTGTGTGTGTGTTTTTGTGTGTGTATTTGTGTGTGTATTTTTTCATGTGTTTTTGTGTGTGTTTTTTTTTATTTGTGTGTTTTAGCATGTGATTTTTTGTGTGTGTGTGTGTGTTTTTGTTTGTGTTTTTGTGTGTGTTTTTGTCTGTGTGTTTGTTTTTGCATGTTTTGTGTGTTTTTGTGTGTTTGTTTGTTTTTGTGTCTGTGTTTGTTTTTGTTTGTTTTTGTGTGTGTTTTTGTGTGTTTGTTTTGTGTGTGTGTTTGTTTTTGTGTGTGTTTTGTGTGTTTGTTTTGTGTGTGTGTTTATTTTTGTGTGTGTTTTTGTGTTTTTGTTTTTGTGTATGTGTTTATTTTTGTGAGTGTGTTTGTTTTCGTTTGTGTGTGTGTTTTTGTGTGTTTGTTTTGTGTGTGTGTTTTTGTGTGTTTGTTTTGTGTGTGTGTTTTTGTGCATGTTTTTGTGTGTGTTTTTGTGTGTCTGTTTGTTTTTTTGTGCATTTTTGTGTGTTTTTGTGTGTGTTTGTTTTGGTGTGTGTTTTTGTGTGTGTTTGTGTGTGTGTTTTTGTGTGTGTTTTTGTGTGTGTTTGTTTTTGTTTGTTTTTGTGTGTATGTTTGTTTTTGTGTGTGTTTTTGTGTGTGTGTTTGTTTTTGTGTGTTTTGTGTGTTTGTTTTTGTGTGCGTGTTTGTTTTTGTTTGTTTTTGTGTGTGTGTGTTTTTTGTGTGTGTTTTTTGTGTGTTTTTTTGTGTGTGCTTTTGTGTGTGTTTTTGTGTGTTTTTGTTTGTGTGTGTGTTTTTGTGTGTGTGTTTGTTTTTCTGTGTGTTTGTTTTTGTGTGTGTGTTTTTTGTGTGTTTGTTTTTGTGTGTGTTTTTGTGTGTGTTGGTTTTTCTGTGTGTTTGTTTTTGTGTGTTTGTTTTTGTTTGGTTTTTTTGTCTTTGTGTTTGTTTTTGAGTGTGTTTTTGTGTGTGTGTGTGTTTTTTTTTTTTGCATGTTTTTGTGTGTGTTTTTGTGTGTCTGTTTGTTTTTGTGTGTATTTTTGTGTGTTTTTGTGTGTGTGTGTGTGTGTGTGTGTTTTTGTGTGTGTATTTGTGTGTGTGTTTTTTCATGTGTTTTTGTGTGTGTTTTTATTTGTGTGTTTTAGCATGTGATTTTTTGTGTGTGTGTGTGTTTTTGCATGTTTTTGTGTGTGAATTTGTGTGTTTGTTTGTTTTTGTGTCTGTGTTTGTTTTTGTTTGTTTTTTGTGTGTGTTTTTGTGTGTTTGTTTTGTGTGTGTGTTTGTTTTTGTGTGTGTTTTTGTGTGTTTGTTTTGTGTGTGTGTTTATTTTTGTGTTTGTTTGTGTGTGTGTTTTTGTGTGTGTTTTTGTGTGTGTTTGTTTTTGTGTGTATGTTTGTTTTTGTGTGTGTTTTTGTGTGTGTGTTTGTTTTTGTGTGTTTTGTGTGTTTGTTTTTGTGTGCGTGTTTGTGTGTTTGTTTTGTGTGTGTGTTTATTTTTGTGTTTGTTTGTGTGTGTGTTTTTGTGTGTGTTTTTGTGTGTGTTTGTTTTTGTGTGTATGTTTGTTTTTGTGTGTGTTTTTGGTGTGTGTGTTTGTTTTTGTGTGTTTTGTGTGTTTGTTTTTGTGTGCGTGTTTGTTTTTGTTTGTTTTTGTGTGTGTGTGTTTTTGTTTGTGTGTGTGTTTTTGTGTGTGTGTTTGTTTTTCTGTGTGTGTTTGTTTTTGTGTGTGTGTTTTTTTGTGTGTTTGTTTTTGTGTGTGTTTTTGTGTGTGTTGGTTTTTCTGTGTGTTTGTTTTTGTGTGTTTGTTTTTGTTTGGGTTTTTTTGTCTTTGTGTTTGTTTTTGAGTGTGTTATTGTGTGTGTGTGTTTTTTTGTGCATGTTTTTGTGTGTGTTTTTGTGTGTCTGTTTGTTTTTGTGTGTATTTTTGTGTGTTTTTGTGTGTGTGTGTGTTTTTGTGTGTGTATTTGTGTGTGTGTTTTTTTCATGTGTTTTTGTGTGTGTTTTTATTTGTGTGTTTTAGCATGTGATTTTTTGTGTGTGTGTGTGTTTTTGTTTGTTTTTTGTGTGTGTTTTTGTGTGTTTGTTTTGTGTGTGTGTTTGTTTTTGTGTGTGTTTTTGTGTGTTTGTTTTGTGTGTGTGTTTATTTTTGTGTGTGTTTTTGTGTGTGTTTTTGTGTGTTTGTTTTTGTGTATGTGTTTATTTTTGTGAGTGTGTTTGTTTTCGTTTGTGTGTTTGTTTTTGTGTGTGTGTGTGTTTTTGTGTGTTTGTTTTGTGTGTGTGTTTATTTTTGCGTGTGTTTTTGTGTGTGTTTTTGTGTGTTTGTTTTTGTGTATGTGTTTATTTTTATGGGTGTGTTTGTTTTCGTTTGTGTGTTTGTTTTTGTTTGTTTGTTTTTCTGTGTGTTTTTGAGTGTGTGTGTTTTTGTGTGTGGTATTGTGTGTGTTTTTGTGTGTGTGTTTTTGTGTGTGTTTTTGTGTGTTTCTTTTTGTGTGTCTTTTTGTGTGTTTTTGTTTTTGTGTGTGTTTTTGTGTTTGTTTTTGTGTGTGTGAGTGTTTGTTTTTGTGTGTTTGTTTTTGTGTGTGTTTTTGTCTTTGTGTTTGTTTTTGAGTGTGTTTTTGTGTGTGTGTGTTTTTGTGCATGTTTTTTGTGTGTGTTTTTGTGTGTCTGTTTGTTTTTGTGTGCATTTTTGTGTGTGTTTGTGTGTGTTTGTTTTGGTGTGTGTTTTTGTGTGTGTTTGTTTGTGTGTGTGTTTTTGTGTGTGTTTTTGTGTGTGTTTGTTTTTGTTTGTTTTTGTGTGTATGTTTGTTTTTGTGTGTGTTTTTGTGTGTATGTTTGTTTTTGTGTGTTTTGTGTGTTTGTTTTTGTGTGCATGTTTGTTTTTGTTTGTTTTTGTGTGTGTGTGTTTTTTGTGTGTGTTTGTTTTTGTGTGTTTTTTTGTGTGTGCTTTTGTGTGTGTTTTTGTGTGTTTTTGTTTGTGTGTGTGTTTTTGTGTGTGTGTTTGTTTTCTGTGTGTTTGTTTTTGTGTGTGTGCTTTTTTGTGTGTATGTTTTTGTGTGTGTTTTTGTGTGTGTTGGTTTTTCTGTGTGTTTGTTTTTGTGTGTTTGTTTTTGTTTGGTATTTTTTGTCTTTGTGTTTTTGTGTGTGTGTGTTTTTGTGCATGTTTTTGTGTGTGTTTTTGTGTGTCTGTTTGTTTTTGTGTGTATTTTTGTGTGTTTTTGTGTGTGTGTGTTTTTGTGTGTGTATTTGTGTGTGTGTTTTTTCATGTGTTTTTGTGTGTGTTTTTATTTGTGTGTTTTAGCATGTGATTTTTTGTGTGTGTGTGTGTGTTTTTGTTTGTTTTTTGTGTGTGTTTTTTGTGTGTTTGTTTTGTGTGTGTGTTTGTTTTTGTGTGTGTTTTTGTGTGTTTGTTTTGTGTGTGTGTTTATTTTTAATGTGTGTTTTTGTGTGTGTTTTTGTGTGTTTGTTTTTGTGTATGTGTTTATTTTTGTGAGTGTGTTTGTTTTCGTTTGTGTGTTTGTTTTTGTGTGTGTGTGTGTTTTTGTGTGTTTGTTTTGTGTGTGTGTTTATTTTTGCGTGTGTTTTTGTGTGTGTTTGTTTTGGTGTGTGTTTTTGTGTATGTGTTTATTTTTGTGGGTGTGTTTGTTTTCGTTTGTGTGTTTGTTTTTGTTTGTTTGTTTTTCTGTGTGTTTTTGAGTGTGTGTGTTTTTGTGTGTGGTATTGTGTGTGTTTTTGTGTGTGTGTTTTTGTGTGTGTTTTTGTGTGTTTCTTTTTTTGTGTCTTTTTGTGTGTTTTTGTTTTTGTGTGTGTTTTTGTGTTTGTTTTTGTGTGTGTGAGTGTTTGTTTTTGTGTGTTTGTTTTTGTGTGTGTTTTTGTCTTTGTGTTTGTTTTTGAGTGTGTTTTTGTGTGTGTGTGTTTTTGTGCATATTTTTGTGTGTGTTTTTGTGTGTCTGTTTGTTTTTGTGTGCATTTTTGTGCGTTTTTGTGTGTGTTTGTTTTGGTGTGTGTTTGTTTTTGTGTGTATTTTTGTGTGTTTGTGTGTGTGTTTGTTTTGGTGTGTGTTTTTGTGTGTTTGTTTTTCTGTGTTTTTGTGTGTGTTTGTTTTTGTGTGTGTTATTGTGTGTTTTTGTTTGTGTGTGTGTTTTTGTGTGTGTGTTTGTTTTTGTGTGTGTTTGTTTTTGTGTGTTTTTGTGTGCGTTTGTTTTTGTGTGTGTTTTTGTGGGTTTTTGTTTGTGTGTGTGTTTTTGTGTGTTTTTGTTTGTGTGTGTGTTTTTGTGTGTGTGTTTGTTTTTGTGTGTTTTTGTGTGTATGTTTGTTTTTGTGTGTGTTTTTGTGTGTGTGTTTTTGTGTGTGATTTTGTGTGTTTGTTTTTGTGTGTGTTTTGTGTGTTTGTTTTTGTGTGTGTTTTTGTGTGTTTGTGTGTGTGTGTGTGTGTGTGTGTGTGTTTCTGTGTGTGTTTGTGTGTGTGTGTGTGTGTGTGTTTTTGTGTGTGTTTTTGTGTCTGTATTTGTGTGTGTGTTTTTGCATGTGTTTTTGTGTGTGTTTGTTTTTGTTTGTGTGTTTTTGCATGTGTTTTTGTGTGTGTGTGTGTGTGTGTGTGTGTTTTTGTTTGTGTTTTTGTGTGTGTTTTTGTCTGTGTGTTTTTGTGTGTTTTTGGGTGTTTTGTGTGTGTGTAGTTTGTGAGGTGTTTGTTTAATTTTGTTTGTGAGGTGCTTGTGTGTGTGTTTGTTTTTGTGTGTGTGTTTGTTTTTGTGTGTGTGTTTGTTTTTGTGAGTGTTTTTGTGTGTTTGTTTTTGTGTATGTGTTTATTTTTGTGAGTGTGTTTGTTTTCGTTTGTGTGTTTGTTTTTGTGTGTGTTTGTTTTTGTTTGTTTTTTTTCAGTGTGTTTTTGTGTGTGAGTGTTTTTGCGTGTGTTTTTGTGTGTTTCTTTTAGTGTGTGTTTTTGTGTGTGTGTGTTTTTGTGTGTGGTATTGTGTGTTTTTGTGTGTGTGTGTTTTTGCGTGTGTTTTTGTGTGTTTCTTTTTGTGTGTGTTTTTGTGTGTTTTTGTTTTTGTGTGTATGTTTTTGTGCATGTTTTTTTTTGTGTTTTTGTGTGTCTGTTTGTTTTTGTATGCATTTTTGTGTGTTTTTGTGTGTGTTTGTTTTGGTGTGTGTTTTTGTGTGTGTTTGTTTTTGTGTTTGTTTTTGTGTGTATTTTTGTGTGTTTGTGTGTGTGTTTGTTTTGGTGTGTGTTTTTGTGTGTGTTTGTTTTTGTGTGTGTTTGTTTTTGTGTGTTTTTGTGTATTTGTGTGTTTTTGTGTGTATGTTTTTGTGTGTGTTTTTGCGTGTTTTTTTGTGTGTTTCTTTTTGTGTGTGTTTTTGTGTGTTTTTGTTTTTGTGTGTGTTTTTGTGTGTGTGTTTGTTTTTGTGTTTGTGTGTGTGTTTGTTTTTGTGTGTGTTTTTTTTGTGTGTTTGTTTTTGTGTGTGTTTTTGTGTGTGTTGGTTTTTGTGTGTGTTTGTTTTTGTGTGTTAGGTTTTGTGTGGTTTTTTTTGTCTTTGTGTTTGTTTTTGAGTGTGTTTTTGTGTGTGTGTGTTTTTGTGCATGTTTTTGTGTTTGTTTTTGTGTGTGTGTTTGTTTTTCTGTGTATTTTTGTGTGTTTGTGTGTGTTTTTTTTGGTGTGTGTTTTTGTGAGTGCTTGCCTTTGTGTGTTTTTGTGTGTGTTTGCTTTTGTGTGTGTTTTTGTGTGTTTTTTGTGTGTTTTTGTGTGTGTTTTTGTGTTTGTTTTTGTGTGTGTGTTTGTTTTTGTGTGTGTTTTTGTGTGTTTGTGTGTTTTTGTGGGTTTGTTTTATGTGTGTGTGTGCTTTTGTGTGTTTTTTGTGTGTTTTTTGTGTGTTTTTGTGTGTGTGTTTTTGTGTGTGTGTTTTTGCGTGTTTTTGTGTGTGTTTGTTTTTGTTTGTGTGTTTTTGCTTGTGATTTGTTGTGTGTGTGTGTTTTTGTTTGTGTTTTTGTGTGTGTTTTTGTCTGTGTGTTTGTTTTTGCGTGTTTTTGTGTGTGTTTTTGTGTGTTTCTTTTTGTGTGTGTTTTTGTGTGTTTTTGTTTTTGTGTGTGTGTTTGTTTTTGTGTGTGTGTGTGTTTGTTTTTGTGTGTTTGTTTTGTGTGTGTTTTTGTCTTTGTGTTTGTTTTTGAGTGTGTTTTTGTGTGTGTGTGTGTGTGTTTTTGTGCAGGTTTTTGTGTGTGTTTTTGTGTGTCTGTTTGTTTTTTTGTGCATTTTTGTGTGTTTTTGTGTGTGTTTGTTTTGGTGTGTGTTTTTGTGTGTGTTTGTTTGTGTGTGTGTTTTTGTGTGTGTTTTTGTGTGTGTTTGTTTTTGTTTGTTTTTGTGTGTATGTTTGTTTTTGTGTGTGTTTTTGTGTGTGTGTTTGTTTTTGTGTGTTTGTTTTTGTGTGCGTGTTTGTTTTTGTTTGTTTTTGTGTGTGTGTGTTTTTTGTGTGTGTTTGTTTTTGTGTGTTTTTTTTGTGTGTGCTTTTGTGTGTTTTTGTTTGTGTGTGTGTGTTTTTGTGTGTGTGTTTGTTTTTCTGTGTGTTTGTTTTTGTGTGTTTTTGTGTATTTGTGTGTTTTTGTGTGTATGTTTTTGTGTGTGTTTTTGCGTGTGTTTTTGTGTGTTTCTTTTTGTGTGTGTTTTTGTGTGTTTTTGTTTTTGTGTGTGTGTTTGTTTTTGTGTTTGTGTGTGTGTTTGTTTTTCTGTGTGTGTTTTTTGTGTGTTTGTTTTTGTGTGTGTTTTTGTGTGTGTGTTTTTTGCATGTGTTTTTGTGTGTGTTTGTTTTTGTTTGTGTGTTTTTGCTTGTGATTTGTTGTGTGTGTGTGTTTTTGTTTGTGTTTTTGTGTGTGTTTTTGTCTGTGTGTTTGTTTTTGCGTGTTTTTGTGTGTGTTTTTGTGTGTTTCTTTTTGTGTGTGTTTTTGTGTGTTTTTGTTTTTGTGTGTGTGTTTGTTTTTGTGTGTGTGTGTGTTTGTTTTTGTGTGTTTGTTTTGTGTGTGTTTTTGTCTTTGTGTTTGTTTTTGAGTGTTTTTTTGTGTGTGTGTGTTTTTGTGCATGTTTTTGTGTGTGTTTTTGTGTGTCTGTTTGTTTTTTTGTGCATTTTTGTGTGTTTTTGTGTGTGTTTGTTTTGGTGTGTGTTTTGGTGTGTGTTAGTTTGTGTGTGTGTTTTTGTGTGTGTTTTTGTGTGTGTTTGTTTTTGTTTGTTTTTGTGTGTATGTTTGTTTTTGTGTGTGTTTTTGTGTGTGTTTCTTTTTGTGTGTTTTGTGTGTTTGTTTTTGTGTGCGTGTTTGTTTTTGTTTGTTTTTGTGTGTGTGTTTTTTGTGTGTGTTTGTTTTTGTGTGTTTGTTTTTGTGTGTTTTTTTGTGTGTGCTTTTGTGTGTGTTTTTGTGTGTTTTTGTTTGTGTGTGTGTGTTTTTGTGTGTGTGTTTGTTTTTCTGTGTGTTTGTTTTTTTGTGTTTTTGTGTATTTGTGTGTTTTTGTGTGTATGTTTTTGTGTGTGTTTTTGCGTGTGTTTTTGTGTGTTTCTTTTTGTGTGTGTTTTTGTGTGTTTTTGTTTTTGTGTGTGTTTTTGTGTGTGTGTTTGTTTTTGTGTTTGTGTGTGTTTGTTTTGTGTGTGTGTGTTTTTGTGTGTTTGTTTTTGTGTGTTTTTTTGTGTGTGTTGGTTTTTGTGTGTGTTTGTTTTTGTGTGTTTGGTTTTGTGTGGTTTTTTTTGTCTTTGTGTTTGTTTTTGAGTGTGTTTTTGTGTGTGTGTGTTTTTGTGCATGTTTTTGTGTTTGCTTTTGTGTGTGTTTTGTGTGTTTTTTGTGTGTTTTTGTGTGTGCGTTTTTGTGTGTGTGTTTTTGTGTTTGTTTTTGTGTGTTTTTGTGTGTGTGTTTGTTTTTGTGTGTGTTTTTGTGTGTTTGTGTGTTTTTGTGTGTGTGTGCTTTTGTGTGTTTTTGTGTGTTTTTTGTGTGTTTTTTGTGTGTTTTTGTGTGTGTTTTTATGTGTGTGTTTTTGTGTGTGTTTTTGTGTGTGTGTTTTTGCATGTGTTTTTGTGTGTGTTTGTTTTTGTTTGTGTGTTTTTGCTTGTGATTTGTTGTGTGTGTGTGTTTTTGTTTGTGTTTTTGTGTGTTTTTGTCTGTGTGTTTGTTTTTGCATGTTTTTGTGTGTGTTTTTGTGTGTTTCTTTTTCTGTGTGTTTTTGTGTGTTTTTGTTTTTGTGTGTGTTTTTGTGTGTGTGTTTGTTTTTGTGTGTGTGTGTGTTTGTTTTTGTGTGTGTTTTTGTCTTTGTGTTTGTTTTTGAGTGTGTTTTTGTGTGTGTGTGTTTTTGTGCATGTTTTTGTGTGTGTTTTTGTGTGTCTGTTTGTTTTTGTGTGCATTTTTGTGTGTTTTTGTGTGTGTTTGTTTTGGTGTGTGTTTTTGTGTGTGTTTGTTTGTGTGTGTGTTTTTGTGTGTGTTTGTTTTTGTTTGTTTTTGTGTGTATGTTTGTTTTTGTGTGTGTGTTTGTTTTTGTGTGTTTTGTGTGTTTGTTTTTGTGTGCGTGTTTGTTTTTGTTTGTTTTTGTGTTTTTGTTTTTGTGTGTGTTTTGTGTTTGTTTTTGAGTGTGTTTTTGTGTGTGTGTGTTTTTGTGCATGTTTTTGTGTGTGTTTTTGTGTGTCTGTTTATTTTTGTGTGCATTTTTGTGTGTTTTTGTGTGTGTTTGTTTTGGTGTGTGTTTTTGTGTGTGTTTGTTTTTGTGTGTGTGTTTGTTTTTGTGTGTGTTTTTGTGTGTGTGTGTTTTTGTGCATGTTTTTGTGTTTGTTTTTGTGTGTGTGTTTGTTTTTGTGTGTATTTTTGTGTGTTTGTGTGTGTTTTTTTGTGTGTGTTTTTGTGAGTGCTTGTTTTTGTGTGTTTTTGTGTGTGTTTGCTTTTGTGTGTGTTTTTGTGTTTGTTTTTGTGTGTTTTTGTGTGTGTGTTTGTTTTTGTGTGTGTTTTTGTGTGTTTGTGTGTTTTTGTGTGTGTGTGCTTTTGTGTGTTTTTGTGTGTTTTTTGTGTGTTTTTTGTGTGTTTTTGTGTGTGTGTTTTTATGTGTGTGTTTTTATGTGTGTGTTTTTGTGTGTGTGTTTTTGCATGTGTTTTTGTGTGTGTTTGTTTTTGTTTGTGTGTTTTTGCTTGTGATTTGGTGTGTGTGTGTGTGTTTTTGTTTGTGTTTTTGTGTGTTTTTGTCTGTGTGTTAGTTTTTGCGTGTTTTTGTGTGTGTTTTTGTGTGTTTCTTTTTCTGTGTGTTTTTGTGTGTTTTTGTTTTTGTGTGTGTTTTTGTGTGTGTGTTTGTTTTTGTGTGTGTGTGTTTTTGTGTGTGTTTTTGTCTTTGTGTTTGTTTTTGAGTGTGTTTTTGTGTGTGTGTGTTTTTGTGCATGTTTTTGTGTGTGTTTTTGTGTGTCTGTTTGTTTTTGTGTGCATTTTTGTGTGTTTTTGTGTGTGTTTGTTTTGGTGTGTGTTTTTGTGTGTGTTTGTTTGTGTGTGTGTTTTTGTGTGTGTTTGTTTTTGTTTGTTTTTGTGTGTATGTTTGTTTTTGTGTGTGTTTTTGTGTGTGTGTTTGTTTTTGTGTGTTTTGTGTGTTTGTTTTTGTGTGCGTGTTTGTTTTTGTTTGTTTTTGTGTGTTTGTTTTTGTGTGTGTTTTTGTTTGTTTTTGAGTGTGTTTTTGTGTGTGTGTGTTTTTGTGCATGTTTTTGTGTGTGTTTTTGTGTGTCTGTTTATTTTTGTGTGCATTTTTGTGTGTTTTTGTGTGTGTTTGTTTTGGTGTGTGTTTTTGTGTGTGTTTGTTTTTGTGTGTGTGTTTGTTTTTGTGTGTATTTTTGTGTGTTTGTGTGTGTGTTTGTTTTGGTGTGTGTTTTTGTGTGTTTGTTTTTGTATGTTTTTGTGTGTGTTTGTTTTTGTGTGTGTTATTGTGTGTTTTTGTTTGTGTGTGTGTTTTTGTGTGTGTTTGTTTTTGTGTGTTTTTGTGTGTGTTTGTTTTTGTGTGTGTTTTTGTGTGTTTTTGTTTGTGTGTGTGTTTTTGTGTGTTTTTGTTTGTGTGTGTGTTTTTGTGTGTGTTTGTTTTTGTGTGTTTTTGTGTGTGTGTTTGTTTTTGTGTGTGTTTTTGTGTGTGTGTTTGTTTTTGTGTGTTTTGTGTGTTTGTTTTTGTGTGTGTGTGTGTTTGTTTTTGTTTGTTTTTGTGTGTGTGTTTTTGTGTGTGTTTGTTTTTGTGTGTGTATTTGTTTTGTGAGTATTATTGTGTGTTTGTGTGTGTTTTGTTGGTGTGTGTTTTTGTGTGTTTGTTTTTGTGTGTTTTTGTGTGTGTTTGTTTTTGTGTGTGTTTTTGTGTGTGTTTGTTTTTGTGTGTTTTTTGTGTGTTTTTGTGTGTGTGTGTTTTGTGTGTGTGTTTGTTTTTGTGTGTGTTTTTGTGTGTGTTTGTGTGTGTGTGTGTGTTTTTGTGTGTGTTTTTGTGTGTGTATTTGTGTGTGTGTTTTTGCATGTGTTTTTGTGTGTGTTTTTGTTTGTGTGTTTTTGCATGTGTTTTTTGTGTGTGTGTGTGTGTTTTTGTTTGTGTTTTTGTGTGTGTGTGTGTTTGTTTTTGTGTGTGTGTTTATTTTTATGTGTGTGTTTTTGTGTGTGTGTTTTTGTGCATGTTTTTGTGTTTGCTTTTGTGTGTGTTTTTGTGTGTTTTTTGTGTGTTTTTGTGTGTGCATTTTTGTGTGTGTGTTTTTGTGTTTGTTTTTGTGTGTTTTTGTGTGTGTGTTTGTTTTTTGTGTGTGTTTTTGTGTGTTTGTGTGTTTTTGTGTGTGTGTGCTTTTGTGTGTTTTTGTGTGTTTTTTGTGTGTTTTTTGTGTGTTTTTGTGTGTGTGTTTTTATGTGTGTGTTTTTGTGTGTGTGTTTTTGCATGTGTTTTTGTGTGTGTTTGTTTTTGTTTGTGTGTTTTTGCTTGTGATTTGTTGTGTGTGTGTGTTTTTGTTTGTGTTTTTGTGTGTGTTTTTGTCTGTGTGTTTGTTTTTGCGTGTTTTTGTGTGTGTTTTTGTGTGTTTCTTTTTGTGTGTGTTTTTGTTTTTGTGTGTGTTTTTGTGTGTGTGTTTGATTTTGTGTGTGTGTGTGTTTGTTTTTGTGTGTGTTTTTGTCTTTGTGTTTGTTTTTGAGTGTGTTTTTGTGTGTGTGTGTTTTTGTGCATGTTTTTGTGTGTGTTTTTGTGTGTCTGTTTGTTTTTGTGTGCATTTTTGTGTGTTTTTGTGTGTGTTTGTTTTGGTGTGTGTTTTTGTGTGTGTTTGTTTGTGCTGTGTGTTTTTGTGTGTGTTTTTGTGTGTGTTTGTTTTTGTTTGTTTTTGTGTGTATGTTTGTTTTTGTGTGTGTTTTTGTGTGTGTGTTTGTTTTTGTGTGTTTTGTGTGTTTGTTTTTGTGTGCGTTTTTGTTTTTGTGTGTTTTTGTGTGTATTTTTGTGTGTGTGTAGTTTGTGAGGTGTTTGTTTGATTTTGATTATGAGGTGCTTGTGTGTGTGTTTGTTTTTGTGTGTGTGTTTGTTTTTGTGTTTGTTTTTGTGTATGTTTTTGTGTGTTTGTTTTTCTGTGTGTGTTTGTTTTTGTGTGTGTTTTTGTGTTTGTTTTTGTGTGTGTGTTTGTTTTGTGTGTGTTTTTGTGTGTTTGTGTGTGTTTGTTTTTGTGTGGGTTTTGGTGTGTGTTTTTGTGTGTTTTTGTGTTTTTTTGTGTATGTGTTTAATTTTTGTGAGTGTGTTTGTTTTCATTTGTGTGTTTGTTTTTGTGTGTTTGTTTTTCTGTGTGTTTGTTTTTGTTTGTTTGTTTTTCTGTTTGTTTTTGTCAGTGGTTTTGTGTGTGTTTTTGTGTGTGTGTTTTTGCGTGTGTTTTTGTGTGTTTCTGTTTGTGTGTGTTTTTGTGTGTTTGTGTTTTTGTGTGTATTTTTGTGTGTGTATAGTTTGTGAGGTGTTTGTTTGATTTTGATTATGAGGTGCTTGTGTGTGTGTTTGTTTTTGTGTGTGTGTTTGTTTTTGTGTTTGTTTTTGTGTATGTTTTTGTGTGTTTGTTTTTCTGTGTGTGTTTGTTTTTGTGTGTGTTTTTGTGTTTGTTTTTGTGTGTGTGTTTGTTTTGTGTGTGTTTTTGTGTGTGTTTTTGTGTGTGTTTGTTTTTGTTTGTTTGTTTTTCTGTGTGTTTTTGTCAGTGGTTTTGTGTGTGTTTTTGTGTGTGTGTGTTTTTGCGTGTGTTTTTGTGTGTTTCTGTTTGTGTGTGTTTTTGTGTGTTTTTGTTTTTGTGTGTGTTTTTGTGTGTGTGTTTGTTTTTGTGTTTGTGTGTGTGTTTGTTTTTGTGTGTTTGTTTTTGTATGTTTTTGTGTGTGTTTGTTTTTGTGTGTGTTATTGTGTGTTTTTGTTTGTGTGTGTGTTTTTGTGTGTGTTTGTTTTTGTGTGTTTTTGTGTGTGTTTGTTTTTGTGTGTGTTTTTGTGTGTTTTTGTTTGTGTGTGTGTTTTTGTGTGTTTTTGTTTGTGTGTGTGTTTTTGTGTGTGTTTGTTTTTGTGTGTTTTTGTGTGTGTGTTTGTTTTTGTGTGTGTTTTTGTGTGTGTGTTTGTTTTTGTGTGTTTTGTGTGTTTGTTTTTGTGTGTGTGTGTGTTTGTTTTTGTTTGTTTTTGTGTGTGTGTTTTTGTGTGTGTTTGTTTTTGTGTGTGTATTTGTTTTGTGAGTATTATTGTGTGTTTGTGTGTGTTTTGTTGGTGTGTGTTTTTGTGTGTTTGTTTTTGTGTGTTTTTGTGTGTGTTTGTTTTTGTGTGTGTTTTTGTGTGTGTTTGTTTTTGTGTGTTTTTTGTGTGTTTTTGTGTGTGTGTGTTTTGTGTGTGTGTTTGTTTTTGTGTGTGTTTTTGTGTGTGTTTGTGTGTGTGTGTGTGTTTTTGTGTGTGTTTTTGTGTGTGTATTTGTGTGTGTGTTTTTGCATGTGTTTTTGTGTGTGTTTTTGTTTGTGTGTTTTTGCATGTGTTTTTTGTGTGTGTGTGTGTGTTTTTGTTTGTGTTTTTGTGTGTGTGTGTGTTTGTTTTTGTGTGTGTGTTTATTTTTATGTGTGTGTTTTTGTGTGTGTGTTTTTGTGCATGTTTTTGTGTTTGCTTTTGTGTGTGTTTTTGTGTGTTTTTTGTGTGTTTTTGTGTGTGCATTTTTGTGTGTGTGTTTTTGTGTTTGTTTTTGTGTGTTTTTGTGTGTGTGTTTGTTTTTGTGTGTGTTTTTGTGTGTTTGTGTGTTTTTGTGTGTGTGTGCTTTTGTGTGTTTTTGTGTGTTTTTTGTGTGTTTTTTGTGTGTTTTTGTGTGTGTGTTTTTATGTGTGTGTTTTTGTGTGTGTGTTTTTGCATGTGTTTTTGTGTGTGTTTGTTTTTGTTTGTGTGTTTTTGCTTGTGATTTGTTGTGTGTGTGTGTTTTTGTTTGTGTTTTTGTGTGTGTTTTTGTCTGTGTGTTTGTTTTTGCGTGTTTTTGTGTGTGTTTTTGTGTGTTTCTTTTTGTGTGTGTTTTTGTTTTTGTGTGTGTTTTTGTGTGTGTGTTTGATTTTGTGTGTGTGTGTGTTTGTTTTTGTGTGTGTTTTTGTCTTTGTGTTTGTTTTTGAGTGTGTTTTTGTGTGTGTGTGTTTTTGTGCATGTTTTTGTGTGTGTTTTTGTGTGTCTGTTTGTTTTTGTGTGCATTTTTGTGTGTTTTTGTGTGTGTTTGTTTTGGTGTGTGTTTTTGTGTGTGTTTGTTTGTGTGTGTGTTTTTGTGTGTGTTTTTGTGTGTGTTTGTTTTTGTTTGTTTTTGTGTGTATGTTTGTTTTTGTGTGTGTTTTTGTGTGTGTGTTTGTTTTTGTGTGTTTTGTGTGTTTGTTTTTGTGTGCGTTTTTGTTTTTGTGTGTTTTTGTGTGTATTTTTGTGTGTGTGTAGTTTGTGAGGTGTTTGTTTGATTTTGATTATGAGGTGCTTGTGTGTGTGTTTGTTTTTGTGTGTGTGTTTGTTTTTGTGTTTGTTTTTGTGTATGTTTTTGTGTGTTTGTTTTTCTGTGTGTGTTTGTTTTTGTGTGTGTTTTTGTGTTTGTTTTTGTGTGTGTGTTTGTTTTGTGTGTGTTTTTGTGTGTTTGTGTGTGTTTGTTTTTGTGTGGGTTTTGGTGTGTGTTTTTGTGTGTTTTTGTGTTTTTTTGTGTATGTGTTTAATTTTTGTGAGTGTGTTTGTTTTCATTTGTGTGTTTGTTTTTGTGTGTTTGTTTTTCTGTGTGTTTGTTTTTGTTTGTTTGTTTTTCTGTTTGTTTTTGTCAGTGGTTTTGTGTGTGTTTTTGTGTGTGTGTTTTTGCGTGTGTTTTTGTGTGTTTCTGTTTGTGTGTGTTTTTGTGTGTTTGTGTTTTTGTGTGTATTTTTGTGTGTGTATAGTTTGTGAGGTGTTTGTTTGATTTTGATTATGAGGTGCTTGTGTGTGTGTTTGTTTTTGTGTGTGTGTTTGTTTTTGTGTTTGTTTTTGTGTATGTTTTTGTGTGTTTGTTTTTCTGTGTGTGTTTGTTTTTGTGTGTGTTTTTGTGTTTGTTTTTGTGTGTGTGTTTGTTTTGTGTGTGTTTTTGTGTGTGTTTTTGTGTGTGTTTGTTTTTGTTTGTTTGTTTTTCTGTGTGTTTTTGTCAGTGGTTTTGTGTGTGTTTTTGTGTGTGTGTGTTTTTGCGTGTGTTTTTGTGTGTTTCTGTTTGTGTGTGTTTTTGTGTGTTTTTGTTTTTGTGTGTGTTTTTGTGTGTGTGTTTGTTTTTGTGTTTGTGTGTGTGTTTGTTTTTGTGTGTGTGTTTTTTTGTGTTTGTTCTTGTGTGTGTTTTTGTGTGTGTTGGTTTTTGTGTGTGTTTGTTTTTGTGTGTGTTTTTGTCTTTGTGTTTGTTTTTGAGTGTGTTTTTGTGTGTGTGTGTTTTTGTGCATGTTTTTGTGTGTGTTTTTGTGTGTCTGTTTGTTTTTGTGTATATTTTTGAGTGTTTTTATGTGTGTTTGTTTTTGTGTGTGTTTGTTTTTGTGTGTGTGTTTGTTTTTGTGTGTATTTTTGTGTGTTTGTGTGTGTTTTTTTAGGTGTGTGTTTTTGTTTGTGTTTGTTTTTGTGTGTTTTTGTGTGTGTTTGTTTTTGTGTGTTTTTGTGTGTTTTTTGTGTGTTTGTGTGTGTGTGTTTTTGTGTGTGTGTTTTTGTGTGTGTTTTTGTGTGTGTTTTTGTGTGTTTGTGTGTGTGTTTTTGTGTGTGTGTTTGTGTGTGTGTGTGTTTTTGCATGTGTTTTTGTGTGTGTTTGTTTTTCTTTGTGTGTTTTTGCATGTGTTTTTTTGTGTGTGTGTGTGTTTTTGTTTGTGTTTTTGTGTGTGTTTTTGTCTGTGTGTTTGTTTTTGCGTGTTTTTGTGTGTGTTTTTCTGTGTGTGTAGTTTGTGAGGTGTTTGTTTGATTTTGTTTGTGAGGTGCTTGTGTGTGTGTTTGTTTTTGTGTGTGTGTTTGTTTTTGTGTGTGTTTTTGTGTGTGTGTTTGTTTTTGTGTGTTTTGTGTGTTTGTTTTTGTGTGCGTGTTTGTTTTTGTTTGTTTTTGTGTGTTTGTTTTTGTGTGTGTTTTTGTTTGTTTTTGAGTGTGTTTTTGTGTGTGTGTGTTTTTGTGCATGTTTTTGTGTGTGTTTTTGTGTGTCTGTTTATTTTTGTGTGCATTTTTGTGTGTTTTTGTGTGTGTTTGTTTTGGTGTGTGTTTTTGTGTGTGTTTGTTTTTGTGTGTGTGTTTGTTTTTGTGTGTATTTTTGTGTGTTTGTGTGTGTGTTTGTTTTGGTGTGTGTTTTTGTGTGTTTGTTTTTGTATGTTTTTGTGTGTGTTTGTTTTTGTGTGTGTTATTGTGTGTTTTTGTTTGTGTGTGTGTTTTTGTGTGTGTTTGTTTTTGTGTGTTTTTGTGTGTGTTTGTTTTTGTGTGTGTTTTTGTGTGTTTTTGTTTGTGTGTGTGTTTTTGTGTGTTTTTGTTTGTGTGTGTGTTTTTGTGTGTGTTTGTTTTTGTGTGTTTTTGTGTGTGTGTTTGTTTTTGTGTGTGTTTTTGTGTGTGTGTTTGTTTTTGTGTGTTTTGTGTGTTTGTTTTTGTGTGTGTGTGTGTTTGTTTTTGTTTGTTTTTGTGTGTGTGTTTTTGTGTGTGTTTGTTTTTGTGTGTGTATTTGTTTTGTGAGTATTATTGTGTGTTTGTGTGTGTTTTGTTGGTGTGTGTTTTTGTGTGTTTGTTTTTGTGTGTTTTTGTGTGTGTTTGTTTTTGTGTGTGTTTTTGTGTGTGTTTGTTTTTGTGTGTTTTTTGTGTGTTTTTGTGTGTGTGTGTTTTGTGTGTGTGTTTGTTTTTGTGTGTGTTTTTGTGTGTGTTTGTGTGTGTGTGTGTGTTTTTGTGTGTGTTTTTGTGTGTGTATTTGTGTGTGTGTTTTTGCATGTGTTTTTGTGTGTGTTTTTGTTTGTGTGTTTTTGCATGTGTTTTTTGTGTGTGTGTGTGTGTTTTTGTTTGTGTTTTTGTGTGTGTGTGTGTTTGTTTTTGTGTGTGTGTTTATTTTTATGTGTGTGTTTTTGTGTGTGTGTTTTTGTGCATGTTTTTGTGTTTGCTTTTGTGTGTGTTTTTGTGTGTTTTTTGTGTGTTTTTGTGTGTGCATTTTTGTGTGTGTGTTTTTGTGTTTGTTTTTGTGTGTTTTTGTGTGTGTGTTTGTTTTTGTGTGTGTTTTTGTGTGTTTGTGTGTTTTTGTGTGTGTGTGCTTTTGTGTGTTTTTGTGTGTTTTTTGTGTGTTTTTTGTGTGTTTTTGTGTGTGTGTTTTTATGTGTGTGTTTTTGTGTGTGTGTTTTTGCATGTGTTTTTGTGTGTGTTTGTTTTTGTTTGTGTGTTTTTGCTTGTGATTTGTTGTGTGTGTGTGTTTTTGTTTGTGTTTTTGTGTGTGTTTTTGTCTGTGTGTTTGTTTTTGCGTGTTTTTGTGTGTGTTTTTGTGTGTTTCTTTTTGTGTGTGTTTTTGTTTTTGTGTGTGTTTTTGTGTGTGTGTTTGATTTTGTGTGTGTGTGTGTTTGTTTTTGTGTGTGTTTTTGTCTTTGTGTTTGTTTTTGAGTGTGTTTTTGTGTGTGTGTGTTTTTGTGCATGTTTTTGTGTGTGTTTTTGTGTGTCTGTTTGTTTTTGTGTGCATTTTTGTGTGTTTTTGTGTGTGTTTGTTTTGGTGTGTGTTTTTGTGTGTGTTTGTTTGTGTGTGTGTTTTTGTGTGTGTTTTTGTGTGTGTTTGTTTTTGTTTGTTTTTGTGTGTATGTTTGTTTTTGTGTGTGTTTTTGTGTGTGTGTTTGTTTTTGTGTGTTTTGTGTGTTTGTTTTTGTGTGCGTTTTTGTTTTTGTGTGTTTTTGTGTGTATTTTTGTGTGTGTGTAGTTTGTGAGGTGTTTGTTTGATTTTGATTATGAGGTGCTTGTGTGTGTGTTTGTTTTTGTGTGTGTGTTTGTTTTTGTGTTTGTTTTTGTGTATGTTTTTGTGTGTTTGTTTTTCTGTGTGTGTTTGTTTTTGTGTGTGTTTTTGTGTTTGTTTTTGTGTGTGTGTTTGTTTTGTGTGTGTTTTTGTGTGTTTGTGTGTGTTTGTTTTTGTGTGGGTTTTGGTGTGTGTTTTTGTGTGTTTTTGTGTTTTTTTGTGTATGTGTTTAATTTTTGTGAGTGTGTTTGTTTTCATTTGTGTGTTTGTTTTTGTGTGTTTGTTTTTCTGTGTGTTTGTTTTTGTTTGTTTGTTTTTCTGTTTGTTTTTGTCAGTGGTTTTGTGTGTGTTTTTGTGTGTGTGTTTTTGCGTGTGTTTTTGTGTGTTTCTGTTTGTGTGTGTTTTTGTGTGTTTGTGTTTTTGTGTGTATTTTTGTGTGTGTATAGTTTGTGAGGTGTTTGTTTGATTTTGATTATGAGGTGCTTGTGTGTGTGTTTGTTTTTGTGTGTGTGTTTGTTTTTGTGTTTGTTTTTGTGTATGTTTTTGTGTGTTTGTTTTTCTGTGTGTGTTTGTTTTTGTGTGTGTTTTTGTGTTTGTTTTTGTGTGTGTGTTTGTTTTGTGTGTGTTTTTGTGTGTGTTTTTGTGTGTGTTTGTTTTTCTGTGTGTTTTTGTCAGTGGTTTTGTGTGTGTTTTTGTGTGTGTGTGTTTTTGCGTGTGTTTTTGTGTGTTTCTGTTTGTGTGTGTTTTTGTGTGTTTTTGTTTTTGTGTGTGTTTTTGTGTGTGTGTTTGTTTTTGTGTTTGTGTGTGTGTTTGTTTTTGTGTGTGTGTTTTTTTGTGTTTGTTCTTGTGTGTGTTTTTGTGTGTGTTGGTTTTTGTGTGTGTTTGTTTTTGTGTGTGTTTTTGTCTTTGTGTTTGTTTTTGAGTGTGTTTTTGTGTGTGTGTGTTTTTGTGCATGTTTTTGTGTGTGTTTTTGTGTGTCTGTTTGTTTTTGTGTATATTTTTGAGTGTTTTTATGTGTGTTTGTTTTTGTGTGTGTTTGTTTTTGTGTGTGTGTTTGTTTTTGTGTGTATTTTTGTGTGTTTGTGTGTGTTTTTTTAGGTGTGTGTTTTTGTTTGTGTTTGTTTTTGTGTGTTTTTGTGTGTGTTTGTTTTTGTGTGTTTTTGTGTGTTTTTTGTGTGTTTGTGTGTGTGTGTTTTTGTGTGTGTGTTTTTGTGTGTGTTTTTGTGTGTGTTTTTGTGTGTTTGTGTGTGTGTTTTTGTGTGTGTGTTTGTGTGTGTGTGTGTTTTTGCATGTGTTTTTGTGTGTGTTTGTTTTTCTTTGTGTGTTTTTGCATGTGTTTTTTTGTGTGTGTGTGTGTTTTTGTTTGTGTTTTTGTGTGTGTTTTTGTCTGTGTGTTTGTTTTTGCGTGTTTTTGTGTGTGTTTTTCTGTGTGTGTAGTTTGTGAGGTGTTTGTTTGATTTTGTTTGTGAGGTGCTTGTGTGTGTGTTTGTTTTTGTGTGTGTGTTTGTTTTTGTGTTTGCTTTTGTGTGTGGTTTTGTGTGTTTGTTTTATGTGTGTGTTTATTTTTGTGTGTGTATTTGTCTGTGTTTTTGTGTATGTGTTTATTTTTGTGAGTGTGTTTGTTTTTGTTTGAGTGTTTGTTTTTGTTTGTTTGTTTTTCTGTGTGTTTTTGAGTATGTGTGTTTTTGTGTGTGTTATTGTGTGTGTTTTTGTGTATGTGTGTTTTTGCGTGTGTTTTTGTGTGTTTGTTTTGTGTGTGTGTTTATTTTTGTGTGTGTTTTTGTGTGTGTTTTTGTGTGTTTGTTTTTGTGAGTGTGTTTGTTTTCGTTTGTGTGTTTGTTTTTGTTTGTTTGTTTTTCTGTGTGTTTTTGAGTGTGTGTGTTTTTGTGTGTGTTTTTGTTTGTGTTTTTGTGTGTTTCTTTTTGTGTGTGTTTTTGTGTTTTTTTGTTTTTTTGTGTGTTTTTGTGTTTGTTTTTGTGTGTCTGTGTGTTTGTTTTTGTGTGCTTGTTTTTGTGTGTGTTTTTGTCTTTGTGTTTGTTTTTGAGTGTGTTTTTCTGTGTGTGTGTTTTTGTGCATGTTTTTGTGTGTGTTTTAGTGTGTCTGTTTGTTTTTGTGTGCATTTTTGTGTGCTTTTGTGTGTGTTTGTTTTGGTGTGTGTTTTTGTGTGTTTGTTTTTGTGTGTTTTTGTGTGTTTGTTTTTGTGTGTTTTTGTGTGTGTTATTGTGTGTGTTTGTTTTTGTGTGTTTTTGTGTGTGTTTGTTTTTGTGTGTGTTTTTGTGTGTGTGTGTGTTTGTTTTTGTGTGTTTTGTGTGTTTGTTTTTGTGTGTGTGTCTGTTTTTGTTTGTTTTTGTGTGTGTGTGTTTTTGTGTGTGTGTGTTTTTGTGCATGTTTTTGTGTGTGTTTTTGTGTGTCTGCTTGTTTTTGTGTGTATTTTTGTGTGTTTTTGTGTGTGTTTGTTTTGGTGTGTGTTTTTGTGTGTGTTTGTTTTTGTGTGTGTGTGTTTGTTTTTGTGTGTATTTTTGTGTGTTTGTGTGTGTTTTTTTGGTGTGTGTTTTTGTGTGTGTTTGTTTTTGTGTGTTTTTGTGTGTGTTTGTTTTTTTTGTGTGTGTGTGTGTGTGTGTGTGTGTGTGTGTGTGTGTGTGTGTGTGTGTGTGTTTTTGTGTGTGTTTTTGTGTGTTTGTTTTTGTGTGTGTTTGTGTTTTTGTGTGTGTGCTTTTGTGTGTGTTTTTGTTTTTGTGTGTGTGTTTGTTTTTGTGTGTGTGTGTGTTATTGTGTGTGTTTTTGTGTGTGTTTGTTTTTGTGTGTGTTTTAAGCTCGATCCGTGAAAATGGAGGGTTTCTTGGCTTTGGCCTGCTTGGGCCCGCCTCTTCCTCCTCTACAGCTGGACTTTGTTTCCCAGCACCTACCAAATTATATAAAATATAAAATGGGAAATATGACCAGTTCTTGTTTTGTTTAAAAAATGTGATTGGAACTTACCTGGCTCAGTTGGCCTCTGCTCACCATGCTGCTCGCTTGCCATTCTGCTAACCAGTGAGAGAGCATGAAGAATCCTGCTTGTGCAGACTTTTTTATAGATGTGATCGCATCCCTGGATTGGTTACCCGTGCATCCTTATTTCCCTAACTACAAATGCACACCTTTCCTGCATTCCCTAATTACTGCGTGGGTTGGGCTAGATGTGAGCGCATCACTGGATTGGTTACCCGTGCATCCCTATTTGCCTAACTACAAATGCACACCTTTCCTGCATTCCCTAATCACTGCGTGGGTTGGGCTAGATGTGAGCGCATCACTGGATTGGTTACCCGTGCATCCCTATTTGCCTAACTACAAATGCACACCTTTCCTGCATGTTTCAATAATTGCTGTTTGGTTTCTTTATTTAAGGCAAAGCCAAATTTTCCCTTACTTGTGGGTTGTAGTTGGAGTGTTTGGTGGTGCAGGAGGTGTTGGATAATAGTAAAATAGTTAGAATTTGATTGCGAGGTGCTTGTGTGTGTAGTTTGTGAGGTGTTTGTTTGATTTTGATTGCGAGGTGCTTGTGTGTGTAGTTTGTGAGGTCTTTGGTTGATTTTGATTGCGAGGTGCTGGTGTGTGTTTGTTTTTGTGTGTGTGTTTGTTTTTGTGTGTGTTTTTGTGTGTGTTTGTGTGTGTGTGTTTGTTTTTGTGTGTGTTTGTGTGTGTGTGTTTGTTTTTGTGTGTATGTTTGTTTTTGTGTGTGTTTTTGTGTGTTTGTTTGTTTGTTTTTGTGTGTATGTTTGTTTTTGTGAGTGTGCGTTTTTGTGTGTGTTTGTTTTTGTGTGTTTTTGTGTTTTTGTGTGTGTGTTTTTGTGGTGTTTTTGTGTGTGTTTTTGTGTGTTTGTTTTTGTGTTTGTTTTTCTGTGTTTGTTTGTTTTTGTGTGTGTGTGTTTGTTTGTGTGTGTGTGTGTGTGTGTGTGTGTGTGTGTGTGTGTGTGTTTTTGTGTGTGTGTGTGTGTGTTTTTGTGTGTGTTTTTGTGTGTGTTTTTGTGTGTGTTTTTGTGTGTGTTTTTGCGTGTGTGTTTTGTGTGTGTTTTTGTGTTTGTGTGTGTTTTTGTGTGTGTGTATGTTTTTTTGTTTGATTTTGTGTGTTTGTTCTTGTGTGTGTTTTGTGTGTTTTGTGTATTTGTTTATGTGTGTTCGTTTTTGTGTGTGGTTTTGTGTGTGTTTTTGTGTGTGTGTATGTTTCTGTGTGTGTTTTTGTGTGTTTGTTTTTGTGTGTGTTTTTGTGTGTGTGTGTGTGTTTTTGTTTGGGTGTTTGTTTTTGTGTGTTTTTGTGAGTGTGTTATTGTGTGTGTTTTTGTGTGTGTTTTTGTGTGTTTGTTTTTGCGTGTGTTTTTGTGTGTTTGTGTGTGCTTTTGTGTGTGCTTTTGTGTGTTTGTTTTTTGTGTGTGTTTGTTTTTCTGTGTGTTTTTGTGTGTGTTTGTTTTTGTGTGTTTTGTGTGTTTGTTTTTGTGTGTGTGTTTGTTTTTGTGTGTGTGTGTGTTTTTATGTGTGTGTTTTTTTTGTGTGTGTTTGTTTTTGTGTGTGTTTTTGTGTGTGTGTTTGTTTTTGTGTGTGATTGTGTTTTTGTGTGTGTGCTTTTGTGTGTGTTTTTGTTTTTGTGTGTGTTCTGTTTGTGTGTTTGTGTGTGTGTGTTTTTGTGTGTTTTTGTGTGGTTTTGAGTGTTTGTTTTTGTGTGTGTTTCTGTGTGTGTGTTTGTTTTTTTGTGTGTGTGTTTTTGTGTGTGTTTTTGTTTTTGTGTGTTTGTGTGTGTTTGTTTTTGTGTGTTTGTTTTTGTGTGTGTTTTTTGTGTTTGTTTTTGTGTGTTTATTTTTGTGTGTGTTTTTGTGTGTTTGTTTTTGTGTGTGTTTCAAGCTCGATCCGTGAAAATGGAGGGTTTCTTAGCCTTGGCCTGCTTGGGCCCGCCTCTTCCTACTCTACAGCTGGACTTTGTTTCCCAGCACCTACCAAATTATATAAAATAGTACAATTTTTAAAAAAATTGTATGGGAAATATGACCAGTTCTTGTTTTGTTTAAAAAATGTGATTGGAACTTACCTGGCTCAGTTGGCCTCTGCTCACCATGCTCCTCGCTTGCCATTCTGCTAACCTGTGAGAGAGCATGAAGAATCCTGCTTGTGCAGACTTTTTTATAGATGTGATCATTTCCCTGGATTGGTACCCGTGCATCCCTATTTGCATACGTAAAATGCACACCTTTCCTGCATTCCCTAATCACTCCGTGGGTTGGGCTAGATGTGAGCGCATCACTGGATTGGTTACCCGTGCATCCCTACTTGCCTAACTACAAATGCACACCTTTCCTGCATGTTTCAATAATTGCTGTTTGATTTCTTTATTTAAGGCAAAGCCAAATTTTCCCTTACTTGTGGGTTGTAGTTGGAGAGTTTGGTGGTGCAGGAGGTGTTGGATAATAGTAAAATAGTTATAATTTGATTGCGAGGTGATTGTGTGTGTAGTTTGTGAGGTGTTTGTTTGATTTTGATTGCGAGGTGCTTGTGTGTGTAGTTTGTGAGGTGTTTGTTTGATTTTGATTGCGAGGTGCTTGTGTTTGTAGTTTGTGAGGTCTTTGTTTGATTTTGATTGCGAGGTGCTTGTGTGTGTTTGTTTTTGTGTGTGTGTTTGTTTTTGTGTGTGTTTTTGTGTGTGTTTGTGTGTGTGTGTTTTTTTGTGTGTTATTGTGTGTGTGTGTTTGTGTGTGTGTGTGTGTTTTTGTGTATGTTTTTGTGTGTTTGTTTTTGCGTGTGTTTTTGTGTGTGTTTTTGTGTGTTTGTGTTTTTGTGTGTGTGTTTTTGTGTGTGTTTGTGTGTGTGTGTTTTTGTGTGTGTTTTTGTGTGTGTATTTGTGTGTGTGTTTTTGCATGTGTTTTTGTGTGTGTTTGTTTTTGTGTGTTTTTGCATGTGTTTTTTTGTGTGTGTGTGTGTGTGTGTGTGTGTGTGTTTTTTTGTTTGTGTTTTTGTGTGTGTTTTTGTCTGTGTGTTTGTTTTTGTGTGTTTATGTGTGTGTTTTTGTGTGTGTGCAGTTTGTGAGGTGTTTGTTTGATTTTGATTGTGAGGTGCTTGTGTGTGTGTGTGTTTGTTTTTGTGTGTGTTTGTTTTTGTGTGTGTGTTTGTTTTTGTGTGTGTGTTTGTTTTTGTGTTTGTTTTTGTGTATGTTTTTGTGTGTTTATTTTTGTGTGTTTGTTTTTGTGTGTGTTTTTGTGTGTGTTTTTGTGTGTTTGTTTTTGTGTGTGTGTTTGTTTTTGTGTGTTTGTGTGTTTTTGTGTATGTGTTTATTTTTGTGAGTGTGTTTTTTTTCGTTTGTGTGTTTGTTTTTGTGTGTGTCTGTTTTTGTGTGTGTTTGCTTTGTTTGTTTTTCTGTGTGTTTTTGTGTGTGTGTGTGTGTGTGCGTGTGTGTGTTTGTGTGTGGTTTTGTGTGTGTTTTTGTGTGTGTGTTTTTGCGTGTATTTTTGTGTGTTTGTTTTTGCGTGTGTTTGTTTTGTTTGTTTTTCTGTGTGTTTTTGTGTATGTGTGTGTGTGTGTGTGTGTGTGTGTGTGTGTGGTTTTGTGTGTGTTTTTGTGTGTGTGTTTGTTTTTGTCTGTGTTTTTCTGTGTGTTGGTTTTTGTGTGTGTTTGTTTTTGTGTGTTTGTTTTTGTGTGTTTGTTTTTGTGTGTGTTTTTGTCTTTGTGTTTGTTTTTGAGTGTGTTTTTGTGTGTGTGTGTTTTTGTGCATGTTTTTGTGCGTTTTTGTGTGTCTGTTTGTTTTTGTGTGTATTTTTGTGTTTTTGTGTGTGTTTGTTTTGGTGTGTGTTTTTGTGTGTGTTTGTTTTTGTGTGTGTGTTTGTTTTTGTGTGTATTTTTGTGTGTTTGTGTGTCTTTGTTTTTATATGTGTTTTTGTGTGTGTTTGTTTTTGTGTGTTTTTTGTGTGTTTTTGTGTGTGTGTGTGTGTGTGTGTGTGTGTGTGTGTGTGTGTGTGTGTGTGTGTGTTTTTGTGTTTGTTTTTGTGTGTTTGTTTTTGTGTGTGTTTTTGTGTGTGTGTTTGTTTTTGTGTGTGTTTTTGTGTGTTTGTGTGTTTTTGTGTGTGTGTTTTTGTGTGTTTTTTTGTGTGTGTATTTGTTTATGTGATTTTGCATGTGTTTTTGTGTGTGTTTGTTTTTGTTTCTGTGTTTTTGCATGTGTTTTTTTGTGTGTGTGTGTGTGTTTTTGTTTGTGTTTTTGTGTGTGTTTTTGTCTGTGTGTTTGTTTTTGTGTGTTTTTGTGTGTGTTTTTGTGTGTGTGTAGTTTGTGAGGTGTTTGTTTGATTTTGATTGTGAGGTGCTTGTGTGTGTGTTTGTTTTTGTGTGTGTGTTTGTTTTTGTGTTTGTTTTTGTGTATGTTTTTGTGTGTTTGTTTTTGTGTGTGTGTTTGTTTTTGTGTGTGTTTTTGTGTGTGTTTTTGTGTGTTTGTTTTTGTGTATGTGTTTATTTTTGTGAGTGTGTTTGTTTTCGTTTGTGTGTTTGTTTTTGTGTGTGTTTGTTTTTGTGTGTGTTTGTTTTTGTTTGTTTTTTTTTCTGTGTGTTTTTCTGTGTGTGTTTTTGCGTGTGTTCTTGTGTGTTTCTTTTTGCGTGTGTTTTTGTGTGTTTTTGTTTTTGTGTGTTTTTGTGTGTGTGTTTGTTTTTGTGTGTGTTTTTCTGTGTGTTTGGTTTTTGTGTGTGTTTCTTTTTGTGTGTTTGTTTTTGTGTGTGTTTTTGTCTTTGTGTTTGTTTTTGAGTGTGTTTTTGTGTGTGTGTTTTTTTGTGCATGTTTTTGTGTGTGTTTTGTGTGTCTGTTTGTTTTTGTGTGTCTTTTTGTGTGTTTGTTTTGGTGTGTGTTTTTGTGTGTGTTTGTTTTTGTTTGTGTGTTTTTGTGTATTTTTCTGTACTTTTGTGTGTTTGTGTGTTTGTTTTGGTGTGTGTTTTTGTGCGTGTTTGTTTTTGTGTGTGTGTTTGTTTTTGTGTGTTTTTGTGTGTATTTGTTTTTATGTGTGTTTTTGTGTGTGTTTGTTTTTGTGTGTTTTTTGTGTGTGTGTGTGTGTGTGTGTGTGTGTGTGTGTGTGTTTTTGTGTTTGTTTTTGTGTGTTTGTTTTTGTGTGTGTTTTTGTGTGTGTGTTTGTTTTTGTGTGTGTTTTTGTGTGTTTGTGTGTTTTTGTGTGTGTGTTTTTGTGTGTTTTTTTGTGTGTGTATTTGTTTGTGTGATTTTGCATGTGTTTTTGTGTGTGTTTGTTTTTGTTTCTGTGTTTTTGCACGTGTTTTTTTGTGTGTGTGTGTGTGTTTTTGTTTGTGTTTTTGTGTGTGTTTTTGTCTGTGTGTTTGTTTTTGTGTGTTTTTGTGTGTGTTTTTGTGTGTGTGTAGTTTGTGAGGTGTTTGTTTGATTTTGATTGTGAGGTGCTTGTGTGTGTGTTTGTTTTTGTGTGTGTGTTTGTTTTTGTGTGTGTGTTTGTTTTTGTGTTTGTTTTTGTGTATGTTTTTGTGTGTTTGTTTTTGTGTGTGTGTTTGTTTTTGTGTGTGTTTTTGTGTGTGTTTTTGTGTGTTTGTTTTTGTGTATGTGTTTATTTTTGTGAGTGTGTTTGTTTTCGTTTGTGTGTTTGTTTTTGTGTGTGTTTGTTTTTGTGTGTGTTTGTTTTTGTTTGTTTGTTTTTCTGTGTGTTTTTGTGTGTGTGTGTGTGTGTGTGTGTTTTTGCGTGTGTTCTTGTGTGTTTCTTTTTGCATGTGTTTTTGTGTGTTTTTGTTCTTGTGTGTTTTTGTGTGTGTGTTTGTTTTTGTGTGTGTTTTTCTGTGTGTTTGGTTTTTGTGTGTGTTTCTTTTTGTGTGTTTGTTTTTGTGTGTGTTTTTGTCTTTGTGTTTGTTTTTGAGTGTGATTTTGTGTGTGTGTTTTTTTGTGCATGTTTTTGTGTGTGTTTTTGTGTGTCTGTTTGTTTTTGTGTGTCTTTTTGTGTGTTTGTTTTGGTGTGTGTTTTTGTGTGTGTTTGTTTTTGTTTGTGTGTTTTTGTGTATATTTCTGTACTTTTGTGTGTTTGTGTGTTTGTTTTGGTGTGTGTTTTTGTGTGTGTGTTTTTGTGTGTTTTTGCGTGTGTTTGTTTTTGTGTGTGTTTTTGTGTGTGTTTGTTTTTGTGTGTTTTTTGTGTGTTTTTGTGTGTGTGTGTGTGTGTGTGTGTGTGTTTGTTTTTGTGTGTGTTTTTGTGTGTGTTTGTTTTTGTGTGTGTTTTTGTGTGTTTTTTGTGTGTGTGTTTTTGTGTGTGTGTTTGTGTGTGTGTGTTTTTGTGTGTGTTTTTGTGTGTGTATTTGTGTGTGTGTTTTTGCATGTGTTTTTGTGTGTGTTTGTTTTTGTTTGTGTGTTTTTGCATGTGTTTTTATGTGTGTGTGTTTTTGTTTGTGTTATTGTGTGTGTTTTTGTCTGTGTGTTTGTTTTTGTGTGTGTTTTTGTGTGTGTGTAGTTTGTGAGGTGTTTGATTTTGATTGTGAGGTGCTTGTGTGTGTGTTTGTTTTTGTGTGTGTGTTTGTTTTTGAGTGTGTTTTTGTGTGTGTTTTTGTGTAAGTTTTTGTGTGTGTTTTGGGTGTGTTTGTTTTTGTGTATGTGTTTATTTTTGTGAGTGTGTTTGTTTTCGTTTGTGTGTTTGTTTTTGTGTGTTTGTTTTTGTGTGTGTTTGTTTTTGTTTGTTTTTGTGTGTGTGTGTTTTTGTGTGTGATATTGTGTGTGTTTTTGTGTGTGTGTGTTTTTGCATGTGTTTTTGTGTGTTTCTTTTTGTGTGTGTTTTGTGTGTTTTTGTGTGTGTTTTTGTGTGTGTGTTTGTTTTTGTGTTTGTGTGTTTGTTTTTGTGTGTTTTTGTGTGTGTTTGTTTTTGTGTGTGTGTGTTTTTTTGCATGTTTTTGTGTGCATTTTTGTGTGTTTTTGTGTGTGTTTGTTTTGGTGTGTGTTTTTGTGTGTGTTTGTTTTTGTGTGTGTGTTTGTTTTTGTGTGTATTTTTGTGTGTTTGTGTGTATGTTTGTTTTGGTGTGTGTTTTTGTGTGTGTTTATTTTTGTGTGTGTTTGTTTTTGTGTGTTTTTGTGTGTGTTTGTTTTTGTGTGTGTTTTTGTGAGTTTTTGTGTGTGTGTTTTTGTGTGTTTGTGTGTTTTTGTGTGTGTTTGTTTTTGTGCGTTTTTGTGTGTGTTTGTTTTTGTGTGTGTTTTTGTATGTTTGTGTGTTTTTGTGTGTGTTTGTTTTTGTGTGTTTTTGTGTGTTTGTTTTTGTGTGTGTTTGTTTTTGTGTGTGTTTTTGTGTGTTTTTGTTTGTGTGTGTGTTTGTTTTTGTGTGTGTTTTTGTGTGTGTGTTTGTTTTTGTGTGTGTTTGTTTTTGTGTGTGTTTTTGTATGTGTTTGTTTTGTGTGTATTTTTGTGTGTTTGTGTGTTTTTGTGTGTGTTTGTTTTGGTGTGTTTTTGTGTGTGTTTGTTTTGGTGTGTGTTTTTGTGTATGTGTGTTTTTGTGTTTGTTTTAGTGTGTGTGTGTTCTTTTGTGTGTTTTGTATGTTTTTGTGTGTGTGTTCGTTTTTGTGTGTGTTTTTGTGTGTGTTTTTGTGTGTGTGTTTGTTTTTGTGTGTTTGTTTTTGTGTATGTGTTTGTTTTTGTTTGTGTGTGTATTTTTGTGTGTGCGGGTTTTTTGTGTGTGTGTTTGTTTTTGTGTGTGTTTTTGTGTGTGTGTTTGTTTTTGTGCGTGTTTTTTTGTGTGTGTTTGTTTTTGTGTGTGTGTTTGTTTTTGTTTGTGTGTGTTTTTGTGTGTGTGTGTTTTTGTTTTTGTGTGTTTTTGTGTGTTTGTTTTTGTGTGTGTTTTGTGTGATTGTTTTTGTGTGTGTTTTTGTGTGTTTGTTTTTGTGTGTGTTTCAAGCTCGATCCGTGAAAATGGAGGGTTTCTTGGCCTTGGCCTGCTTGGGCCCGCCTCTTCCTCCTCTACAGCTGGACTTTGTTTCCCAGCTCCTACCAAATTATATAAAATAGTACAATCTTTTTTAAAATTGTATGGGAAATATGACCAGTTCTTGTTTTGTTTAAAAAATGTGATTGGAACTTACCTGGCTCAGTTGGCCTCTGCTCACCATGCTCCTCGCTTGCCATTCTGCTAACCTGTGAGAGAGCATGAAGAATCCTGCTTGTGCAGACTTTTTTATAGATGTGATCGCATCCCTGGATTGGTTACCCGTGCATCCTTATTTCCCTAACTACAAATGCACACCTTTCCTGCATTCCCTAATCACTGCGTGGGTTGGGCTAGATGTGAGCGCATCCCTGGATTGGTTACCCGTACATCCCTATTTGCCTACGTAAAATGCACACCTTTCCTGCATTCCCTAATCACTGCGTGGGTTGGGCTAGATGTGAGCGCATCACTGGATTGGTTACCCGTGCATCCCTATTTGCCTAACTACAAATGCACACCTTTCCTGCATGTTTCAATAATTGCTGTTTGGTTTCTTTATTTAAGGCAAAGCCAAATTTCCCCTGTTTTTGTGTGTGTGTGTTTGTTTTTCTGTGTGTTTTTGTGTGTGTGTTTGTTTTTCTGTGTGTTTTTGTGTGTGTGTTTGTTTTTCTGTGTGTTTTTGTGTGTGTATTTGTTTTTGTGTGTTTTTGTGTGTGTGTGCGCTTTTGTGTGTGTTTTTGTGTGTGTGTTTTTGCGTGTGTTTTTGTGTGTGTGTTTGTTTTTGTGTGTTTTTGTGTGTGTGTTTGTTTTTGTGTGTGCTTGTTTTTGTGTGTGTGTTTTTGTGTGTTTGTTTTTGTGTGTGTGTTTTTGTGTGTGTGTTTTTGTGTGTTTTTGTGTGTGTTTGTTTCTGTGTGTGTGTGTTTTTGTGTGTGTTTGTTTTGTGTGTGTTTTTGTGTGTGTGTGTGTTTTTGTGTGTTTGTTTTCATGTGTGTTTTTGTGTGTGTGTTTTTGTGTGTTTGTTTTTGTGTGTTTGTGTGTTTTTGTGTGTGTGTTTTTTTTGTGTGTTTGTTTTTGTGTGTGTGTGTGTGTGTTTTTTGTGTGTTTGTGTGCTTTTGTGTGTGTGTTTTTGTGTATGTTTTTCTGTGTTTGTTTTTGTGTGTGTTTTTGTGTGTGTTTGTGTCTGTGTGTTTTTGTGTGTGTGCTTTTGTGTGTGTTTTTGTGTGTGTGTTTTTGTGTGTTTGTGTGTTTTTGTGTGTTTGTTTTTGTGTTTGTTTTTGTGTGTGTTTTTGTGTGTTTGTTTTTGTTTGTGTTTTTGTGTGTGTGTGTGTGTGTTTGTGTGTGTGTTTAGTTTTGTGTGTGTTTTTGTGTGCGTGTGTTTTTGTGTGCATGTTTGTTTTTGTGTGTTTTTGTGCGTCTGTGTGTTTTTGTTTGTGTTTGTTTTTGTATGTTTTTGTGCGTTTGTTTTTGTGTGTGTGTTTTTGTGTGTGTGTTTGTTTTTGTGTGTGTGTGTGTGTGTTTTTTTGTGTGTGTTTTTGTGTATTTGTTTTTGTGTGTTTGTTTTTGTATGTGTCTGTTTTTGTGTGTTTGTTTTTGTGTGTTTGTTTGTTTTTGTGTGTTTGTTTTTGTGTGTGTTTGTTTTTGTGTGTGTATGTGTGTTTTTGTGTATGTGTGTGTGTTTGTGTGTGTGTGTTTTTGTGTGTTTTTGTGTGTGTTTTTGTGTGTGTTTGTGTGTGTGTGTGTGTGTGTGTGTTTTTATGTGTGTTTGTTTTTTTGTGTGTGTTTGTTTTTGTGTGGTGTTGGTTTTTGTGTTCCTTTTTTGGGGGGGTTGTGTTTTTTTTGTTTGGTTTAGTCAAATTTCATTGCTTTTGATTTTGCAAAACACCGTTAGTTTTTGGGCTTGTTCCGCTTTTTTTTTTGTTTGGTTGGCCGGCCTTTTGTCTTCCTAAATCCAACGTTATTTGACGAATCAAGTAAGTGTGCCAGCCTACTGCATTTTGTTTGTTTTTATTTTTGGATCATCAATGTGAATCTTCGTTTTTTTATGTTTTGTAATCTAATTTTTATTTGAAATATTTTTTAAAAGGTGTTTAACACTCCTTTTTGGTCTGGAATCCGGTAATCTATTTTTTAAAACATACACTTATTTAGTAGTTTAATCTATGTTTGAAAACAACATTTTTGTGGAATATTGTTTTTGGTTCTATTTTTAACTTCTAATTTTGTACATTTAACAACAATTCATATATGCTAGATTAAAAATTAAGCATGGTTTTACCACTAAAAGTAGTAATATTGGTTTGTCCTTAAAAAATGTTTTATTTTTATTTTTCCCTCTCATTTTTAAAACGAACAACAAATACTCATGTAGTGATTTCCGAAGATGGCACTACCCGACCCTGTAAGAATATGCCCCATTATTATAAATCTAAGTATTTTTGCACAAAATTTCACAATACACTATGGAGAACCAATTAAAAATATAAATTTAACTTTACAGAGCGATGTTGGACAGCTAATAGTGGCCATGTTGACCCCCACCAACCTTCCTCAGCCTCCTCCTGGGCGTAGGCATAGGAGGCGTGCAAGGGCCAAGATATATAGAACACGTGTCACCCTTTTTGGAATGCCTGATGATGTGGTTGTTACCACTTATCGCCTGCCTCCTAATATTATCCTAGACACTCTTTCAACAATAAAGAATGATCTAGAAAGTCAGATTAACATTCCTACAGCAATCTCACCACTTACACAGTTGTTGGCGGTGTTACATTTCTGTGCCTCAGGGTCCTTCCAAACAATTGTGGGGCTGGTGGGTGGCATCTCCCACCCCTCATTTTCACGGATCCTTAGGCGTGTGCTAGATGCATTTTTCAATCATCTAGCACATTTTATTAGTATGCCTTTGTATACGGAAGCCCTTGATTTGGTAAAGCAGAAGTTCTTTGAAATTGCAGGCTTTCCACATGTCATAGGGGTAGTGGATGGCACTCACATAGCACTTCAGCCCCCTGCATGCAGGGAACAAATATATAGGAACCGCAAACATTTCCATTCCCTAAATGTAATGGTGCTATGTGATGCCTCCCTCCAGATCCTCTCCCTGAATGTGAAATTCCCCGGCTAGAGCCATGATGCATATGTGATCCAGCATTCAGGGATTTGGCCCAAATTAAGCACACTGCAAGCTGGTGATGCGTGGATTCTTGGTAAGTAAAAAAACATTATGTCTTTCTAGTAATAGTGTAAACAGGTTCTCATGTTAAATGTATATCTTTTGGTGTCCCATTTCCATCAGGTGACAGTGGATATCCTTGCACGCCCTGGCTGCTGACTCCTTATTTGACTCCCACACCAGGGCCCCAAACTCAGTATAATTCCGCGTTTACTGCCACCAGGCAGGTGGTGGAGTGCTGTATCGGCCTTTTAAAGGGCCGGTTCCGGTGTCTCCATCACTCTGGTGGTGCACTCATATACTCGCCTGATATGGTTTCTCGCATTGTGGTCCTGTGTGGGATTTTCCACAACATTGCAATAAGGAGTCGAGTACCCATGCAGCCAGAGGAGCCCTTGCCAGAGGATGGCCCCCCGGAGGAAGGTGTTGTGATGCTGTCACATGCATTTATAAAGTTAACACAATTAGCAAACGGACATTCACAGTTAATAAACCTTACTTTGTTTTTAAGATTGTGTGAAAAAATAAGAACGGAGAAAACAATCACGAAATGAACAATAAAGTTTATTGACACATGAGAAAAAACTCGTTTTAAATAACAGCAAGAGTTAAACACTTAATTAGATAATTGCCAACAAGCTAATAACAAGCTGATCGATAGTCCATGTAAACATGACATGTGACCATCAAAATAGCACATACGGCCGCAAACATCAGAACATAATTAGCATACAGCGACTGACAGCGCCTGACTACGATTGACTCGATCGTTCGTTCAGATCAGTCGGTAGCTAGAGGAGGTGCAGTGCTAACGAATGGGCGTCACTTTGTTTACGATCGCCCTGCCGTACGATCGGATTTTGCGGTCGTTGGTCGTACGACCGTGCGGCAGCAACGACCGACTCTGAATGAGGTCCACAGTATCTCTAAGAAATTTTTTCTACTTACACCACTGCCCAAACCATACTCTAGTTGTAATTAGAGATTTGCACCGACCCTGTATTTTAGTTTTGGTTGCAAACACCCTAAAATGTTTTGGATTTGAATCTGAATTTAAAAAAAAAAATGTAAGTAAACTAAGCTAAAATTACATTATTTTGACCAGTTTACATGCAATTCAAAACCTGAGTACGTTATTAAATTCCGAGTTCCAAACCATGGGAAGATCCGAACCGCGACTCGGTACCCCAAAGGGATTCTGAACTTTGACTCGCCTCGACTCAGAATCCCTAAAATCATTTTTTATGTCGGTTCTCCGGGAACCGAACCCGCACATCTCTAGTCATCATATTTACAAATACAGGGCCTGATTCAGACCTGCTCGCGGGTCGCTGGTGTCCCAGTGCGCACGCGTAGCGTGTGCACTGCGCGTGTGCAAGCCCCGGAGCGAGAGCAAAAAACAATCGCTCCATGGCTCACTACAAAAGGGGTGGCTGTCGATGTTGATCGACAGCTCGCCCCGTTTTGTAGGCATGGCGGGGGGGTGGCTTCACAAACAGAGGGGGGGTGGCTTCACAAACGCCTGCTGTTTGTGGGCGGCCCCACTGACATCACCAGTGGGCACCAGTGATGTCAGTGGGAGAGCTTCCGGCTCTATTAGAGCAGGAAGCTCTCTGGGGCTTGCAGCAACGAGACCCTACTGCAAGGGTCTCGTCGCAAGCCCGATGGTCGCGACCATCATCCTGGCCGCTCGCAATAGCTGTGGGTGGTCACCCACAGCTATGCGAGCGGCCAGGAGGCCGCACCAAAAAAAAGAAAAAAGCCCTGATTCAGAGCGAGCGCTCTTTCAGAGCGTCCATCTCTGAATCAGGCCCACAGTGTGTAATCATTGAAACTGCAAAGAACAGCTGAATAGAACTGTCCCTCAAAGAATTGCAGCTTTAAACCAAATAATCAATATTTTCCTTCTTTTTCAGCATTATACAAGTGTAACCACAAAAAGTGTGATCTGCCATGCTTCCTTACTTCCGCCAACCTGTCTGTCTAATGCAGGGGTTCCCAACCACGGTCCTCAAGGCACACTAACAGTCCAGGTTTTAAGGATAGCCATACTTGAGCACAGGTGTCTTAATTAGTAACTCAGTTATTTTTATTTAACCATCTGTGCTCAATCATGGATATCACTAAAACCAGGACTGTTAGTGTGCCTTGAGGACCGAGTTTGGGAAACACTGGTCTAATGCATTTCATGATGCACATCCACTTCATACAGCTTCCCTTGGATTGTGGATCCCCCAGGTCCAGATTAAGGGCAACATGGGAATGGGGCTGAAAATGAGCTTATTATGAGAATCAGAGGAGGTGTGGCCAGTGCAGTGTGGGTGTGGCCAGTGATATGTGGGTGTGGCCAGTACCAAGTGGGTGTGTGCACCCTGTACACTATCAGTCTCAAAGTCTCCTTAAGGGCTCTATTCATCACTTAATTTCTACAAAAGCAGGTGAAAATGAACATTTTCACCTGCAATTGTAGAAATGAGGTTTCCAGGCCATTCATCACAAATGTAAAGCAGGAGATATCACAGATAGCTACTGCTTACCTTTCACTCCCAGAATGGCCCGCTGTTCCCAGAATGGCCCGCTGTCCCCATATACTATGAGTGCTCCCACTACCAGTCCCGGGTTGTGAATAGGGATCTTTTTGGATCCCTCTGCCCCTGTCCGGTTCCTTCTGCCGGACGCCGTGGCTCTTGTGCAAATGCATAAGGGGCACAACTACTGGGGTACTGCATAGAGGGCACTGCATAAGGGGTAAAAGGGGCACTGCATAAGGGGTAAAAGGGGCACTACTACTGGGGCACTGCATGGGGGGCACTACTACTGGGGGCATTGCATAAGGGGAAATACTACTGGGGCACTGCATAATGGGAACTACTACTGGGGGTATTGCATAAGGGGCACAATTACTGGGGGCACATCTTAAGGAGCATTACTTCTGTGGCATTGCTTAAGGGGCAGTACTACAGTGGGCATTGCATAAGGTGCACTACTAATGGGGGCATTGAATAAGGGGCAGTACTACTGGGGGCAATGCATAAGGGGCACTACTACAGTGGGCATTGCATAAGGTGCACTACTAATGGGGGCATTGCATAAGGGGCAGTACTACTGGGGGCAATGCATAAGGGGCACTACTACAGTGGGCATTGCATAAGGGGCACTACTACAGTGGGCATTGCATAAGGTGCACTACTAATGGGGGCATTGAATAAGGGGCAGTACTACTGGGGGCAATGAATAAGGGGCAATACTACAGTGGGCATTGCATAAGGGGCACTACTACAGTGGGCATTGCATAAGGGGCACTACTAATGGGGGCATTGAATAAGGGGCAGTACTACTGGGGGCAATGCATAAGGGGCACTACTACAGTGGGCATTGCATAAGGGACACAACTGACCGCTCTAACAGACGCTGTACTGTGCAGTGAGTGTGGTGTGGTCTACCTATGATATGGGAAGGGGGAGGAGCCAGTTTGTGATACTAGGAAGGGAACTGCAGGATATGATTTAGGGGAGGAACTGATCTACGAAACTCAAGAGCATAGCGGGCCCAGCTCTGGACCATTAGCGACCTGGGTGCAGGATGAGTGTTCTGCATACTTGCCAACTCTCCCTCATTGTTAGGGAGCAGGGCCGGATTAAAGGGGGGGCGACAGGGGCGATCGTCCCTGGGCCCCCACACCTGAAGGGCCCCCACACCCAGCCATCGGGGTTAAAGTGAACCGGAGGAGACAGAACCAGTTCCGCCTCCTCCGGACACCTAACCCCGGTGCCGCACGGAGACACCAGGTGCCCACTGAGATTGTAACCAGCGGGCGCCCAGCTCCCTCCCCGCAGCGGCAGCCAGAGCCGGAGACTAGAGCTCACTCGTGAGCTCCGGCTCAGGCAGTGAACTATGGGAGAGACGTCATGCGTCTCTCCCATAGTGCAGAGGAGCAGCGCCAGCCGAGCGGATCGGAAGGCAGCGGGAGCGGGGCTTAAGGTAAGTATGATTTTTTTTTTCTCTTTAGCGCAAGTGGCATTTCCACTGCTGGGGGGGACATTACTCGGGGGGGACATTACTACTGGGGGCATTACTCGGGGGGGACATTACTACAGGGGACATTACTCGGGGGGGGCATTACTAATGGTGCCACTACCACAGGGGGCATTACTACTGGTGCCACTACCACAGGGGGCACAACTACAGGGGTATTACTACTGAGGGCATTACTATTGGGCACACACAGGGGGCATGACTACTGGGGGCACAACTACAGTGGTATTACTACTGGGGGTATTTATACAGGGGGCATTACTATTGGGAACACTACTACTGGGGGTATAACTACAGGGGGCATTGCATAAGGGGCACTGCATAAGGGGCAACACTCCTGGGGGCACTACTACTGGGTGCACTGCATAAAGGGCACGTAATAGGGGCCCCCACGTTTGTTGTCCAGGGGTCCCCACAGACCTTAATCTGGCACTGTTAGGGAGACTCCTTGAAAGAGCAGCAATCTCCCTGTTTCCCTGAAGAGTCTATCAACCTCCCTGATTGCACCTTACCCCCATTATGAAGCTGTTATATAAAAAAAACTGATATATATATACATTCAAATTGGATCATTAGTATAATTTCCTTGCATTGGGTATAAGGCACAATGATCCCTATGGCTACATGTGTTTTCTGTACAGTATCAGTGTGCTTTTATCAACAAGTAGATCTTACTAACTGCTGGGGCTCATTTACATTTGGATGTAAATCAATTTTAGGACACGCCTCTCAGATGTAGCAGTACTGTCCACTTTACTGCCACGCTCATGTTGCTTTCACATTCTCCCTGAAATGCTTTTTCAAAAGTAGGCAAGTATGTTGTTCTGGGCACAAGGTGAAAATAAAAATATATTTAAAACAAAGTGTTAAACAATACATACACCATGATGTGTTGTTAAAATAAGCATAAAATGTTATTGCCAATTGTACTCTCGGGGAGGTAATGGTGGTAGATTGAGAAGGAGCAAAGTACTTTCTTTATGCCGATGGCGGAATATTGAAAGGAAAACGAAGAATTGCTGTAACATGATGTTGGAAGTTAGAAGAAGAGGTTACAGGAAAGAAAAAGAAGCTGGGACAATGAGAAATGGTGAGAGATGGTGTGCAGGAGGTATGGCACTGTGCACCATCCATAACAATCAAAGTATGCATTAGACCATCTGACTCCAAGGGGTATATTTAGTTATTTACTAAAGGTAGACTTTAATCGGTTTAAAATCAATCAAAATCAATTAACATCGATGTTGTGTTTCTGGGGCTAAATCACACATTTCCTAACAGACAATTTTTGATTAAGTTTTTTAATTATTAGTAAATGTGTGATTTAGCCCCAGGAACACAATATCGATATGGGATAGATAGATATATAGATATGGGATAGATAGATAGATAGATAGATAGATAGATAGATAGATAGATAGATGTGAGATACATAGATATGAGATAGATAGATAGATAGATAGATAGATAGATAGATAGATAGATAGATAGATAGATAGATAGATAGATAGATGTGAGATACATAGATATGAGATAGATAGATAGATAGATAGATAGATAGATAGATAGATAGATAGATAGATAGATATGAGATAGACAGATAGATAGATAGATGTGAGATAGATAGATAGATGTGAGAGAGATAGATAGATAGAAAGATAGATAGATAGATAGATAGATATGAGATAGACAGATAGATAGATAGATAGATATGAGATAGATAGATAGATAGATAGATAGATAGATAGATAGATATGAGATAGAGAGATAGACAGCTAGATAGATAGATAGATAGATAGATAGATAGATATGAGATAGATAGATAGATAGATAGATAGATAGATAGATAGATAGATAGATAGATAGATAGATAGATAGATATGCCTAATTTGTTAAGTTAACATATAAACATCATATGTACAATGCTTGGAATTCTAAAGTTGAATTTGTGTTAACATTAATTTACACCCATCTTATAAGTACTTTCCAAACTGTATCTTTTGTGTCACTTTCCTGGAGGAGCAATGGAGGAATGAAGTACATAATTATTCTGGTAAAATGTGTAATCATTGCATACATGCCTACTCTACCGGAAGTGGCGGGAGGCTCCTGATTATTCGGGTAACCCCGCGCACCCTCAGTAGAATAGGCATTTCTCCTGCATTCCTACCCACTTCCTAGTGATGTAGGCAGAATGGGGAGAATTTCCACGACAATTGCGGTCTCCGTGTAGGGGACGGGGCTTAATGATGCGACTCTTAATAAATCGCATTATTTGGTCCCGTCCCCTATGTAAATTTGAGCTAATCGCTTCAATTAACTTTGAAGGGGTGGGGCTTAATGGCATTATTTATCAGGCCCCGCCCCCCATCACCACCCTCCTGCTTCTCCTCATCGGGTTTCTCACGGGGAGAGAAAAACAAAGGTAGGCAAGTATGATTAATTGTGTGACCAATGTTACATGACACACCTATAATTCAATACTTACATTAGGGTTTTCCCAAGTAGGCCCATACTACTTACTGATACTTGGGTGGAGGCACTCATTTAAAAAGGAGTACACCACTTAGTGGGAGGTAAAGGGTGGGTACAGTAGACTATATAGGAGTTAGTAACCTGGTGTCCCTTTAGAGAGTAAAGGAGGGTTACACTGACAAATTTGCAACTGAGTGGTATAAGACATTGAGAAAAGTCTTTCTGCTAGAAAGCTGTATAGTCTGGCTCAGTGGCCTAGTGGTAAAGTTCACTATACATGGTATGGTGGGGTTCCTGGTTTGAATCCCAGGTCCAGGATTTTTTATATTACCTGTAATTTTCCCCAGGCTGCATGATACAATTGGTAATAGTCTCTGCATTTTCTCGGTCATGAGGTGGCTCAGCTGAATGGCTGCCAGGATTACTGCTGGTGATGACCATGGAGATCCTGGTTTGAGTCCAAGGACCAGTATTATTTATTTTACCTGTAATTTTCCCCAAAATTGCATGATAACATTGGTAAAAGTCTCCCCACCCTGGCAGCTGAATGGCTGCCAGGGTTACTGCTGGTTATGACCAATGTAATCCTGGTTTGAATACCAGGACCAGTGTTATTTATATTACCTGTCATTTTTACCTAGGCTCCATGATAACATGAGTAAAAGTCTCATGTTGTGGTGGCTCAGCTGAGTGGCTGCCAGAGTTACTGCTAGTTATGACCATAGAGATCCTGGTTTGAATCCATTTATATTACCTGCAATTTTCCCCCAGACTCCATGATAACATTAGTAAAAGTCTCAGAGTATAGTTGGTCATGAGGTGGCTCAGCTGGATGGCTGCCAGGATTGCAGCTGGTGATGACCATAGAGATCCTGGTTCAAGTCTTAAGCAGTCTGGTTGAATTCCACTACCCCAGAGCACTCTGGGGTAGTGGATGATGGTTGGTATCCTCAGTCAGGTTGGAATGTTGCACTGTGTGTTTATTTATTTACTGTGTGTTTATTTATTTAAGGTTCAAAAGTAAAGTACAGCCTTCTGCAGGATCATCTACCACAATCTACTAACAGGTGATCTGCCTACAGGGGGGCATTTTGTCAATGTCATCCATCTTTCATAGAAGATACTAAAATAGAAGTCACCACACCTGGGAAACATAAGCAGCAACTCTACCTACCATGGACCTTGAGGAAGAGAAGACACCTCATCAGGCAGAATCCAAGGTACTAAAAGAATCCTACCTGGGACTGCTTCAGTAGGTGACCTTTCTACTAGACTTGGCACTGTGCCAAGATCCTGCTTCAGGTAAGTAGAAATGTCAGATTCTTTTGGATGCTGCCATCCCTGTCTAGGGACTCAGACAGTGATGACTCCAGGTGTGATGACTCCATTAGTATCTTATATGTCAGGGACAAAATGCCCCCTCTAGGCAGATCACCTGGGCAACATTCCAACTTAGGACACCTGACTCAGGATACCAACCATCATCCACTAGCTGAGGGTGATCTGTGAACCAGATTTGAACCAGGATCTCCATGGCCATCACCAGCAGTAATCCTGGCAGCCATTCAGCTGAGCCACCACATGGACAAGTACAGGGATAGAGTGTTACAAATGTTATCATGTAGTCTGGGTGAAAATTGCAGGTATTCTAAATAACACTGGTCCTGGGATTCAAACCAGGATCTCCATGGTCATCAACAGCAATAACCCTGGCAGCCATTCAGTTGAGCCACCTCATGACTAAGCATATGGTGAGACTTTTGCTAATGTTATCATGGTGTCTGGGGGAAAATTAAATAGTACAGATATTATAAACAACACTGGTCCTGGGATTCAAACCAGGATCTCCATGGTCATCACGGCAACCATTCAGCTGAGCCACCACATGGACAAGTACAGGGATAGAGTGTTACAAATGTTATCACGGAGCCTGGGGGAAAATTACAGGTAATATAAACAACACTAGTCCTCGGATTCAAACTAGGATCTCCATGGTCATCACCAGCAGTAAACCCGGCAGCCATTCAGCTGAGCCACCTCATGACCAAGTGCATGAAGAGATCAATGTCTGCTTACATCAATTGTGGGGAAATGAATCATCAGCTGGTGGAGATGGCTAAACAGTGACACGTATCCGAGGGAAAAGGCAGCAGCAGCTATTGCTGTCTGCTGTCCAGTTACCGGTGGTGCTGAACTTTAATACAATCACAGAGAGAGAGTGATCAAGACTGAATAACCCTGCGAATAAATCTTATTGCTGGTGATGTCATTTTCGCATTTCTCACTTATTCCCCGTATTCAGTTTTCCCAACTGTTCGCCGGTCAATGCATCAGACCCTGTGAAAAAGTATTATGAGTGGTGAAAAAAAGTTCAGAATTGAGGTTTTGTGGGACAAACTAGCGAAATAGACTCGGGGGGGTCCGCAAGTATGCGCCAGGTGTTTTTTTGATTGCAGGTGGTTGTGGCAGGTGGATTTTTCAAAGCTCACATCAGCCACTTTAAAATATGCTTGCACCCCTTTTCATGTACCCCAAATTTGATGGGGCTACTTATTTTACCCCCAAAAAATTGCTAAATGCTATAATTCACCACTAAGGGGAAGATTCAATTGTTTTAGCCGTGGCTATTTCTTTTGGGCATCCGACAGAGCAATTCAATTGTTGCTCTGTTCAGGCGCTGATCATATTCAGCCTCCTGGGGTGGCGAGCAGAAATGTGCGATTAGTCAGCTGTTTGGGCACCCAAACGGGACTTTAGATGGGGTTAGCTGCTATACATGGCTAAATACAATGATTTTGGGCACGTACATGGGGCACTGGTACCCGTATAGAGCAAAATTTGAATTGCTCCATTGGGCACCCAAAAATCACCCCTAAGATAAAAAGAAGCCAGGCAAGAGTCACACCAGGACACTCACTATGCTAACTGACTATTAGCTCACTGATCCAACTTTATTTGTGTTGGACTTGAGATCCTTTTCTCAATGCTTACAATCAGCCAGATTCAGCAAGGTATTACAATTAAAGATACCCTTGGCCAGGGCCGTAGCTAGGGTAGTGCGGCCGGTGCCATCGCACAGGGCACCAAAGGTCAGGGGGCGCTGTTTGGACCTGTTAAATTTCTGTTTATTATCATTATTGCTTGTAGCTTCCTCTTATTTCATTCCCAGCATCTCCTGGACTCCCCTATCTCTTCCCTGGCCCTTCCCATGAAGCCATGGCCCTTTTTTGGGTGCATAATGTCCCTTTGAAAAATGAGGGGGGCACCAATGCTCTTTCTGGCACAGGGCACCAAAAAGTCTAGTTACGGCTCTGCCCTTGGCCTCCGCTATCACTGCACCATGTATCAGATACGGTGCTGGGTGACAGGGCTGGTAGCAGGATACTGCACTGATTAGTGATGGGGAGGTCCAGGTACAATTCCCCACCAGATTTCCTTTTAGTAGTTTGAATGTTGTTTTGGGATGATTGATGAAAGCGACCAGAGTCCCCTGGGTGGTTTAGCAGGAAAGCTGGCTCAGTGTGCTAGTGCTAGTGTCCACACTCTCTATTTACTCTGGTGGAGGAGGCTCAGGTTTGATTTTCCAAACAAGTTTTGTCGTTATTACTTTGGTTGCTGTACAGACTGATGACAGTGAGAAAAATAGCCTTGCTATGTGAGAGAGTAAGCTGGCTCAGTGTGCAGGTGCTGTCATTCAGCATTTATACATAATAATACATAATAATAATACTACATCACTCAGCACTTACACATCTGGTGCAGGTACCTGTTCAAATTCCCAAGTAGCTGTATGTCACGGCCAGGGTATTTCAGCATGGCGCTAGGCGGGTGTTACCTGTGAGGTCGTTGTGGCACGGGCTGTCTGGTGGCGGAGCTGGTGTCTGGCGGGGGGCTTTGGCTACGCGCGTTGTTGTGCGGCCCTGTTGTCACTCTGCGCTGGTGAGGCTGGCGGCGTCTCCGTTCCGTTTGGCATGGGCCCGCCATCTTGCCTTCTGGCCATGTGATGCGGCTGGCCAATCCTGGTGAGTCACATGTTCCCTCTGGCCAGTAACAGCACGGCATGGGGTATTTAGGAAGGGTCAGTGCCTTCCTTCTTTGCCAGTGCAACGTGTATCTCAGCCTAGCTGAGAGGGAGTTCTCTGTGCTTTCCTGTTCCTGTGAATTCGCTGTCTGCCAGTCTGCCTGTCAGCTCCTAGCTCCCACTGGACTACCCCGCTTCCTCTATCACCCTTGCCCATACCTGAGTGCCTGAGCCTGCTGACATCCTGCGCTTCAGTTCACTACCTGCAAACCTAGCTTGATTATTTTCAGTTTCACTACCTGCACACCTGGACAGCTCTAATTGTTTCTACTTGGACATTAACCCTTTTGCTCCCACCACAGAACTCTTGTGCACATTTATATATTCCTGGACTTTTATTTACTGCCACATTATATGTCTACTCGAGCACTTATTAAAAATCCTAGTTTTATTTTCAAATCTGCTTCTGTGATCGCTCCTGCTACCACCCCGGGTCCACAAACAACCCAGAACATAACAGTTTGCACTGGCCCCATGGAGCCGGCCACGGATCAGGAGTCAGGAGTGGATTTGTTCCGGTGCATTTCTGGTCATTTAGAAAATCTGGAAAACATGCAGCATCAGATGGCTCAATTTCTGCAAGAGATGTCCAAGCGACAGGATAGCTTGCAAACTTCCTTTTCTACCCCTGAAGTACCAGCATCTACATCCGCATCAGCGTCTGGGAATACAGGAGGCAGATCATCTCCCCGCTTATATCTTCCTTTACCAAGTAAATTTGACGGCAATCCTAAACTCTGCCGAGGATTCCTAAATCAGTGTGACATACATTTTACCCTGCAGCCTGACAACTTTCTAACTGCAAGAACTAAAGTGGCTTATATAGTCTCTCTGTTATCCAGCCAGGCCTTGGAATGGGCTTCCCCACTCTGGGAGCGCTCAGATCCGCTGCTGGATAATTATGCAGGCTTTGTATCATCCTTCAGGAGGATTTTCGATGAACCTGGGCGTACTGTATCAGCATCATCAAACATCATGACACTGAGACAAGGGGTCCGTCCTGTCAGTCAATATGCCATGCAATTTCAAATTTTAGCATCAGAGCTCAAAATGAATGAGGAAGCCCTCACCTCGATCTTCTGGCATGGGTTGTCAAACCGACTAAAGGATGATCTAGTCACTCGAGAGCTTCCTACTAATCTGAACTACATGATTTCGTTGTTTATCAAAGTTGACACTACGCTTCAGGAAATGTCAGGCTGAAAAAAACAGAACTGACCGGCAAAGGTCATTTACCCCCTCCATTTCTACCCGTCCCATTCCTTCTCCTACTGAAGAGGAGCCTATGCAGGTGAATCATACACACCTCTCCAAAGAAGAACGTCAGAGAATGCAAAAGAACCTCTGTCTGTACTGCGGAGAGTCCGGTCACCTGCTGATCTCCTGCCCCCGTAAACCGGGAAATGCCAAATCCTAACTGACCCTGAAGACATCAAGTTAGGAGTTATGAACCCGTCTCCTAAAATTAAAGATTTCACGATTACCCTAGCCTTGGATCTTAAACCCAAACCTGTCTTTGTTACTGTTCTACTCGACTTGGGAGCAGCCGGAAATTTCATAACGTCTAGTTTCATAGATAAATTTCAGATTCCTTGTTTGTCTCTCAACCATGCTATCTCTCTGACCTCAATAGACGGACGCCCTCTAACTAACGGGATAGTCACCAAAGAGACTCAACCAGTATTGGTCCGAATTGGGGCACTTCATTCTGAGTCCTTAAAATTCCTGGTGATATCAGAGGCCTCTCAAGAAATTGTTCTTGGTCTACCCTGGTTATGTCAACATAATCCCAGGATTGATTGGAGTTCTATGCAGATTCTGTCATGGGGTATGGACTGTCAGAAATCCTGTCTTCCAAAAACTCGACCTGTGAGAAAGACAGTTCCATTAGTTTCTTCTGCCATTCCCAAGGAATATCAGATGTTCGTCGACGTTTTCTCTGAACAACAAGCAAATATCTTACCCCCTCATAGGGAATGGGACTGTCCAATTGAATTGATACCTGATAAGATGCCACCTCGTGGTCGTACCTATCCACTGTCCTTGCCTGAGACTCAAGCCATGACCGAGTACATCTGGGACAACCTGGCAAAGGGGTACATTCGCCCCTCTACTTCACCTGCCGGAGCTGGGTTTTTCTTCGTTGGCAAGAAGGACGGTGGTCTAAGACCATGTATCGATTATCGAGGCCTTAATGACATTACTGTAAAGAATCGATACCCTCTTCCCCTGATTACTGAGTTGTTTGATAGGGTCAAGGGCTCTGTCATTTTTTCTAAATTAGATCTAAGAGGGGCTTACAACCTCATTCGTATCCGAGCTGGCGATGAATGGAAGACCGCTTTTAATACCAGAGATGGACATTTCGAGTATTTAGTAATGCCTTTTGGATTGTGTAACGCCCCTGCTGTCTTTCAAAGTTTCGTTAATGAGATTTTCCGGGATCTGTTATATGTTGCGATTGTTGTCTATCTGGATGACATACTGATTTTTTCACCCTCTGTGGCTAAACATCAAGAACATGTTAAAGAAGTTCTGACCCATTTGAGAGAAAACCGCCTTTACTGCAAACTGGAGAAGTGCATCTTTGGAGTGCCCAGTGTACCTTTTCTCGGCTATGTAATATCTGGCTCCAGTTTAGAAATGGACCCCAAGAAGGTACAAGCAATTCTGGATTGGACCCGACCTCAGACACTGAAGGCCATCCAGAGATTGTTGGGCTTCGCCAATTATTATAGACGCTTCATTAAGGGATTTTCTACACTGCTGGCTCCCATTACAGCCTTGACCCGCAAAGGTGCTAATCCTGCCCAATGGTCACCTGAGGCAGAGTCTGCCTTTCATCTTCTAAAACAGGCCTTCATCTCAGCACCAGTTCTTCGACAACCAGATCTGGACAGGCCTTTTTTGTTGGAAGTAGATGCATCATCTGAAGCTGTGGGAGCAGTCTTGTCTCAACGTTATGAGGACAACCAAGTCCATCCATGTGGGTTCTTTTCTAAAAAATTCTCACCTGTCGAAAGGAACTACGCCATAGGTGAGCAAGAACTACTAGCTGTAAAGTTGGCGTTGAAGGAATGGAGATATTTGCTAGAAGGCGCCAAGTTTCCATTTACTGTATTTACGGACCATAGAAATCTCCTATTTCTCAAAAACCTCCAATGTGTGAGTCCTCATTTGGCCCGCTGGGCAATATTCTTTGCCAGGTTTCAGTTCACCCTGACCTTCCGGTCTGGAGCACTTAATCAGAAGGCTGATGCCCTATCGAGATCTCTCCTCTGTGATGATCAATCTGAAAATCAAAGCAATACCCCTGTCTTGGAATCAAGAGTTTTCGCCGCATTACAACTTCAGCCTCCTACGGGAAAATCATTTGTGGCCCTGGAATTAAGGAAGCAGCTTCTCACTTGGGCACATTCCTCTCGCTTCGCAGGGCACTCAGGTACTCGGAAGACCTTGGAGTTCCTGAAAAGACACTATTGGTGGCCTTCTATGAAGGCAGATGTAATGGAGTTTATCTCTTCCTGCTCCACCTGTGCCCAGCATAAATCATCACGACAAGCTCTAGCTGAGAAATTGCTTCCATTACCTACTCCATCACGTCCATGAACGCATCTCTCCATGGATTTCGTCACAGACCTGCCAGTCTCTCAAGGTTTCAACACCATCTGGGTTGCAATAGACCGATTTTCTAAGATGGTCCACTATATACCGTTGAAGAAGTTACCTTCTGCCCCTGACCTGGCACAGTTGTTTGTCCAACACATATTTCGTCTACATGGCCTTCCTGCTGAAATTGTCTCTGACCGTGGTGTGCAGTTTACTGCAAAATTCTGGAGGGCTTTGTGTTCTGTTCTTCAAGTGAAGTTAAACTTTTCCACAGCCTACCATCCGCAAAGCAACGGCTCCACCGAGAGAGTTAATCAAGATCTAGAGACTTTCTTAAGAATTTTTATGTCATCTTCCCAGGACAATTGGGCTGCCTTGCTGCCGTGGGCTGAGTTTGCACATAATGCTTCCTACCACTCGTCAACTAACCAAACGCCATTTCAGGTTGTATATGGCCTTCATCCTCGTGTTCCCGAATTCCCGAAGCCTGCCTGTTTTCGATGTTCCGGCCGTGGAGGACACGGTGCGGAATTTTGCTGCCATCTGGACTCAAGTACGGTCTGATTTGTTGAAGGCATCCTCTCGCTATAAGACCCAGGCCGATAAGAAGCGTAGAATAGTTCCACGCATGCAAGTTGGAAGCCAGGTCTGGTTATCCACCCGGAATCTTCGTCTGAGGGTTCCTTCTATGAAATTCACACCCCGCTTCATCGGTCCCTTCACCATAACAGAAACCATTAATCCAGTGGCCTACCGTTTACAGTTACCCCCATACCTAAAAATTCCCAATTCCTTCCATGTTTCCTTATTAAAGCCCCTAGTCCTGAATGAGTTCCATAATGCTCTACCTGCTTCTCCTCGAGTCCAGACGGAGAGAGGAGTTGAGTTTGAAGTCGCCCAGATCTTGGACTCTCGTCTGCGCAGAGGTCATCTTCAGTATTTGTTGGACTGGAAAGGTTACGGTCCAGAGGAACGTTGCTGGACTGATGCTCGTGATGTCCACGCTCCCACGCTCATCAGGAGATTCCATTCTGCCCATCCGGAGGAGCCTGGTGAGTGTCCTGAGGCCATCCCAAAAGGGGGGGGTACTGTTACGGCCAGGGTATTTCAGCATGGCGCTAGGCGGGTGTTACCTGTGAGGTCGTTGTGGCGCAGGCTGTCTGGTGGCGGAGCTGGTGTCTGGCGGGGGGCTTTGGCTACGCGCATTGTTGTGCGGCCCTGTTGTCACTCTGCGCTGGTGAGGCCTGGCGGCGTCTCCGTTCCGTTTGGCATGGGCACCGCCATCTTGCCTTCTGGCCATGTGATGCGGCTGGCCAATCCTGGTGAGTCACATGTTCCCTCTGGCCAGTAACAGCACGGCATGGGGTATTTAGGAAGGGTCAGTGCCTTCCTTCTTTGCCAGTGCAAAGTGTATCTCAGCCTAGCTGAGAGGGAGTTCTCTGTGCTTTCCTGTTCCTGTGAATTCGCTGTCTGCCAGTCTGCCTGTCAGCTCCTAGTTCCCACTGGACTACCCCGCTTCCTCCATCACCCTTGCCCATACCTGAGTGCCTGAGCCTGCTGACATCCTGCGCTTCAGTTCACTACCTGCAAACCTGGCTTGATTATTTTCAGTTCACTACCTGCAAACCTGGCTTGATTATTTTCAGTTTCACTACCTGCACACCTGGACAGCTCTAATTGTTTCTACGTGGACATTAACCCTTTTGCTCCCACCACAGAACTCTTGTGCACATTTATATATTCCTGGACTTTTATTTACTGCCACATTATATGTCTACTCAAGCACTTAATAAAAATCCTAGTTTTATTTTCAAATCTGCTTCTGTGATCGCTCCTGCTACCACCCCGGGTCCACAAACAACCCAGAACATAACACTGTAATTTTGGACCTTATACCAGGTTTGTTGTTAATATTGAGAATAGTCTCACTGCTTGTCCCTAGGCATCAGGTGCATAAGTGGGCTAGTAACCATGCTCTCCTCTGCTGATGTCTGGTGGAGACCCTGGTTCAATTCCCCATGTAGCCTATTTTATTATATTGACTTTAGTCTGATTGATGACATTGAGAAAAGTCATCCCTATTGCTTAGGTGCCCAACTGGCTCAGTGAATTAATACCCATGTGCTTTCCTCACTGCAGTTGAGGAGTCTGGAGTTCAAATCAACCAACTGTCTTATTGTTTATTACTGTTGCATTAAACTGAGTGATTATATTGAGGAAAATAAGTTAGCTAATCAAAAGTAAAAAGTGCCTTAAGGCTCATATCCACTGAACAATTGAACAACATCGTTAACGTTTAATCGTGCAGTAATTATGCCGGCAACGACCAGGTTGTGCATGTTCGGGATAAGGGAGGGTGCCTGCACTGAGCGACATATCGTTCAGTATGGGCACATTATCCACTGCACAGGATGATGAACGATTGAACAATTATGATGATGTAATCAGACAGTCGTTCTACACTCGTGTAGTGGATATGCACCTTAATAACCCTTTTCCGCCAAAATTCTGGGTCTGACCTGGAGTTGGAACAGGGTTCCTATACGGATCAGACCGGCAATTTAGCCAGCGCCGACTAGGGATATTCCCAAGTCGGCACCGCTCACACCGCAGTCATGTCTGCATAGACCCGGCTTTTCCGGCGTGAAAGTGGACGCTTGGAGATGACGTCATCTCCAAGCGCCACTGAAGCCGGACCAATCGGCTGGCATGTGGCTCACTCCAGGTCATCAATACCCGGAGTGCGCTGTACACATAGCAGGGTTTCACGGGCTACGCCCGAGTTAAACCCTGCTGTTTACCTGGGTTGGATTGCTGGGTCACTCGACCCTGCGATCCAACCCTCACCCCTTTTACACCAAGGAGCTGCCCGGGTTAACCCTGCAATAACCCGGGTTTTAGGTCCGGTGTAAAAGGGGTATTAGTTTACTACTGGTGTCATCCTGTGATAGCAGAGCTGGCAGCTGTCTTGGTTCAAGTCCTCAATCAGCCTTAGTTTTATTTTATTCTATACCGGGCTGATTTAGATCAATGAGAAAAATCGCCCCCTTTTTGCATAGTGAGCATGGTGTTTACTGAAAGCAACTGAGAGTTTGGATACTTGTATATTTAAATTTTTAGTATGAATTTTTATGTAGCTCCATTTTTATATATATATATATATATATATATATATATTGTGACACAGTTAGGTTAGGGGGTCCCTCTCCTGGGTAGAGGACTCCTTCCTTACACACACACACAGCAGCAGGGAAGCAGCACACCAGTCTGGATGCACGTACAAGCTGGTCGGCGCCAGTCTTTATTGTACAATGACAGAAACATAAAGAAAACATAAAAATAAATCCTAGCCCTGTCGGGGCACTAACTTCACAGGTAGTTTCCTCACTACCAGAACCTGGCAGGGCCTAATGCCCTCGCCAGCAACAAAGCACAGCACAGTACTCACAGATAGGTTTTTTCAAGTGTCTCTGAGCAAACTCCCTGCCTGCTCTCCCAGGTGAGACAATCAGCCCTCAACACACTAGGCTTATATTGGACACCCTCAGGTGGGAACCCAATCAAGCCTGTTACCAGGCTGCGAGAACCAAAACCTGGAGTGGCCGTGGGTGGAGCCCTCCCTCTCCTCTCACCCACAACCCCCAGGTCCCAAACCGGCTTTTCAAAAAGCCGAAACTCAAGCCTGCTACACTGCAGACTTTCTCCTGGGGGTTTAAAACACAAAAGACAGGAATCTGGGACAAATGTACCTGCCACAGACCACTTTACCAGTGATCCTATCACTATATATATATATATATATATATATATATATATATATATATATAGTACACTGATGGCCCGGCACTCTGTAAACCCCAATTAGGGTATGTACCTTGCTCCAGGTGCCCTCAAAGGTAGAGCTCACTCCCCTTGATACAAACGGCAATAGACCAACGGCACTCAGGAGTCTCCTTAATGCAGTGAAAAAAGTGTCTTTTGCATTAAGGAGACTCCTGAGTGCCGCTGATCTATCGCTGTTTATATATATATATATATATATATATATATATATACACACATATACACATAAGACCTGGCCTTCCTCAGGACAAAAGCCACATCACATAAGGAGCAACAAACCCATTTTGCTCAATATTTACATTCTTGCCGCATCTCTGGAAGAGGGGGATCTCCCACATACCGCCCACTTCCATGTGAAGTGAGCTGGATGAGGAGATAATACCAGGGATCACAGGTACGTTGAAGGGGGCAGGTCTAAAATGAACCGAAGAGCTTGGCGCCACCCCCCGTAATGGTCAGCAGCATCTCCTCTCCTGGAGAGGAGCAACTAAAAGTCGGCAAGTATGGTTTACAATCAGCCGGCTGCAACATTCAAGATAGCCTTGGCCTCCAGTCCACTATCACTGTAAGCTGTGCCAGATTAGGTTCACAATTAAGACAAGATCCAATCTTTGGAACCCATCACCAGATGTTGCTGCAAAAGTAGCTGAACACACACTGTGTACTGTACTCACTCCATATTCAGAGAGGAAGGGAGACAAAGCTCCTCACACACCACAGTCTTTGTCCGCAGACCCATCTGCTTCCTTACAAATATTTGTTCCAAAGTAAGAACATGATATCAAAACTGTACTTTGTAAAGTGAGTTCACTGTAAAATGTAAAGTGGCAGACAGGGTCCCGGGCATGTTATGAACAAAGGCAAATCTTGTTTGGCAAACCCTCTCCACCGGCAGTGTAGTAATTGCCACGGAAAGTTGAAATGTTATTGATGTGTTGCTGTTTTACATTTCTTAAATACTGCCAGGTTGGTTGTTTAGGCAGTGCTAGATTTCCCATCATGTCCCCTAATTATCACCTAGGCTTCTCAGGCCTCCCATCCAACCGGAATGATAAAGACTAATTATGTTGTGTAGGAAGTGCTGTCAGCTCCAAGACTATCCTCTCCAGAAAAGATTGCAATGGGTAAACTCGGGGGCCGAGAGGAGACTAAGGGCCCGATTCAGACCTGCTCGCTAGTATGCGTTCGCACGCTGCCTGCCAATGTTTGCAATGTGCACATGCGTAGATTGCGTACGCATCGCAGTGCGCGTGCGCAAACCAGTCCATGCAATCGCATAACAGCAGGCAATTATCCCTTGCTAAACACAGATGATGTGTAGTGTGGGGAAAGCTCGATGAATAACAGGATTCCTTTCAGGAAAAAGTCGCATGTACCTTTACCCAGTAATAAATTGAATTCAGGATGATATGGGGCTCTATTTATTAACATTATTTTTACTAAAATAAAGTGAAAAAGGGTGTTTTCACACCCTTTTCACATTATTTTAGTTTCACCTGTAGTTATTACAGGGCAATTGGAGTAGAATTAGTAAAATTCTACTCCAACCCCCAGTATCACTTATTTTTAGTAAAGCAGATCGCATTTCCCATAATTGTAATGGGAAATGTGATCCAACCACAGTTACTAAAAATAAATTGTAAAAAAATACCAGGGGTTGCCCTGTGATAATAACGTCACCTGGAGGTGGCGTTATCCAGGGTCTCCCCCGGTTACCGGGCTCCCACTCTGCTCTAATGGGGAGAGCAGAGGCGGGAGCCGGTACCAGTAATCAGCTATGTGGTCTAAGCAGACCGCAAGCTGATTACTGTAAAAAAAAGAAAAAAAAATTAAACATTTTTTTTTTACTTACCTGAATCCAGGGACCGGTGATCGGGCCTCCGGTGATGGCTCCTCTCCGGTCAGCTGGTCTCCAGCTGACCGGGCCCCAGTGCAGTATGGGAGATCACCTGATCGGGAAGCCCGGAGAAGATCACCGGAGGCCAGGAGGATGCAGGGGGTCCGCGGTCGTGGGGGCGGGGCTTAGCGCCAGGGGCGGGGCTTAGCATCGGTGGGGGGGTAGTAGCGGTGGTCGGTCGGCGCATGCGCGGGCTCTTAGTCGTGGTATTTTTTCCGAAAATACAGCGACTAGAGTGCGGATGCGATCCGCAGGGACAGAGCTTTATCGCAAGCTCTGTCCCTGCAAGGGATTTATAGTAAATCCCTGTGATATTGCCTGAATTCGCAATGCGAATTCACTCGGTAATATCACACTACAATCCGCATTCAATATGCGGATTGTAGTAAATGAGCCCATGGTGTGTACAGCAGAGACGCAAGGTATCGTCACCGATCACTTCTGCTGCTTCCCCGCTGACTGCAGCCGCATAGATCAACGGAGAGAGAGAGTGTGTTAGTGTTGGGCAAGTCAGCGCTGTGTAGAAGAAAGGAAAGACCTCATCTGCTGTCGGCTGGGAGCACCTGACGTGCCTGTTACAAAAGCATTGCAGGGTCACAGTCTGGGACACAAGCCGATGAGAGTGCGGTGAGGGAGTGTGGGACCTGTGTGATGCTAATGTCCCAATATGACACAGTTTGCTGCACCCCTGGCAAATAGCTTCTCCTGAGTTACTGGTCCTTACAGTACAAAGCATTGTATAACATGGCATTCATGCTTTATAACTATTGCTGCACAGTACCAGCCCTTCCCCTGCTGTACACGCGCTCACCTGAATGTGCAAGGACTGAGACGCCCACATTGAGCACCTTTGTATGCTGCAATACCGCTTGGGGCATCTTTATAAACCACCACCGGTTGCAGCAGCTATATACGGCAGGTGCACATTTCCTGTCAGTGTGCGGCCTCCAAAGTGAGCAATTAAGAGTCTGTGTAGGCAACTGCTTCAGCGACACTCCCATAACACACCCATGAGATGGACCATGTCCGTGTGTCTGCATCGCCACCTCCCAGTCACTGTTCCAAGACTTTTTCAATACAGTATGGACCTCATTCAGAGTCGGTCGAAGCAGCCGCACGGTCGTATAGAAAAAGGGGCCGGATATGCTAATGATGCACAGGCATGTTGAGTCCCTACGGTCGGATCGTTAGCTGGCCTACCAAGGGGTGGATCAATGGTAAAGCATAACCAAATGTCTTTTTTTCGCAAAGGTGCCGTGATACAGAACATAGCTCCGTCCCCGAAACCCCGCTACCAGGTTCTGAGTGGCCCATGGTGATCTGAGGGAGGGCTGTAGGAGATCTATAGCTAATAGAATAGCCGTCCAGGAGCAATGAACAATGGGCCTGATACAGAGATGGACAGTATAGCAGTCGCAAGGAACTGACTGTGCTATACCGTCCAGCAAATATTTTCACCTTGCTTCTCTCAGCCTCCCCCCTCACCCTGTGTCTCTCAGCCTCCCCATCACCCTGTGTCTCTCAGCCTCCCCCCTCACCCTGTCTCCCAGCCTCCCCCCTCACCCTGTGTCTCCCAGCCTCCCCCATCATCCCGTGTCTCCCAGCCTCCCCCTCACCCTGTCTCTCAGCCTCCCCCTCACCCTGTCTCTCAGCCTCCCCCCTTCACCCTGTGTCTCTCAGCCTCCCCCTCACCCTGTGTCTCTCAGCCTCCCGCCTCACCCTGTGTCTCTCAGCCTCCCCCATCATCCTGTGTCTCTCAGCCTCCTCAATGTGTATCTTAGCATCATAGCCCCCATGTCTTTCAGTCTGGCCTCATCATCCTCAGTCCAGCACACACTTACCTCCTGCTGCGTGATGAGGATGCTGCTTGCTGCTCTGCCTCTGTGGGTGGCTCGGCTCTTCTATTTCAGTGTCCAGTGACACAACATCTTGCAGGAAAGAAAAAACGTTATGGTGCAGCCCCGGGCCGGCTCTGTCTCCTCTCTGTATCCTCAGCAGGATGAGGATACAAAGAGGATTCCCTTCGACACCAGCACGGGTGCATGGTGGTCCGATTGAGGCAGCAGATGTAGAGGGCTGCTGGAAACTCACTGTTCATCACTCAGAGGAGCAGCAGATTAAAGCAGGGTGGCAGTTGGGTCAGTATGAGGTTTCAGACAACGTGAGATCCACGGAGGTAAGCTCTGGCAATTGGGAGCTGAGCCACAGAGGGTAGGCATGATACAGAGGCAGGGCAGAAGTGGCGGCCAGCCTTTGGGAGGACATGGTACTCATGCTTCATGGTGGAGTTGGAGCCACCTTTCCCAGGGTAAGGAACAGGTATAGGACCGAGATGGTGAATCCAGTCGACACCTCAGAAGGCAGGGAACTCAGTACTGGCACTGTAAGGTTGCAGTGTTACAACAGAATCTCTATGGCTGGAGAATTCTGTTAAGGCCCCTATACACAGAACAATGTAGGCAATGATACGATCTCGTTAACGATTTCTCTTAAATTCTCCCTGGTACTCCAGGACACGATCTGCAGCAAAAAAAGGCACAATTTGACATAAAATCAATCGTGCACAATCTAAAGATTTGCATATCATTAGATCATGCACAATAGCAGACAGATGCTTGCATGAATCAGTGAGATCCATGATGGAAGCATTTGTCACAAAAGACAATTTTTTTACTCTTTACCACATTTTTAACACAATCAATCCAGCACCCACTGCTCCAGGGGTGCCGGGGACAGCCCCGGACTATCAGCCTAGGCTTGGGGTGCCCCTTTATTGGGGGGGTCCCTAGCTCCCCAGGGATCCTCAGTCTGGGCTGACTAGCGGCCAGGGGTAATGCTTTGGCCAGGGGACCCGGTGACAGGGTGCCCCTGGCTGTGGCATTATCCCCCCACTTTTTTTCCCCTGTATTTCCAAAACCAGGATCAGCTCGGCTGAGCCCAGTGCTGGTTCTGCTAAATACAGGGAACCCTTACATCTTTTGTCCCCTGTATTTTGATAACCAGGACTGCCTCTGAAAAGCCCGGTGCTGGTTGTGCTTTGGGGTGGGGGCTTGCCATTTATTTTTTTTTATACACATTTACATTTATTTTACACAGATGCATGGACGGAGCTCACTGATCCATCCATACACCTGTGTCGTGATGCTTGCATCACGGATCTCCCTGATCCATGCATGCAAGTGCCGGCAGCATCATACGTGGGTCCGAACGACATATAGTTCGGGCATAAACACTGAATGATATGCCGTATGAGATTGACAGATCTTACCTGCAGCAGGTAACATCTGACGATACGACGGATGACCCATGGGTACACTCACGATTTGCACATATTATGCATGATCTGTTGTTCCGATGCATTGAAAACAGCCAGATCATGCATAATATCGTACCGTGTATGGGCATCTGTAGTCACATAAAGAGCAATGTTAAAGTGTGTCCACCAACTGCAGTAGGGATGGCCATCGACCATCGATGATTCATAATCATTGATGGCTATTGGCCAATGTCGAATGCTATTACCATCGATGGTGGAGAACTAGATGGTTTCCCTCAATCAATGGTAAAGCATAACCAAATGTCTTTTTTTCGCGAAGGTGCCGTGATACAGAGCATAGCTCCGTCCCCGAAACCCCGCTACCAGGTTCTGAGTGGCCCATGGTCATCCATTACATAGTTGGTTACCATGGTAACCATCGATGGTAACTACACAGATGGCAATCTCTAATCTGCAGGAGCTAGGCCACACCCTCAGTTTTGCATTCGTAAATAAAGGCTTAGCAAAAATGTCAATTTACTAAATGTGTCCATTTTGAGTATCCAACATATTAATTGAAAATATACTACAGTATGTATGATCTATTATTTACATCAACAAAACTTTATTGCCAATTGGCGCATTCAGGGTAGGGATAGATTGAGAACGAAGAAAGGACTGGTAGGCTGATGGCATAACAGCGAGAGAAAAGACGAGCCAATGTGGCAACAATATGTTGGGGTATAGCAATGAAGCTGGTACAATAAGGGAATGGGGATATATGGTTCTATAGGAAGTATGGATTGTGTGACATCCAATACAACATCTATATCCCCACCTCCTATACGCATGTGCAGTGGGAGCTCTGGGTCCAATGGCACCTACTTCTAAAGATACAGGACAGGCCTAGCGCTACTAAAAAGTATGATTGACCAGGCTGCCAACAGAAATACAGAAATGGGGGTAAGTATGGGAGCGGGGGTTGGGATGGGACAGAGCAGGGGAGGTGGACAAGAAGGAGTGTATCTCGGGGGCGGGGGGGAGTTGGGACTGGACGAGCAGCAGTCAGCGTGTGGGGCGGGGAAGCAAAGAGATGGGGTGTGGCTAGACAGAGCAGGAGGCGGGGTCTATATACTAGTTTTATTATACCATATACAACATGCAATAATTCCAATTGGGGTAAAAAACCTGCAAATACAAATCTTATTGCCAGCGGCCAGTAATCATCAGACTCACAATGAACTGGCAGTCTACCGGGGACAGAAGGAACAGGGAAGGAAAGTAAATATATTGTGACACAGTTAGGTTAGGGGGTCCCTCTCCTGGGTAGAGGACTACTTCCTTACACACACACACAGCAGCAGGGAAGCAGCACACCAGTTTGGATGCAAGTACAAGCTGGTCGGCGCCAGTCTTTATTGTACAATGTCAGAAATAACACAAATAAAACATAAACGCAAATCCTAGCCCTGTCGGGGCACTAACTTCACAGGTAGTTCCCTCACTACCAGAACCTGGCAGGGCCTAATGCGCTCGCCAGCAACAAAGCACAGCACAGTACTCACAGATAGGTTTTCCAAGTGTCTCTGAGCAAACTCCCTGTCTGCTCTCCCAGGTGAGACAATCAGCCCTCAACACACTAGGCTTATATTGGCCACTCTCAGGTGGGAACCCAATCAAGCCTGTTACCAGGCTAAGAGAACCAAAACCTGGAGTGGCCGTGGGTGGAGCCCTCCCTCTCCTCTCACCCACAACCCCCAGGTCCCAAACCGGCTTTTCAAAAAGCCGAAACTCAAGCCTGCTATACTGCAGACTTTCTCCTGGGGGTTTAAAACACAAAAGACAGGAATCTGGGACAAATGTACCTGCCACAGACCACTTTACCAGTGATCCTATCACAATATATACAAAGTAATGTTTTCCAAGTTGAATCTCAGTCAGATGAAAAATCTGCTTTGTGGGGCTCAGAAACAGGAGTCACAGGCAGGTCTGGTGGTTACTATGGCTGCAGGAGAAATACAGGGGTATCACTAAATGGAGATCCTGGTTCACCCAACTTAGGACACCTTCACACAGTTAGGGGTACATTTATTAAAGTGAGAGTTTTTAGAAGATCTGTTGCCCATAGCAACCAATCAGATTCTACTTAACATTTAACTAGCACCTTCTAGAAGATAATAGCTAGAATCGGATTGGTTGTTATGGGCAACATCTCTTCTAAAACTCACTTCTAAAAACTCTTTAGTAAATTTACCCCTTAGTGTGACTGAGCACCAAATCAATCATTGTTTATTTGTAAGGTGCCACGAAACTCTGCAGTGTGGCACAACCACGATTACAAGTCATACAAAATGCAAACTGCATATAACAATGGAACATGTACAGAAGAGGATGATTACAAAAGTGCAGACATGACAGAGGATAGAGAGGAAGATGTTAGCGAGAGATTACAGTATAGAGGACAGGATATAACTCCGGGCAGAACATATATCATGACATGCTAGGAATCCACACGTAACCCCTGGGCATAGTTGCGCTGTATAAAGCTGAATAATCCATGGAACAGTTATGAAATATTCCCTCATCCCTGCATTAATTCGCATGGGCTCTGTCTCATTCTGCTGCTCCACAAGTGACCCAACCAAGTCACATTGTACATTCTGCCATGTGATCAGATTCGCCAGATGCCGTCTTTCGGTGATACGTTCAACCCATTTAGATGTAAGAGAATCTGATTTGTCTCAACATTTTAATCTGAAAAATAGGATAATAAATGTCACCATGACATCATGTACTGTACTGGGTATAGGAACACGTAAACAGAAACAGCAGAAATACAGAATGAATACTTTAAAAGGCAGAGACACAGGAAAAAGATAAAAGATAGAGGGGTCTAGTCATTCATTATCACATCATTTCTACAAAAGCAGGAGATATCTCCCGCTTACCTTTCTCCCCAGAATGGTCCGCTGTCCCCATACACTAGTATCACCAGTGGCATAACTATAAATTTGGCTGCCCCCTGCCAAAAAAGTTTCAGACCCCCCCCCACCCTTATGCAATGCCCCCTGTAGTAGTGCCCATTATGCAGGCCCCCCTGTAGCAGTGCCCATTATGCAGGCCCCCCTGTAGCAGTGCCCATTATGCAGGGCCCCCTGTAGCAGTGCCCATTATGCAGGCCCCCCTGTAGCAGTGCCCATTATGCAGGCCCCCCTGTAGCAGTGCCCATTATGCAGGCCCCCCTGTAGTTGAGCCCATATGCCGTGTCCCCTGTAGTTGAGCCCCCACCCCCATCCGTGTGTACCTCAGTCAGGTGATTCATACTGCTCCTCTGGCTGAGCGCTTCCTCTCCTCACAGGCAGCCAGGCACACAGAGGTGGTCCGATGTGGCGGCGGCGGAGCTGGCCTAACAGACATACACTAGAGGTCCAGTAGGACCTCTAGTATCTGTCTCCTCCTAGGCGGCAGCCATTTTTGGAGGGATGTTTTCAGCAGATTTCATGCAGACGGCAAGTCCGCATGGAATCTGCAGCCCCCAAGCCATCGCGCCCCACAAGCCTCCGTGCCCCCAAGCCAGCACGGGGTCTTGTGGGGGCTGTAATGCCACTGAGTATCACAGATATCCCCTGCTTACCTTTCTCCCCGGAATTGCCCGCTCTACCCATATCCTAGTATCACAGATATCTCCTGCTTACCTTTCTCTCCCGGAATGGCCCTCTGTCCCCATACACTAGTATCACAGATATCTCCTGCTTACCTTTCTCTCCCGGAATGGCCCTCTGTCCCCATACACAAGTATCACAGATATCTCCTGCTTACCTTTCTCTCCCGGAATGGCCCGCTGTACCCCATACTCTAGTATCACAGATATCTCCTGCTTACCTTCCTCTCCTGTAATGGCCGCTGTCCCCATACACTAGTATCACAGATATCTCCTGCTTACCTTCCTCTCCCGAAATGGTCGCTGTCCCCATACACTAGTATCACAGATATCTCCTGCTTACCTTACTCTCCTGTAAAGGCCGCTGTCCCCATACACTAGTATCACAGATATCTCCTGCTTACCTTCCTCTCCCAGAATGGCCCACTGTCCCCATATACTAGTATCACAGATATCTCATGCTTACCTTTCTCTCCTGGAATGGCCCGCTGTCCCCATACACTAGTATCACAGATATCTCCTGCTTACCTTCCTCTCCCAGAATGGCCTGCTGTCCCCATACACTAGTATCACAGATATCTCCTGCTCACCTCTCTCTGCCGGAATGGCCACTGTCCCCATACACTAGTATCACAGATATCTCCTACTTACCTTTCTCTCCCAGAATGTCCCACTGCCCCCATACACTAATATCACAGATATCTCCCGATTACCTACCTCTCCCGGAATGGCCCCCTGTCCCCATACACTAATATCTTAAATAGCAGTTATTAGTCTCCATTTTTCTTGTGAACTTAGTTGTATAATTATTCTCTCTTTATTGTAAGTAATTGAAAACAAAATAGTAGTAAAGCAAGACTGGGTAATAGCAGACAGACAGAGAGGGACGAGGGTCCAGGTTGGGTACGTGATCCCGGAGGTCAGGATGCTAATGGTTAGAATACTGACAGTGGAATCCCAATAAAATTTGGTATTATAACCCTCTCCCTAACCCACCTTTCCTGCAGCTTAAGCCTAATACTCCCCCAGTACCTAACCCTAACCAACCCGCTCCGGATGTCAGTGGTTGGGATTCTGGAGCCGGGATCAATTATTGCAATTAAGGGTTGTGGGAGGGCTGTGGGAGGGCTGTGGGAGGGCTGTGGGAGGAATGTACTAAACTGTAAAATGCAGTTTCTGAGGGGTAACCGCATTTCCCATATGTACTAAATACCAGAACGCGATTCATTCCGTTGCTTCGTCCCGTTGGGTAACGCCATCTTCAGTGGCATTACCCTATAGAAGCCTATGGGCTTCTTATCGGGACGCCCTCTGCGAGGGATCCAATCTGATCCCTCCCAGCTCCCCCCTCGGTGCGCGTGTCCTTCTGCACATGCGGAAGTCCCTCTAGCAGAGGGTATCGCAAAGGACAGACCTTATCGGGAGAGCTGTCCTTTGCAATTTTAATTGAATTTCTTAGTACATACTGGGGTAATTGACCCCGGTATGTACCCATAAAGATGCGATGACACCCTTTGTGTGTTTTAAGATCAACTAGCACTAGACCCTAATGGCTGACTTAGAGGGAGATTTATCACATCTTGGAGAGAGATAAAGTACCAACCAATCAGCTCCTAAATGTCATGTTACTGGTTGTGCTTGCAAAATTAAAGGAGTTGCTTGCTTGGTAATTTACATTCACTTTCTCTCTCTCCAAGCTTTGATAAATCTCCCCTATATTTGTAGTCAGATGAGTAGCAGGAAGTAGAATAGTAACTGAGCCAGGGTTCATGATAAATGTGGAAGTCCTTACCTTTCCTTCTTTTTATTCTCTCTATAATAATCCAGGCGATCACTGATACTAATAGAATGATCAGTATATACGAAAGTTTTATCCAAATAACAGGATACAATCCACCATATGTTCTGCTTGTACGTACGGCTGTAAATTAGAAAACAAGTTGGATAAAATAACTTAGTGTCACTTATAGATGTGTTTGACCCCACAATCTCCCTGTCCCAATGTAATAGGAGAATCACAGGGGACCCTACGCCTTCCTCTATGTAACTCTCAGCGGGGGGATTTAATACCCTGTGCGATGCAGTCATCGGTGATGTTTTAAAGGGGCAATCAGTTAAAGGCAAAGCCTGAGAGATAAAAGGGGGAGATGAATCAAACCTTCTAAAGTGAAAAAGTAAAGAAGTTGCGAATAGTAACCAATCAGCGTCTGTTATTTTGTAGACTATGCTAGATAAATGAGAGCTATAATCTGATTGGATGCTATGGACAACTTCTCCACTTTTTTTTTCCCATTAGGAAGTTTGATACATCTCCCCCACAGACAGCAAGGAGATACACTGGCATTACAGGGACGTAAGCGATGACCAAACTTATATACTACTAATTTCTAGTAGTCTAATTGGGCCGTTCCATAGAAAGTGAAACCAAACTGATAAAAAATACATTTGCAAAATCTCTGCTATTTCTAGGTAAATTTGGTGTAAAAGTGTTTCCTATACTGGTGAAGAGATATGTGACAACACTAGTCTTTCTGTAAATGCTAATCCTGGAGCTACTATAGCTACTAATGGAAACAAATGCACGTGAATAGCAGTATTTCAAGAGGAAGTTTAAAAGGTTTGTTATGACCATAATAATATAACATTTTGTACACATACTTTAGTACATTTATTACTATTATATATAAAATAATTAACTGTGTGACCTACGTTCAAGCTACATTAGACAACGATACTGCACATGTCCCTTTCCGTCACACTGGATGTCCCACTACGTCACCAAAACTATTTTTTTTTTTTGTACAAAAAACAAATGCACAAATATTTTATATTTCTAAACCATTGGGTCTGCTTACCCTGCACAGGAAAGATCAGAGCCCAGCCCGGTCTCATTTCACAGAAGTTTAATGTTATGTTACCTCAGAAGGATTTTGTATATTGTCTGAGTCCCGTTCCGTCACATGTACATTGTAATTGTTGCAAAAAAATGACAAACTTTTTTTTTTTTTTTTTAAATCAGTTTTAAGCTGTAACTGATTTATGATAAAAGAAAAAGTTTTAGATTCATTATTCAGCCTTATTCATGGAAAGGGACTTAGTTTAAAATTTACCCAAATGTCCCAATCAGTCACATGGAATGGCCCAATTGCATGCGAGACCCAAACAGCTTTAGGTGGAATATGGGACATTCTGCCCCTCCTCAAGGTATACTTCCTCCTATTATGTCCTACATGTGTGGATGTGGCCCTCGCTGCTCTCTGGGCCCCTGCTAGCTCCCACAGGTAGAGCATTATCAGTGCACAGCCTCCTCTGTAATAAGACGGTGATGACTGGGAGTGAGGTGAGTGTGGCAGACATCACTAGGCTCTGACAGCTGAGGTGCTGAGCACTGACTGTATGTGGCCCCTGGGAGTGAGGTGAGTGTGGCAGACATCACTAGGCTCTGACAGCTGAGGTGCTGAGCACTGACTGTATGTGGCCCCTGGGAGTGAGGTGAGTGTGGAAGACATCACTAGGCTCTGACAGCTGAGGGGCTGAGTACTGACTGTATGTGGCCCCTGGGAGTGAGGTGAGTGCAGCAGACATCACTAGGCTCTGACAGCTGAGGTGCTGAGTACTGACTGTATGTGGCCCCTGGGAGTGAGGTGAGTGCAGCAGACATCACTAGGCTCTGACAGCTGATGTGCTGAGTACTGACTGTATGTGGCCCCTGGGAGTGAGGTGAGTGCGGTAGACATCACTAGGCTCTGACAGCTGAGGTGCTGAGTACTGACTGTATGTGGCCCCTGGGAGTGAGGTGAGTGTGGCAGACATCACTAGGCTCTGACAGCTGAGGGGCTGAGCACTGACTGTATGTGGCCCCTGGGAGTGAGGTGAGTGTGGCAGACATCACTAGGCTCTGACAGCTGAGGGGCTGAGCACTGACTGTATGTGGCCCCTGGGAGTGAGGTGAGTGTGGCAGACATCACTAGGCTCTGACAGCTGAGGTGCTGAGCACTGACTGTATGAGGCCCCTGGGAGTGAGGTGAGTGTGGCAGACATCACTAGGCTCTGACAGCTGAGGTGCTGAGTACTGACTGTATGTGGCACCTGGGAGTGAGGTGAGTGTGGCAGACATCACTAGGCTCTGACAGCTGAGGTGCTGAGTACTGACTGTATGTGGCCCCTGGGAGTGAGGTGAGTGTGGCAGACATCACTAGGCTCTGACAGCTGAGGGGCTGAGTAGCGACTGTATGTGGCCCCTGGGAGTGAGGTGAGTGTGGCAGACATCACTAGGCTCTGACAGCTGAGGGGCTGAGCACTGACTGTATGTGGCCCCTGGGAGTGAGGTGAGTGCGGCAGATATCACTAGGCTCTGACAGCTGAGGGGCTGAGTACTGACTGTATGTGGCCCCTGGGAGAGAGGTGAGTGTGGCAGACATCACTAGGCTCTGACAGCTGAGGTGCTGAGTACTGACTGTATGTGGCCCCTGGGAGTGAGGTGAGTGCGGCAGACATCACTAGGCTTTGACAGCTGAGGTGCTGAGTACTGACTGTATGTGGCCCCTGGGAGTGAGGTGAGTGTGGCAGACATCACTAGGCTCTGACAGCTGAGGTGCTGAGCACTGACTGTATGTGGCCCCTGGGAGTGAGGTGAGTGCGGCAGACATCACTAGGCTCTGACAGCTGAGGGGCTGAGTACTGACTGTATGTGGCCCCTGGGAGTGAGGTGAGTGTGGCAGACATCACTAGGCTCTGACAGCTGAGGGGCTGAGCACTGACTGTATGTGGCCCCTGGGAGTGAGGTGAGTGTGGCAGACATCACTAGGCTCTGACAGCTGAGGTGCTGAGCACACTGTATGTGGCCCTTGGGAGTGAGGTGAGTGTGGCAGACATCACTAGGCTCTGACAGCTGAGGTGCTGAGTACTGACTGTATGTGGCCCCTGGGAGTGAGGTGAGTGTGGCAGACATCACTAGGCTCTGACAGCTGAGGTGCTGAGCACTGACTGTATGTGGCCCCTGGGAGTGAGGTGAGTGCGGCAGACATCACTAGGCTCTGACAGCTGAGGGGCTGAGTACTGACTGTATGTGGCCCCTGGGAGTGAGGTGAGTGTGGCAGACATCACTAGGCTCTGACAGCTGAGGGGCTGAGCACTGACTGTATGTGGCCCCTGGGAGTGAGGTGAGTGTGGCAGACATCACTAGGCTCTGACAGCTGAGGTGCTGAGCACACTGTATGTGGCCCTTGGGAGTGAGGTGAGTGTGGCAGACATCACTAGGCTCTGACAGCTGAGGTGCTGAGTACTGACTGTATGTGGCCCCTGGGAGTGAGGTGAGTGCGGCAGACATCACTACGCTCTGACAGCTGAGGGGCTGAGTACTGACTGTATGTGGCCCCTGGGAGAGAGGTGAGTGTGGCAGACATCACTAGGCTCTGACAGCTGAGGTGCTGAGTACTGACTGCATGTGGCCCCTGGGAGTGAGGTGAGTGCATCAGACATCACTAGGCTCTGACAGCTGAGGTGCTGAGTACTGACTGTATGTGGCCCCTGGGAGTGAGGTGAGTGCGGCAGACATCACTAGGCTCTGACAGCTGAGGTGCTGAGTACTGACTGTATGTGGCCTCTGGGAGTGAGGTGAGTGTGGCAGACATCACTAGGCTGTGACAGCTGCGGTGCTGAGCACTGACTGTATGTGGCCTCTGGGAGTGAGGTGAGTGCGGCAGACATCACTAGGCTCTGACAGCTGAGGTGCTGAGCACTGACTGTATGTGGCCCCTGGGAGTGAGGTGAGTGTGGCAGACATCACTAGGCTCTGACAGCTGAGGTGCTGAGTACTGACTGTATGTGGCCCCTGGGAGTGAGGTGAGTGCGGCAGACATCACTAGGCTCTGACAGCTGAGGTGCTGAGCACTGACTGTATGTGGCCCCTGGGAGTGAGGTGAGTGCATCAGACATCACTAGGCTCTGACAGCTGAGGTGCTGAGTACTGACTGCATGTGGCCCCTGGGAGTGAGGTGAGAGCTGCAGACATCACTAGGCTCTGACAGCTGCGGTGCTGAGCACTGACTGTATGTGGCCCCTGGGAGTGAGGTGAGTGCATCAGACATCACTAGGCTCTGACAGCTGAGGTGCTGAGTACTGACTGCATGTGGCCCCTGGGAGTGAGGTGAGAGCTGCAGACATCACTAGGCTCTGACAGCTGCGGTGCTGAGCACTGACTGTATGTGGCCCCTGGGAGTGAGGAGACAGGAGAGGGGCAGTGGGGGGTGCAGTATGGCCCCTGCTAGGCCCAGGTACTATAAATAAATGTGGTGTAAGAGGTATATATTGTGATTTTTCCAACCAAGATGGTTGTAATCATTCTAGAATGACCACAGGCTGTGCATGACTGGATTGTAGTTGTCAAGCATGAAAGGTCAATGTTAGATTTAGCTCTGAATACTAAGTTACCTTATGCAGAGAGGCTTGTAGCGCCAGCCCTGTCATTACTGGTGACGCCTGGGAATACTCCTCTAATTTGAGTATGGGGCTATTTTATCTTTTTACTCTACTCACATATGTTACCCAGTGCAGTGCATGTAATACCCCCTTTTACACCAGAGCTAAAACCCGGGTTATTGCAGGGGTAACCCGGGCAGCCCCTTGGTGTAAAAGGGGCGAGGGTTGGATCGCTGGGTCGAGTGACCCGCAAATCCAACCCAGGTAAATAGTAGGGTTTAACACGGGCGTAGCCCGTGAAACCCTGCTGTGTGTACGGCGCACTCCGGGTCTTGATGACCTGCAGTGTGCCGCAAGCCGGCCGATTGGTCCGGCTTCAGTGGCACTTGGAGATGACGTCATCTCCAAGCGTCCACTTTCACGCTGGAAAAGCCAGGTCTATGCAGACCCGGCTGCGGTGTGAGCGGCGCCGACTCGGGAATATACCGAGTCGGCGCCGGCTAAATTCCGGGTCTGACCCGGATAGGAACCCTGTTCCAACTCCGGGTCAGCCCCGGAATTTTGGTTAGAAAGCAAACAATGCCCTAAGCTAGGACATGGGTGCAGAATAGGAAGGAGAGGTGACTAGGCAGGACGGGGGGAGATGTACTAAGAGAGTGATAAACTACCACCCAATCAGCTTCTAACTGTCAGTTTTCAAACACAGCCTGTAATGTGACAGTTAGGAGCTGATTGGTTGGTACTATATCATTCTCCACGGCTTAGTACATCTCACCCAATGCGTTTCTATAGGTACAACATGAGATGTGATTGGAAGTTGGGGGTCTTCTTATACATTACACATTCCATTCAGATTTCTCTCACCAAGATCGGGGCAGATCTCCTGTACACGGATAGAGACGTTCTTCTGATCGGCTGGGTTATGTACTGCACACAGGAGCTCAGTGTCCCAGGGCTCCGGCTGCAGTGACACCTGGATGGTGTCACCGTTATTATACAGCTGGTACTCAGAGTCTCTGTGTCTGTACATCCAGGTATAGGACAAGGCTGATGTGTTTGTTGGGACAGAACAATGGAGACTCATATTACACCAGTCACTGGTCCTCTTCTTCCATCCAATCCTTATAGCTGGGTGCGGAACAGGTTCTGTGATGAGAAATAATGTTACATATGTTATATACATTGAGTCATCTTTTCTACATACAGTAGGTTCACTTCAACATGACCTGAGCCGGAATCTAATATCCTCCCATTATTCTCAGACATGGTGGTCAGCCAATGATCTTGAAGTTGCAAATCACAGGATTGAAAATTGGTACTTTGGGTACTTTGGTTAAAGGATAACTTGTGCCCACATAATAAATAAAACTTTTGTTTCTTGTTGGCGCATATATGATAAAAAAAAAAAAAAAAAAAACAGAAGTGCCCTTTAAATAAAATATGATAAATGGTCACTGTTAAAATAAAGAATATAAAGGTGCCCCCTTAAAACTAAACATATATAATATTTTATTAGGTCATGTCTCCTTTTGTAAAAATAATAATAATATAACGGAGGTTAGGAATAGAGCCGACGGCACATAAACTTCCAGTCAGGGATAGAGGGGTTAATAAAGTTAAAAATGTTTGTTGACAGTAGTAGGCAGATGCGATAGGACGTTAGGTTAGGGGCGGGGTTAGTGAGAGGGTGTAGAGAATCTACTGTGGTAAAATCTGCCTCTTTGAATTGATCTCCCACCCTCCCTCCCCTCTTGTGTCTTGTGTCGGCTTTATTTCATTAGCAGGGAAAGACCGGCAATATTGAAGTGTCCATCTTGCAGCAGTAATAGCTGGATTTCACCCTATTGGGGTCAGCGGCACCTCTCGACCGAGCAGGATGAATGGTGCATTGGCATGGGTGTTGGGGCCGCATCACTTGCTCTGAAAGGGATAGTTGGCCCTTGCAAGTTTTTAAGATCACCCTACCCTTATCTGGGATAGTTGGCCCTCACAAGTTGTGATTTACTTCCGGCCTAAGACAAGTGGACGCTGGTTAGTTGCCGTTCTTTCTCCTGCCACCATGTCTACCTTGTAACCAAATAAAGCTGACCAATTAATTTAAACGGCATAGCTTGGTCTCCTGTGTTTATTTTAGTTAAGTTTAGTTTAAGTTTATGGGTCACAGCTATCATCTGACGATAGAAGTTTAATGAAGACATCAAAAAGAAAAGCTAATTTCCTAGTCCAATAGCAAATAAAAGGAAACAAATCGGATGTTGCGATCACAACTTGTTCTGGCAACGCAATGAGCTAAAAAAGGCTAAAAGATCTGGGATATAGATCAGTGAACCTCCCCCCCCCACCACCAAGCCTTTCCTTGCATAGCCCAGCTCCTTCCTACTTTGTAATAAAATGTGGTTTTTTTAGCTTGTAACACCCTTGTGAATGGCCTGCTGACATGTTATTACAGATAGAGGCCTCTTTCATTGATTAGACATATAAATGTAATTTACAACTGAGGTTACGGATAATGTGTGGCCCTATTGAAGGTTAGAGAGCCATCTTATGTGGCCCCCGAAGTGTATGTCTTTACCCATCACTGACCAAGATAAAAGGCAGAAAGCAGGAGGCTCCTACAGTATATGGGGTAACCTGTAAATACACCTACCCTCCAACATGACCTGTTCCATTAGGTACAAAACACTCTGCTCCTGGACTTCCCACCTAATGTATGATTGCAGTCACCTGTGTTGAACTAAGTAATTGATGAGACAGATGTTTCAGCACAGGTGACTGCAGTCATACATTAGGTGGGAAGTCCAGGAGCAGAGCATTTTGTACCTGATGGAACGGGGCATGTTGGAGGGTCTGAATACGTGGCCAAAATACAGTAGGTCACAGCACGGACAGCTTAATGGCGTACATTTAGGCTATCTAGATTGATGCCGTCAAATTGGGATCTTCAAACTACTTTTTGTTAAGGACTTTTTGGGCCTCATAGCAAAATTTTGAAGCGGTTCTAGATACTTCTAGAGAGACAGCCAGCGCTACACAAGAGCTTTTTACAACACTGGAAAACTAATCCATTTTTTTCTGTCTTCTATATAAACCGAACATTCAGTTTTCCTGCTTATTTTGTCTCCAGAAATTTTAGGAAATCTGGTGGCACAAACACCTGGGCTGCCTTCCCCGCAGAGCCTGGTATGGGGGGTGGGTAACACAACAGGGACAGTTTATTTGCAGTTGGCATCAGGGTGACATCCTAGTGAGCAACCTATTGCTATCATGTGATGTGCTGTCACTGGAAGAGACCAAACCACCAGATACGCAATTCCAAGTGTAGTGTCCTTACATCTATTCACATAAATAATAAACCCGAATGATGGTGTAACGTAGGTCAGACTGTTTCTTACTCTCCATATGTACACTAGGATAGAGCCTATGTCAGCTCACAGCAGCATCAGCCAATACACAGGGGTCACATTAATAAGCTGCACCTGCATATACACAGGTGACAATGTGATTTTGTGGTCAGTAACTCACATGTATCTTCCAGCTACAAATCTATATGAGGCCCTTTATGATTAGTCCTACTTACAGTAATAATGTGTCTGCCATTGATGTTATTATTAGAGATGTGCGCCGACCCTCGTGTTTTGGTTTTGGATCTGGATTGGTTTTGCCAAAACCTCACCTCCGTGTTTTGTTTTCGTGTTTTGGTTCTGGATTTTTTTCTTAAAAAAAAAATCATAAAAACAGCTAAAATCACATAGAATGGGCCTGTTTTTGTTCCTACAATATACTTAACCTCAACATTTATTTCCAGTAATTTCCAATCAATTTTGACCACCTCACAATATTATTTGATTCATCTAGTTAAGACCAAAAGGTTGCATCCAGCTAGCTGGCTGACTAAGCTAAGTGACACAGTGGGCGGCACTAACATGTGGCCAGGGGCTGGCTGGCAACTTTTAGTCTGGGGGGCACATACAATCAAGTGGCCCGGGCTTTTCTATCAGCACATGGCAACTTACCACCTCTTCTTACCATTCTATCCCATGGTAACATTCTGGATCACAAGTCTAAAGGCCCCCATACATGGCACGATATACGTGCCGATCCGACGGATCAGCACGATATAGGTGCTATATCGTGCTGTGTATGGGCACGATATCGTGCTGCGTGCTCCCGCGGGGTCGTACATAGCATCCCCAGGTCTTCCTGCAGAACCATCTGATCTGGGATGCGATGTGCGATCCCATTCAGATGAAGGAGGGGGAAGCCGGCATATCGTGCGGTCTGCAGGGACCGCACGATTGCCGGTGGTGACAGCACGATCCGTCTGCTGACGGATCGGCAGTCGCACTACATGATGCATTGCACCGTGTATGGCCACCTTAAAACTAGAGGCACATTTACTCTATTGCACAGCCCAAAACAATCAGGATAAAATGAAGATAAGTTTTTCTAAAACAAATTACTATCTCTGACTGCATCTTTATAATCACCCAGAGACATAAAAAATGAAGTATGTACAGCACGGGATGTAGTCAGGAAGCCATCGGTCACATACATACAATTACACACATACTGTACATACAGACACACTTAGGACCTCATTCAGAGTCGGTCGTTGCGGCCGCACGGTCGTACACAGCCGATGTTCGCTAAACTGCGCATGCGTAAAGTTCGCAATGCGCGTGCGCAAACTAGCTGCTGCGATCAGAAATTTCTCTCTCCTTGAACACAGCCAGGTCGGTAGTTTAAGTGACAGGATGAACCGTTTGTGGGTGGTAACAGGGGAAGGTGCTTGAAAACGAGGAGTGGAGATCCGAACGCAGGCGTGCCTATTATGCGAACGGCGTTTAATGGGAGTGCATAATTAACAAAGTAGCGTCATGGCACACGTTGACATGGGAGGTTTGAAACACTGACTTGATCGTAGTGCTTGAGAGGGTATGGTCAACCTTAAGCTCTACGACCAGTTTCCGATGGTTCCCGATGGTCCGCGATTAATCCTTATAATCCCAGGAGATGACGTGTGTGGTGAACGAGAAGGGGGCGTGATGTAGTCTTATGACCGCTTCTTACCCTCGGTCGTTCAGCTAACGATCTCATCTTAGGACCGCAACTTGTGATCACATCATTTGCATATCCGGGCCTCTTTCCCCTAAGACCATGCGGCCGCAACGACCGACTCTGAATGAGGTCCTTATTCACAGTCACACACATTCATACAGTCACACACTAATACACACCTAGTCACAAATTAACACACATACATACATACATCACCTTACAGGCAGGCAGGGTGCAGTATACTCACTTTCTATAGTTACTGTCTCCTCCATCACCTCCTCTCTCCCTTCATGATGCTGGCCTGGCCTCTGACTGCCGTGTAGCTCTGCCCCCTGTCCCGACTTCGCCTCCCTGTTAGTGTCAGGACTGCGACTATATCAGTACATAAAGATAGACTACTTTTTCCCCAAGTTCCATTGTGGTCGTTGGAGGAGCTATCCTGCTTGCTGGCATGCTGCTCATTTAGGGGATAGAGGGGCCTATTCATCATTACTAAACTTTCCCTGGAGGTAATTAGGTTTAGAACTGGCATGGAGTTCTACCTAATTACCAGAGGAATTCATCATTCCTCCTCTCCATAACCATCTATTCCGAAAAGCTGTCATGTTTGCGATGACAGCTTTTCAGGAAATAGATAGTTATCCCTCTCTACACTAACTTTCCGCAGCTGGAAACAGTGCTGCGCAAGCGCTGTTAAATTCGTTCACCCAGCACATGTGCAGCACTACCTACACATGCGGTAAGTTTGTGTATCCTCCCCCCCCGCTCACCTCCACCCCCCTTTAGCACTTACCTGTCTGCGCAGCAGCCGCCGGCTCCGTCCTGCTGGTCTGTCACATGGTCTCCCAGCACACCACAGTACAGATTAGAAAAAAAAAAAAAAAGTTTTGCTGGGAGAACAGTGGCCGACCAGCCTCCGGAGCCAGAGGACGCACCAGAGCGCCGGAGGAAGACGTCGGGGGACCTGTCCAGCTGGCAGCAGGTAAGTTTCACCTGCTATTCGCCACCTCACAGTGGCGGATAGTACCTCCATCAAATTCCAAAAATTCATAATTTTCGGAATTTGATGAATTCCATAATTTCCACATCCCCATACTAATGTATGGGGAGTGTGGAAATTAACGCAGGGGGACTTAGCAAGGAGATATCAGTGTTATCTCCTGTGTTAAGTCTTCATGAATACTAAAATAACGTTATTTAAGGAAAAGGTCCTTAAAAACGTTAATTTAGTGTTGATGAATAGGTCCCTACGTGTTAAAGTGATCATCTGTTTCCCAGGTGTCGTCAGGTTGTCGGATTCCTAAATTGCTCATTATTTCAAACCTGATTCCATTTGGGTCACATGTTCTGAAACTTCCTATGGATCACAGACCTCTAATATAAAGCCTGTTACTAACTGTGTCTCAGTGTCTGTGCAACGTTGCTTTCAGGTCTTTTCTTGGACTCCTTCCAGATCCCCACTGTGCCTATGGATTGCTGTGGACTTTGTTATATTCCAGATGAACTTCTGATGCCAGTTACCCGCTGCACTACAGAGCCCAGCATTCCTATTTCCTAAGTATTGCTTACTGTTCCATCACTGTGGTTTCACCATTTTGCTGCACTATTTACTTTGCCTGTTGTCTTTCCGTTCCTGTGGATATTGAACTCATCCTTCTTACAGTTGTCAACTGCACCGTTAAAGTGTCATCTCCGCATCACGGGGCTCAACCCCACTCCGAACCCTAGCCACACCACAGGGCTCAACCCTGCTACAATTTTCTCCACATCACGGGGCTCAACCCCGCTCCGATCCCTAGCCACACCACAGGGCTCAACCCTGCTACAATCTTCTCTGCAGCACGGGGCTCAACCCCGCTCCGAACTCTAGCCACGCTGCAGGGCTCAACCCTGTTCCGGAATCTCATCGCATCACAGGGTTCAACCCTGCTACAATCTTCTCTGCATCACGGGGCTCAACCCCGCTCCGAACTCTAGCCACGTTGCAGGGCTCAACCCTGTTCCGGAATCTCATCGCATCACAGGGTTCAACCCTGCTTCAATCTTCTCTGCATCATGGGGCTCAACCCCGCTCTGAACTCTAGCCATGCCGCAGGGCTCAACCCTGTCCTGGAATCTCATCGCCTAACAGGGCTTAACCCTGCTCCGTCTTCACTATACCACAAGGCTCAAGTTTGCTTCATCTCTCACTGCACTGTAGGGCTCGGCCCTGTCCCGGAACTATACTATTCTGCAGGGCTCGCTCTGCTCCGGATTTCCATTACTACAGGGTTCTACCCTGTCCAAGGTCCTCAATGCCATCCTGAGGTGTTAGCCTCATAGTAGACTCGGGGTTCCCTGCCACCTTAGTACTTATATGCTAAAGACTGCTTATATATATTTGGGGATTCTCTCCTATACTTATTGTTGCATATATAAATCTCTGTGCTGTTTGAGACTGTATATGAGACCTTGCTGATTATAATTCTTTTGGGAATAAATTCTATTTTACTTTTATCCTGTGCTACTGAGTTTCATGGAAAGGTCATTCCTAAGACCACCCCAGTTTATTGTGCCTAGTAGGCCTGCCTCCCTCCAGGAGTCTCAAGTGTCAGCAGCCGTGACAGTTAGCCTTCTTCGAACTGCACTGTGACTGGGGATCCGCTGCGAGGGGGGGGCCCTGGGTGGTGACATGCACTCAGCACAGGGAACAGGAGGCGGAGCAAGAGGTAGGACGTCCGATGGAACAGAGGACCAGCCCCAGCCGACGGCCTTCCACAGCCTGATATGTATATGCAGAGCACGGCTGCGGGCGGCCCTGGACCACTAAAGTTTTACCGGCCCCCCGGCCCAGCCCGCCTCTGCATGTGGCAGTTCAGTTTCTAATTTCCAACACAGATACAGTGTGGGTTGGATACACCAATAGTGCATTTACTGTGACATCAGTGTCGGCAGAGCGGGGTTGCTGACTGTGTCCTCAGTACATGGAATGGCAGTGCTGCGGTGCTGGCAGTGTCCTCAGCGAAGGGTACCGGTGATGTCGGCAGTGTGGGGGTGCCAGCGGTGTCTTTAGTGCATGTTTGCTGGCTGTGTCGGCAGTGCGGGGGTGCAGCGGTGTCTTAGTGCAGGTTTTCTGGCTGTGTCGGCAGTGCGGGGGGTGCCAGCGGTCTCTTTAGTGCAGGTTTTCTGGCTGTGTCGGCAGTGCGGGGGTGCCAGCGGTCTCTTTAGTGCAGGTTTGCTGGCTGTGTTGGCAGTGCGGGGGTGCCAGCGGTCTCTTTAGTGCAGGTTTGCTGGCTGTGTTGGCAGTGCGGGGGATGCAAGCGGTGTCTTTAGTGCAGGTTTGCGGACTGTCGGCAGTGCAGGGGTGCTGGTGGTGTGCTCAGTGTGGGAGTGTTGGCAGTGTGGGGGTCACTGGCGGTGTCCTCAATACGTTGGGCAGCAGTGCAGGAGTGTCAGCAGCGGTGGTGTCGGCAGTGGGGGCTGCTGCCAGTGGTGGTGCCGACGGTGTCGGCAACAGGGGGTGCCGGTGGTGTCAGGCGGCGGGGGATGGCGGGCGCCATCTTTTTATCCTTTGTGCAGTTTTCAATGGGCTTAACGCTGATTGGCTGAGAGCCGTGACAGACGGCTCTCTCAGCCAATCAGCGTTAAGCCCACTCAAAACAAAACCTTTCGACTCGACAAAGTGGTCGTGAGTTTTTGCCTCGGGTGAGGGATCCGGGGCAGGCAGGGAGATCCGAGCTGCACTCGGATCGCCCCGGATCCCCGAAATTATCTGGGATCCGAACTCGCTCATCTCTAGTTATTATAGAACACTCATGAATGAGGACTACGTACCATACACAGTGACATTATATGACGTGTGATGCTGTTCTCCATCTGTACATGTTATGGATACATCGTAGATCCCACTGTCCTCCATTCTCAGGTGCCTGATCCTCAGTGTGGTCCCATCGTGCAGCATCTCCAGCCTCTTATCAAACTTCTTATTCTCTATGTTGAGGTGATGATTGGTGTAAATGGCCATTATGTAGGTTTGGAAAGTCCAGTACACTCTAGCTACAGAACATGTCCTATCCACAGACTGTGACAGATCCACGGACAGGTTTATCACACAAGTCACATGTAGAGGGACGTCCTGTTCTCCTGTACACGGTATATAAATGGGAGAATAGGTCGGTCAGTATATACATACACAGTGACTTCTCCATATACAGTTATTTATACTGTATGTATATAATGTCATTACTGCATGATGGGAAATATTAAAGATGGATGCCACAATGATACGGTTATTTCATTCCTTCTTTGCTGACCATGTTCAGAGCGGTCAGGTGTCTCCAGAATAGATCCCACACAGGTGTAATGTCACCCGTACAGTGGGGCCTGATCCAGCACAGGATGGAATCACAGAGCCACATGTGAGCAGCTTTGTAATTCCGTCCTTGCCATTATGATAATGCAGGAGGTGGCGTCATGGCTCCTGCATCCATTACTTATCAGAGCTGCATTTAAGAACGCAGCACCAGATTATCTGCGATAACAACAGCCGGCTAAGTGACCCACAGGGTCAGCAAGAACAGCTGCCGCAGTTACAACAAAGATGCCAGGACGACGTAGATCCTGGCATTTTCCCTCCCCCCTCACGGCAGCAACACACCTCAGTTTCGGGAAGCGGAGGCTGTTGCCTCCCCCTCCAACCCACAAACTGCAGCAGAATGTCAGTCACCGAGTCTGCTGCTGATCTGCGATGGATCCCATGTGCAGTACGGCATCAGCACCTGCACACATTGCCAACCATCGGGAATCTGCGTTCAGCAGTGCACATACATACATACACTGGGTCTCATTCAGACCCGCTCGCGAGCGCTGTACGCTCGCAAGCGGGTCGATGTTGCCCAAATGTACATGCGCACGACGGAGGCGCCTCCGTCGTGTGCATGCGCGAGACCCGAATAACGACGGGGTAGCCGTCGTTATGGGTCTCGCACCAAAGGAGGCGTGCTGTCGATGGTGAGTGACAGCACGCCCCCTTTGGTGGGCGTGCCGGGGGCGTTGCTGCCCAGACCCTACCGCAAGGGTCTCGTCGCAAGCCCGATGGTCGCAATGGTCTTGACCATCGCGACCATCATCATGGACGCTCGCATAAGCTGTGGGTGGTAACCCACAGCTATGCGAGCGTCCAAAAGGCCGCTTCGCAATTAAAAAAAACACGCCACGATTTAAAGCAGGCGCTCGTTCAGAGTGTCCAGCTCTGAATCAGGCCCACTGCTCAATAAGGCCCAGAGACTCTCAGCACATGGTTACCAAAAGTATATAAACAGTGTTGGTGATCTAGGCAACGACCGGAGCTGCCCTAATGGCAGCCAGCAAGTAACTCAGCAATATTTTTAGGTTGAAAATAAATATAGATTCAATAACATATGAAACACAACAGCCAGCCATAGCAATTATATATGAATCAGTGGCGTATCTATAATGGGTGCAGTGTGTGCGGGGCACACGGGCCCCCTGGCCCAGGGGGGCCCCGCGCCGCTCACCCTGCACCCATATTAATTTAAATTAACCTGTCCGATGTCCCACGTCGGGTGTCTGCGCTGCTCAGAACACTGGAAAATGTCCGCCGCACATGCACAGTAGACTCCGGGCACACTCTATTGCCCGGAGTCTACTAAGGCTCCGGTGGCTGGCAAGTCGTGTCAGTCAGCTGCCGGCCACCGGGGAGAGAGGAGGGGGCCCCGCACAGGGAGTTTACACGGGCCCCCTCCTCTCTTAAGACACTCCTGATATGAATTATTTTATAAGGTGGATCCAGCACGCTATCCCCTCCTATGCTGGCCCTGGTCTTTGTACCATATGAAAGTGGGGTGGGTACCGCTGTTGCTGCTGTGGAAGATGAAGGAGGAACATCCTAAGTTATGCAAGTGACTCACAGCTCTATCATCCAGTAGTCAGGTCCTGCTATGGGGAGGGAGACACTGAGATTTGTCATACTGTACGCATCAGGCACTTGTGCCCCCAGAGTGTATATAAGCAGCAGTGCTCACACCGTAGGCAGGACACACAGCATGAGGTCTCCCTGCAAAGCCCCTCTCAGCACCCATAATCACATTGCAGAATGCCATTACATCATCGGGATGTATTATAGACATACTTACCGACTTTAAATGAGCCTTTTCCAGGAGCAGCCCGGTCATCTTGGCTTCGGGGGGCGGGGCCAGGCTACAGTTGTCATTGCTGTAAAGCCCGCGATTCATTGGTCCACCAGAGGGCATGGCTAAATGATGAGATTCACACCGGTTAGCTCCACCCCCTGCATACAGACCCGCAAATTTGTCCTAAAATCTCCACATTCTGCCCACTTCTTGGGATGCGGGAGATTTCCCTACTCTTTCTGGGGGTGCGGGGGGTTCCCCAAATAAATTGGGAGCCTCCCGGCAGAGTAGGCATGTATGATTATAGAGCACTCGCAGGGACAGTCGTTCCGAAAGGAGACCATCCCTGCGATGTGCTGCGGGGGCTGCCATGCATGCACAGTCCTGCTGACCACACACACACAGCGCCCATTTCCGGGGGAACCCTTTACTGGCTGAATGCGAGATCCTCAGATGGCGTTAGCTGAGGGGGCCAATCTCCAAAGTGCTTTTACCAAAAGTTGGTAAATATGGCAGCATCATATCCCCCATAGAAACCTAGAGGGGATGCGGTTGCCGGTGGGAATTGAGGGATCACAGCAGGTATTGGAGATATTTGCTGCGGTCGCTCTGTGATACATCTGGGGGAAATGTAATATTTGCTGTTTTGGGGGGATTATGTAGCAAATGTACAATGATAAATGAGCCCCTATTACAGGGAAACGCTAGGTGCAGAGAGAGTCAGCAGCTTGTCCTAGCCTAGTGTAGTAGCCCCGGCTGTAAGTGCTGGTGCTGGGAACATTCATTTTGTTGTCAGTGGGGTGAGGGGTGATACACGGTTTATTTAAATTTTTTCATTATTAGTTATACTTTTTGTATCTCACAACATCAGTCATCATCATCAATATAATCTCGAGTATTGCACATCACCAGCATATAATCATTGCTGTACGCATTCACAGGTAATGATGTGTATTATGTGTATGCGCTGATGCACACGGATCTCTGCATGCCATGTTTATGTGAAGGTAATATGTGGCCGCGTTTTAAAATCCAAATTTATCAGACTTTGCATCAGCCCCTTAGGAGCCCATTTATGAAGAATCACTCACTGCCATCTGGGGGCAATCGCATTACAGTATGTGATAATACTGCCTGGATGTATTATACAGCACATGCAGGGGTGAGGGCTCCAAAAGGAGTCAGTGGTCTCTTCACTCTTCCATCGAGACTCCTGCACATGCGCGGTGGACTATGCCGGGGAGTATACTGCGCAGGGTCTCCGCGTGTCCTAGAATCCATCCTGTCCTCATGGGCACAATGGACCACAGACCGAGAAATTTCATTGCCCAAACATAACTGCAAGTACTCTATACCTCCCCCGATATATAGTAGGATACCAGGCCTATCCCCTGTGTTGGCATTCACCCTGTTCACACCCAGAGCACTACAACGCCCAGCATTACCCTAAACTCCAGGCTGCTATAATCCACTCAGATTGCCTACCGCTGTTACACCTGAGATATTCCTGTGTCAGCGGTTGTTTGCTGCTCTATCAGATTACAATAAATATAAGAACTGGATAAGATGTACCACGTGTGGCCTAACCTATGTTACACACACAGCACCACCAGTACCTTGGCCAATACATGTGCACCTGGGTTTAACTTCTCATCTTGAGGACTCCTGCACTAAGCACATCCACTACACATACCTGTGACCGCTTTATACAGGCTACTGCTATCTGCTGTCATCCTACTACTACTACTATCTGCCATCACTCTACTACTCTGCTACTATCTGCCGTCATCCTACTACTCTGCTACTACTATCTGCCATCATCCTACTACTCTGCTACTACTATCTGCCGTCACCCTACTACTCTGCTACTACTATCTGCTGTCATCCTACTACTACTACTACTACTACTATCTGCCATCACCCTACTACTCTGCTACTACTATCTGCTGTCATCCTACTACTCTGCTACTACTATCTGCTGTCATCCTACTACTCTGCTACTACTATATGCCATCACCCTACTACTCTGCTACTACTATCTGCTGTCATCCTACTATGCTACTACTATCACCATACTACTCTGCTACTGCTATCTGCCGTCACCCTACTACTCTGCTACTACTATCTGCTGTCATCCTACTACTCTGCTACTACTATCTGCTGTCATCCTACTACTACTGCTACTACTACCTGCCATCACCCTACTACTCTGCTACTACTATCTGCTGTCATCCTACTACTACTACTACTATCTGCCGTCACCCTACTACTCTGCTACTACTGCTACTACTGTCTGCCATCACCCTACTACTACTATCTGCTGTCACCCTACTTCTCTGCTACTATCTGCCGTCATCCTACTACTCTGCTACTACTATCTGCCATCATCATATTACTCTGCTACTACTATCTGCTGTCATCCTACTACTATGCTACTACTATCTGCTGTCATCATACTACTCTGCTACTACTATCTGCTGCCACCTTACTACTACTGCTACTACTATCCACTGTCACCCTACTACTCTGCTACTACTATCTGCTGTCATCATACTACTCTGCTACTTCTATCTGCTGTCACCCTACTACTCTGCTACTACTATCTGCTGTCATCATACTACTCTGCTACTTCTATCTGCTGTCACCACACTACTCTGCTACTGCTATCTTCTGTCACCACACTACTCTGCTACTACTCTCTGCTGTCACCATACTACTCTGCTACTGCTATCTGCCGTCACCCTACTACTCTGCTAATATCTGCCGTCACCCTACTACTCTGCTACTACTATCTGCTGTCATCCTACTACTCTGCTACTACTATCTGCTGTCATCCTACTACTACTGCTACTACTACCTGCCATCACCCTACTACTCTGCAACTTCTATCTGCTGTCATCCTACTACTACTACTATCTGCCGTCACCCTACTACTACTACTATCTGCCGTCACCCTACTACTCTGCTACTACTGCTACTACTATCTGCCATCACCCTACTACTATCTATCTGCTGTCACCCTACTTCTCTGCTACTATCTGCCGTCATCCTACTACTCTGCTACTACTATCTGCCATCACCCTACTACTCTGCTACTACTATCTGCCATCACCCACTACTCTGCTACTACGATCTGCTGTCACCCTACTACTCTGCTACTACTATCTGCTGTCATCCTACTACTACTACTACTATCTGCCGTCACCCTACTACTCTGCTACTACTGCTACTACTATCTGCCATCACCCTACTACTACTATCTGCTGTCACCCTACTTTTCTGCTACTATCTGCCGTCATCCTACTACTCTGCTACTACTATCTGCCATCACCCTACTACTCTGCTACTACTATCTGCTGTCATCCTACTACTACTACTACTACTATCTGCCATCACCCTACTACTCTGCTACTACTATCTGCTGTCATCCTACTACTACTGCTACTACTATCTGCCATCACCCTACTACTCTGCTACTACTATCTGCTGTCACCCTACTACTCTGCTACTACTATCTGCTGTCATCCTACTACTACTACTATCTGCCATCACCCTACTACTCTGCTACTACTATCTGCTGTCATCCTACTATGCTACTACTATCACCATACTACTCTGCTACTGCTATCTGCCATCACCCTCCTACTCTGCTACTACTATCTGCCGTCACCCTACTACTCTGCTACTACTATCTGCTGTCATCCTACTATTCTGCTACTACTATCACCATACTACTCTGCTAAATGCTATCTCCCGTCACCCTACTACTCTGCTACTGCTATCTGCTGTCATCCTACTACTATCTGCCATCACCTTACCACTCTGCTACTACTATCTGCCATCACCCTACTACTCTGCTACTACTATCTGCTGTCATCCTACTACTGAGGCTACTATCTGCCATCACCCTACTACTCTGCTACTATCTGCTGTCATCCTACTACTACTACTACTATCTGCCGTCACCCTACTACTACTACCTGCCATCACTCTGCTGCTACTACTATCTGCCATCACCCTACTACTCTGCTACTACTATCTGCTGTCATCCTACTACTACTGCTATTACTATCTGCTAACAGGTATTTCTGTGTTGCATAGATTGACATACAAAATACTGTGCATTCTATACTTTCTCAGTGTCATTGCTGTTCTGTAAGTGGAACATGGGAAACGTGTGCTCCTCAGACTGATATCTGCATAGGGATCTAAGATTCAGACACAGAAAAACCCTGGATAGTGAGGATTGGACTGATATTGCAACTAACGTGGCTTCCAGTTCCATTTGTGTACGCATCAAAGAAAACACCTATAAGCTCTTTCATAGATGGTATTATGTCCCGTCAAAGGCTGCCCAACATGTTCCCAGATGCCCCTAATTTGTGCTGGAGACGTGGCAGTGATATTGGAACTTTATTACACACTTGGTGGACCTCTTACACAACTCTTCCAAAAGCTTTTTTAAAAATATGGGATCCTTGGACTACAAATTTTTAAATACCTCCAGCATTTCTATAACACCTGGGGGGGGTCTATTCATCTTCACTTAAATGATATAAAATTTGGTGAAAACATAATGTTAGGTGTCAGCCCCATTCAATCAATCTTTGGAGGGTTACAGGGGGGAGGGGGGGGGAGCATTGGCCACAGACAGCGGCGGCCGCAGGTGAGCTGGATAGGACACCAGGGGCTAGGATGGCCGGCTGGATCGATAACTGTCGGGCACTGGGGAAAGGGGGGGGGGAGTAGTCAGGCCAGATTTGACACTGCCGGGGCGGGGGATTAGGTGGATCGTACACCGGCAGCCACTGGGGGGGCTGGATCGTACACCACCAGCCACAGGGGAGGAGGGGGGACCGGCCAGATTGAACAGTGTTGGGGGGAGCCGGCTTGGAGAGAGACCACTGCAGGGGAGTGGTAGCTGGATTGGATGGCTCTGGCGACAGTGGAGTAAACAGCAGCGTCTCAGCTCCCAGTACCAGCCGCTGCCAGCGGGGAAGGGGGGGGGGGAGGAAGAGGTGAAAGACAGTGGGGGACAGAGAGGGGAGAGACAGGCAGCAGTGAGGAAATCCTTGTGGATACTTCAGCTCCAGGGGCAAAGTATCACTTTTCCGAAAAGCTGACTCCGCAAAATGAGCAACTTTTCGAAAGTGATACTTTTGTTAGGGAGACATGATGATGATGATGATGGTGATGATGATGGTGATTGATGGTGATGGTGATGATTATGATGGTGATGATGGATGGTAATGGCCTCCGAACATTTCTTTGAACTCGCAGGGAGTTCAAAACATAATAACTAATGATAATTATGGAATGATGAATAGGCCCCTTGGCCTTAAGTATGCTCTTTATTAGTTCTATTATTTCTATTTCTATATACATACATCTAGGTTTTTAGATGTACTTAGAGTTTTTCCGGAATCCAATTATGTCACAATCATTTAACTTTCATTTTCCTTTCGTTCCTTTCTTCCCCCCATCGCTGTAGATTGCCGCGTCACGTCCCTTTCTCTTTTATTAAGTTATTCTCTTTTTTACGTTTCCTGATTACTTATTGATATTAATAAATGTGGATGGAACAAGTTTATGCAATTAATATATTACCCATGCGAGATGCTAATTTCTTTCTCCGATTGTTATTGTATTGCATATGTTTGATTTATCGGTCCCCTGCGTGGGTTCCTCTGTATATTGTCTGTCATCTGTTGATTAAAATAGGATTTAAAAAAAAAAAAGTGACACGTAGAAGCGCTATCAGCGTTCGTCTGCGACTTTATGAAAATTCCACTACAAACTCCTCTCCTTGTGTACATCCTTGCGGCCGATTGTGCAAGGACTGAGACATCCACTATCGGCGCCCGTGCACGCTGTAATACCGACTGGTGCTTCCTTATACGCCAACATTGGACGCACCATGGAAACTTGCACCAGCCCTATGGCAGGTGATGCATTGCTGTATGAACATGGCCTCCCGTGCCTGCGTCTGTGAACGCAGCCACTTGCACTGACACCCGCAACGCTGCCATAATATGCCCACAAGACTGACTTTTTCTAGCCACTTCCCAGTCACCTCCCAGGAACACCCGTCACTTTTACACCACATTTCTGATACCGTCTTTACTGAGCGCAACAGCACCATAGTGCGCACACTCTGTGTAACACCCACCATAGTGCGCACACTCTAACACCGACCGCAGTGCGTACCCTCTGTGTAACACCCACCATAGTGCGCACCCTCTGTGTAATGTATGCACTGTAGGGGTTTCCAGAACTTTTTGGGCACTCGCAGTTGCACATCGCACAATCATGTGAATATCAGCAGGGGGTGCCCATTGCGTGCGGCTAAGTATCAGGTCGCTGTGATGGTAAAATATTGTAGCTGCGGAGCAGACACCCTCCTCAGTCATTGTGGGTATGACAGTCATACAGTACATGGCAATGACTCATAAGAGGAGCGTTCTGGTGACCTAGAATATATACAGTATGGAAGCTGCGGTTACTGTTATATACACAGCAAGAGAATACAGTGCAGAAAAGTGATTGGACCAATTATATATCACAGTGTTCGTTGAACGGATTAGCCAATCTGTGGTGCTCTGCCCAAAGGGGAGGCGGGAGATGGGAGAGAACGCACAAGAGGAGAGATGGTGGGGGAAAGAGGGGAGGAGTAGAAAGGAGGGGGGAGGGGAGGTCAACATTTTAAAAATCAAAAGTAAATTATACGCACATAATTAGAGACTAGTGATGGCATAATAGATACATTACATAGCACCTTGAGGCCGTGATGTTTAGTAATCAGGGTGCACCCAACCTTCCTTATTCTAGGCTTCTCACTTGTACAAAGAATGGGTTTATGTAGGACTGCTTCTAAAACAGGATCCACTATATGTGTTATTACCATTGTATATAATGATGATATTTTTCTATTTACAAGGGCTTTATTGTTCTGTAAGGCAAAAATGTTTTATTGCCTGACTAAACTGATAGAGAAATACGCTTATCACTCAGAAATCCTATAATCACCCGGAAACTGCACAATCTCAGGAATCTAACATGGTTTTTGGTATAAAAACTCATCTAAATGATTTGAATCTCAGCACCATTCACATTTCTAACACTGACACAATCCCATTATATTAGAGATATAGGGATCAATTCAATTTCACATGAGGGGGTGCGAGTTGCTGCGTACTGGGCAACTCTTTGTTCCCTAGGGGCATATTTATCAATCATTGGGTTCTGGACCCGATAAATAAAATATCATATCCCCCACTTATCGCACATCTCTGCGGTGTGTGAGTAGGGATGAGATCGCTAATGCAATCACATCTCTTCTTGTTCGGAATCCTGTGGGGTGACTGCGCATGATGCGATCAGCTGAGCCCACCTGCGCGGTTCATCATTGCCAGGGAGGGATCCTAAGGTTTCCTCTCCCGGTAGTTTTTGCGATCTATAGCATACAGGCTACAATGGCGGTTACCCGAGCTAAGGCCCACAATGCAAAGCATTCCGGAGCTTGGTAACTTCACCAATAATTCAGCCACCATGGGGCAAAAATAAGGGGACAATAACTGATATCTCCAATTTCTGCAGCGGTCCCATGTACATACATTTGGGGGGAATTTAGTATTTGAGCTTACCCCCGGAAAACGTGTTAATTTATATATAGGCCCCCAGTGAGAATAGCAGTAATAGCAATAACATACTATAATGTACCAAGCATGTTCTATACCAGACACTGACCCTGAGACAGAGACGATCACAGCGGAGAATAGGACACTGAGGGTTATACCATTATGTAGATGCATGTTGTGTCCCTTAGAACAGAGAGAATGAGAGAGAGGGGATGTGCAGTAAGTGTGTGTTAGACAGGAAATAACATGTGATTTAGTTTGTGGTATGGACACACAGGGACGGATATAGATTTGGACGCATTTTGCAATCTATAAAAGAAGCTGTTAAATGCGCCCAGTGTAATGGGAGAGCAGAAAATGGCTGCTGAAGGCCATGTTGTGTGCAGTGCTTTTATGAACGTGCCAGGGCATTAGATAGTGGTCAGCATTAGGTGGTGGTCTGGCATTGCAATAGGTGGTACAAAAGGAATGCGGAAACTAGGCACGCCATAAATCCTCAAGGCGTTGTCTTTAGGTATATACGCAGGCCTAGTTTGTTATACCTTTCTCATCAGTATTTAACCAATAGAGTAGTTGGAAACAGATTTATTATACCCATATTTGTAAGTGATGTTTGGAGGGATTCAGTATGATATACCGCCGGCAGCGGCATCCCAGCAGCAGTGAAGATCCCGATCGTCCTAAGGTAAAGTATAAACTAACCTAATCCCCCCCCCTAACCCTAAGTCCCCCCCCTGGGAACGAAGGTAAGTACACCACGTACTTCTGTAAGCGAGTGTCAACAAAAAGAGAAAGATTACTAGTGAGGGACCCAATACCTGAAATAATAGGACGCCCCGGTGGATTGGCGAGTGCTTTGTGGATTTTGGGTAAATGATAATAAATCGGGGTGATCGGGTGAATAGTGTAAATAAAATCAAAAGTCTCTCTGGATATCACGCTGCATGACTAAGCGTCATCTAATAGATCTCTAAGTTCCGCCCTATATCCATTAGTCAGATCATGAAGAAGTCTAGAATAGAAAGACTGGTGCCCCAACTGTCTAAGAGCTTCTTTGATATAGTCCTCAGTATTCTGTATTACCAACCCACCAGCTTTATCGGCTTGTTTGATAGTCAGATTCTAATCTTTGGTCAGTTTTTTAAGGGTCATTCTCTCTGACATCCTGTGGACGCTCAAATCAGCTCTACAGACTGCAGGGCACCTGCCAGGAGAGACTAAAGGATGCTACGTCACCGCTGCAGGGTGCTGTTCCAAGCACCCTGCTAGCCAGAAGCCAGGGCCGTGGGGCGGCAACAGTACAGCCCACTGACCCTTGCACTCTGTGTGGCGGCACCGGTTGCAGACCTCTAGTTACGGCCATGGGTATAAAGTACTCTTTTGAGGGCCTAGAATTACAATTTGCCTACCCTTAAAAATATACTTCTACCAGCTTCTCGGCTATAACATTTCCAAGCTTCCATTGCACTGAATTTTATCTGTTCACAGCTGTGCATGAGGCAGGCCTCCCTGAAAGATTTAGCATTGACGTTAAATAATAAGCTTGTCAAACCATGACAGGTATTATTCACAGCAAGTCCAATGTGTTCTGCAAGGTCAGTAGAACTCGTCCTGCTCCATTAAACTATCATACCTAGGCTTGCCCGATCAGCTCTTTAACTCGGGGCACGTGTGGGTTACACAGGTTCTGTGGATGATTAAAAAATAAACCAGGTGAAATGGAGAGTTGAAGTCAGCCAGCCACAGAACCTGTGTAATTCATATGTGTCCCGGATTAAAGGGATGATATGGCACGCCTATCTATACCTGTCATCACAGCTCATGTCATGCAGTGTTGACTTGTAAGCAGTAGCTGACCTCTCATACCTCTGTACTGCTGTCTTGGCGACGAATAATGTGTTCAAATACTTGTAGATCAGGAAGAGGTGTGATAAGCATAGTGTCTCTGACCAGCTAAAATAAAGTTTGGTTAGAACATTTGAGGTTTCTTTGATGATAGAAAAGTTTGAACAAAACACAGAGGGTTATAGCCAATCGCGAGATTTCTTGTGGCAACAATATTAGTGTGGGAGGAGGGAGGGGGGGGAGAGAGAGAGAGAGAGAGAGAGAGAGAGAGAGAGAGAGAGAGAATGAGAGAGAGAATGAGAGAGAGAGAAAGAGAGAAAGAGAATGAGAGAGAGAGAATGAGAGAGAGAATGAATTCGTGCAACATAACAAACCCTATGCTGAAGGCATGACAAGCCCCTTGAGAACAAGGGTACCCAAACGGAAGATCCAACAAGTCTCGAATTGGAGCAGCCTTGCCGCTCTATTTCCACCCTGTATAGATAGTGGGACCAGATCAATCATCCTATACTTTAGTGTAGTAAGAGGATGATGGGCCTGGCAAAAATGGCGAGCAACAGGCTGTTCACTGTTGCCAGTAAGGATAGCTGCTCTGACAGATGATCTGTGGACTGCCATATGTTCCTTGAACATACGTTCCATTTTACCAATGTATGACAGACCATAGGGACAGAGCAGCTGATAAATATACCTCCCAACATATTCAACTTCAGTTGTGGGTCTTCCGCACACCTGAAAAGAAGGTGTGGCCTACTGGGAAAAGGTGGCGCCGCCATGCAGTCTTGGAGATGCTGGGCTGCCCCCAGGCTCTCCCTCACAGCAATACGCATGGCATCTATTCACCCGCTGCTCTGCAATGATATGCAGAGCAAAGGTCAGGGAGATCTCCCCCAATTTCCTCCCACCGCGGGACACTGCGGCCCACGGGTGGGACAGTGGGACTGTTCCGCCAAAAGGAGGACAGTTAGGAGGTATGCAAGTGGGATAACCCCTGATCTTATGCATCATTGTATACAAGCTCCCAAAATACAAAACTTGCACCCATCCACCAAATTACACACCTGCGCTGTGCTGACCATCTCCCCCAGTGTAACCAGCAATACAGTGATGTGCAATTTAGGCTAATTATTTTTACATTTCATAGTTTTCCTGACATACTCGCCATAATCTTTTTTTGAAGGTGGCAACTTTGGCAGAAAATAACGTAGTTGCCCTTCCCTGGCCAGGTAACAGCCCAGATCATACATGCCTACCCTCCCGGAGTTCGCGGGAGGCTCCCGATATTTCAGGTAACCCCCCACACCCCCAGAAGGGTAGGCACTTCTCCTGCATTGCGCCCACTTCCTAGTGAAGTAGGCCGAATGGGGAGACTTTTAGGGGCGATCAGCATTGGGGGCGGGGTCTAATGACGCAATTCTATGAGAATTGCATTATTTAGCCTCGCACCCTAAATAAAATATGTGTTGTTGCGGCTTATTCCCGCAAGAGAGTGGGGCTTAATGACGCAATTCTGGCCGGCCCCGCCCCCTACTCTTCCCCATGCTTCTCCCGAGGAGGAGAAATACAAAGTCGGCAAGTATGGCCCAGGTGCAAATCCAATGAGAATCTCTGGGCAGTTGTAAAGAAAGAACTCAGGAAGAAGACAAGCACCTCTAACACCAAGATCCAATTAGCCCTGATATATTTTCCGGGGCAAAAAACGTGGATTTTTCACTGATAATCCCCTTTTTTCGACAACTTGTTTTATCACCCCATCCTACTTGTTTGGGCACGCAAATAGGATGAATCGGCCGAAAACACATAGAATAATGGTTATAAACAAAAGATATACATAATAGTTGTAAACAGCGTGTCAATAAAAGTTTTATAGAAAAAAAAGTGACTGTTTTGATTATAATGGGTGTGGCTGATAAGTGTGATGTACAGTAATGGGTGTGGCTGATAAGTGTGATGTACAGTAATGGGTGTGGCTGATAAGTGTGATGTACAGTAATGGGTGTGGCTGGTGTGATGTACAGTAATGGGTGTGGCTGGTAAGTGTGATGTACAGTAATGGGTGTGGCTGGTAAGTGTGATGATGTAATGGGTGTGGCTGGTAAGTGTGATGATGTAATGGGTGTGGCTGGTAAATGTGATGATGTAATGGGTGTGGCTGGTAAGTGTGATGTACAGTAATGGGTGTGGCTGGTAAGTGTGATGTACAGTAATGGGTGTGGCTGGTAAGTGTGATGTACAGTAATGGGAGTGGCTGGTAAGTGTGATGTACAGTAATGGGAGTGGCTGGTAAGTGTGATGATGTAATGGGTGTGGCTGGTAAGTGTGATGATGTAATGGGCGTGGCTGGTAAATGTGATGATGTAATGGGTGTGGCTGGTAAGTGTGATGTACAGTAATGGGTGTGGCTGGTAAGTGTGATGATGTAATGGGTGTGGCTGGTAAATGTGATGATGTAATGGGTGTGGCTGGTAGGATGTTAAAGTGCCGCTTTGAGGTATTTTTCTATGTTCTATATAAATAATATAATCCCATCCATAACATGGTGCGCCTGCTAAACGCTTCCCTGCCGCATAGATCTCTGCTATATCTTTTACTTCATTAAACAGTCTATATGGCCATATATGAATCAGTTGCTTGTATCTACAATAACATGTAAAGTTCCTGAATGAAATGCTCAGCTGGATGGTCTGCCAGGTCCTAGAAGCCCCTGGTCCTGCAGCTCATCTGCTCTCCAGTATAACGAGGGACCGTCACTCTGCAATTCCCCTATGTGTGTAATAACGGGTCTCTCCTCTGCTTTGTCACCTCAGGAACGTCCATTCCGAGTCATGCTGCGGAAACATCCAATATACGTTGACTGGATGCTCCAGGTATTTCCTATATTTGCAGCATTAGTAACAATAATGTCTCCCCATAGGGATAGGGCCGTGTCACCCAGAATAACAGATGTCCTATGGCAGTAATGCAGCCACTAATATCATTGTCACTTACTTGTATGTCCATCAGATGACTGACACCCAGCCAATTATTACTAGCGAGGAGCCACGAATAGTGTAAATAATACGTCAGATCTGGTGGCAAATCCAGGGAACGGCCACATTGCTCTTCAGAAGGCTCTCAGGAATGGTCAGAAGACTGTATGGAAGACTGACCAAGGGACTCCATCAAATATTCCAATAAAGACCCATACAATATGGAGTTGTGGGCTGTAATTCTTCATATATCGCCGTATTGTTTCCAGACATTGTCTATGGTCCTGGGCAATTACCCATGAACTGCGTCACACTTCTCGATGCTCATCATGGCCAGATACAAGGAGACAGCAGCTTCATTTCACAGACAGGACTCAGTAAAGAAATTATATAACAGTGTCCTTAAGATATAACCTGCGCAGGATTACATACACAGTATTTACAGATAGAGGTTCCATATAAAGACGCCCCTAACGTTTATTTCTATAGCACCTGTATAAGCCGCAGCTCTATACAATTGGGGATAAGCCCCAATACAACAAATTGTTAGATGGGACAACTCCTGGAGAGTCCACTAATCACAGGAAACCATTAAATGGGGCGTTTCACCTCAACATCGCTGCAGTAAGGGAACAAGAAAGAAAACCACTGCAAACAAATAAGGTATTATGAGCCTACTGGTTCGCAACAAAAATACTATCTGGAACAATCTGTGTGTCATCTGTAATCAGGGCGGCTCCAGGGGGAGCCACGTCCTGGGCAGGATGGGACTCTAGCGCCCCCAATTCCTGCGCGCGGTCGAAAATGGGGGAGTGGCCTAATTACCATCGATCACGCCCCCTAAATTATGTTATTTGGAGGCATGCCTGTATGGCACGCCTCCCAGTAACATCAGGCTGGTGGCGAGCCCAGCACTGCGTCAGTAGCTGGGCTGCCCCCAAGCTCTCTTCCATTCCTCTTCTCCAGGGCTGGCACTGCCACGGCAGTCGAGGTACCCAATATCTCGACCACCTGTGGTACACTTCGTCCCACGAGTGGAACAGCGGGGCAGTGCCCGAAAAACAGGACTGTCCTGCTGAAATCGGGAATGGCTGGGAGGGGTGCGCCTTCTATGAGGTGGCGCCCAGGGGCATCTTTAGAGAGGAGGGGGCCCCCTGTGCATTCCCCCTCCGGGGCCCCCTCCTCTCTTCCCGGTGGCCGGCAGCCTACTGATGCGGTTGGCCAGCCATCGGAGCATTAGTAGACTGTTGGCACTAGAGTGTGCCCGGAGTCTACTGCGCATGCGCAACACACCGGAAAAATGCCAGCCGCACCCATTTTTGCAGCTTTTTGCACAGCGCTGACACCGAGCACGGGACCTCGGAGAGTTAAGCTTTAAATAATATGGGTGCAGGGTGTGCAGTGCAGGCCCCCCCCCTGGACCCAGTGAGCCGTGTGCACCGTACACCCTGCACCCATTATAGATAGGCCCCTGATGGTGCCCCTGTTCGACTGCACTGGTCGAACATGCCTCGAGCCAGCCCTGTCTGTAATACAGACCATATTGACTTTTTTAGGAGGGTTGACTCACCATGCATATACCCGCTCATCATGTAGAGCACCCCAGCTCCTGCTAACCCATCAGCCCTCCATGAACTGGCACATTACTATAGGAGTGTAACATAAGAAGTCCTTCCACAAGCATTCTGTAATGTTAGGAGCACCAGCATGTCCAAAACAAAGATACCATACAGGGAATAGAAGCACCCTACACCGTGATGCCACCTGTATAGCATTCCCAGTTGGCAGCACACACATACAGTATGTATAAAATGGTTTCCTGAAATGCAAAATGTTCCTCCATCAAATCTACAAATAAATGTGCAGCAGGCTCCAGGGTTCTCAGCACCCTGTGCCGGCCCTTTACGCGCGACCAAACTTGGGGGCGTGGCCTCATTACAATAGGCCACGCCCCTAAGTGACGTTATTAGGAGGCGTGCCCTCCAAATAACGTCATGCTGGGGGTAAAGCCCTCTCCCGACAGTGAATGGATGCCGCGCGCAGCATCCATTCACACTCCTGGGTCCGGCACCGCCGCGGTGGTGGGGGTCCCCAACCTCCCGATTTGACCACCCGCATGCCACTTCGGCCCACGGGATGTTGGGGAGGGGTGCGCCCTCTACGGGTGGCGCCCCTGTGCGACCGCACTGGTCGAACACCCCTAGGGCCGGCCCTGAATGACAGCACAGTATCCTGATGAGAACGGATACAGGCCAAGAAGCCTGGACTACAGTCAGGGAATGGATTGGCCATAGGCCGTCCCGGGACTTTTTCAGGTATACTGATGGCCGCACAGAATAGAGCAGATTCACATAAAGCAATTCCAATATTGATATAGTTTTAGGAGAGTGTGTAGTTCACTTCACCCAAATGAACTGGATGGCATGTATACATCAGTAAGAGGCTTATATTAAATGTGGAAGCAACTTCCTGAGTGAACTATTTGCTGGGGTAGCCAAGGAGTAAACGATAAGCATGATATACTAATCCAGGGGTTCCCAAACTCGGTTCTCAAATCCTAACAGTCCAGGATTTCAGGATATACATGTTTGTGCATAGATGGTGTAATCAAACTGAGGTACTAATTATGTCACCTGTGCTTAAGAATGGATATCCTGAAAACCTGGACTGTTAGGGTGCCTTGAGCAGTTTGGGAGCCACTGTACTGTACAGCATCTTAGCGGAGGACGTCGCTGGACCTCGCTGGCGAGATAAGTAATGATAAATACCAGTGTCCTATTCGGCTGTATCACTGTGATACTAAACTAAATATGCCGCTGGTATTTAGGTTCATTGTTAAATGGGGCCCTATGTAAGACACTTCCCAAAGCCTTTTGTATTATATACAGGAGAGACAAATATAAGAAACAGACTGGCCTGAAGGTACATTTAAACAAAAAAAAAAACCAGGGAACCAGACAAGTTGCGGCTTTGCGGATGGAGAACTATCTTCTGTTCCATAAAGAAATGTTGCATAGTGAAAAACGAAGACAAAAAGCAAAAACCACATACAGACATGACCAAACAGAATCACGATCAATGACAGAACTACCTGTTAGGCTGGGTACAGACGTAAAGATTCTGGTCCTCATTCAGTTCCGCTCGCAATCGGGTTGATGTTGAGGCACTGTCAGGTCGATGGTGAGAAATTCATTCGCTCCGGGGCTCGCTACAAACGGGGCGGCTGTCGATGTTGATGTGGGCACAGCTTAGCAAGCGGCCAGGAGGCCGGCTTTTAAAAAAAAGCGGCCGCCCTCATTCAGAACGAGTGCTCGCTTTTTGCGAGCAGCTCTGAATGAGGGCCTCTGTCCAACCATCCAACTAGTTGATTGGTTGGAATGAAAATCTGGTAACGTATGGGAGTAACTGATGATCAGCAATTTGCTCCTAAATGCCAGTAAACAGATGAAAATGGTCGGTCAGACAAGTTTGTTAAATGTTTGATCTAAACAATTTGTTCAAACAACAGTTTTTGCCCATTTTCCAGCGTTTGGGAGCAAATTGATGATTGTCATTTGCTTTCATACCTTATCAGATTTTCATTCCAACCAATCAACTAGTTGTCTGGTTGGACAGATAATCTTTATGTGTGTACCCAACATAACACAGGAAATGTATTTACTACAATGTCCCTGTGGCTTCCAATACGCGGGCCACACAATGAGAAATCTTCATGTCCAAATAAACAAGTGGCTAAGAAACATCAAATCAGGCTTCCAGCCTTCACTTTATTTAAGATAAGGTCTCATCAAGTCCCATTTGAGCATATATAAGTTCACACGCATGTTACACCATTATCATTGCACTGGCATGTAGCGGCTAATATTGTTGTTGAAACAATGGAAGTTGCCATTCTAGTATCTTAGTGGAGAAGTTTTCCCTTTGGCCACGTTGCGCCCATAAGAAACAATCACATTATACCGATCATGTTTATAAATTATCTCCGAGGACAAATATTCCTCCAAGCTGAATGGTTGCTACGGCCAAATAAACCACTAGTCCACTATTCTATGTGACCTAAATAAATCCCTGCAAGTCTTGAGCGTACGTACATACAATACATATGTATTGTTTCCACAAGTCATAGTGGCCTCTTTACATAAAAAATAAATAAGACGGGGGCGTGGCCTGGCAGCCATTGAAGGAGGAAGTGTGGTAGCAGGGCTCCTGTTCTTTCTGAAATATATCATCTACATTCCTTCCCTGCCTGGCCCCTGAGACCTTACCAATGCCCTACCTGAGTTTCTCATCAGGCACATAGCAGGCAGTGGTGATTTACAGAGCTTGAGGATGCTTCCTGCCTCCCTAAAGATTGAGGCCTACTGTCCTCATTGGAGCCGGGACCTGGATTTTTGCAGAGACCCAGGCACCCTTTGCTGTGATCCCTGGCTCCCCAGCTGACTAGAGTCACTCAGGACTGAAGACCCCGCACTTACCTTGCAGCTGCTGACAGTATCCCTGCTCCTGTGTACTGGGTCTGGAGGTGCCAAATCTCCAGAGAAATCTTTAATTTATACACTCACACTGTACCTCAGTCTTAAAAGTACTTATTTTTGTCAGTTGAGCGCCCTCTTGAGGATTTTTACTGTAATTGCTGGACATATTAAAAACCTCAGAGCTGACTTTCATTATCATATGTAATGAAGACCATCCCTGACCATGTCCTAGATCTCTGGACCTGAAGATGCCTGCTGAGCCATGAGCACAATGTGTTGACTGGAACCTGACATGTGACACCTATTCTTTCACAAGCCTATACATATGAATTCCTGTGGGATTCCATTACGTTCATCATCTCATGGGGAGACGCAGTATTGCTAAGAAGACCTCTGCCACACCAGCTAAACCATCCCAGACTTTGGCTTTTAACACTCTGTTTGGGGCTACATCAACTTCCACACCTGAATCTGCTAACCAGAGGTCGCCATCTCTGGCTTCGGGTAGTTCTGAGGGCGGTTCAATGTCTGATCCGCACTCACCCAGGCTATCTCCATCCTCACAAAATGTAGGTTCTGACACCAGTGAGATCCTGTCACATTTACGCTCCTTGCCGAAAGATATCCAATATGATCTACAACTTATGGAACAACGCCTTCAGGAAACTGTGAAGACCCACTTAGCAACACTCCAAACAGATCTTACGCAAGTGGCTGACCGTGTTGAGATGCTGGAAAACCATAAAGAGGAGGTGGATACTAAATTTGTGGACTTAAGTACTACCTACCACCAGCAATCCAGATTATTGATGGACATGCAACGCCAGTTGGATGATATTGATAATAGGGGGTGCAGGAATAATCTTCGAATTAGAGGTGTCCCGGAAGACATCCCTCAACAGGGTCTGACTGAAGTCCTGACCAAGGTCTTTAATGAGTTACTGATGGCAGCCCCAGATTCCCAAATTAGGTTCGACCAGGCTCATTGGGCACTACGTCCTAGAGGCTTGCCCTCGGAAAAGCCAAGGGATATTATATGCCGCCTTCATCATTATACGATTAAAGAGGAGATTCTTAAAAAGGCTCGTCTGTCTGAGAAGATAGAGTTTGATTGCCATTCGATTCAGATCTTTCAGGACTTATCCTGGCACACTCTTCAACAGAGACGACTGCTTCGACCTCTTTTGGATGAACTGAGGAAACGGAACATCAGGTTTAGATGGGGATTTCCCCTCAGTGTTCAGGTTGTGCATGAAGGTGCCTTATGTATACTCAGGGACTATGAGGATGTGCCACAGTTCTGCTCTGCTTTGAGATTACCAGCAATCTCCTTGCCAAACTGGTTAGAACCCCCGATGATGTCCATTCCTACCGGTGCTAGGGCAGAAGTCTGGCAGAAGGTCAACAATTCTAGACGCAGAACACGCCGCACACCTGATGCTGATGCTACGGCAGTAACCTGAACTTGGCCTCCATGTCTGCTATATGCCAATTGATCTGCTCTTTGTGGCGGTACATTTATTATTGTTGTGGTTTATATTTTCTGTTTTCACTGATATTAATACTGCAGTTAAGCTGAGGTCAGCCTCAGTTTATTTATGATTATTTCCAATTTCGTAAACCCAAATGATATGTCTGATATCCTCACAGGTAATATTTACATATATGCATAATTTAGTTACATCTGTTTAATTTAGGCAATAACATTTATTTGAAATGTGTTTTATATTTTGGTGTCATGTGCACTATTACCCTTTAGTTCCCCCTGCTCTACTGTATATATGTTGACTGTGACCCCTTTTGGGCTTGTCACGGCTTCTAAGGCAGAGATCTCATTTAGCTTAAATATTTGTTTTAGATATATACTGATTATGCTCAGTACTCTGAGCTTCCTGTTTTTTATGTTGTTGTATTTGTTCTCTTGTTTGTCTTGTCTTTTTTCCTCATGTTTCTTCCCTTTCATTTTCCCTCTTCCTCTTTTGCACATTGTTGATGGACTTTTGGCTAAGGGCAGTCACAGTTTAAGCCATAAAGAGAGAGTCCTTAGAAACCATTGAGACCTATTTGGAAGGTGTTTTGGTTATCGGGGGTGACTTTAACTGGGTATTAGATCTCCATTTAGATTCTTCTTCTGGGGCCCCTAGATCATCCCTTAAAGAGGTTCATAATTTAAGGGCAATTCTTCATGAGTTTCAGCTAGTGGATTCCTGGAGGTTACTTCACCCATCTGAGAGGAATTTTACGTTTTACTCTCCCTCTCATAGTTCGTACTCTCGTATCGACTATTTTATTGTCCATCACTCTAATCTTGAGCTATTAGTCAATGCTGTTATAGGCCAGATCACGGACTCAGATCATGCCCCCATTACTCTGTCATTGCGATTGCACCTCCCTCCACCTCGTCACTGGCGTTGGATGATTAATGAGCAGCTCCTTAGCGATGTTAACTGTAGAACACAGTTATTGGAAGCTATTGATCAATACATATCATCCAACGTGACTGGTGATGTTTCACCAGTGACAATATGGGAGGCCCATAAATGCTTCATTAGGGGGAAGTATATTCAATTGGGCTCTTTCCTTAAAAAACAGAAAGTTGAATGTAGAAATATGCTGCTGTCTAAGATCAGAACTTTGGAACAGACCCATAAAACTGCATTGACCCCAGATGTATATGTGGAATTGCAAAAAGCGAGGGAGGTGCTTAACACTCTATTGTCAGAAGGAGTCAGGAAAGCGTTTAGATGCTGTAGACACAAATACTATCAGTGGGGGAACAAGCCTGGGAAGATGCTGGCAAGGGCCCTCCGGGCACAGAGGTCTCAGACCTATATACAGAAACTAAAAAATCCTTCGGGTGCTCTTTGTTCCTCTGACTCAGAGATTGCAAAAATATTTCAGGCTTATTACTCCAGCCTTTATAATCTGACTCGATCCCGTTCGGGTCCTGAAACCTTGCGACATGAGTCAGAGGTTCAAATGTACTTACATGATATAAAGTTCCCCGCCCTTCCAGAGGACATGGTTCAGGCTCTGGATCTACCTTTCACAGAGGTTGAGCTATCTGTGGCCCTAAAAACAACACCCAATGGGAAAAGCCCAGGACCAGATGGGTTTCCCATCACATATTACAAGGCATTTCAGGATAGGCTGCTCCCCCTTCTTCTACGGGCCTGTAATGCAGCCTCAGACCTAACACCTTTTTCTGCCCAGTCCCTGAGTGCCCATATATCAGTTATACCTAAAGAAGGTAAAGACCCGTGCTTACCTGAAAGTTATAGACCTATCTCTCTCCTCAATGTGGATATTAAACTACATGCAAAACTTATAGATAACCGCCTTAAACAGTGGTTACCGAATATAATCCATTCCGATCAGGTCGGCTTTGTCCCGGGGAGGGAGGCTAAAGATAACACCACTAAGGTTTTAGACTTAATAACTTATGCGACAAACAGTGGTGCTTCTCTGATGCTTCTTTCCACGGACGCGGAGAAGGCCTTTGATCGGGTGGACTGGGGCTTCATGTCAGCAGTATTAAAGAAATTGGATCTGGGGGATACGTTCCTCCACAAAATTCTCTCGTTGTATAGGGCACCCTCGGCACAGGTGAGGGCTAATGGGGTTCTATCTGATGCTATACACATCACTAACGGCATAAGACAGGGATGCCCTCTCTCGTCCTTAATTTTTGTGCTCTGTATGGAGGCTTTAGCGAGGGCGATTAGAGCTAATCCAAATATAACTGGTTTAACAGTGGGCTCTCAGGAATTCCGTTTGGCTCTGTTTGCAGATGATTTGTTAGCATTCATAACGAATCCGGTTACGTCTCTGCCAAATCTCATGGTGGAATTTGACCGCTTTAGCCGTCTCTCAAATTTTAAAATTAACTACACTAAGTCCATGGCACTGAATATTAACGCCTCTGTTGAGACTGTTTCGACACTCTAGGCCTCGTTCCCTTTCACATGGCATCCTGACCACCTGAAATATCTAGGCATACTGATACCCCGCAATTTATCTAGATTATGTACTTTGAACCATGTCCCCCTTTTGAAGAAGATCCGCTCAGATATTTCACAATGGCATATGCAGAAACTCTCCTGGTTAGGTAAAATGAATGTAGTGAAGATTAATATACTTCCTAGATTACTATATTTGTTTCAAACGGTACCTATTAGACTTCCTGCTCGATATCGATCAATAGTTCACAATGTTATTCGGAATTTTGTGTGTAGTGGCCGGAAGCCGAGATTTAAACATCAGGTCTTGTTCCGGCACAAATTAAAAGGGGGTAGACAGCTTCCCATGATTTCAGCTTACCACCAGGCTACTATCCTTCATAGAGTTGTAGATTGGTATCGGAATTCACGGGAGAAGCAGTAGGTTGCTATAGAATCAGCCTCTACCAACCTACATTTGGATATTGCTCCATGGTGCTCCAAACTGCCATGTACAGATCACCCAACTGTAGGGCCTACTTTGACATTATGGAGAAATCTGAGGTTAAAGTCTGATGTGTCCTCGGTGGTGTCCCCCCTTACCCCTATAATATACAATCCTCTTTTTAGCCCTGGTGTATCGAGATATATGGCATCTAAATGGTCTGCTTTTGGTTTAAGTAGACTAGGTGGCTGGGTTTCTGGAGGTATATTCACGTCCTTTGACACATTGTCCAAGGAAGCTGGCTTATCTAGGCAAGACCACTGGTTTTACCTACAAACGCGCCATTTTGCTTTCTCTCTGGGTGAAATGGATAATTTAGGGAGATCCTTAACTTCCTTTGAATCTATCTGTGCGAGCGATGCCACTCCTCAACATGTAATCTCTTCTATTTACCAAATTCTTTTAGCTATTTCTCTTCCTGAAGGGACATCCTTTCAAAGTGCTTGGGATAAGGATATGGCAACTAAAGATATTCAGATTAATTGAAATAAGGTATTTCAGTTTGTTAGTGCATGTTCCACTAGTCTGGAGGTCATAGAAACTCAATACAAGGTTCTGACGAGGTGGTACCGCTGCCCAGCTATTATCCAGAAGTATTCTCCTGGGGTGTCGCCTCTCTGCTGGAGGTGTGGAAGAGAAAAAGGTACAATGTTCCATATTTGGTGGGATTGTCCGTTGATTACACCATTTTGGACCGGAGTTATAGCCTTGGCATCGGAGATTCTTGGTTATCCGGCCCCTGCAAACCCCGATTTTTGGTTACTCTCTCATACAACCATTCCTTTATCTAGATATAAGAAGTCCCTCCTAAAACATATGAACAATGCAGCCAGAGCAGTAGTTCCGCTTCATTGGCGATCCCCTCAACCACCTACTATCTGGGACTGGTGTCGCAGATTAGATTTCTATATGTACATGGACAATGTTTTTTATACGGCCCCGGAGAGACAACCTGATTTCACTGCACGGTGGTTTAGCTGGCTAGATTTTAAACTCTTCCCCTCGTATAAAGGTTTGATTCCGCGAGATACAGGCTGCATATCCTCCTGAAGTATCTCTACTTGCTGATCTTAATATTATTATTATTTATTTTTTAGATTTTTTCTGCTATTTCATTCTGCCATTATTTTTGAAAGTGCTCAGTGCCCTATCTGTAACTTGCTACTATTCGTGCATCTTTTGTACCCCCCCTTTTTTCCTTCCCCCTCTCTCCCTTTGATTCACCCCTTTTCTGTTGTGTGTTTTCAGTATTCTGATGGATAAGTTTAAGAAATTTAAAGTTTCTATCTTTTTCTAATATAAGATATTATATTATCTATTGTGATTGTTTTTGTATTGGTCAAAATATTTTTGCTGGAAACTTTCAATTGTTTTGATATGAAAAATTTAAATAAAGAATTTATTAAAAAAAAAAAAAAAAAACAAGATGATGTGCGTCCTGACAATGCAGTTTTATTTTAAAAAAAAAAAAATAAAATAAAATAAAATCATACTTATAAATATTCACAGCACAACTCCTGTCAACAGCCATACAAGCCAGATTCCCAATAGATCAGTGGTTCTCAAACTCAGCGCCTGATTCAGACCCGCTCGCGAGCGCTATGTGCCATTGTGGGCCATTCTGGGTATCTTCTCAAGGGGACAGAGACTTACCCCGGGTGGTAGGAAATTATTACTCGCTATAAGCCCTGCTGCAAAAAAGACAATTTTACAGGATTGTATACGCCCCAACCCCTAATACCTTCAATTGTATAGGGAAAAATTTACCTTTATTTTCCGAATGGATTGGGTCGAGACAATGTTTGAAAATGAAAAGAAGAGGGCCCCTTTTTTTTCTTTGACACTTGGGAAGGTTTTATTGCAACCCTGCCAACGTCAACGCAAACCCAGATATACCATAGCATGCGTCTGACCCAGCGGTATGAGACTAGAATTTTTTTCGGTGATCCTCCCTATAACACTGCCCGGTGGGTGAGCACCGGACATACTCTTTCTTTTTAGTTATGATTTATTCATTTATTTCATCCTTCATTGTGTCTTCAATATAGATTTATATTTAAGTTTTGCTTATATAAATCTTGGGCCATATGATCACTTGTATAATGGAAAGGCCCATAGGTCTGTGCTGAAATGTGTTCATTGTATTACACTGTAAGCATTGTTCTCCTTACCTATGCTGGATCTTTATACTTATGTCTTGTTAATCTATATATGGTGTTTTTTGCTTCCATAAATAAAGAAAATCCACAGGTGGAGCTAATTATTTTACTTGTGATTCTGTGGAGAGACCTGGAAAACATGCACTGTTTGGGGTCCTCAGGACCAAGTTTGAGAACCTGTGCAATAGATGATGAGGATGAGGGGGAGGCAGGTAAAATATTTTCAGAAGTGTCTAGACAGGAGGCTTTCAAACACCTCCATTGCAGTCCAGGTTTTAAGGATATCCAGGTGACTTAATTAGCACCTTAGTTAATTGGATTTAACCATTTGGACTCAAGCATAGTATAACCAGGTTTCCACCCCAGAGCAACTAGGTTCAGTGCCTCCACCAAAGCTGTGTACTAGAGCGGTTTAGAGAGCGGGTCTGCTTGGGTAAAACCCACTTAATGGTTACTGTGTTATGTTGTAATGTTATTACCTGTTATGCAAATACTTATGTTTTTTTCTTCCCTTCTTGTATGCGCCAAGTAAGACAACAGTCAGGTAAGTAACCAAACAGGATTTATTTCAACTTAAATCCTAGAGAAACTTCAAAATGTATACTCTCCTGAGTGCTGGTTCCAGGGATAGAAGAAATAGGTTGAGGAACAATCAGTGTTTTATATATTTAAATATTCCAAGAATGTATTCAAGTTATACTCAGGTGTGTCTCTTATGGTGCATACACTCGGTCAGATTTCTTATCCGATATGAACGATAACGATTGTAAAAATCGTTCATATCTTTGACATGTAGGGCATGCATCGACGAACGATGCGCGTTCCCGCATATCAGATAACGAGATCTGACATTGACTGAGATTTGGACGATTTCATTCATTTTAACTGTCAGAAATCGTTCATGAAATCGTTGGTCACATCGTTCATCGTTGATCTAGCAAGTCTGACCGTGTGTATGCACCATTACTCCTGTATTTGCTCTTTAATCCATTGCAACTCTGTCTTTGTTTTTTGAAAGAGGCTACGCATCATAAAAAGTATCCTGTATCCCGCAGGTTCTGCCACTAAATGTAGGAAACAATCCCGCAGCTGCTATTACCAGCTGTAACTCCAGCATCTTTTAATGTATGTACCTATAAAAATATCACTTACTTGTTTCTTTTTTTTTCTTCCTATGGGACTCATGAAGTTATAGCGGTTACAAATGAGTCTTAGGAGCCTATGTATCAAGCTGGTTTTTACATAAAATTATGTAGAAACTGCAGTTTCTGCATAAGTTTATGAATTGTTCCTATGTACTAATAGCACATTGTAGGAGATTTCACAGAATCCTCCAACAAAGTGCTAATTAGCACTGCAGATTGCAGCCTCCATTATTATCAATGAGGACTACGATCTGACCCCTATGTACTAAACTCCAAATAGCAAAATTTTTCAGAGTTTTACCCCGGTAGTTTAGACCATGTTTTACCTTTTTACAGATAACATAATATATGTACATACAATTACATCAATTTATTTTTCTTATATACTATAATCAACCAAATTGATTAAACACACATTTATTAAGCCTTTATACATACTCAGTACCCCATTAACCCCATTCTAACAAGGACCCTTAACTTAACCCAAATAATTGGTTCTAATAAATTATATATATGCACACACTCACTATTTCACCTCAGTTTAATGTAAAAATATATATTTTTCTTCTACATAAAGTATATAACAAAGGTGAACTATTTATTCCTCCATCTTTTTATACCCGCTATGGGTGTTACAATTACAATAGATATCCTTAAATCCTGGACTGTAATGGCAAGCTTTGGGAACCTCTGGCTTGTTCACAGTAATGTGCGTTTCTTCTGCAGCGCCACCATCATCAGCTCCACCATGCAAAAAGACTCGGGCACCCCCTTCTTCGGTACAGCCATATTTGCTGGCATCAGTGTCGCCAGGGGGCAATAGTCGGTATCCATCTTCTGATGGAGAGTATCTGGAACCAACAAAAAGAAAAAAAACACAATAACATCTCAGACTAAAAAACTATGTCCATCACTCGCACATGTACTAGATTAGGGATGCCAATTGATGCTTCTCTGTAGGGGGCAGACATTGAGGGCAATGTAACTGCTGTAGAGAGCCACAGAAGTAAAGTCAGCCATGTTTGTGTCAGCCATATTGCTGCAGTTGATATGGGAGCCTTTTATTGGCAACATCTTGTGCTGACAAATTGAAAAGCTTAAACCACACACACAGGGGCATTTCTAGAGAGGAGGGGGCCCGTGTGCAGTCTCCAACACGGGCCCTCTCCTCTCCTCCGGGCGGCCGGCAGCGCACTGAGCTATGCGCGGCCAGCGCCGGAGTTATAGACTCTGGGCACTAGAGTGTGCCAAGAGTCTATAGTGTATGTACAGGTCACCGGGAAAATGGCCACAGCGGCCATTTTCCCTTTACTGCATATGCGCAAACGACGGGGTAAATGGCTGCCGTGGCCATTTTCCAGTCGTTTTACAGCCTTGGACCCCCACACCGCCGTGGGACTCCGGAGAGGTAAGTAACATTATGGGTGCAGTGCGGAGCCCCCCTGGACTCAGGGGCCTGTGTTCCCCGCACACCCTGCACCCATTATAGTTCACCCTCTTAATGTCCACATCTACTGTTAGTTCTCACGGGCAGGGCCCTTCTTCCTCATGTTCATACCCAGCTCTCTCCTAGCTTCTAATGCGCCTTGTCTCCTGGTTCCTTCCAGCGATTCAGACTGTTCTCACTCTTCATGGGATACAGATTTATTAAGTGCTGAGCTGCCTTCCCCTCTCTGTAACTCACCTCTGCTTACCCATCATGCCTTCTGCGTGTTTTATCTAGAATATCGCTATGTTGTTCTTAAGGAATGTCACCTTACAGCTCTTATACCTATGGTATGTCACCATACAGCTCTTATACCTATGGTATGTCACCATACAGCTCCTGTACCTATGGTATGTCACCTTACAGCTCCTGTACCTATGGTATGTCACCTTACATCTCCTGTACCTATGGTATGTCACCATACAGCTCCTGTACCTATGGTATGTCACCTTACAGCTCTTGTACCTATGGTATGTCACCATACAGCTCTTGTACCTATGGTATGTCACCATACAGCTCCTGTACCTATGGAATGTCACCTTACAGCTCCTGTACCTATGGTATGTCACCTTACAGCTCCTGTACCTATGGTATGTCACCATACAGCTCCTGTACCTCTGGAATGTCATCTTACAGCTCCTGTACCTATGGTATGTCACCTTACAGCTCCTGTACCTATGGTATGACACCATACAGCTCTTATACCTATGGTATGTCACCTTACAGCTCCTGTACCTATGGCATGTCACCATACAGCTCCTGTACCTATGGCATGTCACCATACAGCTCCTGTACCTATGGCATGTCACCATACAGCTCTTATACCTATGGTATGTCACCATACAGTTACTGTACCTATGGTATGTCACCATACAGTTACTGTACCTATGGTATGTCACCTTACACATACTGTACCTATGGTATGTCACCTTACACATACTGTACCTATGGTATGTCACCATACAGCTCCTGTACCTATGGTATGTCACCTTACACTTACTCTACCTATGGTATGTCACCTTACAGCTCCTGTACCTATGGTATGTCACCATCAGGGCCGGATTAAGGTCTGTGGGGGCCCCTGGGCAACAAACTTGTGGGGACCCCTATATACCACAGTTTCTCGTCACCCTAGGAACATTTTTTTTTCTTTTTATTCACCTCTGTAGTAGTGCCCCTTATGCAATGTCCCCAGTAGCAGTGCCCCCAGTAATGGTCCCCCATATGCAGTGCCCACTGTAGTAGTCCCCCATATGCAGTGCCACCTGTAGTAATAGCCCTTATGCAGTGCAGCCAGTAGCGGTCCCCCCCTATGCAGTGCCCCTTATATAATGCCCCCAGTAGTGGTCCCCCTATAGAGTCCGCCAGTAGTGTCCCTTATATATTGCCCCCAGACCCAGTAGTGGTCCCCCCCAATGCAGTGCCCCTTATATAATGCCCCCAGTAGTGGTCCATATATAGTGCCCCAGACCCAATAGTGGTACCCCCTATGCATTGTCCCTTATATAATGCCCCCAGTAGTGGTTCCCCTATACAGTCCCCCAGTTGTGTCCCTTATATAGTGCCCCCAGACCCAGTAGTGGTCCCCACCAATGCAGTGCCCCTTATATAGGGGCCCCAGTAGTAGTCCCCCCCTATGCATTGCCCCCAGTAGTAGTGCCCCCAGTAGTAGTCGCCCTATACACTGACCCTAGTAGCGCCGCCCCCCCAGTGCCCCCATGAAGCGCACCCCCCCTATACAGTGCCCTCTTTAGCAGCCCACTTACACACACACGCCAAAAAAAAAATCACACCTTACCTGAATCGCCGCTCCTGGCGCGCCCGCTGCAGTCAGCCCCGGATCCCGGCTCTTCTCCTTCAGTATGGGAGAGACGTCAGTGTCATGACGTCTCTCCCATAACATGCTGCTGGGGGGAGCCGGAAGGCGGAGCTCATGAGTGAGCTCCAGCTGGCTCCCTCCGTTGTGCAGCAGCCAATGAGAGCCTGTCTGACTCTGCTAGTGGGGGCCCCTCCGTGCCTGGGGGCCCAGGGACGACCGCCTCTGTCACCCCCCCCTTAATCCGGCACTAGTCACCATACAGTTACTGTACCTATGGTATGTCACCTTACAGCTCCTGTACCTATGGTATGTCACTTTACAGCTCCTGTACCTATGGTATGTCACCTTACAGCTCCTGTACCTATGGTATGTCACCTTACAGTTACTGTACCTATGGTATGTCACCTTACAGCTCTTATATCTATGGTATGTCACCTTACAGCTCCTGTACCTATGGTATGTCACCTTACACTTACTGTACCTATGGTATGTCACCTTACAGTTCTTATACCTATGGTATGTCACCTTACACTTACTGTACCTATGGTATGTCACCTTACATCTCCTGTACCTATGGTATGTCACCTTACAGCTCCTGTACCTATGGTATGTCACCTTACAGCTCTTATATCTATGGTATGTTACCTTACAGCTCCTGTACCTATGGTATGTCACCCTACAGCTCCTGTACCTATGGTATGTCACCTTACAGTTCTTATACCTATGGTATGTCACCTTACAGTTACTGTACCTATGGTATGTCACCTTACACTTACTGTACCTATGGTATGTCACCTTACATCTCCTGTACCTATGGTATGTCACCTTACAGCTCCTGTATGTACCCAGGGCCGGCCCTAGCCCAAATTTTTTGGTAAGCGAGTAGGTTTTTTGGCGCCCCCCCTATGCAGTGCCCGCGGTAGTGGTCCCCCCTGTGCAGTGCCCCTTGTGCCCCCATTAGTAAGCTTATACAGTGCCCCCAGTAGTAATCCCCCTTCAAGTGCCCCAGTAGTAATCCCCCCCTTCAAGTGCCCCCAGTAGTAATCCCCCCTTCAAGTGCCCCCAGTAGTAATCCCCCCCTTCAAGTTCCCCCAGTAGTAATCCCCCCTTCAAGTACCCCCAGTAGTAATCCCCCCTTCCTGTGCCCCCAGTAGTAATCCCCCCCTTCAAGTGCCCCCAGTAGTAATCCCCCCTTCCTGTGCCCCCAGTAGTAATCCCCCCCTTCAAGTGCCCCCAGTAGTAATCCCCCTTCAAGTGCCCCCAGTAGTAATCCCCCTTCAAGTTCTCCCAGTAGTAATCCCTTCAAGTACCCCCAGTAGTAATCCCCCTTCAAGTTCTCCCAGTAGTAATCCCTTCAAGTACCCCCAGTAGTAATCCCCCTCCAAGTGCCCCAGTAGTAATCCCCCCTTCCTGTGCCCCCAGTAGTAATCCCCCCCTTCAAGTGCCCCCAGTAGTAATCCCCCCTTCCTGTGCCCCCAGTAGTAATCCCCCCCTTCAAGTGCCCCCAGTAGTAATCCCCCTTCAAGTGCCCCCAGTAGTAATCCCCCTTCAAGTTCTCCCAGTAGTAATCCCTTCAAGTACCCCCAGTAGTAATCCCCCCTTCCTGTGCCCCCAGTAGTAATCCCCCCCTTCAAGTGCCCCCAGTAGTAATCCCCCTTCAAGTGCCCCAGTACTAATCCTTCCTTCTAGTGCCCCCTGTAATCCCCCTTCAAGTACCCCCAGTAGTAATCCCCCTTCAAGTGCCCCCAGTAGTAATCCCCCCCTTCAAGTGCCCCCAGTAGTAATCCCCCCCTTCAAGTGCCCCCAGTAGTAATCCCCCCCTTCAAGTGCCCCCAGTAGTAATCCCCCCTTCAAGTGCCCCCAGTAGTAATCTCCCCTTGTAGCCCCCCCAGTAGAGACACACGTTATAAAAAACAAAACAAAACAAAAACACTTACCTGAACCCCCCGCTCCTGCTCCCGCCGCCGATATCCGCTACTCCCGACCATTCTCCAGGGCCGCTTTGCATTATGGGAGAGACGTCGTCATGACGACGTCTCTCCCATTACCCACTGCGGGAGCCGGAAGATGGCTCTCGCAGTGGGAGCTACAGCAGCCGATGAGAGTCTGACAGACTCTCATCAGCTGCTGAAACAAACACACAGTTGCCGGCTCCGGCGGCTGTGTGTTTGGCACTGTGTAGCGCTGACCGAACTCCGTCCGGTCAGCGCTACACGCGCGGTGCAGCTGTGTCACAGAGACACAGTCTGCACCGCGGTAATTCTGCATGGTCGCGGCCGCGGCGCCCTTCACTACGTGGCGCCTTACGCGGCCGCGTACCATGCGTAACCATAGAACCGGCCCTGCCTGTACCTATGGTATGTCACCTTACAGCTCCTGTACCTATGGTATGTCACCTTACAGCTCCTGTACCTATGGTATGTCACCTTACAGCTCCTGTACCTATGGTATGGCACCTTACACTTACTGTAACTATGGTATGTCACCTTACAGTTACTGTACCTATGGTATGTCACCTTACATCTCCTGTACCTATGGTATGTCACCTTATATCTCCTGTACCTATGGTATGTCACCTTACACTTACTGTACCTATGGTATGTCACCTTACAGTTACTGTACCTATGGTATGTCACCTTACAGCTCCTGTACCTATGGTAATGTCACCTTACAGTTACTGTACCTATGGTATGTCACCTTACAGTTACTGTACCTATGGTATGTCACCTTACATCTCCTGTACCTATGGTATGTCACCTTACAGTTACTGTACCTATGGTATGTCACCTTACAGCTCCTGTACCTATGGTAATGTCACCTTACAGTTCTTATACCTATGGTATGTCACCTTACAGCTCCTGTACCTATGGTATGTCACCTTACAGCTCCTGTACCTATGGTATGTCACCTTACATCTCCTGTACCTATGGTATGTCACCTTACAGTTCTTATACCTATGGTATGTCACCTTACAATTACTGTACCTATGGTATGTCACCTTACATCTCCTGTACCTATGGTATGTCACCTTACAGCTCCTGTACCTATGGTATGTCACCCTACAGCTCCTGTACCTATGGTAATGTCACCTTACAGTTACTGTACCTATGGTATGTCACCTTACAGTTACTGTACCTATGGTATGTCACCTTACATCTCCTGTACCTATGGTATGTCACCTTACAGTTACTGTACCTATGGTATGTCACCTTACAGCTCCTGTACCTATGGTAATGTCACCTTACAGTTCTTATACCTATGGTATGTCACCTTACAGCTCCTGTACCTATGGTATGTCACCTTACAGCTCCTGTACCTATGGTATGTCACCTTACATCTCCTGTACCTATGGTATGTCACCTTACAGTTCTTATACCTATGGTATGTCACCTTACAATTACTGTACCTATGGTATGTCACCTTACATCTCCTGTACCTATGGTATGTCACCTTACAGCTCCTGTACCTATGGTATGTCACCCTACAGCTCCTGTACCTATGGTATGTCACCTTACAGTTACTGTACCTATGGTATGTCACCTTACATCTCCTGTACCTATGGTATGTCACCCTACAGCTCCTGTACCTATGGTAATGTCACCTTACAGTTCTTATACCTATGGTATGTCACCTTACATCTCCTGTACCTATGGTATGTCACCTTACAGCTCCTGTACCTATGGTATGTCACCTTACATCTCCTGTACCTATGGTATGTCACCTTACACTTACTGTACCTATGGTATGTCACCTTACAGCTCCTGTACCTATGGTATGTCACCTTACAGCTCCTGTACCTATGGTATGTCAAACTTTGCTGTAATTTTGTATGTACTGTGCCATGGAAACTATAGCACACACAAAATAACATTATAATAATGTAGTCCAAGGGACCAGTAATCTCTGTGTGATGATGCTGTTGCTACTATAAGAAATAAAGGGGTCTATTTGAAAGTGATAAGGTGCAAGCCAATCAGCTCCTGTCATCTCACAGGTTGTGTTTGAAAAATGACAGTTGGGAGCTGATTGGCTGGCACCTTATTACAGACTTGTCTCATAACACTACTTAGTAAATAGACCCCACATTGCCAAATGGTTTGTAGTTTACAGACTAACAGCCTCATTTATCAACGAGTTTATAGCTCAAAACTAGTGATAAATATCACTGTATATGATAAATGGTGCTCCAGCCAATCAGCTCCCAACTGTCATTTTTCTAACAGTTGACAGTTGGGAGCTGATTGGATAAGCACCATTTATCATACACATTCATATTTATCACTAGTTTTGAGTGATAAAATCGTTGGATAAATGAGACCCTGAGAGTGAAAAGTGATAAGAAAGTGATAAGGTGCCAGCCAGTCAGCTATAAAATGTAATTTTTCACACAGCCTGTGAGATGACAGTTGGGAGCTGATTGACTGGCACCTTATCACTGCTTAGTAAATAGACCCCTGAGGGCTTGATTCAGAGATTTACTCCACTGCAATCGCAGCTGCTCTCTGATCTCTCATAGACAGCAGCTGCTGAAATATGCTCTCTTGCAGCGCTTACCCGAGCATCGGGACGCCGACTGCTGCCTTCTCATATCCGTCCAACGACGTGCAACAGTGCAAACATCGGGAACATCAACGCAGATTGGTCAACCACGCAGCTTCTGGGTCAAGTCTAACCTGCCTTGTACCCACCCCTCTCACCTGACACGTCGAGAGCTCTCATACCGCGAGGGAGATCATCATGGCTAATTTATGCGCGTCCATCAAACAGCGTTTAAATGGTCTGACACGCCTGTATTAATGTAACCACACCTCCATTACCTCCCCCAAACGACTGTCACTCACTTTGTGAGTGAATCCATTGGGCAAGCACAATTTAATCGCTGCATGTGAGTAATGCTGCTTTCACGCATGCGTATGCCTAACAATCGCTCATTCTCCGTAAATATCTCCATTGCGTTCACCACTGAATCATGCCCTGAGTTATGTAATGTATGGTAGGGAAAGGAGGTGATATAATTGATACAGTACATACATACCAATAAACACAAGGCTAGGTCTGCACCCAGAAATGTACAGATGATGATGGCAATTATCACCGCCAAATTTAAATATTCAGCAGGACCTGTTGAAGCAATAAAATAAAATGGTCAATATATCACAGCTTAGTTGTAGATCTTGCTTGCTGTATAACAAGAGAAATGAAGAACTGCACCAAATATACATACTGTACCACAGACATTTAATGCACATCCACATACAGTATTACACAGGTGTGAGGCAGAGGGTTCTCCAGTACAAAACTAGTGGAATATGGGGTCATTTGTCAAGTATGTAGTCATTTTTCTACAGTCACGATGTCAAACTAAAATGTAAACAGCGCTTGGGATAGGCATAGGAATATCCTTATGAAAAACTAAGTATCAAACAAGGTTGAGGTTACCAAAAGGTAACACAGGCAGACTAGATGGGCCAGTAGGTACTTATCTGATGTCAACTTCTATGTTTTCTATGGGCTCTATGTACTAAGCCTTGAAGAGAAAAAACATGGCCGGAGATAAAGTACCAACCAATCAGCTCCTAACTGTCACTTTACAGGCTGTGTCTGAAAAATGTTAGGTGCTAATTGGCTGGTACTTTATCTCCGCCCACTTTCTCTCTCTCCAAGGCTTAGTACATACACCCCTTTGTACTTAAAACATTTTAACCTTGCGGCCATGATAAAACTTTAAACATGCTGGTAGCGTAGAATGATAAGTACATGGTGAAGCATTGCAGGACGCTGCCTTTTGAGCAGGGTTAAGGTCGAGATGTTTCAAAGCTTGGAGAGAGATCAAATAGAGGGAGATGATACCAGCCAATCAGCTCCTGTCATTTTTCAAACACAGGATACTAAGGGCCAAAATGCGGTAAAACCCCCGAAAATGCTGTTTTTAAGGGTTTGACCACATTTCTCACACGTACCAAGCTCTGCAATGCGATACATTCCGGAGCTAGGACCCGGTGGGTATCACCTTCTTTAGATGGTGTTACTTAATACAAGACTATGGGCTTCCCTTCACAACCCCCGAGTGGTATCTAATCGGAAACCTCTCAGCACCCCCTGTGGCGTGTGCATCTTTCTGCACATGTGCAGAAGGACACAAGAGGGACTTTTGGGTATTAAACTCTGTCGCAAAGGACAGCTCTTCTCGGGAATTTTCTAGGTACATACCAGCGATATTATATTATCAACTAGAAGCTGAGAGAATGTCTGTGTCTATAGAAATCTTTAGGCCCTTTCTCCTTTACATTACAGAAACAAACAAGAGCTCTCCGGAGCTAGAGATCCCGTCTATTGGGCACTGTCCTGCTTTCCCGCCTGCAGGCCGGGCATAGCCAAGCACCGCATCTACACAGTGTGGGGAGAGCCTGGGGGCAACCCGGCATTTCTGGGAGTGTTGGGCATACCTCTAGAGTGATGGAAATAGGTGCAAGGTTATGCCTCCTTTATAGACACACGCCTTAGGTAGTATGGTGAAACCACGGCAAGTATGGACATCGGAAGCCCACCATCAAATGGTAGCTGGGCTCCTGCCATCGAAACTTTCAATGTGATGGTAACTAACCATGGCATCAAAATAACAAGCGATATGGCAAGAACTTACCTTTGTTATCTCTGTTTCTACGAAGTCCATAGGGTTCACAGGGTTGACCTTGGGGTATAGGTTGGGGAACCAAATCTGGGCACCACGCAGTTAAAGCTTTCAGCTCCCATAATGCACTGGGTCCACTCTCCCTATAACCCCGCCCCCACAGCCAGAGGCACCTCAGTTTGTAAGTAGCCAAAGGCCGGAGGAGGAAAGAAAGAGAGAAAACTGGAACACTCAAGAACCATACTCACAGAAAAGGAGACAGGAAACCGGTGACCAGTAACACAGCCCAAATGAAAACAGGTGCGTCAGGGCGGGCGCCCTGTGGACCCGATGGACTTCGTAGAAACAGAGATAACAAAAGGTAAGTTCTTACCATATCTCTTGTTTTCTACTTCAGGGTCCATAGGGGGTCCACAGGGTTGACCTTGGGGATGTCCCAAAGCGATCTGCTGCAGATCTAGAGGTTCAACAGCTGAATTCAATTGTATTTTAACATTGGATGGCCATCGCTTCTACACCATTCAATGGAGGCGACCATCGGGAAGCCGCCATAGAATAGTGAAAGCACCACCATCACAAGAAAAATATTGATGCTGTTAAACCTTCAAACACTGATGTCCATCCCTAACGTGGTACATGCATGGCAGGGGTGGGCACCAGTGTGGGCTGTCCTGATGAGAAAACAGACTTGCATGCCTGCTAGTATAGGCCTTTATGGAACATTATACAATAGCTTGTAGTCACATGATACAAGTAAACACATAACCACCTGTGATAATACAGAGGTCACCTACCTGGGTCTCAGGAGATGTCTGCTGCTTGTAAGAGAGAAGGGAGTCACACAGATCAGTTACACAGCTGTCACATACTGTACTCTATGTATAGTGGGGTTTATATAATTACACTTGTACTAGTCTAGTAGTATCACATCCTAATAGGACACTCCCACTATATATGTGATATTTTCTCCATAAACCTTTGGAGCAACATTGCTATTCCCATCATTGGCTGCTCTTCTACTGTCATCTGTGGTCCAGCAGAGCTCAGGTAACAGATTACACTTTGCCTTATGTTCTCTTCACACAAGCACTATGGTCAGATGCTCCTCTTACCTCTGGGTGGGATGGTATAGGTCATGCTGCGTGTGCTGGCATTGTTAGTGACAGTCACTCTGTATAGCCCGGTGGCGTGCTTTGGGATGCTGAGTGACTTGTTGTAATCGCTGAGCCGGTGCCCCTTGGGTAGATCCCCTCCATCCTTGCTCCAGGTGACTGTAACGGGATGGTCCCCGGTGAATATAACATGGAGGGTGTTCTCCCCCAAATCACTGGAGCTGCAGGTTATGTTGGTGATGGTGACTGGAGCTGGGGAGAGAGGACGGGGAGAGGTCACAGATATAGGCAGTGGCGTAACTAGGGTATTTGGAGCCCAGGGCAAATTTGAAAAGGGACCCCCCGCGAGTGGCAAAAAAATGGGCGTGGTCACTTAAAAATGGGGCGTGTCAATATGACACACCCCTTTATTTTCAAACTGAACATTCCTATCCATATGCACCTTAACCCCAGTAGTACCCCTTATACAGTACCCCCAGTATGCAGTTGTGGTCCCTCTCATGCAGGCCCATAGTAGTGCCCCTTATACAGTATCCCCAGTAGTGGTCCCTCTTATACAGCCCCCAATTAGTTCCCCTTACTCAGTACCCCCAGTAGTGGCCCCCCCAAATGCAGTACCCCACGTAGTGTTCCCCCTTATGCAGTGCCCCCAGTAGCAGTCCCCATAATGCAGTGCCCCCAGTAGTGGTCCCCCTGATGCAGGCTCCCAGTAGTGACCCCCCCCCACCCTATCCAGTGGTCCCTGTAGTGGCCCTTCCTATTATTGCCCCCAGTAGTGGGCCCCCGAGTGCAGTGCCTCTAGTAATACTAGGCCCCTTTTAGAATGCCCCCAGTGGTAGTCCCCCCCCCAAGTAGTAGTCCCCAGTAGAGTAGCCCCCCCCAGTAGAGGTCCTCCCAATGGCACCCCCAGTAGATGTCCCCCCCAGTAGTAGCCAACCCCTCCCCCGTTGTGCAGATAGGTTTAAAAATAAATAAATATATATATAAAAATATACTTACCTGATTCCACGCTGCTCCTGCTCCTGTCCACGATGCCGCTCCCGCCCTCCAGTCTGCCCGGGCTGGCACGCTCAGCATTATGGGACTGACGTCATGACGTCAGTCCCATTACCCACTGCAGGAGCCGGACGGAAGTCCGGCTCTTGCAGTGGGTACTGCAGCAGTCATTGAGAGTCTATCAGACTCTCATTGGCTGCTGTTTAACACACGCATCGCTGCCAGTGCTGGCGGCGATGCGTGTGTTATGCACAGCCTGAGCCCGCCTCCTGGCGCTATTGGGCAAGCGCACAGGGGGAGGGAACGGGCTCAGGCGTGCAGCACAGGACCGGCGCTGGAAGCCTAGCGCCGGTCCTGTGCAAATGTGTAGCGTTGACCGCACTCATTGCGGTCGGCGCTACACTGGCTATCTAGGGTGGGCGGGCCGTTACCGTGGCCGGCGGCGCCCCCCCGTGCCGCCGGTCCAACGGCGCCCAGGGCACGAACCCCGCTCGCCCTGCCCTAGTTACGCCACTGGATATAGGGGTCTATTTACTAAGCAGTGTTAGGAGACAGTGTGAAAAGTGATAAGGTACCAGCCGATCAGCTCCTAACTGTCATTTTTCAAACACAGCCTGTGACATGGCAGTTAGGAGCTGATTGGCTGGCACCTTATCACTTTTCACTCTGTCTCCTAACACTGCTTAGTAAATAGACCCCTAGTTATAGCATGGTACTGAATATCAGGCATCAGCATCCTGCAGAAAAGTTATGATAAGATATATGCCTACCATCTGCTTACAGAGAAAGGATCACCTATCACCATAATGGTTTAATTAGAGGCAATTGTGATTTTTTTTGCATCTTTGAAGTTGCCGAAAACTGCAGCAATATTGTGTCGAGTTTTGCGTCCATGACGCTGGATGTAAGATATGAAGGCTGTTTCCCCAAACAGAACTGCTGATGGGTGAATTAGCCTGTGTGCTTTTACCTTATAATTACAGTAACCCAGCATGTATAGGCATCTCACATGAGTAAAGCAGGATTTAAGTAATGAAGTTTATTGCTTATAAAAGCTCTTAATGTAGTGATGTCCAGGACCGCCATCCGAAATTGTGGGGCCAAATACAAATGAGTCGTGCCGGACCCCCCTCTGTGTACCCAACCTATCCCATAACACATGGGATACAGACATGCACACCAACACAGAAGAGATACACATCATCTCGCTCAACCACCAAATTTTTGGGGGGGCACTGTCTCGTGTACCACCCATAGGCTGCGGTGTCCCATAGTGGGTGGGATGCGTGCAGCATCTATTGGCTGGACAGAGCGAATGAGGGTATGCTTTGCTGAAGTGAGCTGCACTTACAATTGTTTTTCACAAGGGTGCAGTATATATTGTGTATTATTATTGTATATTAGGGACAGAGACAGTAAAGTGACTGCAAGCTTACCTGACAGATAAAAGTGTGAGCTACACTCCAGAAAAGGAGTTTTTTTTACATTAAAAAATAAATAAAATTTAAGACCCCCGTCACCCGACCCAATAATAATAAATGTGGCAAAAAATGTTTTTATGGTTTAAAAAAAATATTAAGTCTTTTATATAATTCAACTTAGATATTTAAAGGGAATCCTGTTTTTATGAGAGGCAGCGTATATTACTGTACTTACTGGGTGTTGTGGCCCCAGCAGTTGCACCCAAAATAATAAAAGTGTGGGGGGGGGGAAACCATTTTTTGGGGTTTTATATTTCATGTCAATCGATTCTTGTGGCAATCAGCTGTTTGTACTGCCTCGGCCCAAAATCTTCTGTCAGAACTTAGACTTAGAATGTAAACATGTGTCATCCTTGTAGCATCATCGGTGAGTGCGATTAAGTAACGTTTCCCACTCCTGGATTCTCCCTCCATTGGTACACACACACATATCTGTATGCACTGATTGCAACAGGGCGCTAGATGCAAACTAGGGAAAGGTGCAACGTGTTTGCTTGCCCTTTACACAGCTTTCACATGCTGGTCTTACAGGATTGTCCACCGACATCTCAGTCACCATGCCATTAGCTTATGTATATTGTCATAACCTAGGTATCCTAGTCTCCTGTGCCACATTCAGTGCCAGATTAAGGTCTGCATGGGCCTGGAGCTGAACTTCATGAAGGGCCTATTGTGTGCCGCTGCAGGTATGACCAGCATTGGCAACTGTCTTGAACCACTTTATAGTGGAGCTCCTAAATAAATTGATGGAGGTTTTTTTGTAAAATGGTGAAAACTGTATGGTATGCTTTTTCTTAACCCCCTAGAATAGTTTAGATCAGGGCTCGACAAATCCCGGGGGCCAGGTCGCCATGGCTACCAGATTTTGCTGCCTGGCTACTAGATTTTGCAGTGAGGGAGAAAGCAGATCCTCATCAACTCTGGCGGAGATTCGTGCCTATAGTATTGCGGTGTTCATATCATGCACAGGAGTGCATGTGCTGAGTGTCGCCTGCGGTGACTGCTGTGCCTCTGTCCGTCCCGGCCTGCGCTGATGACTCCTCTCCATCTTGGCCTGCTCTGATCCCTGCGGTCTGTCCCAGTCTATGCTGATCTTCCTGTACGTCCCGGCTGTCTACTGTCTCCTATCTCCGGCTGCATAGAGCTCTCCGGTAGTAGGGTCTACGGTGTGACCACGATGGGAAGGGGGTTTTGTTGTACTTTCTGGCACCATTATTTGATGTGAAATGTGGTGTGTTATTACTGGAGGGTGGGGGGGGGGTGGAGCAGGGGAGCTGTGCAGAGCAATGAGGGGGCCTCCATTTTACTGCATCCATTCAACTGTGACCATTTTGTGGACTAGTATAGTGTGTATAACAATTGCATAGCACACAGAGCTGTGCTCCTCACTCCTGTAATTTTTTTTGAGGGGACTGTGGTCTGGCTCCTACACTTTCATCCTGGCTCCTAGATTTTAGAAAAATTTGTCAAGCCCTGATTTAGATTAATAAGAAAAGAACAAAAAATTCTTAAAATTGTTCACTGCAAATTACCATATTTATGTACGTTTTCATCCCACATTCGTAACCACTGTAGTAAAATAATTAGTGAACTGCCTTCTTAGGTGTTGCCTTTTAATAAAAAAAAAACAATGGCAATACTGGACCAGGACAGTAAGGGTTAACTTTGACAGAGGACGATTTGGTGCATCCCCACTCTGGCAAGAAACTTAAATCAATTACATCCTTATCTGCAGTAGTAGTTACATGATCTATTTTATTAGCTATCCAAAAGGATTCCTCTACATCGGTGTGTGTAAATATACAGAGAATATATATATATATATATATATATATATATATTATATATAGTTAGATAGATAATGCAAATAACAGTGCAGTGACTGCCATATAATATAGAGAGCATCGCAGTGGTCACAGATAATACTGAGAACATCTCAGTTACTGACATATAATACAGAGAACATTGCAGAGACTGCCATATAGTACAGAGGACATCACATTGACCTCCATATAATGCAGAGGACACGACAGTGACTCTCATAGAGTACAGAGAACATCACAGTGACCTCCATATAATGCAGAGAACATCACAGTGACTGCCATATAATATAGAAAGCATTGCAGTGACCAACATAATATGTAGAAAACATTGTCGTGACTGCCATATAATACATAGAGCATTGCAGTGACTGACATATAAGATCGTGACTGCCATACAATACAGAGCATCGGTGCCTGCCATAATACACCAAGCATTCAAGTGACCACTACAAAGAACATAGCAGTGACCACAATATAACATAAAGAGCATTGCAGTGAGTGCCATATAATACAGTGAACATTGCAGTGAGTGCCATATAATACAGAGAACATTGCAGTGAGTGCCATATAATACAGAGAACATTGCAGTGAGTGCCATATAATACAGAGAACATTGCAGTGAGTTCCATATAATACAGAGAACATTGCAGTGAGTGCCATATAATACAGAGAACATTGCAATGAGTGCCATATGAAACAGAGAGCGTCTCAGTGACCAACAGATAATACAGAGATCATTACAGTGACGTCATATTATACAGAGAGCACCGCAGTAAGTGCCATATAATACAGGGGGATGTCTCAACCCTAACACTGTAATCCCGGTAAGGGATTTAACATAGGGCGTCAAATTACCAACGCCTATGTTAGTCCCAATGCCGGAACGCCGAGAGGACGCTGGACCAATCGTTCTCTGCCGGGGGTAAGTATACACGTAGCCGGGGATGGGGGGGTTAGGTTTAGGGACTCCCGGGGGAACTTAGGGCTAGGCACCCCCCCCGGGGAAGGCTAGGGGCCAGGGGAAGGGAGGGTCAGGTTTAGGCACTGGGGGAAGGTTAGGGTTAGACACCCCCAAGTGAGGGTTAGGATTAGGGTGCAGGGAGGGGGGCTAGGTTTAGGCACTGGGAGGGAGGTTAGGGTTAGGCACCCCTAAGGGAGGGTTAGGGGAGGGAGAGGGGTAGAGATAGTATACTTACCTGCACTGTTGGGATCTTCACCCATCGGGCTGCCGGTGTCGGGATTTGAACCGCCGGGCTCACGTCCGGCGGTCATACATACTTGTTCCAATACAGGGCATCATGATAGATATACTACACTAAGCATAAGTGACCGCCATACACTTTACAAAAAAAACCATTGCAGTGAGTGCCATATAATACAGAGAACTCCAAAGGCCACCACAAAATACAGAGGACACCACAGCCACAGACTATGGCCCCTGAAATATGGGATAAACCAGATAACAAGTTGTTGGCAGATAGAGGTCTATAATACAGCACAGCCCCACAGCTGCCTAACGCCTCCATCCGTCACTACTGCCGCCCTCTATACTGTGTGCACCGCAGCTAGTGTGTCAACACAGACACACTGAGCCTGCGGCTGTGCTGTAGTAAAGCAGAGCCAAGGCAGGAGGCCGACATAGATACACATACAAACACACATATATATATTATATATATATATATATATATATATATCAGAGCCGTAACTAGACATTTTGGAGCCCTGTGCCAAAAGGAGCAGTGCCGCCCACACCCCCTAATTTTTCAAATAGGGACGTAAGATAATGCCCCTGAAAAAGGGCCATGGCCTCATGGGGAAAGGCCAGGGAAGAGATAGGGGAGGCCAGCAGATGCTGGGGGTAAAAGAAGAGGAGGCTAAAAGTAAGAATTATAATAAACAGGAAAATTGACAGGCCCAAACAGCGCCCCCTGCCCTGCAGTGCCCTGTACCCTGTGTTGTACCTACCCTAGTTACGGCCCCGAGAGAATATATATATAAATATATGTATCTATATAAACACACACACACAAACCACTCGGACCAGCACTCAATACTTCTCAATTGTGACAATGACATGGGTGCTCACACTTTTGTTATCCTGACGAAGGGGCCGCAGGGGCCTTGAAACATTGAAACAGAAATATTACTTTGTACCAAATCCTGGAGTGACGCACTGTGTTCTGCCACATACCGTGGCTCTGCATACTAACCGAATATATAATATATATATATATATATATATATATACAGAGAGAGAGAGAGGCATATAATTACTCTATATATACACATTATCTCTCTTTCTCTCTCTATACAGAGCAGAGGTGTGGCACTCTTAAGGTGCCCATACACGGTGCGATATAGCAGCCGACCCGAATGATTGGTTTGATATCGCTGCTATATCGTACCATGTGTGGGTATGATATCGGCCAGAGCGCGCTCTCGTGGGGTCGTACATCGCACCCCCAGATCTTACTGCAAGTTCAATTGATCTGGAGATGCGATGTACGATCCCACACAGCGCTATGCGGGTGGGGGAGGGGGGTGCCGGCATATGGGGCGGTCAGCAACCCGATCACAGCGTGTGTGGGGACCATCCAATATGTCGGACGTCGGATCCCCCATCGCATCGCAAGGTGCATATTGCACCGTTTATGGGGGCCTTTAGCTTAAACATTTTCTGAGACTGGATGCAGTATCAGTGTGACTCAATGACTGAAATGTTGATAATGCATTCAGTCTCAGAAAATGTTTATTTAAGCTAAAGGCTGGTACACACTAGACGATGCCAGGAGCATTCGACAGCATGGGCCCCGCTAACAATATAGCCTGTCGGACCTGCATGCAGGTCCGACAAGCAATGTCGCTGACAACGCACGGGAGCGCACGTCATCAACGACATAGCTGGTACACGCTGGTTGATGCGGACGATATGTTGGCCCGATCCGCCGGATCGGGCAAAATATCGTCTAGTGTGCACCCGGCATTAGAGTGCCCCAACTCTGCTATGTAGATTTTTCTGACTGTGAGGACTAGGGGGGTCATTCAGACCCACTCGCAAGCGGCAGTACGCTCGCAAGTGGGTCGATGTTCCCCACTGCGCATGCGCATGACGGAGGGAGCTCCGTCGTGCGCATGCGCAAGACCCGGACTGCGACAGCCAAGCTGTCGCTCCGGGTCTCGCACCAAAGGGGGCGTGCTGTCGATGGTGACTGACAGCACGCCCCCTTTGGTGGGCATGCCTGCCAGACAGAGGCGTTCCCATGGGAACGCCTACAGTCTGAAGCCGGCCCCACTGACATCACTAGTGATGTCAGTGGGAGTGATTTTGGCTCTGATAGAGCCAAAATCACTCCAGGGCTTGTGGCTGGGAAACCCTACCGCAGGGTTTCCGTCGCAAGTCCGATGGTCGCGATGGTCAAGACCATCGCGACCATCTTTTTGAACACTCGTATATGCTGTGGGCGGTGACCCACAGCTATACGAGCGTCCAGGAGGACGCTCCATTTTAATGGAGGAGGGCCTTGATTCAGAGCGAGCGCTCTGGTCAGAGCGTCCGGCTCTGAATCAGGGCCTAGGTTCTTTATTGTTGGTAGTGCCAGACAATGGGAAAAAAAAATAATATATATATATATATATACACACATACATAGGTGCCAGCCAGTATACCTACCTGTGGGTTGCTTGCTCCTAATGGCTGGTGACAGCTCCCTCCCTCCTGTGCAGGGCTGACATCTCATAATTTCTATGCCAGCAGTCAGCTCAATCAATGGAGGTGGGTGGGGATGAATGGACCGTGCTTCAGATGAAAGGGGACATAACTGCAGATGCAGATGGGACCCCTAGCACGAATTGGGGGCGGAGCTTCGGCCGGTATGGGGGCGGAGCTTTGGCCGGTATGGGGGCGGAGCTTCGGCCGGTATGGGGGCGGAGCTTAACACTGCAAGGAGACCCTGTAAGGAGAGGATACTCGGATAACACAGGGGCGGGGCTTCAGACAGTCTGGGGGTGGAGCCTCGAATGACGGAGCTTCGGATTGCCGATGTGAGGTGGGTAGAGAGGGGGTGACTGGCCGGGGGTAGAGAGGGGGTGACTGGCCGGGGCCTGGGGCTTCCCTCCACTGCAGTGCAGACAGCGGTGACAGGGATTTTTTTTTTTAAATTCCCTTTCAAAACTGACTGCACTGCAATGGATCCTGTGGGCCTATTTTCAAGGTGGGCCTGGAGCTGTAGCTCCACCCGCCCCATTAGTAATCCGGCCCTGGCCACATTAAATTATTATACCATTTTCTGTCCCTCCACACCTATTCCATGTAAGCCCTCCCTCGTACACTGAGGGGTAAATTTACTAAAGTGCAGGTTTTTAGAAGTGGAGATGTTGCCAATAGCAACCAATTAGATTCTACTTAACATGTATCTAACACCTTTTAGAAGATAATAACTAGACTCTGATTGGTTGCTATGGGCAGCATCTCCACTTCTGAAAACCCGCACTTTAGTGCATCAGGGCTGAAACTAGGATTTTTGTCACAAGGCAGTAGTTTGCATCCAACTGTACAGAAGGCCCAGAATATTTCTGTACATATGTGTGGTAGTGCATGTTACAAGGGTATTTGGCTTGAGTCATATGGTGGGTTGATGCATATGACCGGTTAGTAAATATCTGGAAATAATATTGTATATTACAAAATAATATCACTATTCTATCATATACACATATTAATATGAACACGTACCATATAATGTGAGGTCGAAACATTTGTAACAAATTTCATGGTCTGCAAAGGTAACTCTGACACGGTAGATCCCAGCATCCTCCCTCCTCAGTTCCTGAATATGTAGCTTAGTTCCATCATCGGATGTCTGCAGACGGTTTCTAAAATCCAGATTGTAGTCAGTCCAGTTCTGGTTGAACTTCGCAATTATTAACGTTTTTTCTTGGGTTTGAAAATACCAGACAACCTCTGCGATGCTCTGCGACAGGGTCGGGCATATGGGGAATTCTATAGGATGGTTCAGGAGACCGATCGAATGCTGCACTTCATTTGCTTCACCTGTATACAACGGAGTACAAAGCATTAAAAAATGTGGGCGTATTGTCTTGTCAAACACTTTCTTTTTGAACATACGCTGGATGCGGTGTAAGTGGGAGATGGAAGAGAAATCAACCAAACATAAAAATGGACTAAAAGTAAATGAATTAAACACATGAGAAAAAGAAGAATTCACCTGATACAGCAAGGATCGCAATTGCAAAGCTGCACGCATATGGGGTGCACACTGGCAGCTTTGCAATGCGATCCTTGCAATCATGCAAATGCAGCAGAAGGTGTATGACACCCCCTGTATGACACTCCCTGCTGCATTTGCGATCCCTCCATCGCAGTGCAGAAGTCACCATCGCAACAATTGGTGGTCGATGGTTGCGATGGTGGATGGCACCGAGCAGTGGGCCAGCTGAGCAAGCCTCAGCTTACTGAGGCTGGCCGGCTTGTGAGCCCAGCAGACTGCGTACGTCCACGCAGTCTCTGAACTTAGCACTCCCAGAAAACGGGGCGCACTTCCGGGAAAGCCGGTCGCCCCCGCACCGCCCCTTAAATGCCTCTGCCTGTCAATCAAGCAGAGGCATTCAAGGGCTAGCGTGTGTGTTAGCACACTAACAGAATCTACGTTCAGCTGAATTAGCCCCTTAAGCTCCGCAAAACATGTTTATCTTTGGTGCCTAGATTGGCCGCCCAACACGTATCAAAGTGCAGGCCTACTCTTTGCTCTCCTAAAATGCCTCCACAAACTAGAAGTCCACCTAGATAGTCTGAGGGTCAGACTAATCTGTAGGTGCGCGCTGTTTTAGTGTGTAATTATCCCTTCAAAGTCCGTCTCTGTCCCAATTTAAAATAGCCCCTTTATTATAGAAGATCAAAATCATCTTTGTTGCTTTAAGTCTTGATTTACACAGGTGTGTCTAGTAAGATTTTGGTGAATTTAACCTTTTTGTATTGATTCATCAAAATGGTCTCACAATCGTCCCATGGCTGGTCCAGGCTTCTCTAATTGAGAATATAATAAATGAATGGTTCTCAAAGCCAGTCCTCAAGTTCTCCCAATAGATCATGTTTTGTGGATTTCTTTTGTCATGCGCAGGTCTCCTCCAGTACCCCATGGACCCAGCTCACAAAGCAGCATGTCACTGGAAAAGGGAGAGACTGTGACACTCTTCCCAGCATTCCATGAGGTGAGGTCCCCACTACCCGGGCCTATCCAGTGCCAGAGCAGCGAACCCTGCTGGCAGTCACTCCACCGCCGGCCGGGAACGGAGGGCAAGAGAGGCCACACTCTAAAGCACAGAGAACAAATCTGGATCAGACACACAGGACAGCTGGTGGAACCTAAGTGCAGTGCACCCCTGGTGAGCAAATTCTATTTCCCTGTTTCAAGCCAGTGTAGTGAACCCAGCACAAGGTACAGAGGAAGTAGCGCCTCAGTCGGTGCCCAGGATATCCCAGACCCAGGGATCTATTAATGCAGCAGTGAGAAGCCCTTATTACTCATCCACATGATAACAGGGCTTTTCACTGCTTTGTTTTATTCACAGAAGGGGTTACCGTGAGGAGATCTCAGATTCTCCAGTGGTGTAAATATCGCTAACCCCATACACCAATATGGGGAAAGTGTTTCAGAGAAGAACAGAATGCTGCTCTTTCTCTAAGAAATGTGCCATCTGTGGATGAAGTAATGGGCATCAATGCAGGAGAAGATCAGTGGAGAGTGCTGTCATCCTGCCTCTTCCCCGTCCTCTCCGCCCCCTTCAGTTACAGCGCCCAATCAGAAGTGTCCTACAGAGTGGGAAGGGATTGGATGTACAGCAATAGAAAGTCCCAGCGCTGTTATGCTAAGGGCGCTTGGGAGTCCAGGAGCACCCAACATCCCTCCATGGGCCTAACCGGGGTAGAGGACAGAAGCTACAGGATGTGTCCTTTCTAGGCTGTCAGCATTTAACGGGCAGACAGTCAGCCTGGGGCAGGGGGCCTTTGGGAGGCATTGACAAATAATCTGTTGGATAGGGCTGCTCTGCTTAGTCTCCGGCCTCTGCTGTGGGAGACTACAGAGCCTATGATTCAATCAGCTGTAGCGAGGCCACTAACCAGGCCATCCTCCGGCCTCTGCTGTGGGAGGCTACAGAGCCTATGGTCCAATCAGCTGTAGCGAGGCCAATGGCCAGGGCATCCATCTACACTGTACATGTGCAATGGTGATTATGGATAGCAATTACTTTCATTCACAGGTATTGGCGCATCGCTGGGACTGGCTTGACCGCTTCAGATTGTTGAAGAGTATGGGGGGGTTTTATCAAAGCTTGGAGAGAGATAAAGTGGTTAGAGATAAAGGGTGGGACATATCATGCATCGCATATTGCATGCTGTACATCCTGTAAATTATCGCATGCATAGCGGTGTTTATTAATGATGTATGTATCTATGAATCAATGTGTATAAAATGCAAATGTCAGCTCGTCCAATAAGAGCAGTCCTATACGTTGTGAGGACTTCTAGGTTTATGAGCCGGTAGTTCCCCTGTGCTTGTGCAAGCCACGGATCTCTCTCAGGGGAATTCTATGTAATACCTCTTTTCCACCAAAAACCCAGGTCCGACCTGGGTTTTTGGACATGGTTCCAACCCTGGTCAGACCCAGGTCAGACCCATTTACACTGCACCTTTGATCTGGGTTACTCCCAGGTCAGCCCTGTTCACACTGAACTCAGGTCTGCCCTGCTAAATCTGTGAGGTCATAAAAAGTGGGAGGTGAATGCTCCACAACCACCAATCCGCTCATTTTAGGCATGACCCAGGTCAGATAACCCGGGTTGCACCGTTTACACTGCACCATTACCTGGGTCCATCCTGGGTCCAACCCTGGTAGCTACCTGGGTTGGATTGCAGGGTCACTTGACCCAGGTTATTTTTCAGGGACCCTTTTACACTGAGCTGCGACCTGGGTAGACCCAGCAAAAACCCAGGTTTTTGCTCTGGTGTAAAAGGGGTATTAAAGAAGCCCATAACCTATTGGGAATCAGCTCTGGTGTATACGTCACATCGCAGCCCCATAGCATGCAATGCCAGCAGTCTGCAGCGGATATCTCCGATATACGCTATGGGCCACTTTTATGCACATGGGGTTTTGCGGCAATCCTCTGAAAACTGCAGTTTTTGGTGGTTTGACTGCATTTATAGGGTTGATACATCCCGCCCAAAGTACCAATCAGCTTCTAACTGTCACTTTACAGGCTGTGTTTGAAAAATAAGGAGCTGATTGGTCGGTCATTTATCTCTCTCCAAGCTTTGATAAATCTCCCCCTATAACCGTATCTCCCAAAACAAAGATTTTACATCAGTATGTGAATACTTTATTAAGAGAGCCCTCAGTTAATTGTCTATCGATGCGGAGAGTTCCCTAACTGGCTGGTGCTGCAGGGCAGGGGTGTAGCAAGGGCGGTGCCAATGCTGTGAGCTATACAAGGGGGGGGGGCAACCTCCACTGAGTGGCAGTGATCATTCGCCAGTGGAATGCTACAAAAATGATATAACCCATGCTGTCGGGATTGCCCCCAATATTGTGCTAGACTGGCCATACATTTATTACCATAGGAGGGCAGCTCTAGCTGTACACAGGCTACGTCCCCTTACTTCTGCTCCTCCTGCACTGGAACTAGGAGCATGGTGAGTAGTGAGGACCTCGCAATGCCTGATGCTTTCATATGGACACACTGTTTCCTCTCAGTTATAGCCCTGTTATATTCTCCTCTTATACAGCTTTCACACAGAATGTGTGAAATATCTTTTAACCGGCATTTAAATGTCAGGTGTGTTTTCCCGGTTAAAGACTTACCCCTCCCTTTCACAGTGAAAACAAAATTACAGGGTAAAGCACTTTTACCCGGTAATTTACAGATCGACATTGGGGTTTTTTCCGTGTGAAAGGATCAAACTGGGTTAAAATTGCTGCGTCTCCATCCCTGCTTTTTACCAGGGTTGGAGACCTGGCAATTTCGACCCGGGTTGACCCTTTCACACAGAAAAAAAAGTATCAGTGTTTATCTGCAAATTACTGGGTAAAAGTGTTTTACCTGGTAGTTTCGTTTTCTGTGTGAAAGGGGTATTAGTGTCATCTCCCTGTGTTCTGTCCTATTATTATATTAGTGCATCCGGGGCTCCCCCCCTCCACATACTGTCCCCCATACATACACTACCCCAACACTGGGCCAACTCCTCATAATGCCCCCAGTCCTCACAATGCCTCAACACTGCTCGCACAACACCGTGCCTCCTCCAAATACCACACCCCCTTCCACATACTGCCCCTTCCTCCAATTACTGCCCCATTTCACTTATCCACCCATACACTGCCCCATTTACCCTAATGCCCTAGTACTTCCCCAGTATCGCACCCTCAGGGCCTGATTCAGTGGTGCAAGCTATTTTTGCGCATTGCTGGCACTGGAATCCCGACACCAGTCATAAACCCGGCGCCAGCATCCTGACCGCTGACATCCTGACGGTAAGTTTTAGGGTTAGGGGGAGGGTTATGTTTAGGGTTAGGCACTAGGGGGAGGGTAAAGGTTAGGCGGCGGGGGGAGGGGGAGGTTTAGGGGCAGGGTTAGTGTTAGTACACTTACCTCCAGGTGTCCGTATTCTCACCTAGGTGGGATTCAGGCATCGGGATCCTTAGCACCGGTAACCCGTACCCAACCTGTCTCTAGAAGTATTGGTATAGGGCCCCTTCTAAATGTTGCAATGGTGCCCACATAGTTCTAGTTACACCTCTGAGGTGAATTCATGTATATGGCTGGGTCAGTGATTATCCCACACTTTTTTCCACAGACAGACACCCTCAAAACATGAACCATTGGGGGTTCAAAATAACAACCTTCATCCAACCATCAGCCTTGTACACCATGCTCGCTATTATATTGCGTTCCAACAGAGCTAAAATCTGACTTTATGAAGTTCTTTCTGAAAGAGAACACTGCCGCCCCCATCTTGGTGGGAGTGATAGCAGGCACCGTTGGATGGGGAACGTACATCCCTATGGGCGTATATATATATATTTATATAGACTGGGTGCAGGGCGTGTGGTTCACGCGAGTTCCTGGATCCTGGGACACCGATAGACCCCTAAATCCTAGCATTCAGGATAATAGTCCCCATACATGTCTGTGTATGTTATACATTTATAATCCACTTACCTGAAGTACACACGGGTTCTGTTCTCTTTTCTCCTGTAAGTGCAGAAATATCACTGTGAATTTTTTAGAAGGAATGCTAAAATAAAAATCAAGTAAATTAAATTCACTTAAAATCAGTAACTGAACAAAGTAGCTACCTATCTACATGCTGAATAAATGATCATAACAACTTACTGTGAAAACCGACGCAGAAACTGGAATGATGAGTCTCCGTTACAGGTGACCAGAGCCTAATGCAGATTCCGCTCAGTTTTCACATAAATTACTCTACCCAAACACCCCCCACTATACATGTACATAACAGGCTTGCCTACTCTCCGGATTTGTCCGGGAGCCTCCCGAATATTGGGTGCCACTCTCCCGCCACCCGGAAAGGCAGGCAAGCCCCCCGCTGTATGCATACATTCAGCTCCCTCCCGGAAGGAGGTATACTGGGAAAATATTGTTTATATAGTGCGCCACCTCATTCAAAAAACATACAGTTCACAAGGGTGATTGCCGTTCCCTGTTAAGTAATCCAAAAAACTGCTCTAAGAGAAAAAAAAAAAAAAGTACAGCGCCTATACTCCAGTATATAAACACAACAATCAGCTCACAATTTCAAATGTTTAATATAATAATAAATATAATATTAATCACTATAAAAGAAGATAGTCTGTCTAATCATTAAAAAACATATTTGTAAAACAGAATATACATCAATGTTAGATAATGTACATAATACGGTTACAATAAAATGCAATATATGAGATAATCTTGATTGACCAAAATCTGCTGTATCTCATATATTGCATTTGATTGTACCTGTATTATGTACATTATGTAACATTGATTAATATTCTGTTTAACAAATATGTTTTTAATGAATAGAGACTCTTTTACAGTGATTAATATTAAACTAAATCAAACTGATATGAAAGCACTAGTGATTAATTAAACATTTAATTTCCAATTCACAATAATACACTATATATAATGTATTATTGTGAATTGGATATTAAGGGGTACATTTACTAAGAAGGGAGTTCTATTTAAGAAGTGATGTTGCCCATAGCAACCAGATTCTACTACTCATTTATCTAGCACCTTCTAGAAGATAATACCTGGAATCTGATTGGTTGCTATGGGCAACATCACTTCTTAGTAGAACTTCCATCTTAGTAAAGTTACCCCTAGATGTCTAATCGCTAGAGTTTTCATATCATAGTTTATTTTGGATTTCCTATTGTAGGCAGAGCACCCGCATTTTTTGAGAGCTGCAGGCGGGTGGTAGCATACTGATAGGCACCAGGAATTTTCTTTGTGTATTTGATATTAAACTAACATTTAAAATTGTGAGCTGATTTTATAAGTTGTGTTTATATATTGGAGTATAGGCGCTCTACTCTTTTACTTATCCAGAAAATATAGCTACTATGTTTTACAGTGTCAGCTGGTGAGGCCCCTAATTGTCTCTCCCTCTTCTCCTGCAAGGACTCCTAATCCCTTCCTGGTTTTAATCTGGGTTCCCCTTAACATACCGAGGGTCTATTTTATCATTGGTGGGTTTGTGCTGTTTTGCTGCATATCACAGTGATGCAGAACAGTTTCTGAGAAATAGATCAAGCAGAGTATTTATCGCCCTAAAATGACAACCTAAAGCTGCCATTAAAGGGTTCATGTAAAATGTGCGCTCCCCAAGAACACGCATTGAGATTTGACCCAGAGATAGGGCTGGAGCCACCATTATGCAGCTGCCTAGGGGCGCTGGCCACTGGAGGGCGCCGCACGCCACCTCCCCAGCTTTGCTGGTTCCCATTGCCAGGTAAGGGTTACGCTATCTCAAGATGAATTAAGCAACTTCACAGTCTATATAGAGTTTACTCTGTAGATTCCCTCTTGATAAATAGGAAGAAGCAGTGACAATTCTTTTATCCAGAAAATTAAAGGGGCTATCACTCCAGGGGGGCCCACACCACACACCCATATTATATCTACCTCTTCAGAGTCCCATTTCGGCTCTGGCTGCAAACAGAAATCACTGGGAAAATGGCAAAGCGGCCATTTTCCCGGAGACTTACACATGTGCAATAGAGAAATTTTCGGGAACATAGCGTGGATGCCAGGTTCCTGAAGACCTGCACATGCGCAGTATTCTCTGGCACAAATCCATAGTCTACAGTACTGCTGGAGAGAGGGCAGAGCCGGCCCTAGGCATAGGCAACATAGGCAAATGCCTAGAGGCATCTGAAAATGCCTAGAGGCTGGGGGGGAGGTTTGGGGCATCTGGATGGTGGCTCTGGCTACCCTGCAGCGGACAGCAACTAAAGTGGTCCGGGGGAGCTAGCGGCGGTACAGTCAGTGCATGGCACCAGCGCACACCGCTATGAAGGGGCTCGCAGCCTGCCGCACTAGACAGGTACTAATAATGAGTCATACTGACTCATAGTATGCTGACAGCCGCGGGCTGTAATGAAGAGGGAGAAGGTGGTGGTCCGGCCGCTCCACTCACCTCTGTTCATCTCTCCTTCGGCACTGCCTCTCTGTGTACAGCCTCTCCTCCTGCAGTTGCTGCCGGGTACTTGTTTTTTTTCTAACTGTCCCCGCCTGTCCTGCATTACCTGTCAGCCTGCCTGTCCTGCATTACCTGCTCCTCGGTAAATATCTCTAGTACCAACAGTACCATAACTGCAATGCCCTGTGGGCAGGGAGATGGGAGGGGTTGAATATTTTCATCTGTGGGGCAGTGATTTATTTCCTGTGTGGGGGCAATGTATATGATTTATTTCCTGTGTGGGGGCAATGTATATAATTTTTTTCCTGTGTGGGGGCAATGTATATGAATTTTTCTGTTTGGGGCCAATGTATATGACTTTTTTCCTGTGGGGGCAATGCATATGATTTTTTTCCTGTGTGGGGGCAATGCATATGATTTTTTTCCTGTGTGGGGGCAATGCATATGATTTTTTTCCTGTGTGGGGGCAATGCATATGATTTTTTTCCTGTGTGGGGGCAATGCATATGATTTTTTTCCTGTGTGGGGGCAATGTATATGATTTTTTTCCTGTGTGGGGGCAATGTATATGATTTTTTTCCTGTGTGGGGGCAATGCATATGATTTTTTTCCTGTGTGGGGGCAATGTATATGATTTTTTTCCTGTGGTGCAATGTATATAATTTTTCCCTGTTTGGGGCAGTGTGTTTTTTCCTGTGGGGGCGATGTATTTGCCAGCCACCAAGCACAGGAAGGACTAGGAGCCTAGAAACAACTGCAGGGGCGGACGCACGGCAGCTGCATTCTCGTATGTGCTTCAGCAATCAGCTTCACAGGTAGCATGGCAGCTCTCAAGAGACAATTTTTGACTTATGCTGGGTAAACACTAGACTATATGTCACTGACGATGTGTGCTCCCGCTCATTGTCAGTAACTCGCCCATCAGACCTGCATCTATGTCCGACAGGTGATATCGCCAGCAGGGGCCATGCTGCCAACTGCAGCATGGCTCCCGCTGTTGCTGCCAGCATCGACAAGAGTTTATCCGCTTGCCAATGCTGGCACCCCACTGGGATCCGCCGCATGCGACATCAGTGCTGGGTACACATCGCTAAGTGTGTACCCAGTGCAAGTCAGCTCAGCATCAGTGAGGGGTGTTGAGCTGACTGCTTTGAGAGGTGCTGTGTGCTGGCCGGTGTGAGGGGTGATGAGTTCTGCTGCTGTGATCTGTGCTGCTGGGTGAGGGGCGCTGTGCTGGCTGAGGATTGCTGTGGGCGAATGTGTTGCTGGCTGCTGCTGTGATCTGCACTGCTGGGAGAAGGGTGCTGGGTCAGAGACGGACCTCATGGCCGTGCTAGGGGGCACCAGCCTAAATTTTGCCTAGGGCATCAAATTGGTTAGGGCCGGCTCTGAGAGAGGGGGCCAGCACACAGCCTGCACACGTGCCCCCACCTCTCTTAAACCGCCCCTATCATCACTGCTTGATAGATAGACCCCTGAAGCTTTTAATTGTGAGCACTGACTACATGAACCCTATACCGCTCTCCGTGTATAGGTATTCTGATAATCGATGTAGGACAGGACATCCATTGTGCTATTACCAGTGTTGCCAACCTTTGTAAATAGGTTTTATAGCAGATAGCAGTACACAGAGTACAAGGGCGGTACAGGGAGCTGAAAGCGGTTTTTAGTTTTACAAGATGCCATAATTCCGGAAGACATATAGATATAGATAGTTCCTCACAATCACCACTTCCCACGTTGTCTCTCCACACTCAGGGCCTGATTCAGACCCAGTCGCAAGCGCTGAGTGCTCGCAACTGGGTCGATGGTGGCCCACAGTGCATGCGCACGACGGAGCTGGCTCCGTCGTGCCCATGCGTGAGACCCGGCTAGCGACGGGCAATCCGTCGCTCCGGGTCTCGCACCAAAGGGGGCGAGCTGTCGATGTTGAGTGACAGCTCGCCCCCTTTGATGGGCGTGCCGGGGGCGTGGCTGCCCAAACTGAGGCGTTCCCATGAGAACACCTGCTGTTTGGGGGTGGCCCCACTGACATCACAAGTGATGTCAGTGGGAGAGCTTTCAGCTCTGTTAGAACCGAAAGCTCTCTGGGGCTTACGGCAACGAGACCCTACCACAAGGGTCTCGTCGCAAGCCCGATAGTCGCAATGGTCTTGACCAGCGCGACCATCATCATGGCCGCTCGCTATAGCTGTGGGATTAAAGGTCCGCGCATGCGCCGACCGGTCGCCGCTGCTACCCCCGATCACCAGTCCCTGGAGTCAGGTTAGTAATTTTTTTTGTTATTATTTTTTTTTTACAGTGATCAGCTTGCGGTCTGTTCAGACCACACAGCTGATTACTGGGACCGACTCCCGGCTCTGCTCTCAGAGTGGGAGCCCGGTAACCGGGGGAAAGTCTGGATAACGCCACCTCCAGGTGGCGTTATTATCACAGGGCTTTCCCCGATATTTTTTGTAACTGTGGTCGGATCACATTTCCCATTACAATTATGGGAAATGCGATCTGCTTTACTAAAAATAAGTGATACTGGGGGTTGGAGTCGAATATTACTAATTCTACTCCAATTGCCCTGTAATAACTACAGGTGAAACTAAAATAATGTGAAAAGGGTGTGAAAACACCCTTTTTCACTTTATTTTAGTAAAAATAATGTTAATAAACAGAGCCCACTGTCCTTATCCGTATGACTACAGGTGCTGGTTTATGAAGTGTATTTCTGGAGGAGTGTGGTAAGGTGGACCCTGTGATCAATTACCTAAAGGAACTATCTTTTTGGTGTACTGCAAGATTGGATTAACTTGAATGACAGTAATTCCTTTTCGGTGCTGAGATTATTTATAAAAGAATTTTGTAAGACTATTTTTGCAACAAGCGGGTCGATGGTGGCCCAGTGCACATGCGTGCGCAAGCCCCGTAGTTAGTGAGAACGATGTTGATCGACAGCTCGCCCCGGGGAGGGGGGGTGGCTGCACAAACGGAGGCGTTCTCGAAGGAACGCCTGCCGTTTGTGGTCGGCCCTACTGACATCACTCGTGATGTCAGTAGTGGACTTCCTGCTCTATTAAAGCAGGAAGTCCACTCGGCATTGCGAGTGCTGAGACCCTACCTTAGGGTCTCCTCGCAATGCCGATGGACACTCACAGCTATGCGAGCGGCCTGGAGGTGGAAATTTGAAAAAAATTCCCCGCCCTGATTCAGAGCCAGCGCTCGCAAACAGCCCTGAGTGTGGAGAGACAACGTGGGAAGTGGTGATTGTCAGGAACTATCTATATCTATATGTCTTCTGGAATTATGGCATCCTAGAACACTTGGCTATATGCAGAACATTTATACAGTTCATAAGGTTTGGATAAGCATTGAAAGTGGATTTATTTATTTTTAGAAAAAGTCAATGTCTTGTTTAAAGCCCAAGGGCTCTATTTACTACAATCCGCATATTGAATGCGGATTGTAGTGTGATATTACCGAGTGAATTCGCATTGCGAATTCAGGCAATATCACAGGGATTTGCGATAAAGCTCTGTCCCTGTGGATCCCATCCGCACTCTAGTCGCGGTATTTTCGGAAAAAATACCGCGACTAAGAGCCCGCGCATGCGCCGACCGACCACCGCTACTACCCCCCACCGACACTAAGCCCCACCCCCGGTGCTAAGCCCCGCCCCCGCAATCGCGGAACCCCGCGACCCCCCCGCGCGACCCCCACCTCCCTTCATTACACTTACCTGCATCCTCCTGGCCTCCGGGGATCTTCTCCGGGCTCCTCGATCAGGTGATCTCCCATACTGCACTGGGACCCGATCACCTGATGACCGGGCCCCATTGTACTATGGGAGACCAGCTGACCGGAGAGGGGCCATCACCGGAGGCCCGATCACCGGTCCCTGGATTCAGGTAAGGAAGAAAAAAAAATTTACATTTTTTTTTTTCTTTTTTTTACAGCAATCAGCTTGCGGTCTGCTTAGACCACATAGCTGATTACTGGTACCGGCTCCCACCTCTGCTCTTCCCGTTAGAGCAGAGTGGGAGCCCGGTAACCGGGGGAGACCCTGGATAACGCCACCTCCAGGTGGCGTTATTATCACAGGGCTTCCCCCGGTATTTTTTTACAATTTATTTTTAGTAACTTTGGTCGGATCACATTTCCCATTACAGTTATGGGAAATGCGATCTGCTTTACTAAAAATAAGTGATACTGGGGGTTGGAGTAGAATTTTACTAATTCTACTCCAATTGCCCTGTAATAACTATAGGTGATACTAAAATAATGTGAAAAGGGTGTGAAAACACAAAACACCCTTTTTCACTTTATTTTAGTAAAAATAATGTTAATAAATAGAGCCCTAAAGCAGGGAAAGGCAGCACATCCTTACACCTACTAAGTGATAGGGAGCAGGAATCTCTCTGAGGCAATCTAAACCAAATATTTAAAAACAAATGGAATAAACACCAGGTGTATCTGCAGTGTAGTAGTTATGGTAGTAATATCAATATCTGCAACATTTTATATTATTTTCTGTCTGGGTCCTGCACAATTTACTGTGTTGCGCTGCATTTAATAAGCAAACCTCAGACCATGTGAATTCACCTATGAACCGGCCACTGCGATCGTGACTGCAATCGAAGTGACTACGCAGACCGTTTATGGGTGGTGACGCGGGAGGGGGGGGGGTCAGTGAAACGCAGGCATGCCAGAGCGTTTGAGCGCATTGCAGTGGCGTGCATAAATTATCCACTGTGATGCCGTACGCAGCCTGAGGTCTCATAGCGTGCGCTGAAGTTAGCAATTTCTGAGTGAGGTCGGGGCTTGTGCAAGTGTACGTGAGGCTGCGATGGTACTCTATGGTACCGATGGCTTCGCAGTCTTGCTAAGGATTACACACAAGGATGTGTGTAAGGTAAAGTGGGCGTCCTTATGTTGTGCTGCGATCGCAATGGATTAGCATACTATCGCAGTGAGACTGCGTGCGTAATCGCTATTGCAATCGGTAGTGAATCAGGCCCTCGTTCCTCAAGGCACCCTAACAATTCAGGTTTTCAGTCTATCCATGCTGGTGCATAAATGGTATAATCAGACTGGCTGAGGGATTAATTAAGGCAACGGTGCTTAAGTATGGGTATCCTGAAAACCTGGGCTATTAGGGTGCCTTATGGACTGGGTTTGAGAACCATTGTACTAAGGGAAACGCGCAGGGACAGCAGTTGCGGTAACCACTCTCCCCGTGCGCTACATCCTCAGCATTATGTAGGAGAGTGCATTACGCTATTAGTACATAGCAACAAACCATAAAACTCAGCAGAAACTGCATCATGGGGAAGAACTCACAGGTGAGGGGAGAAGAGAGGGATAATACAATGTGTGAGTAGAGATAGGCAAGTAAGCACCCAAATACTCTGAGCAGGAAGACACAACATAAGTCAGCATTAGGACAGTACTGCGTATAGGCAGAACATAATGTCATCTCCATTATACAACCGAGGGTGTAAGACAGCAACAAACAGGATCAAATAACAGACATGTAGCTTACTCAGCTTAAGTTTACACTTGTATGGTATCATAGCCCACAGCCAGTGCAACACGTTTTACTCACCACTAACAATGTGTGCGATGGATACGTATACAAAGAGCAGTTCTGGAATCAGCATGTCCGTGGTCCTTGCTAAGTGATCCTAAGTGTCCGCAGACTTGTTCTCGCTGCTTCTCCTAGAACAGCTGTCCAAGCTTCCTGCTCACAAGAGACAACCACGCCTCCCAAAGCGCACAAGGCTGAAATCCCCTTCTCCCTGCACAGAGCCTACTCCAGTGTAATGCTTCTTATGTTACAGGACCATACAGCACAGACGGTGTAGTGGGTTCCAATCCCATCACAGCCTTAACTGTGCGTAGTTTGTATAATCTCCCTGTGCCTGCGTAGGTTTCTCCCACACTCCAATAATATACAGGTAGGTGAATTGGCTCCCAAAAAAAAAACCCTAGTGTGTATATGTGTGTGAGCATGCGGTAGGGAATATAGAGTGTAAGCTCCACTGGGGCAGGGACTGACGTGAATGGCCAAATATTCTCTGTAAAGCGCTGCGGAATATGCGTGCGCTATATAAAGAACTGGTAATCAATAAATACAGAAAATAGCCATTTTCGGAGGACACCCACAAATATTAAGTATCCCCGAGATGTATTACAGAGGACCGCATTTCCGACAGCGGCCACAACCCCCATAGATTTCTATCTGTGATGCTGCCAGATTTACCAAGCTGCTGGAGAGAGTTGGGCAATGGCCGAAATGCATGCACAGGGGTGAAGACAATGGCGTATCTATAATGGGTGCAGTGTGTGCGGGGCACACTGGCCCCCGGGTCCAGGGGGGCCCCACACTGCACCCATATTATTTTAAACTTACCTGTCCGTGGTCCCGCGTCGGGTGTCAGTGCTGCTCAGAACAACGTAAAATGGCCGCCGCGGCCATTTTTCCGGTGTTCTGCGCATGCGCAGTAGACTCCCGGCACACTCTAGTGCCCAGAGTCTACTAAGGCTCCAGTGGCTGGCTAGCCGCATCAGCCGGCTGCCGGCCACCGGGGAGAGAGGAGGAGGCCCTGCACGGGGAGTGCACACAGGCCCCCTCCTCTCTGAAGACGCCCCTGAGTGAAGAGACCACTGATGTGTATATCGCAGGGATGGGCCCCTGGCCCCGTGGGTGCGCAATCATCACATCCTGCAATGTAATCATGGCTGCGCTACTATTGCATCCAGATCACATTTCAAATGCGATTAATATAAATGGGCCCCTATGTGTAATGCTGGGTACACAGTATGACATGATCTATTGCCCCATAATAAAGCTTTTTGTTCTGTATACCATCTATAATACCACAGATTAGCCCTATCATGCTGTGTTCTCTTTTCCTGTATAGCAGAGGTTCTCAAACTCAGTCCTCAGGACCCCCACACAGGTCACGTTTTCCAGGTCACCCAGCAGGTGCACAGGTGTATTCATTACTCACTGACACATTTTGAAAGATCCACAGGTGGTTCTAATTATCTCACTTGCGATTGTGAGGAGACCTGGAAAACATGCACTGTTTGGGTTCCTGAGGACTGAGTTGGAGAACCTGTGCTGTATAGTATGCAGAGTAATGCAGCCCATAAAGGGTGTGGTAAAGCAGCCGATCCGATGGATTGGTGCGATATGGCTGCAAGTGAATAGGCCTGATGTCGGACTGAGCGAGCACCCATGGGGGTCGTACATCGCACCCCCTGATCTTACTGCAGGTTCAGTCGATCAGGGGATACGATGTGCAATTCCATGCAGAGCTATGCGGGTGAGGGAGGGGGAGCCGGCATATCGGGCGGTCGGTCACCCGATTGCACCGTGTGTTGGGACCGCCCGATTTGTCAGATGCTGGATCCCCAGTCGGGTTGCACGGTGCCTATCGCACCATGTATGGCCCGCTTTAGTGTTTAAATAAAAATTCTGCCATATTTTAAACATATTGCAGTAGGTGATTGGTTTCCACAGGACATCTTTTAAATAAAACACAAACCATAACAAGCAGGACCCCCATACCTCTCTGTCTGTCTATTATTACCCAGTTTTGCTCCCAATTGTAAAGCACAACTGAATATGCTGGTGCTATATCAGTAACGGTTAATAAATAGGATACAAAGGTCTGCTCACTGGTATGCTGCTTTAATATTGTTTATGCACAATAAAACTTTACAGTCATCTCTCCTCACTCGTCACTCCCTGTCATAACATTGTGTCACACTACTGTGGTTTTTCTTCACATTGTTGGGTTATTCCGTTTTGAAAAAAATAAAAATAAAATAACAGTCACAGCACATTCAAATAAATATTTCAAGTTTACATAAATCAACACACAGTAATGACTTATATGAATCCAAGATATAAAATAAAAATAAAAAAAATCACTTGTATTGAACAATACCAGGATATGCAGCCATCCATGTATCCAACAATGCCAGGATATGTAGCCACCCATGTATCCAACAATGCCAGGATATATAGCCACCCATGTATCCACTGCTGCCAGGATAGGTAGCCACCCATGTATCCAACAATGCCAGGATATGTAGCCACCCATGAATCCAACAATCCCAGGATAGGTAGCCACCCATGTATCCAACAATGCCAGGATAGGTAGCCACCCATGTATCCAACAATGCCAGGATAGGTAGCCACCCATGTATCCAATGCCAGGATATGTAGCCACCCATGTATCCAACAATGCCAGGATATGTAGCCACCCATGTATCCAACAATACCAGGATATGTAGCCACCCATGTATCCAACAATACCAGGATATGTAGCCACCCATGTATCCAACAATACCAGGATATGTAGCCACCCATGTATCCAACAATATCAGGATATGTAGCCACCCATGTATCCAACAATACCAGGATATGTAGCCACCCATGTATCCAACAATGCCAGGATATGTAGCCACTCATGTATCCACTGCTGCCAGGATAGGTAGCCACCCATGTATCCAACAATGCCAGGATAGGTAGCCACCCATGTATCCAACAATACCAGGATATGTAGCCACCCATGTATCCAACAATACCAGGATATGTAGCCACCCATGTATCCAACAATGCCAGGATATGTAGCCACCCATGTATCCAACAATACCAGGATATGTAGCCACCCATGTATCCAACAATGCCAGGATATATAGCCACCCATGTATCCAACAATGCCAGGATATGTAGCCACCCATGTTTCCAACAATACCAGGATATGTAGCTACCCATGTGTCCAAAAATACCAGGATATGTAGCCACCCATGTATCCAACGATACTTCTGGGACAGTAGACAAGTATGGTTATGTGGCACCCCACCAATACCCTGTGTTCCTACCTAGGCTGATGTGCCCTTATGAAAATGTAAAGTATTAATGTGACTCCTGCCATTGTCTAATATAGGGCATGATTTAACTGGTTTCATTAAGGTTCAGGGACTTTTGCACTTCCCCCTCAGCGGTGGTGGACATTAGGGGACCAGCGAGTACTGTAGCAGGCTCAAGGTTATGAACTACAGAAAAATGGCAGTTGGTGGCTGCGCTGTGGTGAGGTCACTGCCAGTGGGAGCAAAGCTGCGGTGTGTGTGTCACCGGGTTCCCAGTGGTATTTCCCAGTGACCGGAGGGCTTCTCCCTTAACAGGCACTCGGTGGGCTGCAGAAGAAGGTATCCAATCAGTTGGGGAGAGCAATGGCTACAGATAAAGAGGACATCTTGTCAGCCCTCAGTTATCAGCTGGAGCCAGCGTTAGTGTATGATACAGGTCGGTAGTCCTGCATTACTGTCCACACACAGCCCAAGTCCATATTAGAGAGGGACAACGCCAGAGACAGTATAACCCTTTAGCTGAACAAAGCATAGTCCCAACTATGTGCTGCTTCCCATAACAGTGTTGTTAATACCACAGAGTGAGGAGTTACTGCCGTAATGTAACAGGCAGTTCCTCTGAGAGTGTCAGAAAAGACTATAGAGAGTCAGTCATCTGATCACACAGAGCTAATAGCTCCACCTTATAGGAGGAGCCAGGACTGGGCAGTGTAATGAAAGTACCCAGTCAGTCAGTACAGAGAGGGTATAGTGTTCAGCCCTGACCAAGGAACAGCACCAGAATTTTATTAACATCTTTTGAGTCAGCAAACTTTCCAGTACCTGTAATAATATTCTCAGAGACTTCCTGGAGCACAGTACTAATGAAAGTTTGTTGCCAATGCTGGGATGTTTACAAAGTAACAAATGAGATCACATCAGTGTGTTGCAACTATTTCTATGCAAAACAAAGACACTTTAGTCCTTACTTCAGCAAAGCTTAGCAAACACAGTATGTGCTTATAACATATACAGTCAGGTGCATAAATATTGGGACATTGACAGAATTTTCATATTTTGGCCTCTATTCACCACCACAATGGCTTTGAAATGAAAAAAACAAGATGTGCTTTAACTGCAGACTTTCAGATTTAATTTAAGGGTAATCGCATCCAAATCAGGTGAACGGTGTAGGAATTACAACGGTTTCTATATGTGCCTCCCACTTTTTAAGGGGCCAAAAGTAATGGGACAAACTAAACAATCCTAAATCTAACTTTCACTTTTTAATACTTTGTTGCAAATCCTTTGCAGGCAATTACAGCCTGAAGTCTGGAACACATAGACATCCCCAGACGCTGGGTTTCATCCCTGGTGATGCTCTGCCAGGCCTCTACTGCAAATGTCTTCAGTTCCTGCTTGTTCTTGGGGCATTTTCCCTTCAGTGTTGTCTTCATCAAGTGAAATGCATGCTCAATCGGATTCAGGTCAGGGGATTGACTTGGCCATTGCATAACATTCCACTTTTTAGCCTTAAAAAACTCATTGGTTGCTTTTGCAGTATGCTTTGGGTCATTGTCCATCTGCACTGTGAAGCACCGTCCAATAAGTTCTGAAGCATTTGCCTGAATATGAGCATATAATATTGCCCGAAATACTTCAGAATTCATTCTGCTGCTTTTGTCAGCAGTCATATCATCAATAAATACAAGGGAACCAGTTCCATTGGCAGCCATACATGCCCACACCATGACACTACCACCACCATGCTTCACTGATGAGGTGGTATGTTTTGGATCATGAGCAGTTCCTTTCCTTCTCCATACTCTTCTCTTCCCATCACTCTGGTACAAGTTGATCTTTGTCTCATCTGTCCATAGGATGTTGTTCCAGAACTGTAATGGCTTTTTTAGATGTTGTCTGGCAAACTCTAATCTGGTCTTTCTGTGTTTGAGGCTCACCAATGGTTTACATCTTGTGGTGAACCCTCTATATTCACTCTTGTGAAGTCTTCTCTTGATTGTTGACTTTGACACATATACACCTACCTCCTGGAGAGTGTTCTTGATTTGGCCAACTGTTGTGAAGGGGTTTTTCTTCACCAGGGAAATAATTCTTCTGTCATCCACCACAGTTGTTTTCCGTGGTCTTCCGGGTCTTTTGGTGTTGCTGAGCTCTCCGGTGCGTTCTTTCTTTTTAAGAATGTTCCAAACAGTTGATTTGGCCACACCTAATGTTTTTGCTATCTCTCTGATGGGTTTGTTTTGATTTTTCAGCCTAATGATGGCTTGCTTCACTGATAGTGACAGCTCTTTGGAACTCATATTGAGAGTCGACAGCAACTGATTCCAAATGCAAATGTCACACCTAGAATCAACTCCAGACCTTTTACCTGCTTAATTGATAATAAAAGAATGAGGGAATAGCCCACACCTGTCCATGAAATAGCTTTTGAGTTGATAGTCCCATTACTTTTGGCCCCTTAAAAAGTGGGAGGCACATATAGAAACCGTTGTAACTCCTACACCGTTCACCTGATTTGGATGTAATTACCCTCAAATTAAATCTGAAAGTCTGCAGATAAAGCCCATCTTGTTTGTTTCATTTCAAAGCCATTGTGGTGGTGAATAGAGGCCAAAATCTGAAAATTCTGTCAATGTCCCAATATTTATGCACCTGACTGTATAAATTGCAGGCTCCATAACTCTGATAAAGAGTCTAGAAGGAGGAAATACGTTCTGGCGAGTGCACAACCGAGCTCCATCATACTGATCTGATTTATCTCACTTTATGGGGACCCAAGGTTAAAGTTAATATATTAACTGCCTTATTCTATATAAAATATTGTTAACACTGGGCCTGATTCAGAGCCGAACGCTCTGACCAGAGCGCTCGCTCTGAGGGTCTCATTCAGAGCCGCTCGTAAGTGGCCGTTCGCTCGTTCCGAGCGATGTTCGCACATCTGCGCATGCGTACGGTTTGCAATACGCATGCGCGAACCAGTCAGTGCGGCCGAAAAATGTTTGTTCACTATATAGCGAATGCCTGCTATTTTGAGTGACAGAGGGAGGCGTATGTGGGTGGTAACAGGGGAAGGTGCTTGAAAACGGGGAGTGGAAAACAGAACGCAGGCGTGCTTAAAGGTCAAAACGGGTGTTTTAAGGGTGTGCATAATTAATACAGCAGCGTCATTGACCACGTTACTTGGTTGTTTTATAGTCAGAACTGCTCGCAAAATAGCGGTAGGAAAAACCAGCCACAAGAATAGCGAGCAGTTCATACGCTGTTTGATGTACTCGATTAATCTAATAAATAGCGGACATGACGTATGGTGCGAACGGTCAGGGGGTGTCTTTTTCAAAATTACGACCGCAAGTTTTGTTCGCTCGTTCAGACATAGAGGCGTGAACAGACCACAAAGAGTGAATGGTTCATTTGAATAGCCAGCCCCTTTTTTGAACGAGCGAGCGCAAATAGCGTCCGGCTCTGAATCAGACCCTCAATCAGGGCCCTCCTCCCTAAAAATGGAACGACCTCTTGGACGCTCGCATAGCTGTGGGTTACCACCCACAGCTATAGCGAGCGTCCATGATGATGGTCGCGATGGTCAAGACCATCGCGACCATCGGGCTTGCGATGAGACCCTGCGGTAGGGTCTCGCTGCCGCAAGCCCTGGAGTGATTTTGGCTCTATCAGAGCCAAAATCACTCCCACTGACATCACTAGTGATGTCAGTGGGGTCGGACCCAGACGGTAGGCGTTCCCATGGGAACGCCTCCGTCTGGCAGTCACGCCCCCGGCACGCCCACCAAAGGGGGCGTGCTGTCACTCACCATAGACAGCACGCCCCCTTTGGTGTGAGATCCTCGTCGCTCGCCGGGTCTCGTGCATGCGCACGACGGAGCTCCCTCAGTTGTGCGCATGTGCATTCGGGCACCATCGACCCGCTTGCGAGTGTCCTTCGCTCGCGAGCGGGTCTGAATTAGGCCCACTGTGCTCTGTTATTGAGTAATGTTTTAAATTGGTTGTAAGTATAAGAAGTTTGTTTTGCTATAGAAGTGTTTTATTATAGGGATAATACAACCGCATTAAGTGTAATATTACAAAGCAAAACAAGTCTACCCAGTCAAGTTTCCAGTTAAATAAATTGTATAAAACATTATTGTGGTGAAGGTTATTAGATATTGTAATATTTTCTGTGTGCAACGATCCTGCTTATTGGAGTATCACAGTTACATTACAGACAGTGAGCCTGATTCACTACGGATCACTATTGCAATCGCGGCTGCGATCACGCACGCCTGCTGCAAAAATATGCTAAATGACTGCCATTGCACAGCCAGCATAGAGACGCCCACTGCCTCCGCTACCGCTGTCTCACATCTGTAATGCTTTGCATATGCATCGGTAACATGGAGTAACATCGGCCCCTCTCGCACAATTACAGCAGGTCTGACCTTACTCAGAAATCGCTAACCTCGTCACACGCAGTGAGTACACAAGCTGCGTATGCCGTCGCAGTGGATAATTTAAGCATGCCCGTGCAACGGTGTTCAAATGGACACACGCCTGTGTTTCTGCACTCCCTCGTCACCACCTCCAAACGCTGATGTCCCACCCCTTGGCCTGCGATGGCTTTGTAACTGCGTAGGTGCTCGCAATGCACTGCGATGCATGTATGGCCGATCTGTGTGCGCTGTTGCGATCCGCAATAGGCCCAGTATACGCTGTGAAGTGTTGCACCAACCTCACAAACTCATCCAACCAAGTGATAGATGAGACAATTAATGATATTATTCAGCTGATAAATTATTTAGCTAGGAGGCATAATTACACTAATGTAATAGCAGAGTCTTGGTTCTCCTGGTTAGATCCAGCAATTTGGTGTTCAGGGATAGGGACCTGTATCGATTCCTGCCTGTCTATACCTTCTAACAATCGATTCCTGCCTATACCTTCTAACAATATTCCTTCCTATACCTTCTAAAATTGTCACTATTCAGCGTTGTGAGACGCACAAGAAATAAATGCTTTCAGACTGAGTGTGGTTCCAAAGCACAAAAAGTTATTATTCAATATAAAAACAGATGGTTACACGCTGTGATCTAAATACAATTAGCGCAAGTAAATCATACAGACCCAAGGTACAGTTGTTACATTCGCACGCGCTCTGGGCCCAGATACCGGCATCAGCAATAGAAACCTCCGTCAACAGCACAGCAAGAAGACTCTTGGGAGCACACATATATACTCTTACAGGGATAGGCAATACAATAGAACAGATTGGCATGATTCCATTGTTTCTCCGTCATGGTGCTTCAGTTACAGGATAGTTCATAGGTCAATTCAAATGGACACAGGTCAGCCTCCAACAGCCCTTTGTATCCTTTTTCCCGCTGCATGCTAATCTAAGCTGCTAACATTACAGAGTACATTTTAATGTTTTAACTCTCTATAGTCCATAATTTGCAGACGCATGTTGCGATCTTCTCACCGATGATACCGGAAATCTGTTGAGACACAGTGGATCAGTACAACACCAAACACTGTCTGTTTATCATGTACTAAACTTTAGATATCAAATAACATTTATTTCACAACATTAATCATTACTGAATAAACCTTGAATACTACTCTTTAATGTTAAGGAACTTTTTATGTAAGTGTGCAGTGTGTAAGTATTGGGGAAATTGGGAAAAGACGCTAGATAGCGCTGTGCAACTGTGTTTAGTGGAGTACACCATGGTACGTGTTTTGCAGTGTTAATCATTTTATATGTTTTAGTGACTGTCTGTATTTGTATGGTGAGGACTTTTAATTTCTTTCTATTGTGTGGGAATCGCACGACGCTAAATAATAGCATCGCCGTATGTACTTATAATGGCGAGTGTCACTAAAATGGCGCTGGGCGGCAAGTCGCAAAATGGGGTCTCATTGCCATTCGCAAGATGGCGTCGCCCCGATCTAATTTTAAACCGATCCTGTCTCAGCCAATTATCCGGCTTCGACATCTGGTTTTCAGAATTAATACACACAGAAGACGCTTGCTCGTAGTGGTATTGGTAATATTGCTAACTGTATACAGGATGAGTGTCCCATATCCAAAATGCTTGGGGCCACGGGTATTTCGGATATCAGAATATTCCGTATTTTGGAATAATTGCGCACTATAATGAGATATGTTGGGAATGGGACCCAAATCTAAACATAGAATGCATTTATGTAATATATACATCTTATACACACCCTGCAGGTCATTTTATACAATATTTACAATAATTTTGTGGCTCAAACAAAGTTTGTGTACATACATGAAATTCATTTATGTTTCACATACACCGTATACAGAGCCTGAAGGTCATTCTATTCAATATTTTTACTCATTTTGTGCCTGAAAGAAAGTTTTTGTACATTGAACCATCACAAAGCAAAAGGTTTCATTATCTCAGTCATGTTAAAAAAAAAAAAAAAATCCGTATTTCGGAATATATGGATATGGGAGACTCAACCTGTATCGGATACTGACATGCAAACCCAGAACAAATTGTTTGCATGACACACAGACACAAATATTATAGAATTTAGAAGACGACTAATGAATTAAGCCAAATGTAAAATATAAGAAAACCATTAATATAGTGTTAAATGTATTAATATGAAAATGTATGTAAAGGGGCAGCTATAATCTGTGGATTACGAGAGTGAAGGTATTGAGAAGCAAAGCCTTCAGAGGACTGAGATGTTAAAGCCACAATAATGTAAGGTGTTGTGTGGCTGCAGAACCTTATCTCCTGACAGCAGGGGATTGCTATCTGATTCCGGGCAAGTCAACAAGACAAAAATAGCAGACACTAGTGATAAAGCAGTTTCAAAGTTTTTGTTTCTGTAAAGTAATATCCCATACCTGGGAAAGAGTGAGGACAAGATGCATCAACGCTAACAATTCAGTCAAACCTCCGAAAATGCAGTTTTCGGAGGCTTGACTAAATTTTCCATATGCCCCAAGGTCCGGAAAACTGAAGCTTTCCGGAGCTTGTACCACACAAAAAAATCATCTATAGGCGGTGTTGCCTAATAGAAGCCTGTGGGCGTCTTTTTGGGAGACTTCCCCCTGATCAATCCAATAGGATCGCTCCCAAGGTTCCCCACGGGTCGCACATGCGCAGAGGGACTCCCACGTCATAACCCCGGGAGTCTCCACACCGCAAAGTACATCTCTTATCGGGAGAACTGTCCTTTGCTTAAATCATCAAGTAAACGGCGTTACTAAACACTGGTATGCACGCAATGATTGGCCGGATAACATCGAATCCGAAATGCGCTGCTCGATGCATCCAGCCCTAAAGCTGCGACCATTCATGGAGTTGCAAGTTTGAGAAACTTTTCCCAGGACAAATGTCAATTAGGACCTTTCAGTTTAATGTCTGAAGTCCGCCTAATTCATGAAAATCCTATTGTCTGCAACAAAAGAACAATTTAAATATTGATAAGCCACTGAGCAGCGGTAAAGCATCCGATCTCTCGGCTACAGAGAGTCAGGAGCTGCTGACGAAGGTGCTTAACAGCACAGAAACGCATTGAGATTTTTGGACTATTTCAGGATATCTATTGAACATTCCCCTCACTGGGTTAAACATCACCCGATTGTATCCAGCTATAGCCGGGAGATTGGATGCTGTACCGGTGTTAAGTGGCTGGACCTGTCACCACACGCTGCATTGTGAGTAATATCTCAATAACTTATTGGACTTTGAGTCGTATTCAATTTGAGCGGACCCGCGATACTTTTCCGCCTCCCAGACTTTTCGCCTACATCCCGTGTTTTGTAGGCGGAAAAGTATCGCGCACGTGCCTGATATTCCCTGTATTCAATTAAAAAGTTCGCGAAAACGGGACCCGGCGAAACTTGGAAAGTACTGTCAGATTTGGGGAAATAAGCCTGACACCCCCCAAAAGATGCTCTGACAGGTGGGTTAGCTATGATACCCCCCGATTTGGCTTGCTGAAGGTATTTGGTGTTTTTAAACAGGCTCAATAGCTGCTAAATAGCGTTTTTGTATAAGTGGTGCAGAATAGTATTCAGGAGGTTTTTTTGCTGAAAATAACTTATCCCAGCAAATTTGGGGTTCTTGAAAATGGGGGTCAGCATATTTTAAAGTAGCTAAAGTGAAGTTGAAAAACTCGTGAAAAATCCACCTGCTGCAAGCCCCTGCAATGAAAAAAAACACCTGGGACATACTTGGGGACCCCCCAGAGTCAAGTTCGCTCGTTTTTATCTTTGTACCCCAAAAAATTTTTTCGCCCCCAAATTCAAAGTGTTTTTTTTGGGTGTCTTAAGTGTTTTTTAAAAAATTTTGACGCAGTTTACCTTTGGGGGACTGTCTGAAGGCTGCATGGGGGTTCCCACAACATTGCACCCCAAAACCCCAATTCTGCTCTATTTTCCGCCTGCTATTCATGGGCGAAACTTTTCCACCTATTACATTGCATAGGCGGAAAGTCTTTCAAATAGAATACGGCTATACAACCGGAGGGTTGTATAGCACTAATAGCCTTTGGGACGAGACGGTGCACGGATGCGGTAATTACCCATTCCTATAAACTGGGTTACCAATGATAAACCACCTTAAGAAAAATCCACTGGGGGTAACAATATCCAATATATAAGCACATACCTGTGTCATCTGTATCTCTAACCACATGGCTTTATAATGAGCATCTTTATATAAGACTTACAGTATTTCATATGTATCAAAGCTTGATGTGAGATAAAATTGTGCGATATATATCACCAACCAATCAGCTCCAAACTATCATTTCTTAAACACAGCCTGCAAAATGTAAGTTAGAAGCTGATTGGTTGGTGATATAGATCTCACAATTTTATCTCACATCAAGCTTTGATACATAGGCCCCTTATTAGACTGTACAGATATTAGCAATTCATTCCCAGGATACTGTTGAATTATACCAGTAGTTACTTTTACAGTATTAAACGATAAATTGTATCTAGATTATGTGATCTTTTATGACTGTTGCATGCATATTTTTATGGTTTTGCGATTGTAGCAATAAACGTGGACTTGTTTATTCTATACAGAGATTAACTTTATTTGGCTTAAACATAGGATTGTGCAGCCAAATTTGTCAATTTAGGGAGCCTAGTTACTAAGCAGTTTAAGGAGACAGAGTGAAAAGTGATAAGAAAGTGAAAAGGTGCCAGCCAATCAGCTCCCAACTGTCATTTGTCAAACACAGCCTGTGAGATGACAGTTGGGAGCTGATTGGCTGGCACCTTATCACTTCCTTATCACTTTTCACTCTGTCTCCTAACACTGCTTAGTAACTAGACCCCTATGTTTTTTGAAAATATTAAAGAATTTTCTTGTTCGGAAGCTGCAACCAATTAAGCCAATTTGATAATTAAACACGGGCTGCAGGGCAAGCACCAGTGCCAGCTAATATTTTGTTCATTTGTCTTCCATCACGGTGCCTCCGTGATGTGGCTCAGTAGTGCAATCTGAGCGGTTTCATGATAACATTACTGAGTAGAAGTTTTAGTTAGTCCTGTCCCTGACTTTGCCAGGGGCTCCGGACCCCTATATACGGAACTGCTTCATTAAGAATTAATTGAAGTCAATTAGCCGCGATAATCTGAAAATGTTCTGCAGCTTGATTTAACACACTCCCTGTAACCCTGCACCGGGTGTTTAATTATAAAAACAAGAGATATGGTAAGAACTTACCTTTGTTATCTCTGTTTCTACGAAGTCCATAGGGTCCACAGGGTTGACCTTGGGGTATAGCTGGATCTGGATCCACGGGCACCACGCAGTTAAAGCTTTAGCTACTCCCAGGATGCATCCTCCTCTATACCCCGCCCCCGAGCCACAGGCACCTCAGTTGGTAAGCAGCCAAGGCCGGAGGAGGAGACGAAACAGAGAGAAGGAAAACTGGAACACACAAGAAACCACAGAAAAGGGAGACGGAAAAACGGTGACCAGCAACACAGCCCATTTGAAGCCAAGTGCGTCAGGGCGGGTACTCTCCTGGCCGAAGCAATTGCCAGGAGAAACACAGTCTTAAGTGTTAACCACTTGAGGTCAACCGACTCAACAGGTTCAAAAGGAGGTCCCTGCAGGACCCGAAGAACCACCGCCAAGTCCCACGGAGCCACTGGAGGCACAAAGGGAGGCTGGATTCTAAGAACACCCTGGAAAAAGGTATGAACGTCAGGCAGTGTAGCGATTCTACGTTGGAACCACACCGACAGAGCCGATACATGAACCTTCAGGGAAGCAAGACGTAAGCCCAGGTCAAGACCTGACTGCAGAAATGCCAAAATCCTAGAAACCCTGAACACCTGAGGATCAAAGTTTCTGGACTCACACCCCTGAAAATAAGTGTGCCACACTCTGTGGTAAATCCGTGCAGAGGCCGGTTTACGCGCCCTCAGCATGGTACCGATGACAGGGCCTGAAAAACCCCGGGACCTTAAGACGGCTGCCTCAAGAGCCACGCCATCAAAGATAGCCGACCCAGATCTGGGTAAAAGGCAAGGCCCCTGAGACAGTAGGTCCCGAAGCTGAGGTAGAAGGAACGGAGCGTTGACGGACAAGCTCCTGAGATCAGAGTACCAAGGATGTCTGGGCCACGCTGGAGCCACCAGCAGAAACGTGCCCCCGTCCTGTTTGATTTTTCTTAGTAGCCGAGGGAGCAGGGAGATCAGCGGGAACAGATACGCTAGGTGAAATGTCCATTTCACCGATAGTGCGTCCACCAGGCTTGCGCCTGCGTCCCTTGTCCTTGAGCCGTACATGGGTAACTTGTAATTGTGACGAGAGGCCATCAGGTCCAACTCCGGCAGTCCCCATCTGTTCACGAGAAGTTGAAACACCTCTGGGTGAAGCGACCATTCCCCGGGATGCACGTCGTGACGGCTGAGGAAGTCTGCCTCCCAATTGAGGACTCCCAGGATGAAGACTGCTGAGATCGCTGGAAGGTGGCGCTCCGCCCAAGCCAGGATCTGAGACACCTCTGACATCGCAGCTCGGCTGCGAGTTCCTCCCTGGTGATTGATGTACGCCACCGTGGTGGCGTTGTCGGATTACACCTGCACTGCCCTTCCGTGAAGAGCGGTGCCGGACGACAGCAGAGCCCTGTAGATGGCCCGCAGTTCCAGCACGTTTATGGGGACAACTGCTTCCTCCGCAGACCAACAGCCCTGAAGAGACAACAAGCCGGTCACTGCCCCCCAACCCCGGAGACTGGCATCTGTTGTGAGCAGAACCCAGTCCGGGATCCAAAAGGGGCGACCCTCGATGAGATGGGCTGGCTGAAGCCACCAAGCTAGAGACTGGCGCACTTCCGAGGACAAGACCAGTGTCTGGGATCAGATCCGGTGAGGCAACCCGTTCCACTCCGATAAAATCTGCCCCTGCAGGGGCCTGGAATGGAACTGGGCAAATTCTACCATGTCGAATGCCGACACCATGGAACCTTAGGACTCTCATGGCCGAGTGTACCGACACCCTGGTCCTGCTCAGGCAACTGTGTATCCGCAGTTGTAGGGAAAACACCTTTTCCGGAGTCAGGAAAATTCTTTGCTGACGAGAATCCAGAAGGGCTCCCAAATGAACCATCCGTTGTGATGGGATCAGATTTGACTTCTTCCAATTTATCAACCACCCGTGTGCTTGAAGACAAGCAATGGTCAGGTGGAGATGTCAAAGAAGTACCTCCGGGGTGCCCGCCAGCAGAAGAAGATCATCCAGATACGGCAGCAGCCGTATGCCCTGGTCCCGAAGGTGGGCGGCCATAACTGCCATCACCTTGGTGAACACCCTCGGAGCCGTGGAAAGGCCAAAAGGCAACGCCCGAAACTGGTAGTGATGTTGCAGGATAGCAAACCTCAGATACCTCTGGTGTGCCGGTGCTATGGGCACATGAAGATAGGCGTCCTGGATATCCAGGGAGACCATGTAGTCCCCGGGTTCCATCGCCAGAATGATGGAACGTAACATTTCCATCCTGAACTTGGGAACCCTGAGGTATTTGTTCAGAGACTTCAAATTCAGGATAGGGCGATGAGAACCATTGGGCTTCTGTACCAGAAAGAGTAGAATAGTACCCCATCCCGCGTTGAGACTGCGGAACGGGAACAATGACCCCTGCTTGTAGCACGGATTGTACAGCCACCTGAATCTGGGACGCTTTGGCCGTGTCCAGAGAAGGACTCGTGCAAAAAAACTGGCGGGGCGGCCTGACCCAAAAAGACAGGGCGTACCCCTGAGAGACTACTTCTCAAACCCAGGCATGCGTGGTGGTATTGTGCCAACACTGGGCGAATTGGAGAAGTCGGCCTCCCACTCTGAGGTCCCCCAGAGGGAGGCCCGTCCCATCAGGCCGCAGGTTTATCTTCCTGGTTGGAAGAAGGGCACTGAGCACTCCAGGCTTGCTTCTTGGGTTTAGAGGCGGTCTTAGTCGCCGACTGTCTTGGAAAGGACTGACCTTTTGCCTTACCCTGAACCCGAAAGGAACGAAAAGCCGAGCTCCGGACCTTGGCAGGCGTTGCCGCTGAAGGGAGGAAAGCCGACTTGGATTTAGCCAGGGTATCCACTATTTTGTCCAAGTCCGGACCAAATAGTAATTCTCCATTGAAAGGCAAGGCCTCTAGGCCCTTCTTTGAATCAGAGTCCGCTCTCCAGGACCTCAGCCATAAGGATCGGCGGGCAGACACTGCTGCAGCCGATACTCAAGAAGTCAGCAGACTAGCATCCAAAGAGGCTTCTCCAATGTAGGAAGCAGCGTCCCTCATCTGTCCCAACAACGCCCTCTGGACATCCGGAGCGTTGTCCGGAAAGGTATCCTCCAATGCGTTGGCCCATCCCTCAATGGCCTTGGCCACCCAGGAGATGGCCATGGACAGTCGGGCCACTGCCCCTGAGAGGGAGTAAATGGACTTTAAGCAAGTCTCAACCTTCCTGTCCGTGGGATCCTTCAGCGAGGATATAGACTGTAATGGCAAAGTAGTGCTCCATATTAAACGTGTGACATGAGAATCCACCGCTGGTGGACGAATATGAGAAAGTAGCAGTGGGAGTCTTGCTGGCTGTGCTTTGGCAAGCATTAGCATACTCTTGCAGCTGTGTTTCGTGCAAAACTGTAGCTGCGATCACATTAGCAATCACTACTGCATGAGGCTGCAAGTCCCAACATTTTTACCTAAAAATAGGGATTTTCCCCAACATCTGGCCAGCTCAGGGGTTGCGAACAAAAAGCAGCACTGATTCCTTTGGAGAGTTAATGTGAGGTTACACGCATGTCTTACTGAACAGCAAAAGAAACGCGGCTGCCCACATTCACAGTTACCGCAGCTGATTGAATTCAGGACCTTTATGTGTGAGGTTTCTCTTTGGAGAACCACAACAGCAGATCATGTTCTGATTACACCAGTATGTATGGGGCAAAGAAAAGAAAAGTCATTATCAAAGAAAGTTTTAAAGGATATTTCTGTGAAACTGGAAAGCGAGCAGAGACCCTTTCATCTGTAGGAAAAGGAGATTGAGAAATAAAAAGGTACATGAGAATTGTAGAGGAAAGTCTGTCTGTCTGCCAGAGAACATTCCAAAGCTGGGGCGGATTGTCACTCGGCAAACAGACAGCGACGCAGATAAACATTTAAAAAAAAAAAAAAGTTTCTTTATTGAAGCATAACAATTGTATACAATAATATAAAAATGACAAAATATAAAATTGATATTAATATGAACAGTAGCATATTTCTGGCAATTATACAGAAAAATCAACATCTGGAAACAGATACAATAACTAATCAGTAAATATCTGTACCAATACATCACTGCAAAACAATCAATAAAACTAATATATATATATTGTGCTAGGATCACTGGTAAAGTGGTCTGTGGCAGGTACATTTGTCCCAGATTCCTGTCTTTTGTGTTTTAAACCCCCAGGAGAAAGTCTGCAGTGTAGCAGGCTTGAGTTTCGGCTTTTTGAAAAGCCGGTTTGGGACCTGGGGGTTGTGGGTGAGAGGAGAGGGAGGGCTCCACCCACGGCCACTCCAGGTTTTGGTTCTCGCAGCCTGGTATCAGGCTTGTTAGTTTTCCACCTGAGAGTGGCCAATATAAGTCTAGTGTGTTGAGGGCTGATTGTCTCACCTGGGAGAGCAGACAGGGAGTTTGCTCAGAGACACTTGGATACCTAACTGTGAGTGTTGTGCTGTGCTTTTGTTGCTGGCGAGGGCATTAGGCCCTGCCAGGTTCTGGTAGTGAGGGAACTACCTGTGAAGTTAGTGCCCCGACAGGGCTAGGATTTACGTTTATGTTTTCTTTATGTTATTTCTGACATTGTACAATAAAGACTGGCGCCGACCAGCTTGTACTCGCTTCCAGACTGGTGTGCTGCTTCCCTGCTGCTGTGTGTGTAAGGAAGGAGTCCCCTACCCAGGAGAGGGACCTCCTAATCTGACTGTCACAATATGGTGGAGAATGCGGGCACCCACACACACTGAAGTTGCAGCGAGAGGAAAACTTTCCGTTTAAAAATTAAAGGGACAGACACCCAATTTGTGAGTGTGGAAATAATGCTTGAGTCCTTGGAGTCCCATAGAGGAGGCGTCAGCCCATGCTCAGAGAGGCAAGGTTCAGCTTCCAACCTACACCCCAGGACAAAATGGAGGACATAATTAAGGCCTTGCTCCAAGCTATAGCAGCTCAGCAGGAAGCTACCAGGGCTCTGCAGGAATCCACCAGGGTGCAACTGTTGGCCTTGGAGACAGCCCAGGGGCAACAACAGGTTGCCATCGAGGAAACCCGCCAGGCCTTAGCGGAAAACAGCCAGGCCATAAAAGAGGTGGTACAGCACCTGGTCGCCCGGCACAGAGATGTTATTACTGGTCCTCCCACCACCACTAACTCCGTACGAACCAGTCACTTCCTCCAAAAGATGACTTCGGGCGATGATGTGGAGGCCTATCTCGCCGCATTTGAAAGAACGGCCGAAAGAGAGAGTTGGCCCAAGGAGCAGTGGGCAAGTCTGGTGGCACCTTTTTTGTCTGGGGAGCCACAAAAGGCCTATTTCGACTTATGCCTGGCTGATGTCAAGGACTATAAAAACTAAAACAGGAGATCCTAACTCACTTGGGAGTCACCATCTTTGTTCGTGCCCAACGGGTCCACCACTGGGAGTTCCATATGGACAAGCCTCCACGTTCACAGATGCATGACCTCGTCCATCTGTCCTCAAAATGGCTACAATCCGAGATGCTGACGGGACCACAGATCGTGGAAAGGGTCGTGATGGACCGGTACCTGCGATCATTACCTGCGACTCTGCGCAAGTGGGTGAGCCATGCAGACCCTAAGTCCACGGACCAGTTGGTCGAGCTGGTGGAGAGGTACGTGGCGGCTGAGGAGCTGATGAGTATGCCCCACCGAGCCCCGATGGCGCACCGGCGAACTCCCACAGACACTGGTAAGACTGTTCCAGGGGAGAAGGGTACTGGGCGGTGGAATGTACCTAAGACTGAGGGTGTAGAACCTGGAGACAGGCCGGGAAGGTTCTTGCCCCGTAAACGACTAGACATTAATATGACTCAGTGTTTCCGATGTGGTGGCTTCGGCCATATTGCCGCTAATTGTGCACTTACAACTGAACCTATGCAATGTGATACTGCTCATGTCTACCGCAGGGGGTCTTTCTTTGCACAGACAGCCTGTACGGCTGACCGGCAGGCTGAGACTGATAAGCACATGTGTGTACTCACTGTAGATGGCAACCGAGTAGAGGCACTGTTAGACTCTGGTAGCTTGGTGACACTTATAAAAGCTGAGCTGGTGAACCCCTTGAGGCATACAGGGAAAACTGTTGGTGTGACCTGCATACATGGGGATACTCGATATTATGTTACGGCCGAGGTGAACATCGAGACACCATGTGGCTCTGCTATAGTTTCTGTGGGTTTGGTGCATGGTCTGGTGTACGATGCAATATTGGGGAGAGACTTTGCTCACTTCTGGAAGTTGTGGGAAAGCAGTTTTGTTCCAGAGGTGAACAACCCCGATCCATTTGAGAAGGTTGTCGATGTAGTGGAGGAGGGAGTTTCTTCTGAGTCAGTTATTCCCTTTTTCTACTATGATTGGCGAACTAGAGAATGCGGAACGTGACGGTGGCCCGCCAACTGATGTGTGTCCCATTGAGGTGGGAAGTGTTGTTGGGCCAGGTGATCGTCTGCCTGATTTAGAGGTCAGAAGAGAGTTCTTTGCCGTGGAGCAGTTGAATGACCCTACTTTGGTAAAAGCCAGGGAGAATGTAAAAGTAGTTGATGGTAAACCCATAGACCCTGATAGTCCTTTGTCCTATCCCCACATGGTAATGTGTCAGGATTTGTTATATCAGGTGACTAAGAAGGGGGAAGATATTGTGGAACAACTAATAGTTCCCAAAGCCTACAGAAGAACAGTGTTGGATCTGGCCCATGGTCTTATAACGTCTGGCCATCTAGGGGTAGAGAAAACCACTGAGTGAATAATGCAGAGGTTTTTCTGGCCCGGGCTTCATAAAGAGGTGTCTGACTTTTGCGCATCCTGCCCTGAGTGTCAGTATCATGCTCCCAGGCCACATTTTAAGGGTCCACTAGTTCCAGTGCCTATTATAGAGGTGCCGATAGTAAGAGAGCACCTGGAACCGGCTCAACAGGCACGGCAGAGGGTATACAACCGCAATGCTCGGTTATGCAGCTTTGCTCCAGTAAATCCAGGGCTCTTAGATCCCGAAGTGACAGTGGCAAAAACCCTGTCGGCAATTCAACAACGAGAGGTCAAGGAGTTTCTGGTCAGAAATAGGGTGCTGTTCTCTGACGTACCTGGGAAAACCTTGGTCATTAAATATGACATCATCACTGACCCAGGGGTTAAAGTTAATCTAAAGCCCTATAGGTTACCAGAAGCACAAAGAGAATTGGTATCGAAAGAAATAAAAAATATGCTAGAGTTAGGGGTTATTGAAGAATCACATAGTGAATGGTCAAGTCCCATTGTGTTGATTCCAAAGCCCGACGGGAGTGTGCGTTTCTGCAATGACTTCCGAAAGTTGAACAGTGTTTCAAAATTCGATGCCTACCCGATGCCAAGAGTGGATGAACTGATTGACTAGGGACGGCAAGGTATTTAACCACTCTTGACCTAACCAAAAGGTATTGGCAAGTACCGTTAACCGAGAGCGCCAAACAAAAGACAGCTTTTTCAGCGCCAGAGGGCTTGTTTCAGTACAAGATGTTGCCCTTCGGGCTACATGGGGCACCCGCTACCTTCCAAAGAATGATGGACAGGATTCTAAGGCCCCATAGACGGTATGCGGCTGCTTATCTGGATGACGTGGTCGTTCATAGTCCTGATTGGCAGTCTCACTTACCCACGGTGCAAGCAGTGTTGGACTCCATCTATAAGGCAGGTTTGACAGCCAACCCAAAAAAGTGTTGTCTAGGCATGGAGGAAGTAAAATATCTGGGATACACCATTGGCAGAGGCCTGATAAAGCCTCAGCTCAATAAAGTTGATGCCATGCAAAACTGGCCACGGCCTCTGAATAAGAAGCAGGTGAGAGCCTTCTTGGGAATTACGGGGTACTACAGGAGGTTTATACCCAACTTTGCCACCATGGCAGTCCCACTGACTGACCTGACCAAAGGCAAACAAAAAGTCATGGTAGAATGGAGTCCTGAGGCAGAGAAAGCTTTTCAGGAGTTGAAAGTAGCGTTGTGTTCCCAACCAGTCCTGACGACTCCTAATTTTGAAAGGGAATTTATAGTACAAACCGATGCATCAGAAGTAGGTATAGGAGCGGTTCTGTCCCAGAACAAGGAGGGTGAGGAACACCCTATTTTCTATCTTAGCAGAAAGTTGAATGTACATGAGAGAAACTATGCCACAGTGGAGAAGGAGGCGTTGGCCATAAAGTGGGCGTTAGAGGCTCTCAGGTACTACTTGGTCGGAAGAAAGTTCAAATTGATCACTGACCATGCCCCTCTGAAGTGGATGTCTGAAAATAAGATGGCCGCGATTGGAGCCTGGTATTCACCCCCTAGCATTTCTTTGGTGCAGCAATAGAGAGAAAAAATATTGCGCTGTGGAACGCATATAACTTCCGTTTTTCCAGGAAGTTGTAATAGATGGAACGCAAGCAGCTTCCTGTTTAGACCGGAAGTGACGTCATCGTGATGTTTGCCGCGAAAATAGCGGGAATTGGAGGACCAATAAGAAATTATTGCAGGGGATAAATAGGATCTGACTTTTAATCACAAACTACCTTTGCCTGAGGAAGGATCCTGAGAGGTCCGAAACGCGTTGCAGGAGGTGCAAGTTTGTGAATCAGGAGGAACGTCTTTTGGGATCCTGTTACCATTTGGACTACTATAAAGCTCTCTGCGGTGGTACCGAGCTAACTTTGGCCCGGGACCTTTTGCTAATTTCTAGCATTAACCCACCGCAGCATCTCCACTTGGTGAGATTTTAACATCTTGGATCCCGATTCCTCTTCATATCTATGTTATGAATGTTCTTGTTTTTAATTTATTTTTGTCTGAATAAATGATATAATTTTATTGGATGGGTATTTTATGCATATTTCCCTTCCTAATTCAAGGCATTACATGCAATTAGCGCTATCCAAGACACACTTCTCTGTTTTGTTGTACTCTTTTGAAGTTGGTATTACTTCATCCTTTGTGTGGTTGGGAGCTGCAAAATTGTATTTCTTGCGCAATCTGAGGGTTACTCACCTTTGAAACTGAAAATAAGGACAGTAATGCGAGAATTACAAGATGGTTCTTGGCGTTACAAACTTTTACATTTTCAGTGGAACACAGGCCAGGAAGCTAGCTGGCCAATGCTGACGCGTTGTCACGCGTTCATTGTTTGGGGGCTTCAGTTGTTCCGCCCCACAGGTCGAAACAAAGGGGGGGGGATTTGTGATAGGATCACTGGTAAAGTGGTCTATGGCAGGTACATTTGTCCCAGATTCCTGTCTTTTGTGTTTTAAACCCCCAGGAGAAAGTCTGCAGTGTAGCAGGCTTGAGTTTCGGCTTTTTGAAAAGCCGGTTTGGGACCTGGGGGTTGTGGGTGAGAGGAGAGGGAGGGCTCCGCCCACGGCCACTCCAGGTTTTGGTTCTCGCAGCCTGGTATCAGGCTTGTTAGTTTTCCACCTGAGAGTGGCCAATATAAGTCTAGTGTGTTGAGGGCTGATTGTCTCACCTGGGAGAGCAGACAGGGAGTTTGCTCAGAGACACTTGGATACCTAACTGTGAGTGTTGTGCTGTGCTTTTGTTGCTGGCGAGGGCATTAGGCCCTGCCAGGTTCTGGTAGTGAGGGAACTACCTGTGAAGTTAGTGCCCCGACAGGGCTAGGATTTACGTTTATGTTTTCTTTATGTTATTTCTGACATTGTACAATAAAGACTGGCGCCGACCAGCTTGTACTCGCTTCCAGACTGGTTTGCTGCTTCCCTGCTGCTGTGTGTGTGTGTAAGGAAGGAGTCCCCTACCCAGGAGAGGGACCTCCTAATCTGACTGTCACAATATATATATATATATATATATAATACTAACAAATTCACATTTATGTAAGCCTGGGTTCTCGACAATTTATTGATTTATTTTTTTCATAACTCGTAGCGGGGTAATTATATACCTTAAAATAATATTGGGGGATCATTTGCGCAAAGACGTGTTTCATACCAGAGTGTGTTTCTAAAACATTTCTATAATTGTTCTTTCAATGATTGGGATAATGTTTTGATGTGGCTTTCCCAAGAGGAGAAGAAAAGTTCCGTGAACCTTTTTTTCTGTAACGTGGCCGCCAGCCACTCCATTCGAAAGATATGGAAAAGTTTCCCCGTCAGTGTAGGTGCTGTGGGGTTGCAACCATACCTGCAATATACATTTCTTAGCCACCGCTGAGATAATAATTAGTAGCTTTTTAATCCCTCTTGGTACTTTAGTTTCCTTAGGTGTAATACCGAATATTGCCCACTCAGGTGTTAATGGGAGGCAATCCACCAAATATTTTTTGACGTAATTCCCTACCAAAACCCAGAAACCCTGTATAATTGGGCAGATCCATAAACAATGCATCAATTCTGCATCTTGCGTTCCGCAACGAAGACACTTGGAATCTTCCAGTAATCCCATTACATGTCTACGATGAGGGGTGAGATAGGTTCTGTGTAAGAAGTTCCCGGCACTAGCTTGACCGATTGTTCAAATGAACGTAATAAGTACTCTATGGATAAAGACGGAAAGTATTCTTTCCACTGTGCCAAACCCGTGTGTTGGGTATTATAGTATAGAGAATTATGTAGGAACGAGTAGTGCTGTGATATAGCTTTATTTGGAGGGTTTTCGATAAACTATTTCTATTACAAATGTTCCCCAGAGAATGAGACAGAAAATAATTTAATAGAGGAGGAGTTGGATTGAAATCACCGCTCTATGCAAAATAATAAGGAGGAACTGCGGGGACGGCAGGAGGGGGTTCCAGACTATAGACAGACAGTAATTAGTTAGACAATGTCTAGATAGACACCAGATGTTAGACAGTTAATAGTTAGACAAGGATAAAAGTTCGACAGAGACAAAAGTCAGACACACTAAAGTTAGACATGTAAAAAGTTCAACAGGTACAAAAGATCGACATGAAAAAGATCAACACAAAAATGGTCGACTTTTTTTTTTTAGGATTAGGTTTAGAGTTAGGGTTAGGCACTTACTGGAGGGTTAGAGTTAGACACTTACCCCCACGGTTAGGGTTAGGCACCAAGAGGGAGGGTTAGGCACAAAGGGGAGGTTTAGGGTGAAAATTAGGGCTACAAAAAAAAAAAAATGTAAAAAAATTGTCGACCATTTTCATGTCGAACTTTTGACCCTGTCGACCTTTTGTACATGTCTAACTTTAATGTGTCTGACTTTTTACCCTGTCTAGCTATTGACTGTCTAACATCTGGTGTCTATCTAGACATTGTCTAATTACTGTCCATCTCTTATACCACACCCGGCAGGAGGAAGGCCCGTTCCCAGATTCGAAACTCGCAGGGGCTGATTATTAGACAGGCGCGATATGGCGGTTGCCTGATTTATTACATAATGCTAATGCAGAGGTTCACATGGCGTCAAATAGGAAGCCACTCCGCCAACAGCCGAAACCGTAATCATTATCATCAACATGTCCACCAACCCCAATCTAAGTGAAAGAGATCCAGGCTTCCCCTCTCCGTACACACACGGAGACTCAAGCTGCACGTCCATTACACGCCAAGCAGACAGAACAGTTCAGCGTGATCATGTTGTCGCAACCCAGTTCCGACCTTGAAAATCTAATTTCTTGCAAAGACAGATCCGCCAAAGATCCAGACTCAGAATCAGCCAGAGGTAGGCAGAATAATGTAAATGTGCTTCTACACACGCACTATATGCTAAAATTGACCATTTACATCTGTCCGACTCAGAAGGGGTAGGTATGGGTGAGAGATCTGTCAGTTGTAACCTCTTTAGGAACTGCAGACAAAGTTACATTTGCTACATAGGCCAGGGAAGAGGGAATAGTATGGTGTGGGGGAAAGCAAGGAGTGCTCACATATCTGTGCCATTACCCTGGTGCCTGTGTGCTTATGGAAGTACGAGAGTCCCAGGGACCATGAATATATAGTGGATGTAATTGAAGAGTTTGAGGGTTTGCATCAGACAGCTTTCCATTAACCCATTCACTGCTGTGACCATTCAGATGTAGGAAATAAATGGGTGGGGCTTGCTGGAGGGGCACAATGAATATTAAAGTAGTGTTCATTCTAGCACCCAGCATCTGTCACAACCCGTGCAGTTCCGCTTTCTTGCCTGGGGTGTCGCTCTCTGCCCTGGTGCTTCTAGCACACTCAGCTAATGCAACAAACTTCTGATATACAGACCAGAGTGTGCTAGAAGCTCCAGAACAGAGAGTGATACCCCAGGCAGGAATATTGAACTGCACTGCTTGTGACAGGTGCAAGGTGCTAGAATGAAGACTATTAAAGTGCTGCCCACCAAGAGATGAATGGACCATGGGTTATAATAAGGGTATCAACAGCAAAAGTAGCCACCGCCAATAAGCTCATCTTTCCAGCAGATAAACAAGTCACCAAAGAAGGGCTTACTCCAAGCCAAGAGAGGGACCTGATCCACTGACAATGACTGTGTGAGTCTGTGAGGCTGCTGTGACGCCGTGAGACACCCAAGGCGCTCTTTCACTCATTGAGTTCCTCAGCGGCTGTCTAAACAGTCAGTCGCTGCCAGCCCTCTGACACTTTGTTTGTTCCCGATATATATATATATATATATATATATAAATTGAGGCACGTTCGACCAGTGCGGTCGAACAGGGGCGCCAACCCATAGAGGGCGCAACCCTCCCAACCATCCTGATTTTCAGTGGGACAGACCCATTTTTCGGGCCAAAGTGTCCCACCAGTGGTCAGGAGGTAGGGCACCCCGCCAGGGCCACCATCAGGGGGGGGGGGGACTGCCGGGGCTGGAGTCCCGGGCCCGGTCTCTAGCTAAACGGGGGGGGGCGCCCGCTACTACCACCACTGCAGAGCCTGCAGCCTGAACTACCCCCTTGGACAGAAGAAAGGGGGCCCCAGCCGCTGCTACTGTCCGCCAACCCGGTCCCCGTTAGTAAATCACGTAGGAGGGAGCTGAAGGAGGCAGCCAGGGCCCGCTCGGGTCGCTCCTCCACCAGCTTACAGTCACTGACAGACTCCAAAACAATAAAGCTTGTTTTGGAGTAAACGCGCGTGACGTCATGGCGCACCGCTGGAGGGTGAGGTCCACGTCGGAGGAGCCGCGGATCAAGAGGAGCAGCCGCACCTGCAGTGCTGGTGGACCGTGGAGGAAGTAGCTGGATCCTTCTTAACATAAAAAAGGTAAGTGGGAAAATATTCAGCAGGCCGCGCTAAAAAAGGTGTTAAAAAAAAGGCAGGGCGCACAGACTGGACTCAATAACGGGGGGGGTGGGGGGTGAGGTGTTAAAAAAAAAAGTCCGGGCACACAGACTGGAGTCCCTCTCTGCACCGGGCAAAGCTCCTCCTCGAGCCGGCCCTGGTTTCAATTAAACAAAATAAATTATTAGGGACAAATTCAATTAAACCTCAAAGTTAGGACTAGCTATGATACAGCGCCCGGGGCTATTCAGTTACAGCCCGCAATAAGCCCACAGGCTGCACTTAAGGCAGATTACTGTTCACCTCATCCTGCGGCTCGAACAAAGATCTGTGTTAAGTTGGACTTCTGCCGGCGGTACTTATCCTGAAATCTATGGGTTAATGCGCTTTAGCCATGTTTGAGTCGTCCCAGAAGGACAATGGGCTTTGCTCTCAGTTCTACTAAAGTGTATAAAGAATAAAAGCATTTGTGACAGCTATCTAGAGATGGAAATAACTCTGGTTATTGCAGCATCACAAATACTGCCGCAATGCGACATAAATCAGCCTTATGCGACAAACGACGAATCTGACCACCAACAAGATTATCGCAAACAACTGCATCGGCGCAGATTTTTTATTCATATACAGTATGTGCAGGAGGAAACAGTCTCAGTATCAATATGTCAATGGTAGTTATCAAATGTAAACTTTATTCATAATAATTTAAAAAGTCAAAAGGTAAAACCTATTCACAAAGTTACCGATCAGGAGCTCACACAGAATCTGGTAGAGAATGTGGGGGAGTTGTACTAAGCCTTGGAGAGAGATAAAGTACCAACTAATCAGTTCCTAACTGTGACAAAAACAAAATACCAGAGTAAGTTACAGCAAAAATAAGGAAATCCTAATGTATTCTCTAGTGTCTAATCAGCTTCCGTCCATCAGTAGGAACTAAACAGTGAATGCCGGAAAGACAGATGCAATAGTGCCAAAACAGGCATGTCATGAAATGTAGCTGTTCTTACAGATTCTTCCTTTATATGCTGGCTGTAACTCTCAGTATCTGTTCTTATACTGTATAAATGGATATGTGCACAGTACCACTGCTGTTGTTTTATATACTAGATGTAACTCTCAGTATCTGTTCTTATACTGTATAAATGGATATGTGCACAGTACCACTGCTGTTGTTTTATATGCTGGCTGTAACTCTCAGTATCTGTTCTTATACTGTATAAATGGATATGTGCACAGTACCACTGCTGTTTTATATGCTAGATCTAACTCTCAGTATCTGTTCTTATACTGTATAAATGGATATGTGCACAGTACCACTACTGTTGTTTTATATGCTGGCTGTAACTCTCAGTATCTGTTCTTATACTGTATAAATGGATATGTGCACAGTACCACTGCTGTTTTATATGCTGGCTGTAACTCTCAGTATCTGTTCTTATACTGTATAAATGGATATGTGCACAGTACCACTGCTGTTTTATATGCTAGATCTAACTCTCAGTATCTGTTCTTATACTGTATAAATGGATATGTGCACAGTACCACTACTGTTGTTTTATATGCTGGCTGTAACTCTCAGTATCTGTTCTTATACTGTATAAATGGATATGTGCACAGTACCACTGCTGTTTTATATGCTAGATCTAACTCTCAGTATCTGTTCTTATACTGTATAAATGGATATGTGCACAGTACCACTACTGTTGTTTTATATGCTGGCTGTAACTCTCAGTATCTGTTCTTATACTGTATAAGTGGATATGTGCACAGTACCACTACTGTTTTATATGCTGGCTGTAACTCTCAGTATCTGTTCTTATACTGTATAAATCACAGGTTCTCAAACTCGGTCCTCAGGACCCCAAACAGTGCATATTTTCCAGGTCTCCTCACAAGATCACAAGTGAAATAATTTGCTCCACCTGTGGATCTTTTAAAATGTGTCAGTGAGTAATGAATGCACCTGTGCACCTACTAGGTGACCTGGAAAATGTGAACTGTGTGGGGTCCTGAGGACCGAGTTTGAGAACCACTGGTATAAATGGATATGTGCACAGTACCACTACTGTTGTTTTATATACTGGATGTAACTCTCAGTATCTGTTCTTATACTGTATAAATGGATATGGGCACAGTACCACTGCTGTTGTTTTATATGCTGGCTGTAACTCTCAGTATCTGTTCTTATACTGTATAAATGGATATGTGCACAGTACCACTACTGTTTTATATTTTAGATCTAACTCTCAGTATCTGTTCTTATACTGTATAAATGGATATGTGCACAGTACCACTGCTGTTTTATATGCTAGATCTAACTCTCAGTATCTGTTCTTATACTGTATAAATGGATATGTGCACAGTACCACTGCTGTTTTATATGCTAGATCTAACTCTCAGTATCTGTTCTTATACTGTATAAATGGATATGTGCACAGTACCACTACTGTTGTTTTATATGCTGGCTGTAACTCTCAGTATCTGTTCTTATACTGTATAAGTGGATATGTGCACAGTACCACTACTGTTTTATATGCTGGCTGTAACTCTCAGTATCTGTTCTTATACTGTATAAATCACAGGTTCTCAAACTCGGTCCTCAGGACCCCAAACAGTGCATATTTTCCAGGTCTCCTCACAAGATCACAAGTGAAATAATTTGCTCCACCTGTGGATCTTTTAAAATGTGTCAGTGAGTAATGAATGCACCTGTGCACCTACTAGGTGACCTGGAAAATGTGAACTGTGTGGGGTCCTGAGGACCGAGTTTGAGAACCACTGGTATAAATGGATATGTGCACAGTACCACTACTGTTGTTTTATATACTGGATGTAACTCTCAGTATCTGTTCTTATACTGTATAAATGGATATGTGCACAGTGCCACTACTGTTGTTTTATATACTGGATGTAACTCTCAGTATCTGTTCTTATACTGTATAAATGGATATGTGCACAGTGCCACTACTGTTGTTTTATATACTGGATGTAACTCTCAGTATCTGTTCTTATACTGTATAAATGGATATGTGCACAGTGCCACTACTGTTTTATATGCTGGATGTAACTCTCAGTATCTGTTCTTATTCAGTATATTTGGATATGTGCACAGTAACAGTAACACTACTATTGTTCTGTATTATGGATGTAGCTCTCATTATCTGTTATTACCCTGTATCATACTTACAGACTTTGCAGGGCACCATTCCGGGAGCAGCCGGAGAGGACCTGCTTCTTTCATCTTTGGGGGGCGAGACTAAGCAATAGCGACATTAGGCCCCACCCCATTACAGGAAACCCCCGCGATTTGCGGGTCCGCGAGGAGGGGCGGGGCTAAATTACTCGATTCACACCATTTAGCCACGCCCCCTCCATACGGACCCGCAAAATGTCTTGGAAAATCTCCCCATCCTGCCCACCTCACTAGGAAGTGGTGGGGATGCGGGAGATTTGCCTACTTTTGCGGTGGGTTACCCGAAAACTCCCGGGAGAGGAGGCAAGTATGTCCTGTATATGAGCACAGCACCACTACTGTTGTTTTATATTCTAGATGTAACTCTCTGTATATATGGTCACCTGTACAGTGCCACCGGGGCCGGTACTATACATTCCGAAGCTCAGGGTGAAGGTTTCTCTTAGCTGCCTGAGCGTAGGGGGTGTGGCCTGATGTGGGGGTGTGGTCATGGGCAGAAATAAAAGATTATAAATCAAAATAAAATACTAATTGCGTACTGCACAGGGTAGGCGCAGTGTGACTGGTGGGGAGGCAGTTTGTATTGGGGGTGCTGTTTGCCTTAAAGTTACCTTGACAAGACGGACGGGTCCCTCCTCCTTCTGCTGCTCCGAGTCCGTCCTCTACTCACCGTAGCTGCTCCCAGAATGCCTTGCGTGTTGATGTCACATGGTGTGATGTCGTCACGCATGGCATTCTGGGAGACAGTGGGAGGGAACAACTGCACATCATGGCGCCACCGCAGTTAATTACAGTCTAAAAGGAGCGTACACACTAGACGATATGCTCCCTGAGCGATATCGTCTAGTGTGTCCCCGGCAGGGTGTGCGCAATGTCATTCATGACATTGAGCACACCCGCTGAACAATATCATTAACGATAACGTTCAGCGCCGGGCTCTCTCCTCGATTCCCCAATATGCAGCAACCTGACAATATCGTCAGGTTGGCCTGCATGTCAGCCCGATGAACGATAAAGACAAACGACCTGCGGGAACGCGCATCGTTCGTCGTTCATCATTTAGGTAAAAAAATGGACGATAAAGTGAACGACCGAACGATAACGATATAGTTATCGTTCAGTCGTCCACTTTAATCGCCCAGTGTGTACACACCAGTTGTTCCCTGCACATCAAACAGCGGTGGACAAGATCGGACGCCTTCAAATTAGACGGCTCTAGCGGGGGGGACTGCAGCCGCGCCCTCAAGCCACAGTGCCCCGGGCAATTGCCCTGCTTGTCTGCCCCTACAACAGTCAGCGAGTACCACTACTCTTGTTCGGTTTACTGGATGTAATTCTCAATATTTGCTTTATTCAATACATATGGACAACTGCACAGCATAACTTCTATTATTCATTCATTAACGTCTGTTTAGAACAACAACTATAGACTATGGGCCTGATTCAGAGCCGCTCGTAAGCGGCCGCTCGTTCGTTCCGAGCGATGTTAGCCCAACTGCACATGCGTACGGATCGTAATACGCATGCGCTAACCAGTCAGTGCGGCCGAAATTCATGTGCTCGCAAAATAGCGAATGCCTGCTATTTTGAGTGACAGAAAGAGGCGTATGTGGGTGGTAACAGGGGAAGGTGCTTGAAAACGGGGAGTGGAAATCAGAACGCAGGCGTGCTTAAAGGTCAAGACGGGCGTTTTATGGGTGTGCATATTTAAAACAGCAGCGTCATTGACCATGTCACTGGGTTATTTTATAGTCAGAACTGCTCGCAAAATTGTGGTAGCAAACACCAACCCCAAGAATAGCGAGCAGTTCATACCCTTGTCGATGTACTCGATTAATCTAATAAATAGCGGACATGACGTAGGATGCGAGCGGCCAGGGGGCGTATTTTTCCAAAAAACAAACGCAAGTTTTGTTCGCTCGTTCAGACATAGAGGCGTGAACAGACCGCAAACAGCGAACGGTTCATTTGAATAGCCACCCCTATTTTCTGGACGAGCGAGCGCAAATAGCGACCGGCTCTGAATCAGGCCCTATGTCTCCAAACAGATGACGGGAAAACACATAGAAGGGGAGATGTACTAAGCTCTGGAAAGTGATAAAGTGGAGAGTGATAAACTACCAGCCACTCAGCTCCCAACTGTCATGTTACAGGCTGTGATTTAAAAATGACAGTTAGGAGCTGATTGGTTGGTAATTTATCACTCTCCACTTTCCAGAGCTTAAATACATCTGCCCCAGGATTACATAAAGGAGAGGAAATAAAACTGAAGGAATGGGTCAGATAAGCAGAATGGACCAGTCACAGAAGTTTGAGTTAGACATCAGGCTGCAACATAATAAAGGCTGCTGAAACTTACAGTTGTATAATAAGGGGGATTCTTTCTAACCATATTCACAAAAACACATTACACTTACTGTATCAGCAAACATTATTATTGTTTATTTATAAGGTGCCGCACAATTTCCATAGTGCCGAACAGGCAATAAACAGGTAATAATGCAAACAGACATTACAGTAAGTGTACTCTGACCTCTAGTGGAACAACACAAAGCAGGAATCCGGCAAACTATGTAGGACTTGGATTGGGCAGCTCACTATATACAGACAGGCATTGGAATGTGAGCGGTGGGCAGGCATATATTCAAGTCTTGCGGAGGCTGCAGTGAGCACCACGCCCCATGCAAGCCTCCTCTCTGACTCTCATTGGCTGCAGAGTAACACACACATTGCCGCCGCGTTGGCGTCGATGTGTGTGTAAAAATGCACCAGCCTGAGCCCGCTTCCCACCCTCCGACTGGCGCTATTGGGTAAGCGCACAGGGGGAAGGAAGGGGCTCAGCTGTGCAGCACAGGACGGCGATGGGCGCACGGAAGCCTAGTGCCGATCCTGTGTAAATGTGTAGTGCTGACCGCACTCTCTGCGGTCGGCACTACACTGGCTATCTAGGATGGGCCGGTACCTACGGCGCCCAGGGCACACGCCCTGCTCGACCCCTCTTAGCTACGTCACTGCCCAGAACACATTTCTTTATCTCGCAAGGTGAGGGGGCTTGATGACAGGATTTGCATCGTCACACAGCGGTGAGCTGGGCCTGGTGATAAGCATTGCGTTCTCATTCCCCCCGGGATTTCCTGCAAGCCAGGCTTGCCTACCCTCCCGATTTTGCCGGGAGCATCCCGAAAACCGGGTGCAGCTCCCGGCCCCCCGGAAAAGCAGGCAAGCCTCCCGGCAGCCGCCGATCCTCCCGACCCCCCCCTCCCCCGACCTGTGAATAATAATTAAACCCCCACAGTGGAGGGGGCCGGTGACGCGATTCACACTGTATTGCGTCATTTCAGCCCCGCCCCCTGCTCCACAATGCCTGTCTTATTGGCATTGTATAGCGAGGACAAAATAACGCGATCACGTGGCCCCGTCCCACCCACAAATGCCACTCCCCCTTGTCCCAGCCACGCCCCCGCCCTCCACCCCCGCCCTCACCGATCTGGCTGATCTCTCCCGGAAGGAGCAGCCAGAAAGTCGGCAAGTGTGCTGCAAGCACTATTCGCAGAGGTTCAAAAAAACTCGGTCCTCAAGGCACCCTAACATTCCAGGTTTTAAGGATATCCATGCTTGAATTAATTAGCACCTCAGTCAATTTGATTTAACCACCTATGCTCAACTATGGATATCCCTAAAACCTAACTGTTGGGGAGCCTTGAGGACCTCGTTTGGAAACCCCTGCACTATTCCCATTTCTCGTATCCTGCAGGACATTTCCCAGCTCCAGTCCTCAGGGACCCCTAACAGTGCATGTATTACAGATCTCCTCAGTATTACAATTTAAATAATAATAATTTAAAATGTGTCAGTGAGTAATGACTACACCTGTGCACCAACTAGGATATATGGAAAACATGCACTGTCAGGGTTCCTTGAGAACTGAAGTTGGGAAACTCTGTTATATATAGGACAATAAGAACAATGAAATGGAGTAATTTTTATTAGCTCTATATAATTGTATTATATTATTATAAATGTACTATATTTGTGAGTATACTAACTGTGAGTTTGTCTGTATTTTGGTGCAGGACTTGCGGTCACCCGTAGAGGTTTAATATTTCTGGTTTCTTTTATTTATCTATTTAATCTATATATTTATAATACTTCCTAGCACTAGTTTTTACATACTTTGTGTTAATTGTTAAATGTTTATTTCTGTAAACAGGTTTTTTTTTTTTTTTTTCTACGTATAATATATATATATATATAAAAAGCTGAATCGCGTCATCGTGGCCCGGTTCCCTGCTTCACAGTGCCGGGTTTTTGGCATTGTGAAGAGGGGGCGGGGCCACGATGACGCAATCGCGCGGCTTCGCCCACGGCCCGACTCTATTGGAGCATCATTAGCCGGCTACGCCCCCCGCTGAATGTCGGCAAGTATGCCTTACCAGTATGACTGTAGCTGGCTCCCTGGGTTGGATACAGGCGATCTCTGGTGACACAGGGGCCACTCTGCTATACAAGGACCGCAGACAGTATATATATCTGAGCTGTTCTCTTCTGGGTCTCCTGGACACCGGCTACTGACCACAGACACACAATTGTCCCTCAGTGATGTGGAGCAAGTCATCTGTACAGGGGATATGCATGGGGTTATGGGATAACTGGGAAATGCTACTGTATGCATGGAGATGGCTGGGGGGGCAATGTGGTGACATATATATGAAGCTGACTAACCACTGTGCAGGTTTTGCCTGTAAAAGAAATACAGTGATGATAAATGCCTCTGCATTCCTAAGACATCACAAATGTATGGCGATGTGTACAGGAGCAACTAGTGATCTGTAACTCGTACGCCAATGAGTCATGTCAGCGAGATATAACCAGACTAATGGAAATTTCTGACAGACTTAGAAATGGCACAGAGCGTGAGGATGCCACAAATCAAACACAAGGATTTTAGTAAGATTCATTTCTGCTGAATCCTTGAGATTTATGTTTTCGTAGGACACAAAATTATTTAACTCTGCATCATTGCGAGTCTCCATCCCAACATTGTTTTAAGGAGACATTGCAATAAATGAGTGTGATGAAGGGTGCACTTCTAAGGTGGTTGATGCAATGTTGAACGTTGCTGGGCATGCCCCTAGCATAACGAACACAGGGGGGAGTGGCTTGCGGGCATGGCATGTCACATACAGCAACACCCCTTTCCACAAGGTCACGCCGACTTTTTAGACGCGCGCCAAAGGCACATAGGCATACTTGCCTAAACTCCCGGGAGCCTCCTGAAAATTGTAAGCAAGTCCCCCGGAATGTCCGCCTGCCCCCGTGACTCCTGCCAAAGTGGGCGGTACGAGGGGGCGATTCCGCGATTCACGCTAAATCACAATCGTAGCCCCACACCCTGCTTTATAATGCCGGTAATATCGGCATTATAAAGCGGGGGCAGGCCCGCGATGACGCGATCACACAACCCCTGCTCCGCTTGTCTAAACTTCCCCACCCGCCCTGTTGCACCGACCTGGCAGCCCCCTCCCGGAAATTGTGGCGGATATTTAAATTTTTAAATATCCCCGCTATGTACTAAGGCAGGGGTTCCCAAACTGGGTCCTCAAGGCACCCTAACAGTTTAGGCTATCCTTGCTGGTGCATAAATGGTATAATCAGACTGGCTGAGGTATTAAGTCACCTGTGCTTAAGTATGGGAATCCTGAAAACCTGGACTGTTAGGGTGCTTTGAGGACAGAGTCTGGGAACCACTGTACTAAGGGAAACTCACAGGGACAGCAGTTGCGGTAACCACTCTCCCCGTGCGCTACATCCTCAGCATTATGTAGGAGAGTGCATTACGCTATTAGTACATAGCAACAAACCATAAAACTCAGCAGAAACTGCATCATGGGGAAGGACACACACGGGACAGTGAGGGGAGAAGAGAGGGATAATACAATGATTGTGAGTAGAGATAGGCAAGTAAGCACCCAAATACTCTGAGCAGGAAGACACAACATAAGTCAGCATTAGGACATTACTGCGTATATGCAGAACATATTGTAATCTCCATTATACAACCGAGGGTGTAAGACGGCAACAAACAGGCTCAAATAACAGACATATAGCTTACTCAGCTTAAGTTTACACTTGTATGGTATCATAGCCCACAGCCAGTGCAACACGTTTTACTCACCACTAACAATGTGTGCAATCCATATGTATACAAAGAGCAGTTCTGGAATCAGCATGTCCGTGGTCCTTGCTAAGTAGAACAGTGCGCTGCACACAATTGCTCTGGCTGCTTCTCCTAGAACAGCTGTGCAGCCTCCTGCTTACAACACACCACACCTTACCATGCTTCCTAAAGCACACATGACCTCACTGCTCCCTGCACAGAGCCTACACCAGTGTAATGCTTCTTATGTTACAGGTTATAGGGCTTATTTATCATTAAATGCATGTGCAGGAGTCCTGGCACAGGAGTGAAGAGAACACTTATGCGCACATCGCAGGGACGGGCCTCTGACCCCATACCTCCCAACTGTCCCTCCTTCCAGTTTAGAAAAGTTGGAAGGTATGTGTCCCTGTGGCTGCTATTTAATACATACCTGCGCAATCATCACATCCTGCAATGCAATCATGGCTGCGCTAATATTGCATCCAGAACGCATTTGAAATGCGATGATAAATGGGCCCCTATGCGTAATGCTGGGTACACATTTATGACATAGCTACTCAAACTCAATCATTAGGGCCCCAAACAATACATGTTTTCCAGGTCTCCTCACAGAATCACAAAATAATCAGCTCCACCTGTGGTTCTTTTAAAAGGTGTCAGTGAGTAATGACTTCACCTGTGCACCTGCTGGGTGACCTGGGAAATGTGTCAGTGAGTAATGACTACACCTGTGCACCTGCTGGGTGACCTGGGATATGTGTCAGTGGGTAATGACTACAGCTGTGCACCTGCTGGGTGACCTGGGAAATGTGTCAGTGAGCAATGACTACACCTGTGCACCTGCTGGGTGACCTGGGAAATGTGTCAGTGAGTAATGACTACACCTGTGCACCTGCTGGGTGACCTGGGAAATGTGTCAGTGAGTAATGACTACACCTGTGCACCTGCTGGGTGACCTGGGAAATGTGTCAGTGAGTAATGACCACACCTGTGCACCTGCTGGGTGACCTGGGAAATGTGTCAGTGAGTAATGACTACACCTGTGCACCTGCTGGGTGACCTGGGAAATGTGTCAGTGAGTAATGACTACACCTGTGCACCTGCTGGGTGACCTGGGAAATGTGTCAGTGAGTAATGACTACACCTGTGCACCTGCTGGGTGACCTGGGAAATGTGTCAGTGAGTAATGACCACACCTGTGCACCTGCTGGGTGACCTGGGAAATGTGTCAGTGAGTAATGACCACACCTGTGCACCTGCTGGGTGACCTGGGAAATGTGTCAGTGAGTAATGACCACACCTGTGCACCTGCTGGGTGACCTGGGAATTGTGTCAGTGAGTAATGACTACACCTGTGCACCTGCTGGGTGACCTGGGAAATGTGTCAGTGAGTAATGACTACACCTGTGCACCTGCTGGGTGACCTGGGAAATGTGTCAGTGAGTAATGACCACACCTGTGCACCTGCTGGGTGACCTGGGAAATGTGTCAGTGAGTAATGACTACACCTGTGCACCTGCTGGATGACCTGGGATATGTGTCAGTGAGTAATGACTACACCTGTGCACCTGGTGGGTGACCTGGGAAATGTGTACTGTTTGGGGTCTGAGGGCTGAGCTTACGAAGCACTGCACTATCCGATATGTTGTTGGTACAGCCGGCGAACGACATATCGCATAGAGCATTCGCCGGTGTGTAGAGATGTCGTTCACAGACATAGCAAATTGGCCCTGCAGCACAGCCGACGCTGATATATTCGTACATGGGCCGGGGAGTACAGGCGACTTGCCGACCACCAGTACACTGGCCGCAGGATCCGCTGGCACTGACATCCCAACTGGTTGGGAAAATTTAAAGGCCTGCTCACTTGTGATGTCTGGCCAGATATATTGAGAGAATGATTGGTAAGTGCTCACCTTAAGTCTGCAAGCTGTACAGATGTGGCCACAGCACTGGCGGCACAATTAAAAATTTAAACCAGCTGATCCCGATGATTAAAGCCCTCCCGCAGCCTCCTCCGAGCCCTGGTGATTTCCTCTATGTCACCATGAGGCTGGGCTGCACAGCGCCGAGTTGCAGCTACATGGGGAAGGGTGGAGTTCCATGGGGTGCCGCTGGACGGACACCACAGTCATGTGTGTGTAAATGTGTATGTTAAGGACTACTGGCACTGATGACTCCGGCAGTAAACCTTCTTAGTCACAGACAGATGTCTGAAAGAATCATCTTACTGCTGGGACCATCAGCACTGCAGCCCCCCTGTCTGACACTGACAAAGTGACTGTGCAGTAGAAGCTACAGAACCATTATATATAGGGGCACAAAAGTTATTTTCCCCTTGTCTCCCTCTCATAGGGGTCTTCACGGTTCCCCACCACCATCTCTCCTTTATTCTCTTGTTCCTTTTACTTGCACAGTAAGAGGCACACAGAACTTGCCCATGTGTGCCTCTGCCCTTATTCCTCCCCTAGTGTGCCTCTGACTCCCTCCCATAGTGTTCCACTGACCCCCCCCCTACCAAACTGTGCCTCTAACCCCCCACTCCCCATGTGTGCCTCTGCCCTTATTCCTCCCCTAGTGTGCCTCTGACCCTCTCCCATAGTGTTCCACTGACCCAGCGGCGTCCCTACCTGTTGATGCACCCGGGGCGGTGGGTAACTTAGCAGGGTGCGCGGCACCGCTGCTTGTCAGAAAAAAAGGGCGTGACCTCATGTCAAGGGGCGTGGCCTCGTGGATGGGGGCGGGTCTACACACCCGAATCCCGGTTTTAGTCTCTCTGGGGGGTCCTGGAGGTGCGTGGTGCCACAGGGAACCAGAGTATTTGTAGCATCAGCTCCCTCACTGTAACAGGAGCCGAGTGCTGCACGTAGTTCTACAGTGCAGCACACGGCTCCTGTCACTGGGGGGGAGTCTGCACTTTGATGTCACCCCTCGGCGGGTGATACCCGGGTGCGGCCCGCACCCCCCCTGTGACGCCACTGCACCCCCTTCCCATGTGTGCTTCTGCCCTTATCCCTCCCCTAGTATTCTACTGACCCACCTACCAAATTGTGCCTCTGATCAGGGGGGATCAGAGGCACAATTTGGTAGGTGGGTCAGTAGAATACTAGTGTGTGCCTCTGAACCCCCCTTCCCATCTGTGCCTGTGTTCCCCCCTTCCCATCTGTGTCTCTGAACCACCCTTGCCTATGTGTGAGAAGAGGAATCAATCTCTAGCCGCTGGCCGGGTATGGCTGTCTGGACCTCAGTATCCCGCAATGATAAAGCAAGGCCTGGATATATAAAACTGGTGTGCACAGTAAATACTGTTTTTTTTTGGATGGGAGGGGGCAGCAAACAGACTGTCCTTCCTGTTGTGTTTTATATACTGTTTATGTTAAAAGAGGAGTGTGCTACTTCATAGACTCCATCTTAGTCCAGGGAGGCTTCATTCCTTGTACCAAGATGTAATACTGCGCATGCGTGGGCGCCATCATTCCACTGTGTAGAGTGACATGGTGGGATACGGACATCTACTATATAGCTTGTGTGACACCTGGTGATATACCATCCCAAATGCTGTTCCAGTGTCCTGCACCGCTATGCGCAAGAGTTATACTCTCACCGGCTGGTGAGCTGTATGTAACCCCACTCCACTCAATCTCTACTCCATCGCCAGTGTATATGTAACAGTGAGTACGGCTGTACCTGCTACTGCCAAATAAACCACAATCGCTAATTAAGTACTGTACAAGGGATGTTCATAACTTGTGTCATCGCTGTTGTGTGGCTGTCAACTCTGCATCATCATTACCAACAGTTTATAATGGACTTTGTATCTTATGTGTTAACTGATGCACTTCCCAGTGCAAGTCACAGCTCCCCCCCCCCCTCAAAAAAAAAAGGTCTTGTGTGTGTAGAACCAGAATATAATATGAGGGCCAGCCTCTCAATTTGCAAGATTGAAAACATTCAAATATCCATGCAAAATCAGTCGCACCATCGACATTTCCAGGAGCCTAGGCTCTACTCTATCTACTCTTCTGAAGTCTAACTAAACATGGCCTCTGAAGCATTGCATTTATGACTGAGAATGGAGCAGTGTTCCCAGACACACCAATGAAACGCCCCCTTTTGGCGATCACTTTAGGTCACCTCCCAGTCTCCACCTTTAATCGCTCAGGGATCGCAAACCACTTCTCAAGTGTTAGCGATATCGCACACAATTGTGAACGCCATTGTACACTTCGCGAGTGCGCAGTAAAAGTTTCCGAGAGTTATAGTGCGTGCGCAGTAGCAATACATCGCTCAACTGCGTAAACATCTGGACTACATCCATCTCAGAATACGGACCAATGTTTAGAGACCCCATGACAGCCGTTTTAAATCTCCTACTGACAGTGATTCACCTGCTTAGGAACTGCTGCTGCAAATACATTTTGGATTGAGATGTCAACAAGGACCTTGCTTATAAGATGGAAACCGTGTTGTACTGGAGCATGAAGGGCCCACTGGAGGAATGCATTAATAGGGGCCCATGCTTAAGGGGTGTGGCCATCCACCAGAAGGGGTGTGGCCGGCCACCACAGATGCTTAGCTAACCATTAGACAAATCTTGGAGTAGTTTCTACAGTAGGGAACCAAGCCCCCATGTTGGTCAGTAGTCCTGCTCCACCAGGTAACTGACCATCTATTAGAGTAACAATGTATAATTTGAGATCTGGAACCTGACACCTAGAGGAGAGGTGGGGGCTCCCCGGGGATTTTCCCAGTACCCCTGTGGGCCAGTCCAACCCTGGATAGAAATCAACAGCTACAGGACTCGGAGACCTGCGGGAGGCTGCTGCCAGACCAAAAGAGTTAGTAAGATTTATTTGCTTAACATTTAGTTTACATTGACTTGATCCTAAACTGGCAAAAGCAGTATCTGCACTATGGAGAAATAGAGGTTATTTATCACTGCACCAACTGGGATACAAATGCAAGTTTATGGAGTTTATAGTGAGACGGGCCTGGGTACCTTAGTTCCAGTGAAGGGAAATCTTAATACTACAATATACAATTATATCCTAGTGAACTGTGGGCATCCAAGTTTGGGGCAACAGTTTGGGGAAAACCCTTTGAACATGAAAATGCACAAACCGAGGTCGCTGTTCCCTTTCTGTGTAGGATGAGTTTGCTTAGTACATAAAGTGTAATTGATACAGAAATCAGTAAGTGTAATGTCAGTGTGAGACGGTGAGATGTCCGAGCTTAGTGCCTGTGTGACAATGGCTTATGTACAGTACATGTCAGTGGGCAGATGGTCTATATACAGCTAGGAAAGTCCTTATCACAGGTACAGTACACACACTGGTAATATCTGCTGATACCTTGTGTGGGGAACAGGAGAATTTTATACTGGTTTATAAATAGGCTGATTTGTTATATATGCTGGGTTACTGTGTTATGTGCATTATTAGTTACATCTTTATGGTGTCTAATTTCCCATCTGTATCAGGATCAATTATATTACAACTATATAAAGAATCTATGAATTGCGATTTATAAATTGAGTTCATTACCGCGGTATATACCAAGAATTTCTCAAAGGACAGCTCTCCCGATAAGAGGGGCTCATGGGAGGGATCCAATTACATCCCTCCCAGGGGGGAGAGTCGCTATAAGAAGCCCAAAGGCTTCTATTGGGTAATGCCATCTGAAGGTGGCGTTACCCATCGGTATGAAGTATCGGAATGCAGCGCATTCCATTGCTTAGTACATTTGTGGAATGCAGTACAGCCCCCAAAAATGGCATTTTCAGGGGTTTTACCGCATTTTCTGCTTTAGTACATCCCAGCCTGAGTGAGAAATAAAAAGGAGACAGAGATATAAGTGACCAGATGTAGAAGTCACTGTAAGGCTTTATTGGTGTTATTGCCTTGGAAAGTTGTAGTTACAGGACGCCCCAGTTGTTATATGGGGCCCTGGTGTTATAAGGGGCCCAAGGTGTTACATGGGGACCCTGGTTTTATAAGGGGCCCAAGGTGTTACATGGGGGCCCTGGTGTTATAAGGGGCCCAAGGTGTTACATGGGGCCCTGGTGTTATAAGGGGCCCAAGGTGTTACATGGGGGCCCTGGTGTTATAAGGGGCCCAAGGTGTTACATAGGGGCCCTGGTGTTATAAGGGGCCCAAGGTGTTACATGGGGGCCCTGGTGTTATAAGGGGCCCAAGGTGTTACATGGGGGCCCTGGTGTTATAAGGGGCCTAAGGTGTTACATGGGGGCCCTGGTGTTATGAGGGGCCCAAGGTGTTACAGGAGGCCCCTGGTGTTTTAGGGGGCCCCAGTTGTTACAAAGGCCCTAGATGTTACAGGAGGGTCCAGGTGTTTCCATGCTCTTCACTCAAATCCAAAAACATCCATCTCCCGTAGAGCATAAAGCAGCTTTGCCTTCATCTGCTCATAGGTCTTATATGGAGGTAGGTACAGGCGATTATAGCTGCAGAGATAAGATGTGTTACAGAGGTTGGGATTAATCACCAGCATCATATACACAGGTAAGGTTGGTCACATGTTGGGGCCTATTCAGATTTGCACTCCAGACGGCCACAATTACACAGACACTACGTGCATGGTACTAATACTGTACATATATGTGCCCATATGCCATGTTATACACATCTATGTGATCGCACCGCCCTTATCTATATGCCCTATTCCAACAGTCACCACCATTATCCGGGCACATTTTCACCAACCCTATACCTGGTGCAAGAGATCTGGGAGAGAACAGATGGATCTCTGTGTACACACATTCTGCATGGCCTATAAATCTGCCTACACGCCCTCACTAAGCTTAGTCTATGTGCAAATGTCCCATTGTCACCCAGTTATGTCCATTCAGCCGCTAACAGAGATGTGACTGAGATGTGCATGACTGGGAATCACCCATAGCAATGATTTGATCTATGTGTTATGGAATCGCCCATAGTAATGATTTCCTCTATGTGTGTAATGCAATAAGCACTTACATATTATAAGCGCTGGGTAATAGGCACTTACCATGTGTGTAGGTAAATAAGTAATTACATAGTATAAGCGTTGGGTAATAGGCACTTACCATGTGTGTAGGTAAATAAGTAATTACATAGTATAAGTGCTGGGTAATAGGCACTTACCATGTGTAGGTAAATAAGTAATTACATAGTATAAGCGCTGGGTAATAGGCACTTATCATGTGTGTAGGTAAATAAGTAATTACATAGTATAAGCGCTGGGTAATAGGCACTTACCATGTGTGTAGGTAAATAAGTAATTACATAGTATAAGCGCTGGGTAATAGGCACTTACCATGTGTGTAGGTAAATAAGTAATTACATAGTATAAACGCTGGGTAATAGGCACTTACCATGTGTGTAGGTAAATAAGTAATTACATATTATAAGTGCTGGGTAATAGGCACTTACCATGTGTGTAGGTAAATAAGTAATTACATAGTATAAGCGCAGGGTAATAGGTACTTACCATGTGAGTAGGTAAATAAGTAATTACATAGTATAAGCGCTGGGTAATAGGCACTTACCATGTGTGTAGGTAAATAAGTAATTACATATTATAAGCGCTGGGTAATAGGCACTTACTATGTGTGTAGGTAAATAAGCAGTTACATAGTATAAGCGCTGGGTAATAGGCACTTACCATGTGTGTAGGTAAATAAGTAATTACATAGTATAAACGCTGGGTAATAGGCACTTACCATTTGTGAAAGGTAAATAAGTAATTACATATTATAAGCGCTGGGTAATAGGCACTTACCATGTGTGTAGTAAAGGTCCCGGAGATCTGCCTCACTTACATGCGCATGTACCAGCCCGTCCGATGTGACAGTGTGCATAGCAGGACGCACTGTGCTGCATCAAGGTAATGACAGCTCTGGTCCTGCTGCTGTATCTCTGCCCCCCTGCAGTGCCAGATTAAGGTCTGCATGGGCCTAGAGCTGAACTTCATGAAGGGCCTATTGTGTGCCGCTGCAGGTATGACCAGCATTGGCAACTGTCTTGAACCACTTTATAGTGGAGCTCCTAAATAAATTGATGGAGGTTTTTTTGTAAAATGGTGAAAACTGTATGGTATGCTTTTTCTTAACCCCCTAGAATAGTTTAGATCAGGGCTCGACAAATCCCGGGGGCCAGGTCGCCATGGCTACCAGATTTTGCTGCCTGGCTACTAGATTTTGCAGTGAGGGAGAAAGCAGATCCTCATCAACTCTGGCGGAGATTCGTGCCTATAGTATTGCGGTGTTCATATCATGCACAGGAGTGCATGTGCTGAGTGTCGCCTGCGGTGACTGCTGTGCCTCTGTCCGTCCCGGCCTGCGCTGATGACTCCTCTCCATCTTGGCCTGCTCTGATCCCTGCGGTCTGTCCCAGTCTATGCTGATCTTCCTGTACGTCCCGGCTGTCTACTGTCTCCTATCTCCGGCTGCATAGAGCTCTCCGGTAGTAGGGTCTACGGTGTGACCACGATGGGAAGGGGGTTTTGTTGTACTTTCTGGCACCATTATTTTATGTGAAATGTGGTGTGTTATTACTGGAGGGTGGGGGGGGGGTGGAGCAGGGGAGCTGTGCAGAGCAATGAGGGGGCCTCCATTTTACTGCATCCATTCAACTGTGACCATTTTGTGGACTAGTATAGTGTGTATAACAATTGCATAGCACACAGAGCTGTGCTCCTCACTCCTGTAATTTTTTTTGAGGGGACTGTGGTCTGGCTCCTACACTTTCATCCTGGCTCCTAGATTTTAGAAAAATTTGTCAAGCCCTGATTTAGATTAATAACAAAAGAACAAAAAATTCTTAAAATTGTTCACTGCAAATTACCATATTTATGTACGTTTTCATCCCACATTCGTAACCACTGTAGTAAAATAATTAGTGAACTGCCTTCTTAGGTGTTGCCTTTTAATAAAAAAAAAACAATGGCAATACTGGACCAGGACAGTAAGGGTTAACTTTGACAGAGGACGATTTGGTGCATCCCCACTCTGGCAAGAAACTTAAATCAATTACATCCTTATCTGCAGTAGTAGTTACATGATCTATTTTATTAGCTATCCAAAAGGATTCCTCTACATCGGTGTGTGTAAATATACAGAGAATATATATATATATATATATATATAGTTAGATAGATAATGCAAATAACAGTGCAGTGACTGCCATATAATATAGAGAGCATCGCAGTGGTCACAGATAATACTGAGAACATCTCAGTTACTGACATATAATACAGAGAACATTGCAGAGACTGCCATATAGTACAGAGGACATCACATTGACCTCCATATAATGCAGAGGACACGACAGTGACTCTCATAGAGTACAGAGAACATCACAGTGACCTCCATATAATGCAGAGAACATCACAGTGACTGCCATATAATATAGAAAGCATTGCAGTGACCAACATAATATGTAGAAAACATTGTCGTGACTGCCATATAATACATAGAGCATTGCAGTGACTGACATATAAGATCGTGACTGCCATACAATACAGAGCATCGGTGCCTGCCATAATACACCAAGCATTCAAGTGACCACTACAAAGAACATAGCAGTGACCACAATATAACATAAAGAGCATTGCAGTGAGTGCCATATAATACAGTGAACATTGCAGTGAGTGCCATATAATACAGAGAACATTGCAGTGAGTGCCATATAATACAGAGAACATTGCAGTGAGTGCCATATAATACAGAGAACATTGCAGTGAGTTCCATATAATACAGAGAACATTGCAGTGAGTGCCATATAATACAGAGAACATTGCAATGAGTGCCATATGAAACAGAGAGCGTCTCAGTGACCAACAGATAATACAGAGATCATTACAGTGACGTCATATTATACAGAGAGCACCGCAGTAAGTGCCATATAATACAGGGGGATGTCTCAACCCTAACACTGTAATCCCGGTAAGGGATTTAACATAGGGCGTCAAATTACCAACGCCTATGTTAGTCCCAATGCCGGAACGCCGAGAGGACGCTGGACCGATCGTTCTCTGCCGGGGGTAAGTATACACGTAGCCGGGGATGGGGGGGTTAGGTTTAGGGACTCCCAGGTGAACTTAGGGCTAGGCACCCCCCCCGGGGAAGGCTAGGGGCCAGGGGAAGGGAGGGTCAGGTTTAGGCACTGGGGGAAGGTTAGGGTTAGACACCCCCAAGTGAGGGTTAGGATTAGGGTGCAGGGAGGGGGGCTAGGTTTAGGCACTGGGAGGGAGGTTAGGGTTAGGCACCCCTAAGGGAGGGTTAGGGGAGGGAGAGGGGTAGAGATAGTATACTTACCTGCACTGTTGGGATCTTCACCCATCGGGCTGCCGGTGTCGGGATTTGAACCGCCGGGCTCACGTCCGGCGGTCATACATACTTGTTCCAATACAGGGCATCATGATAGATATACTACACTAAGCATAAGTGACCGCCATACACTTTACAAAAAAAACCATTGCAGTGAGTGCCATATAATACAGAGAACTCCAAAGGCCACCACAAAATACAGAGGACACCACAGCCACAGACTATGGCCCCTGAAATATGGGATAAACCAGATAACAAGTTGTTGGCAGATAGAGGTCTATAATACAGCACAGCCCCACAGCTGCCTAACGCCTCCATCCGTCACTACTGCCGCCCTCTATACTGTGTGCACCGCAGCTAGTGTGTCAACACAGACACACTGAGCCTGCGGCTGTGCTGTAGTAAAGCAGAGCCAAGGCAGGAGGCCGACATAGATACACATACAAACACACATATATATATTATATATATATATATATATATATATATATCAGAGCCGTAACTAGACATTTTGGAGCCCTGTGCCAAAAGGAGCAGTGCCGCCCACACCCCCTAATTTTTCAAATAGGGACGTAAGATAATGCCCCTGAAAAAGGGCCATGGCCTTATGGGGAAAGGCCAGGGAAGAGATAGGGGAGGCCAGCAGATGCTGGGGGTAAAAGAAGAGGAGGCTAAAAGTAAGAATTATAATAAACAGGAAAATTGACAGGCCCAAACAGCGCCCCCTGCCCTGCAGTGCCCTGTACCCTGTGTTGTACTACCCTAGTTACGGCCCAGAGAGAATATATATATAAATATATGTATCTATATAAACACACACACAAACCACTCGGACCAGCACTCAATACTTCTCAATTGTGACAATGACATGGGTGCTCACACTTTTGTTATCCTGACGAAGGGGCCGCAGGGGCCTTGAAACATTGAAACAGAAATATTACTTTGTACCAAATCCTGGAGTGACGCACTGTGTTCTGCCACATACCGTGGCTCTGCATACTAACCGAATATATAATATATATATATATATATATATAGAGAGAGAGAGAGAGAGGCATATAATTACTCTATATATACACATTATCTCTCTTTCTCTCTCTATACAGAGCAGAGGTGTGGCACTCTTAAGGTGCCCATACACGGTGCGATATAGCAGCCGACCCGAATGATTGGTTTGATATCGCTGCTATATCGTACCATGTGTGGGTATGATATCGGCCAGAGCGTGCTCTCGTGGGGTCGTACATCGCACCCCCAGATCTTACTGCAAGTTCAATTGATCTGGAGATGCGATGTACGATCCCACACAGCGCTATGCGGGTGGGGGAGAGGGGTGCCGGCATATGGGGCGGTCAGCAACCCGATCACAGCGTGTGTGGGGACCATCCAATATGTCGGACGTCGGATCCCCCATCGCATCGCAAGGTGCATATTGCACCGTTTATGGGGGCCTTTAGCTTAAACATTTTCTGAGACTGGATGCAGTATCAATGTGACTCAATGACTGAAATGTTGATAATGCATTCAGTCTCAGAAAATGTTTATTTAAGCTAAAGGCTGGTACACACTAGACGATGCCAGGAGCATTCGACAGCATGGGCCCCGCTAACAATATAGCCTGTCGGACCTGCATGCAGGTCCGACAAGCAATGTCGCTGACAACGCACGGGAGCGCACGTCATCAACGACATAGCTGGTACACGCTGGTTGATGCGGACGATATGTTGGCCCGATCCGCCGGATCGGGCAAAATATCGTCTAGTGTGCACCCGGCATTAGAGTGCCCCAACTCTGCTATGTAGATTTTTCTGACTGTGAGGACTAGGGGGGTCATTCAGACCCACTCGCAAGCGGCAGTACGCTCGCAAGTGGGTCGATGTTCCCCACTGCGCATGCGCATGACGGAGGGAGCTCCGTCGTGCGCATGCGCAAGACCCGGACTGCGACAGCCAAGCTGTCGCTCCGGGTCTCGCACCAAAGGGGGCGTGCTGTCGATGGTGACTGACAGCACGCCCCCTTTGGTGGGCATGCCTGCCAGACAGAGGCGTTCCCATGGGAACGCCTACAGTCTGAAGCCGGCCCCACTGACATCACTAGTGATGTCAGTGGGAGTGATTTTGGCTCTGATAGAGCCAAAATCACTCCAGGGCTTGTGGCTGGGAAACCCTACCGCAGGGTTTCCGTCGCAAGTCCGATGGTCGCGATGGTCAAGACCATCGCGACCATCTTTTTGAACACTCGTATATGCTGTGGGCGGTGACCCACAGCTATATGAGCGTCCAGGAGGACGCTCCATTTTAATGGAGGAGGGCCTTGATTCAGAGTGAGCACTCTGGTCAGAGCGTCCGGCTCTGAATCAGGGCCTAGGTTCTTTATTGTTGGTAGTGCCAGACAATGGGAAAAAATAATAATATATATATATATACACACATACATAGGTGCCAGCCAGTATACCTACCTGTGGGTTGCTTGCTCCTAATGGCTGGTGACAGCTCCCTCCCTCCTGTGCAGGGCTGACATCTCGTAATTTCTATGCCAGCAGTCAGCTCAATCAATGGAGGTGGGTGGGGATGAATGGACCGTGCTTCAGATGAAAAGGGACATAACTGCAGATGCAGATGGGACCCCTAGCACGAATTGGGGGCGGAGCTTCGGCCGGTATGGGGGCGGAGCTTCGGCCGGTATGGGGGCGGAGCTTAACACTGCAAGGAGACCCTGTAAGGAGAGGATACTCGGATAACACAGGGGCGGGGCTTCAGACAGTCTGGGGGTGGAGCCTCGAATGACGGAGCTTCGGATTGCCGATGTGAGGTGGGTAGAGAGGGGGTGACTGGCCGGGGGTAGAGAGGGGGTGACTGGCCGGGGCCTGGGGCTTCCCTCCACTGCAGTGCAGACAGCGGTGACAGGGATTTTTTTTTTTAAATTCCCTTTCAAAACTGCCTGCACTGCAATGGATCCTGTGGGCCTATTTTCAAGGTGGGCCTGGAGCTGTAGCTCCACCCGCCCCATTAGTAATCCGGCCCTGCCCCCCTGGGTAGGTGTTGTGGTTGTGGAGGCCCTGATGAAGGTATCTTTGAACACTGAAACATGAAATCAGGCCATAGTCATATTGGGGGGCATGGCTGTGTATGTATGCCAGGCCTTGGCATTTTGTACCTACCTGTCTCCAATCTTTGCAGTCCTGTGTATAGTTATCTACTGCCTCTATCAGATGGTTCCTGTGTGATCGCATGCAGCCTGATTGACAAGGAGATACAATTACTGAGTGGTGTGGTGTTGGGAACGGCTGGGGTTCCCAGAAATGGGGGCGTTTTCCTGGAGTGGCAAGGCGAGTATCTGCATCCACAGATGCAGTTTCCTGGCCTCACAAGTCGGACATCCTGCATAAGCTCAGCCTTACTCAGCTGGCCAGCGCTGACCATCTCAGTCACAGCGCTGGGATCGCAAATGCAGCAGAGGGTGTCAGGCACCTCCTGCTGCACTTTATCTGTAAGGACGGAATTGCAAAGCTGCTTGTGTGCGACTTTGCTATTCTGTGCTGAATCAGGCCCTTAGTGTGGCTATGCTTGTGGTAGTCCTCCAGCTTGGAGTAAATGTGTGCTGGGTGCTTTATACATCTATAACATCAGGCTCCTGGCTATAAACAGAGCCAGCTGCCACCACAGACATCACCAAAGATGGCAGCAGCAGTAATGACAGCTGAGCTCACTGGGCCCAGCAGTAGAACTGAGATGGTGCCAGCAGATGCCCTAAACCACCCTGTTCTGGGTGTGATGATTTCTCAGCACTAATCTGTCATTTCCCACTTATTCCCCACATGTGTCACTGTGTAATATCAGTGGGAAGATGATGATGTGGGGTATAGGGCAGAGAGCTGATGTGCCGCACGGCCATCACCAACTGCCACCCGCATGCCACGTTCATATGTACACAGCATTCTCCATGGTCAGGTGCCCGCTGCATGAGCCGGGTATAAAGCCCCAGCGCACGGCCATATCACTGGCATTTCTTCAGTTGACAGTTGCTGGCACTAGAGAAAGGCCTCAAAAGCGACAACTGGTTTGTACACTATTGTATACTACCAGCAAGTTACCACTGACCGGAGCCGAGCGCACTATCCCATCTGTGCTATTATTGGAGCTTCTACCTCTTACCTGACTTTGACCATCATCACCAGCTGCCATGAGCCGGAGGGAGTTGGCCCAGCTCATTGGAAATGAGGGTAAGTACAATGTTATGAGAGTAAATGAGATGTAAGAGACATTTCTCAGTCTTTAGCAGCTGTATTAGGAAGTGGGAGGAATGATGATGAAGGTGTTAGGTCAGAGTACTGTGTTACTGGGGGCATCTCCCATGCTGTTACTCAGTTACTGATCAGGAAACGCTCAGTCCTCAGATTGTTATCTAATATGAGAGGGGGATTATGGGTAATATATTAGGTGACTTCAAAGTAAATCTACATTCAGCTAGTAATGGTCATCGAAGGTTGTAGCATTGATAGTTGATAGTTTTAAACCATCATTAGGAATCGCTGATGGTTCACCATCGATGGCTGAGTGCTGCACAGGTGCAGACCTCAGTAATCAGATCGGTACCAGGAACAGTTTCTTAACATCGGGCACCACTATCGATGATCTGGCATCTATACGTAGCGGAGCTCTGCAGATTCCCTGTGTGCTCCTTCCCTATGTTATACCCTGATGAGCTCTCGCAGCCTATAGTGCCTTTGGCTGTGATTCTATCTGCATTTCTCTTCTATATAGATCTTTTATATATATTTTATATGTTTGGTAAAACACAAATATCATACTGACAGGGGCTCTCTGTTACCATTCCAGCTAGCAGCCTTTTCTGTAGATAACTATATCACAATATTTCCAGCTGTGCTTGGAGGAAAAACATTTGGGGCCTCCATCTATATAATTATGGGGAGATGTATCAAGCCTTGGAGAAAGAAAAAAAAGTGGAGAAGTTGGCGAAAGCAACCAATCAGCTACTAACTGTTATTTCACAGGCTGCGCTAGATTAATGACAGTTACATGCTGATTGGTTACTTTCCCCACTGTATCTCTCTCCATGGGAGTGATTCAATTCAGCGCGCTGTTAAGTCTGACTAAAGACACTTGCAGTAAGTCAGAGAATGCCAGTTAGCGCACCTAAGGGGGTATCCAATTAGCCCCGAACATTGTTCGCCGATTATCCCCATTTTTCTGCAATGTTTTTTCTTCACCCTATACTATTATATCTGACGAAATAATAGGATATTTCTCCCCAAAACACACAGGACCCGTGATAAGGTCGTGGATTATTTTCGGGACACATCAGTTTATTGGATTGCCCTGCTGCGATCAATTAGCAGCGCTACTAATTGGATACCCCCCTAAAGCTGGGTTTATAGCCAGAACTTTAGTCACATTTCTGCTCGCACCCTCAGGAGAATGTGAGAAATGAGAATAAATCCTTTAGTCGGGCTAAAAGTGCGGTCAATTGAATAGCTCCGGGAACTCCTTCCTGGGATTATTAAACATCACGCTGAATTGATTTGCACCCATGGCTTGATACATCTCCCCCTTATACTTTTTCAGCTCATTTGAGTTATATGTATTCTAAAATAATCTATAAATTGTGTTATTTTTGTAACTCGTAATTTATGTCAAAATATTAGATTTTTATATGTTACCTATGGCTATCTATTATATCTACAATATATAAAATATCTTTACAGCTGGCGCAAACCAGACCACTGGATCATGGCTAAGATCAGGGCGCCTGAGGCCATCTGCAGGAAGGACACCATCAGGAAGGACTGCAGCAGGAAGGACGCCATCAGGAAGACCATCAGGAGCACCATACTCAGGGCGACCATCAACAGGAGTATCATCCCCAGGAAGTGCAGGAGATGGACCTAGTGAAGGCGATTATGCAGCAATCGCACAGCGAGTAGAGATCCTTGCACTGAACACCGCGCTGAGAGTCGTTCGTCCTCTTTTTCCAACCTACAGAAGATGCACTGCTGGGGAAGGAGAAGCAGGAAACTCCTGTACCATCTGCCTCTCACAGTTTGAACTTGGAGAGGACATTGCCGTGCCATTGTGCCGCCACGTCTTCCATTTACCATGCTTGAGACGATGGCTTCATATTAACAACGTTTGCCCCCTGTGCCGCACACGGTGCTTCGACTTCCCCAGCTTCACCCAGCATCATCTGTAAGAGGAAGTGACAGAGACAAACCAGCAATAGAGACAGCTCCTGCTCTACAGGCCAAGCTACCGGCCATTGTGATGTTTATGGTCCAATGTATGTTTTGTGTTACTGTCTTGTCTTGTCTGTTACCCTTGTCCATCCTACTCGGGATTAGCTACTCGCCATTGCTGGCAATGTGAGTCTTGAGGGATTTTACATTTTTGCCTGAACTGACGGATTAATTTGGCTAATTCGGCTATTTTCAATGAATTAATTAGGTTCTAGTATGTCCCTCAGCAGGTTTTTATTTTACCTCTTGCCGAGTTCACTTGTTTTTTCCCAATTCCCCCCCACCCATTCTTTCCTTATGTGTCTTTTTGTTTGTCTCAGCCACTTTAATTAGTAAAGTTGGCGACCTAATAGCGCAATTTTTTTATTTTTTTGGCAGATCCCCACTAATTATACTTTTATACATTTACTAATGTGTTTTCTATTGCCTTTCCTTCTCTTTTAGGGTAAATTTTGATTTATGTAGCGTTTGGATAATAGGCCACTCGTATATTTTCTGGGCTTCTAAGTTTATGGCTTTGGATCGAGCTCCGGTTTTTGCAGATTCGGCAAGGGTATGGTGGATAGGTGTCAGAGGCATGAAGTGGCATTCTTTTTGTCCTAGGCTGTTGGAGTGTGAAAGACGTTTTGGAGTGCTGAAAGTTTTGGTGGTTCATTTAGGAGGTAATGATTTGGGTCACTTTGGAGATGCAGTTTGCTATCATCGATGATTTGTCGCGATTGCTGTCAGCATGGCCCTCGTGCACACTTGTCTGGTCTCTCACCAGGTGTGGCGTGGGGTTAGGAATTTTCCAGGTATAGATGAGGCCCAAAAAAACCCTTAATTCTGCAGTGTCAAAATCTGTGGTGGCCAGTAATGGCCGTGTGGTTCACCAATGTAGTTTCAGTTATTTGTATCGGGCGGACAGTGTCCATTTAACGGAGGAAAGTTTGTAATTGTTTGTTGAGGATCTGTTTAGGGAGGTTGCGTTATTGGGGTAGGTTTTTCGTATGGTGGCGGTGCGGCGGTTCTATGGTCAGAACCTTCCTGTGGCGGGAAAGAATGGCAGGTCACCAATCCGGGTGCAATTGTTTAGTTGAGGTGCTCTCCATTCGTTGACTGGTAGTTGGCTGTACCAACCTAACGGGGGCAGTATCATCACCCAGATGGGTGGGTAGTCAAGGTAGAAGGTGAGTGGATACCTTTTTTGCTTATAGGGGTTTTATAGTTATGTTCATGCACTCTGGGCAGTATACGGCTGCTATGCCTGTTGTTGGTTGTGTGTGGGCATTGCAGATTGGCTGATTTCTGGATGTCCTTTCTTTGCCACCATACGTCCTTAAATAATTAATAAATTAAATAAATAATATTGCTTCAATAAATCGCCATTTTAGTTTCTCTGCCAAATCTACGTCTCAGTGTCTTTATTTCTCTTAGCCTAAATGGTTTGCACACATGACACACATCATCTGATAGAAGGTGTAAAGGCTGGTGACTGACCCGGTGGCGGTGGCTGCAGTCTGTGGGCAGAGGGCAGCTGGTGACAGGCTATGCTATAAGTGTGCAGCAGCCACTCATTCCATTTCTGGGAACGCGCAATCAGTGGGGAGCTTGATGGTGGAGACACCCCCTGTAACACACCAGCGATGCTAACATGGATGTTTCTCTATCTGACGTCGCCTTTTCATATCTGCGTCAGCTGGCAATCTGGGGCCCAACCTGAGTGGAGAGAAGTGAGATGCAGGAGAGCATCCGCTAAACATGCCCGGGAGCATCCTTTCCTATATGCGTTGAGGTACTGTATAAGTTCCTCCCCATGCAGTGACCCTCAGAGATGCAGAACATTGTTCCAGGCGAGGGGATCTAGCGCACGCAGGGGGGTTTCCGAGTACCTACCTAGAAGCCCCCCTGACTGACCATGCACCCCCCATTACTGGCCGCTTTGGGGACGGAGCCAATACGGCAAGCCCCGCCCCCATATCCCCCGTGAATCACGGCACGAGGCCTCTTGATATAAGCTGCCCAACCTCATTTCCAACCTGTACCTGCAGCAGCTGCTGTATCAAAAGTATGTGTACTGTTTACTAGAGAGCAATTTCTGGGGTTGACTGAGCGGTAGAATGAGTAGAGTAAGGGTATTATATTACTAGTAATCCATACTGTATTTTATAAACACTGACTAACTCACTTTGTGATTAATATCTGTATCCCCTTCTCTATTATACAGTTTATTACAAAGGTACAGGCCACCACCCACTATATAATATCCACAGAAATTACTGCTGGCACCTAACTCTGGGGACCCATATTAGTATGAGTACATACATCGTGCCTGGTTTCTTAAGCAATTCTATATTTCAATGACTGACTTATCATATACTCCCTACTTTAAAAAAATAATAAATGACACTGCAGTATTGATCAGAGCCATAACTAGACTTTTTGGTGCCCTGTGCCACATTGGCGCACCCCTCAATTTTTAAATAGGGACATAATGCACCTGAAAAAGCACCATGGCCTCGAGGGAACGGGCCAGGGAAGAGATAGGGGAGGCCAGGAGATGCTGGGGATAAAAGAAGAGGAAGATACAAGTGAGAATGATAATAAACAGGAGAATTGACAGGCCCAAACAGCGCCCCCTGCCCTGCGGTGCCCTGTGCCATGGCACTGGGCACACTACCCTAGTTACGGCCCTGGTATTGATACCTAATCTCCCCTCTCTCTTATACAGTATATTACAGGCTTGTGAATATTTCACCACAGTCCACATGTAATCTATTGATTAAATCCTCTCTCATACAAACATCCTCAGTATCCAGCATAGTAACTGTTATAGCCACCATAGAGGCATGCCACTTGTCCCAATGTTTATATTTGGTAGTGTAATAAGAAGAGTCTCTCACCAGTGTTGGGTGCATTGCCAAGGCACTTTCTTATACCAACTGCTTCCCCAAAACAAGGGGCACTAATGATATAGATCATCTTATTGTGGGACATTCGATTGCTTTCCTGGTATCGGTGTCAGGGCCCGATTCAGACCCGCTCGCTAGGCTGCTGGTAGAATTTCGCTATCTGCGCATGCATATGCATCGCAGTGAGCGTGCGCGAGCCAGTCATTGTGATCGGGAACCGATCGCTCGGAATACAGACGGCCCGCTAGTATGAGTGACAGAATGTGCCGTTTGTGGGTGGTGACGGGGGAAGGTCCTTGCAAACGGGGGAGTGGTGGTGCGATCGCAGGCATGTCTGACCGTCAAAACGCCGGTTCTAAGGCGTGCATAATTAAAAAGCATACGTTGAGAAATCGTACATTCATTGTTGTTCCTTTTAGTGTGTGCAATATGTCTAATACAGTAATTGAGGCATTTATTTTATACTTACGAGTATTGACCCTTCTTCTTCATCATCACAATTGGACTGAGTTGCAGTGCTGTTGTTTTCTATTTCTGATAATCATTAATAGGATTTACAATTACATTTGCAGCTGCTGAAGCGGTTAGTTCCGTATACACTTTAGCGCTATTTTATTCTGATTGACTAGTCCACATGCTTCTTAAATGCCCCTCAGACCCCCCAAGTGCTTCTTTTATGCCATCAGAATCCCCCTACCTACCCCTTATATGCCATCAGAATCCTTCATGTGCCCATTATATATGAAATCAGAATTCTCCACATGCCACTTACCTGCCATCAGAACCCTCCATGTACTTATCATACTATGGTGTTACTAATGTCCATCATTGGATTAACATTCCTCCTTTAGTGGCTGGTCATTCATTGATGGTTGGCCACACCCCCTTTGGTGGCTGGTCATTCATTGATGGTTGGCCACACCCCCTTTAGTGGCTGGTCATTCATTGATGGTTGGCCACACCCCCTTTGGTGGCTGGTCATTCATTGATGGTTGGCCACACCCCCTTTAGTGGCTGGTCATTCATTGATGGTTGGCCACACCCCCTTTGGTGGCTGGTCACACTTCTTAGCGGGCCCTACAATTTGTTTCCCGTGGTGGATCCTTCATGTCCCAGTCTGACACTGGGCTGCAGAGATATTGCCAGTTGCAGCTTGGAGAGTATGGGTTATGCTGGTTGTTGTAGTATGCCAGGTGCAGTATGCATTGGGAGCATTTGTAGCATACAGTAGTGCCAGCGGGGTGCTTGCTAATAATAAAAAATTTACTATAATGGGTCAGCTGCATATTGTGGTAGGCAGATATATTTAATGTTTGTGTATTACATTGTCTTAGATTATTGCATACAAATAAGCAGTACTGGATTGATACTCAGGGTTCCCCCATATAGGTTTTTATCTAGTGATAAACATTCTGTTACCTGGATCCACGACTTACAGATGTCTTTCAGAGGGATATGTTTAGGAAGCTGGAGGCCGCAATCCTGACCGCCGGTTTCCCGAATCTTCTATCCCACATAGGGTTAAATGACAGGCGTCTAAAATCTAGACGCCTGTCATTTTCCTGATGCTGGGAGACAGGCGCCCGGCATCCCGATCGAAGGGTGCCGGGCGCCACGAGCAGACAGCCACGGGGGGGGGGGGGTAGGGTTAGGTTTAGGGCACCCGGGGGGGAATTAGGGTTAGGCACCCCCCCAGGAGGGTTAGGCTAGGGGGAGGGAGGGTTAGGGTTAGGCACCCCCCCGGGGGGACAGGTTTAGGCAGCGGGGAAGGGGGGGTAAGGGTTAGACACATAGAGGGGGGAGGTTAGGCACTTGGGGGGAGGTTAGGGTTAGGCACTTGGGGGGAGGTTAGGGTTAGGCACTTGGGGGGGAGGTTAGGGTTAGGCACTTGGGGGGAGGTTAGGGTAGGCACTTGGGGGGGAGGTTAGGGTTAGGCACTTGGGGGGGAGGTTAGGGTTAGGCACTTAGAGGGGGGAGGTTAAGGTTAGGCACTTGGGGGGGAGGTTAGGGTTAGGCACTTGAGGGGGAGGTTAGGGTTAGGCACATGGGGGGAGGTTAGGGTTAGGCACCCCTAAGGAGGGTTAGGGTTAGGGGGGTTGGTTAGGTTAGTTTATACTTACCTTAGGGACGATCGGGATTTCCAGTGCTGTCGGGCTGCCGCTGCCGGGAATCGAACTGCCGGCCATGTGGCAGCCGGGATCCCATACCGAATGCCTTTTAGAAGGACAGTCTGTAATAGCTGTTTAGGGTTAAGTCAGAGCCACCAGGTATAAATTAGGAAACACAACCCTTACTGCAAAATATATATTTTATTATACATTACAAAAGTTCATTTGGATGAATATTTCACTACAACCACATAAATATATCACATGGAAACACCTTATAACCTGAGTATTTACACTAAAAAATAAAGACCTTACTCCCCAGGATAGAAGCAGCCGGCTGGGATATACAACACAATCTACAAATGATACAAGTATAATACACACTAATAATGTACACACAGATGACTATCATTCGGCCCCACAACCACATTATATACCAACTTTATTTCCTTTGCCCATTCATTGCATAAATTCACCAAATATCAGTAACTGACATGTGAGGCCAATTAAAGCTAACCCTATCACCTATACACAACAGAGGCTGCCATTTTATGTGCTGAACCAATATTCATGAGAATGCAGTCTCAGGTTAATAGCAAATAATGGTATTATTGAGTGCATTATGTCATTAGATCTTAGTGCACTGATTGGTTCATCGCACAAAATGGCTGCCACTTTGTGTAAGGATGAGGTCACTAAAGCTTGTGTAAATATTTGTGTTTCAATCATGAATTCTATCCAGGAGCGTATCTATAATGTGTGCAGGGTGTGCGGGGCATACAGGCCTCCGGGGTCCAGGAGGCCCTACACCGCACACCCTGCACCCATATTATTTAAAACTCACCTGTCCGTGGTCCCGTGTCAGCGCTGCACAGAACACCAGAAAATGGCCACTACGGCCATGTTTCCGGCGTTCTATGCATGCACAGTAGACTCTGGGCACACTCTAGTGCCCAGAGTCTACTGCTGCTGCGGTGGCCGGCCAGCCACATCATTCGGCTGCCAGCCACTGGGGAGAGAGGAGGGGGCCCTGCACGGGGAATGCACACAGGACCCTCCTCTCTTAAGACGCCCCTGATTCTATCTGGTAATTTTCTTCATCTTTCTAATATATCAGGAACATTGCGCTGTGCTCTGGATTGAAATAATTCCCCTCAATCAACCATAACTATATACTATTTCCTTGGAGGGCTCCCAAGACCCAACAGCACCGTGACACCTTGCGTAAGAACCGGATGACATCAGTTAGCTTGTGCTGCTAAAAACCATGGACTCCATTCCTACAAACAAAAACAAAACACTGCCCCATTGCTGTGGAAATAGACTCTCATGCAAATTGCTAATGCAAGTTCAGTTACTGTGACATTTGATGGTCCGACAAGGGTAAATAGTATCATCATTCCATTATTGCTACTGGCATTATTACCATTACAATTTTTATATTACTGTCCTTAGGAATCAGTTTTATATTTATGTATTTTCAGTGTCAATTTATACTTGTGATATTTAAAATGTAATGATTACATGATCCGACCTATATGAATTTTATATCATTTCATTTATTCCTGTATTAGAACTTAATTTGAGTTACTCAGCGCGGTTTCCATCCATTTTTCAATGCGCTTTTCTTGATTTGGGGAGTGGCTATCCCCTTTCAGTAACAGTTTATATAACCTACCGGCAACCACACCTGCACCCACTGCGTTCCCCTTGTTTAGTATCCTTACTTTTCATTTATTTTCTTATTTTGGAGGTTTTACTTCTGTATTGTAGTTATGGTTTTGATACCTACATTTCCTAACTGCAATTACAGTATACCTTACTAACTATATATACAAATATATTATTGGCAAAGGCTGTTCTATAATGATTTCTCCTCACAGTGAGTGTAGTAAGAGACGAGTTTCCTGATAAAAGGCCCCATACAGTATGTCACATATATTCCCTGATCTCCCTGATATACAGTATCTCTGCCATCTTGTCTGAAGAGACTGGTTCATCAGAAGATAAATTGGCTGCCTGACATCTTCATTCCAGCTGCAGTGTTAATGTGATACAATATTGTGGCGTTTTTTGTTGTTTTTTGTTATATAAAAAAAAAAACCAACTGAACGGAAAAAATATAATAATTTCTATCCGGTTCCCAGGACTTACAGGGGTCTGATCTGGAGGCCTTCCTGTCTGATGACCTGTATGAATGTGGCGGCCATTTCCAGTCCTTCTTGGATGTTGGTGCTTTTGGCATCACAGCTCATATTTTTAATGCTGTTTTGGTCCATGTTGTTTTTTCCAGTAATGTGGTCACATGAGTGAGAAATAAAAAAGGAGACAGAGATATAAGTGACCTGATGTACTGTAGAAGTCGCTTTATTGATGTTATTGCCTTGGAAAGTTGTTGTTACAGGGGCCCCAGGTGTTATAAGGGACCCCAGGTGTTATAAGGGGCCACAGGTGTTGCAGGAGGATCCAGGCGTTATAAGGGGCCCCAGGTATTACAGGAGGATCCAGGCGTTATAAGGGGCCACAGGTGTTGCAGGAGGATCCAGGTGTTATAAGGGGCCCCAGATGTTACAGGAGGGTCCAGGTGTTTCCATGCTCTTCATTCAAATCTAAAACCTTCTGTCTCCTGTACAGCAAAAAGCAGCTTTGCCTTCATCTGCTCATATGTCTTATAGGGAGGTAGGTACAGGTGATTATAGCTGCAGGGATAACGTGTTACAGGGGTTGGGATTAATCACCAGCATCATATACACAGGTAAGGTTGGTCACACGTTGGGGCCTATTCAGATTTGCACTCCAGATGGCCACAATTACACTGACACTACGTGCATGGTACTAATACTGTACATATATGTGCCCATATGCCGTGTTATACACATCTATGTGATCGCACTGCCCTTATCTATATGCCCTATTCCAACAGTCACCACCATTATCCGGGCACAATTTCACCAACCCTATACCTGGTGCAAGAGATCTGGGAGAGAACAGATGGATCTCTGTGTGCACACATTCTGCATAGCCTATAAATCTGCCTACACGCCCTCACTAAGCTTAGTCTATGTGCAAATGTCCCATTGTCACCCAGTTATGTCCATTCAGCCACTAGCAGAGATGTGACTGAGACGTGTATGACTGGGAATCACCCATAGCAATGATTTGCTCTATGTGTTGTGCAATCGCCCATAGCAATGATTTGCTCTATGTGGTGTGGAATCGCCCATAGTAATGATTTCCTCTATGTGTGTAATGCAATAAGCACTTACATATTATAAGCGCTGGGTAATAGGCACTTACCATGTGTGTAAGTAAATAAGTCATTACATATTATAAGCGCTGGGTAATAGGCACTTACCATGTGTGTAGGTAAATAAGTAATTACATAGTATAAGCGCTGGGTAATAGGCACTTACCATGTGTGTAGGTAAATAAGTAATTACATATTATAAGCGCTGGGTAATAGGTACTTACCATGTGCGTAGGTAAATAAGTAATTACATATTATAAGGGCTGGGTAATAAGCACTTACCATGTGTGTAGGTAAATAAGTAATTACATATTATAAGCGCTGGATAATAGGCACTTACCATGTGTGTAGGTAAATAAGTAATTACATATTATAAGTGCTGGGTTGTAGGCACTTACCATGTGTGTAGGTTAATAAGTAATTACATAGTATAAGCGCTGGGTAATAGGCACTTACCATGTGTGTAAGTCAATAAGTAATTACATATTATAAGGGCTGGGTAATAGGTACTTACCATGTGTGTAGGTAAATAAGTAATTAAATATTATAAGCACTGGGTAATAGGCACTTACCATGTGTGTAGGTAAATAAGTAATTACATATTATAAGCACTGGGCAATAGGCACTTACCATGTGTGTAAGTCAATAAGTAATTACATATTATAAGGGCTGGGAAATAGGCACTTACCATGTGTGTAGGTAAATAAGAAATTACATAGTATAAGCGCTGGGTAATAGGCACTTACCATGTGTGTAGGTAAATAAGTAATTACATAGTATAAGCGCTGGGTAATAGGCACTTACCATGTGTGTAGGTAATTAAGTAATTACATAGTATAAGTGCTGGGTAATAGGCACTTACCATGTGTGTAGGTAAATAAGTAATTACATATTATAAACGCTGGGTAATAGGCTCTTACCATGTGTGTAAGTCAATAACTAATTACATATTATAAACGCTGGGTAATAGACACTTACCATGTGTGTAGGTAAATAAGTAATTACATAGTATAAGTGCTGGGTAATAGGCACTTACCATGTGTGTAGGTAAATAAGTAATGACATAGTATAAGCGCTGGGTAATAGGCACTTACCATGTGTGTAGGTAAATAAGTAATTACATAGTATAAGCGCTGGGTAATAGGCACTTACCATGTGTGTAAGTCAATAAGTAATTACATATTATAAGGGCTGGGAAATAGGCACTTACCATGTGTGTAGGTAAATAAGTAATTACATAGTATAAGCGCTGGGTAATAGGCACTTACCATGTGTGTAGGTAAATAAGTAATTACATAGTATAAGCGCTGGGTAATAGGCACTTACCATGTGTGTAGGTAAATAAGTAATTACATATTATAAGCCCTGGGTAATAGGCACTTACCATGTGTGTAGGTAAATAAGTAATGACATATTATAAGGGCTGGGTAATAGGCACTTACCATGTGTGTAAGTCAATAAGTAATGACATATTATAAGGGCTGGGTAATAGGCACTTACCATGTGTATAAGTCAATAAGTAATTACATATTATAAGGACTGGGAAAAAGGCACTTACCATGTGTGTAGATTAAGTAATTACATAGTATAAGCGCTGGGTAATAGGCACTTACCATGTGTGTAGGTAAATAAGTAATTACATAGTATAAGCGCTGGGTATAGGCACTTACCATGTGTGTAGTAAAGGTACCAGAGATCTGCCTCACTTACATGCGCATGTACCAGCCCGTCCGATGTGACAGTGTGCAGAGCAGGACGCACTGTGCTGCATCAAGGTAATGACAGCTCTGCTCCTGCTGTTGTATCTCTGCCCCCCTGGGTGGGTGTTGTGGAGGCCCTGATGAAGGTGTCTTTGAACACTGAAACATGAAATCAGGCCATGGTCATATTGGGAGCATGCTGTGCATGTATGCCAGCCCTTCGCATTTGTACCTACCTATCTCCCATCTTTGCAGTTCTGTGTATAGTTATCTATTGCCTCTATCAGAGGGTTCCTGTGTGATCGCATGCAGCCTGACAAGCAGAGACAATTACTGGGTGTTGCGGGGTCGGGAATGGCTGGGGTTCCCAGAAACGGGGGCGTTTTCCTGGAGTGGCAAGGCCAGGATCTGCGTCCACAGATGCAGTTTCCTGGCCTCGCAAGTCGGACAGCCTGCATAAGCTCAGCCTTACTCAGCTGGCCAGCACCGACCATCTCGGTCACAGCGCTGGGATCACAAATGCAGCAGGGGGTGTGAGGCACCTCCTGCTGCACTTTATCTGTAAGGACCGAATTGCAAAGCTGCTTGTGTGCGACTTTGCTATTCTGTGCTGAATCAGGCCCTTAGTGTGGCTATGCTTGTGCTAGTCCTCCAGCTTGGAGTAAATGTATGCTGGGTGCTTTATACATCTATAACATCAGGCTCATGGCTATAAACAGAGCCAGCTGCCACCACAGAGATCACCAAAGGAGGAGCAGAGATGGCAGCAGCAGCAATGACAGCTGAGGTTACTGGGCCCAGAAGTAGAACTGAGATGGTGCCAGTAGATGCCCTAAGCCACCCTGTTCTGGGTGTGATGACTCCTCAGCACTAACCTGTCATTTCCCACTGATTCCCCACATTTGTCACTGTGTAATATCAGTGGGAAGATGATGATGTGGGGTATAGGGCAGAGAGCTGATGTGCCGCACGGCCATCACCAACTGCCACCCGCATGCCACGTTCATATGTACACAGCATTCTCCATGGTCAGGTGCCCGCTGCATGAGCCGGGTATAAAGCCCCAGCGCACGGCCATATCACTGGCATTTCTTCAGTTGACAGTTGCTGGCACTAGAGAAAGGCCTCAAAAGCGACAACTGGTTTGTACACTATTGTATACTGCCAGCAATTTACCGCTGACCGGAGCCGAGCGCACTATCCCATCTGTGCTGTTATTGGAGCATCTACCTCTTACATCACTTTGAACATCATCACCAGCTGCCATGAGCCGGAGGGAGTTGGCCCAGCTCATTGGAAATGACGGTAAGTACAATGGCCCTCATTCAGAGCCGTTCGCTATTTGCGGTCGTTCGTTTAAAAACAAGGGGTGGCTATTCAAATGATCCGTACGCACATTGCAGTCTGTTCACACCTCTAAGTCTGAACGAACGAGCAAAACATACGCTCGTTTATTTGTTAAAAACGCCCCCTGGCCGCTCGCACCATACGTCATGTCCGCTATTTATTAGATTAATCGAGTACATCGACCAGCGTATGAACTGCTCGCTATTCTTGTGGTTGGTGTTTGCTACCACAAATTTGCGAGCAGTTCTGGCTCTAAAATAACCCAGTGACGTGGTCATTGACGCTGCTGTTTTAAATATACACACCCATAAAACGCCCGTTTTGACCTTTAAGCACGCCTGCGTTCGGATCTCCACTCCCCATTTTCAAGCACCTTCCCCTGTTACCACCCACATACGCCTCATTCTGTCACTCAAAATAGCAGGCACTTGCTATATAGCGTACAAACGATTTTCGGCCGCAATGACTGGTTCGCGCATGCGTACTAAAAAGCGTACGCATGCGCAGATGTGCAAACATCGCTCGGAACGAGCGTACTGCCGCTAACGAGCGGCTCTGAATGAGGGCCAATGTTAGCTCAGTAAATGAGATGTAAGAGACATTTCTCAGTCTTTAGCAGCTGTATTAGGAAGTGGGAGGAATGATGATGAAGGTGTTAGGTCAGAGTACTGTGTTACTGGGGGCATCTCCCATGCTGTTACTCAGTTACTGATCAGGAAACGCTCAGTCCTCAGATTGTTATCTAATATGAGAGGGGGATTATGGGTAATATATTAGGTGACTTCACAGTAAATCTACATTCAGCTAGTAATGGTCATCGAAGGTTGTAGCATTGATGGTTGATAGTTTTAAACCATCATTGGAAAACATTGATGGTTTCCCCATTGATGGCTGAATGCTGCACAGGTGCAGACCTCAGTAATCGGATTGGTACCAGGAACAGTTTCTTAACATCGGGCATCACTATCGATAATCTGGCATCTATACGTAGCGGAGCTCTGCAGATTACCTGTGTGCTCCTTCCCCATGTTATAGCCTGATGAGCTCTCGCAGCCTTTAGTGCTTTTGGCTGTGATTCTATCTGCATTTCTCATCTTTATAGATCTTTATATATATTTTATACGTTTGATAAAACACAAATATCATACTGACAGGGGCTCATTGTTACCATTCCAGCTAGCAGCCTTTTCTGTAGATAACTATATCAAAATATTTCCAGCTGTGCTAGGTGGAAAAACATTTGAGGCCTCCATCTATATAATTATGGGGAGATGTATCAAGCCTTGGAGAAAGAAAAAAAAGTGGAGAAGTTGGCGAAAGCAACCAATCAGCTACTAACTGTTATTTCACAGGCTGCGCTAGATTAATGACAGTTACATGCTGATTGGTTACTTTCCCCACTGTATCTCTCTCCATGGGAGTGATTCAATTCAGCGCGCTGTTAAGTCTGACTAAAGACACTTGCAGTAAGTCAGAGAATGCCAGTTAGCGCACCTAAGGGAAGCCCCGAACATTGTTCGCCGATTATCCCCATTTTTCTGCAATGTTTTTTCTTCACCCTATCCTATTATGTCTATTGAAATAATAGGATATTTCTCCCCAAAACACACAGGACCCGTGATAAGGTCGTGGATTATTTTCGGGACACATCAGCTTATTGGATTGCCCTGCTGCGATCAATTAGCAGCGCTACTAATTGGATACCCCCCTAAAGCTGGGTTTATAGCCAGAACTTTAGTCACATTTCTGCTCGCACCCTCAGGAGAATGTGAGAATAAATCCTTTAGTCGGGCTAAAAGTGCGGTCAGTTGAATAGCTCTGGGAACTCCTTCCTGGGGTTATTCAACATCACGCTGAATTGATTTGCACCCATGGCTTGATACATCTCCCCCTTATACTTTTGCAGCTGATTTGAGTTATATGTATCCTAAAATAATCTATAAATTGTGTTTTTTTTGTAACTCGTATTTTATGTCAAAATATTAGATTTTTACATGTTACCTATGGCTATCTATTATATCTGCAATATATAAAATATCTTTACAGCTGGAGCAAACCAGACCACTGGCTCATGGCTAAGATCAGGGCGCCTGAGGCCATCTGCAGGAAGGACACCATCAGAAAGGACAGCAGCAGGAAGGACGCCATCAGGAAGGCCATCAGGAGCACCATACTCAGGGCGACCATCCCCAGGAGTATCATCCCCAGGAAGTGCAGGAGATGGACCAAGTGAAAGCGATTATGCAGCAATCGCACAGAGAGTTGAGATCCTTGCACTGAACACCGCGCTGAGAGTTGTTCGTCCACTTTTTCCAACCTACAGAAGATGCACTGCTGGGGAAGGAGAAGCAGGAAACTCCTGTACCATCTGCCTCTCACAGTTTCAACTTGGAGAGGACATTGCCGTGCCATTCTGCCGCCACGTCTTCCATTTACCATGCTTGAGACGATGGCTTCAGATCAACAACATTTGCCCCCTGTGCCGCACACGGTGCTTCGACTTCCCCAGCTTCACCCAGCATCATCTGTAAGAGGAAGTGACAGACAAACCAGCAATAGAGACATCTCCTGCTCTACAGGCCAAGCTACCGGCCATTGTGATGTTTATGGTCCAATGTATTTTTTGTGTTACTGTCTTGTCTTGTCTGTTACCCTTGTCCATCCTACTCGGGATTAGCTACTCGCCATTGCTGGCAATGGGAGTCTTGAGGGATTTTACATTTTTGCCTGAACTGACGGATTAATTTGGCTAATTCGGCTATTTTCAATGAATTAATTAGGTTCTAGTATGTCCCTCAGCAGGTTTTTATTTTACCTCTTGCCGAGTTCACTTGTTTTTTCCCAATTCCCCCCCACCCATTCTTTCCTTATGTGTCTTTTTGTTTGTCTCAGCCACTTTAATTAGTAAAGTTGGCGACCTAATAGCGCAATTTTTTTTATTTTTTGGCAGATCCCCACTAATTATACTTTTATACATTTACTAATGTGTTTTCTATTGCCTTTCCTTCTCTTTTAGGGTAAATTTTGATTTATGTAGCGTTTGGATAATAGGCCACTCGTATATTTTCTGGGCTTCTAAGTTTATGGCTTTGGATCGAGCTCCGGTTTTTGCAGATTCGGCTAGGGTATGGTGGATAGGTGTCAGAGGCATGAAGCGGCATTCTTTTTGTCCTAGGCTGTTGGAGTGTGAAAGACGTTTTGGAGTGCTGAAAGTTTTGGTGGTTCATTTAGGAGGTAATGATTTGGGTCACTTTGGAGATGCAGTTTGCTATCATCGATGATTTGTCGTCTGGTCTTTCATTGCGCCTCGCCAGGTGTGGCGTGGGGTTAGCAATTTTCCAGGTATAGATGAGGCCCCAAAAAAAACCTTAATTCTGCAGTGGCAAAATTTGTGGTGGCCAGTAATGGCCGTGTGGTTCACCAATGTAGTTTCAGTTATTTGTATCGGGGGGACAGTGTCCATTTAACGGAGAAAAGTTTGTAATTGTTTGTTGAGGATCTGTTTAGGATGGTTGCATTATTGGGGTAGGTTTTTCGTATAGTGGCGGTGCGGCGGTTCTATGGTCAGAACCTTCCTGTAGCGGGAAAGAACGGCAGGTCACCAACCCGGGTGCAATTGTTTAGTTGAGGTGCTCTCCATTCGTTGACTGGTAGTTGGCTGTACCAACCTAATGGGGGGCAGTATCATCACCCAGATGGGTGGGTAGTCAAGGTAGAAGGTGAGTTGATACCTGTTGTTGCTTATAGGGGTTTTATAGTTATGTTCATGCACTCTGGGCGTTATACGCCTGCTATGCCTGTTGTTAGTTGTGTGTGGGCATTGCAGATTGGCTGATTTCTGGCTGTCCTTTCTATGCCACCATACGTCCTTAAATAATTAATACATTAAATAAATAATTATTGCTTCAATAAATCACCATTTTAGTTTCTCTGCCAAATCTATGTCTCAGTGTCGTTATTTCTCTTAGCCTAAGGTAAAGTGGTTTGCACACATGACACACATCATCCGATAGAAGGTGTAAAGGCTGCTGACTAACCCGGTGGCGGTGGCTGCAGTCTGTGGGCAGAGGGCAGCTGGTGACAGGCTATGCTATAAGTGTGCAGCAGCCGCTCATTCCATTTCTGGGAACGCGCAATCAGTGGGGAGCTTGATGGTGGAGACACCCCCTGTAACACACCAGCGATGCTAACATGGATGTTTCTCTATCTGACGTCGCCTTTTCATATCTGCGTCAGCTGGCAATCTGAGGCCCAACCTGAGTGGAGAGAAGTGAGATGCAGGAGAGCATCCGCTAAACATGCCCGGGAGCATCCTTTCCTATAAGCGTTGAGGTACTGTATAAGTTCCTCCCCATGCAGTGCCCCTCAGAGATGCAGAACATTATTCCAGGCGAGGGGATCTAGCGCACGCAGGGGGGTTTCCGAGTACCTACCTAGAAACCCCCCTGACAGACCATGCCCCCCCATTACTGGCCGCTTTGGGACGGAGCCAATACGGCAAGCCCCGCCCCCATATCCCCTGTGAATCACAGCACGGGGCCTCTTGATATAAGCTGCTCAACCTCATTTCCAACCTGTACCTGCAGCAGCTGCTGTATCAAAAGTATGTGTACTGTTTACTAGAGAGCAATTTCTGGGGTTTAGTGACTGAGCGGTATAATGAGTAGAGTAAGGGTATTATATTACTAGTAAATTGTAATCCATACTGTACCTTATACACACTGACTAACTCACTTTGTGATTAATATCTGTATAACCTTCCTTATTATACAGTTTATTACAAAGGTACAGGTCACCATCCATTATATAATATCCACAGAAATGACTGCTGGCACCTAACTCTGGGGACCCATATTAGTATGAGTACATACATCGTGCCTGGTTTCTTAAACAATTCTATATTTCACTGACTGACTTATCATATACCCCCTACTTTAAAAAAAAAAAAAAATTACACTGCAGTATTGATCAGAGCCGTAACTAGACTTTTTGGTGCCCTGTGCCACATTGGCGCACCCCTCAATTTTTAAATAGGGACATAATGCACCTGAAAAAGCACCATGGCCTCATGGGAACGGGCCAGGGAAGAGATAGGAGAGGCCAGGAGATGGCGGGGTTTAAAAGAAGAGGAAGATACAAGTGAGAATGATAATAAACAGGAGAACTGACAGACACAAACAGTGCCCCCTGCCCTGCGGTGCCCTGTGGTTGCACTACCCTAGCTACGGCCCTGGTATTGTTACCTAATCTCCCCTCTCTCTTATATAGTGTATTACAAGCTTGTGAATATTTCACTGCAGTCCACATGTGATCTATTGATTAATACTCTCTCATACAAACATCCTCAGTATCCAGCATAGTAACTGTTATAGCCACCATAGGGCATGCCACTTGTCCCAATGTTTATATTTGGTAGTGCACTAAGAAGAGTCTCTCGCCAGTGTTGGGTGCATTACCAAGGCACTTTCTTATACCAACTGCTTCCCCAAAACAAGGGACACTAATGATATAGATCATCTTATTGTGGGACATTCAATTGCTTTCCTGGTATCGGTCTCAGGGCCCGATTCAGACCCGCTCGCTAGGCTGCTGGTAGAATTTCGCTATCTGCGCATGCATATGCATCGCAGTAAGCGTGTGCGAGCCAGTCATTGTGATCGGGAGGCGATCGCTCGGAATACAGACGGCCCGCTAGTATGAGTGACAGAATGTGCCGTTTGTGGGTGGTAACAGGAGAAGGTCCTTGAAAACGGGGGAGTGGTGGTGTGATCGCAGGCGTGTCTGACCGTCAAAACGCAGTTTCTAAGGTGTGCATAATTAAAAGGCAGCGTCATTGTACACGTCACCTGGCTGTTTTATACACTGATGCACTTGCAGTGCATGCGGTAGGGTAGGGTCAACGACAAGCACTGCGTATGCAGCCGATGGTTCTCGATGTTACCGATTGTTACATACACTTCCTGGAGATGACGTGTGCTGCAAAAGGAAAGGGGGCAGCATTAGACTGGCTTGCAATCGCACTGCCGCCGCACGCTAAGACATAGTGGGCATCCTGAAGCCAGGCCGTGCGATCGCGGGATGTGCATACCCAGCCCTGATGGCAGCTTAGTGACCGGGTCTGAATCGGGCCCTCAGCTTCTTATAGGCTGTCCTTATGCGTTCATAGAATAATAGCTTTTATTCAGATATAATTTATACGTTGAGAAATCGTACATTCATTGTTGTTCCTTTTAGTGTGTGCAATACGTCTAATACAGTAATTGAGGCATTTATTTTATATTTACGAGTATTGACCCTTCTTCTTCATCATCACAATTGGACTGAGTTGCAGTGCTGTTGTTTTCTATTTCTGATAATCATTAATAGGATTTACAATTACATTTGCAGCTGCTGAAGCGGTTAGTTCCGTATACACGTTAGCGCTATTTTATTCTGATTGACTAATCCACATGCCTCTTAAATGCCCCTCAGACCGCCAATTGCTTTTTTTATGCCATCAGAATCCCCCTACCTACCCCTTTTATGCCATCAGAAACCTTCATGTGCCCTTATATATGAAATCAGAATTCTCCACATGCCACTTACCTGCCATCAGAACCCTCCATGTACTTATCATACTATGGTGTTACTAATGTCCATCATTGGATTAACATTCCTCCTTTAGTGGCTGGTCATTCATTGATGGCTGGCCACACCCCCTTTGGTGGCTGGTCATTCATTGATTATTGGCCACACCCCCTTTAGTGGCTGGTCATTCATTGATGGTTGGCCACACCCCCTTTGGTGGCTGGTCACACTTATTAGCGGGCCCCTATAATTTGTTTCCCCTGGTGGATCCTTCATGTTCCAGTCCGACACTGGGCTGCAGAGATATTGCCAGTTGCAGCTTGGAGAGTATGGGTTATGCAGGTTGTTGTAGTACGCCAGGTGCAGTATGCATTGGGAGCATTTGTAGCATACAGTAGTGCCAGCGGGGTGCTTGCTAATAATACTAATAATTAAATTATTAATAATAATAATAATACATGTACTATAATGGGTCAGCTGCATATTGTGGTAGGCAGATATATTTAATGTTTGTGTATTACATTGTCTTAGATTATTGCATACAAATAAGCAGTACTGGATTGATACTCAGGGTTCCCCCATATAGGTTTTTATCTAGTGAGTGTGTCAACTCTATTAAACATTCTGTTACCTGGATCCACGACTTACAAGTGTCTTTTAGAGGGATATGTTTCGGAAGCTGGCGGCCGCAATCCTGACCGCCGGCTTCCCGAATCCTCTATCCCGCCTACGGTTAAATGACAGGCGTCTAAAATCTAGACGCCTGTCATTTTCCTGACACCGGGAGACAGGCGCCCGGCATCCCGATCGAAGGGTGCCGGGCGCCGTGAGCGGACAGCCGCGGGGGGGGGGGGACACTGGGGATTTTTAGGTTTAGGGCACCTGGGGGGGAATTAGGGTTAGGCACCCCCCCAGGAGGGTTAGGCTAGGGGGAGGGAGGGTTAGGCACCCCCCCGGGGGGACTTAGGTTTAGGCAGCGGGGAAGGGGGGGTTAGGCACTTAGAGGGGATAGGTTAGGGTTAGGCACTTGGGGGGAGGTTAGGGTTAGGCACTTGGGGGGGAGGTTAGGGTTAGGCACTTGGGGGGGAGGTTAGGGTTAGGCACCCTTAATGAGGGTTAGGGTTAGGGGGGTTGGTTAGGTTAGTTTATACTTACCTTAGGGACGATCGGGATTTTCAGTGCTGTCGGGCTGCCGCAGCCGGGAATCGAATTGCCAGTCATGCGGCAGCCGGGATCCCATACCGAATGCCTTTTAGAAGGACAGTCTATAATAGCTGTTTAGGGTTAAGTCAGAGCCACCAGGTATAAATTAGGAAACACAACCCTTACTGCAAAATATATATTTTATTATACATTACAAAAAGTGCATTTGGATGAATATTTCACTACAACCACATAAATATATATCACATGGAAACACCTTATAACCTGAGTATTTACACTAGAAAATAAAGACCTTACTCCCCAGGATAGAAGCAGCCGGCTGGGATATACAACACAATCTACAAATGATACAAGTATAATACACACTAATAATGTACACACAGATGACTATCATTCCGCCCCACAACCACATTATATACCAACTTTATTTCCTTTGCCCATTCATTGCATAAATTCACCAAATAATCAGTAACTGACATGTGAGGTCAATTAAAGTTAACTCTATCACCTATACACAACAGAGGCGGCCATTTTATGCGCTGAACCAATATTCATGAGAATGCAGTCTCAGTTTAATAACAAATAATGGTATTATTGAGTGCATTATGTCATTAGATCTTAGTGCACTGATTGGTTCATCCCACAAAATGGCTGCCACTTTGTGTAAGAGTGAGGTCACTAAAGCTTGTGTAAATATTTGAGTTTCTATCATGAATTCTATCCAGGGGCGTATATATAATGGGTGCAGGGTGTGCGGGGCACACAGGCCCCCGGGTCCATGAGGGCCCCACACCGCACACCCTGCACCCATATTATTTAAAACTCACCTGTCCGTGGTCCCGCGTCGGGTCAGCGCTGCACATAACACCGAAAAATGGCCACCGCGGCCATGTTTCCGGCGTTCTATGCATGCGCAGTAGACTCTAGGCACACTCTAGTGCCCAGATTCTACTGCTTCTGCGGTGGCCGACCAGCCGCAACATTCGGCTGCCGGCCGCCGGGGAGAGAGGAGGGGGCCCTGCACGGGGAATGCACACGCCCCCCCCTCCTCTCTTAAGACGCCCCTGATTCTATCTGGTAATTTTCTTCATCTTTCTAATATATCAGGAACATTGCGCTGTGCCCTGGATTGAAATAATTCCCCTCAATCAACCATAACTATATACTATTTCCTTGGAGGGCTCCCAAGATCCAACAGCACCGTGACACCTTGCGTAAGAACCGGATGACATCAGTTAGCTTGTGCTGCTAAAAACCATGGACTCCATTCCTACAAACAAAAACAAAACACTGCCCCATTGCTGTGGAAATAGACTCTCATGCAAATTGCTAATGCAAGTTCAGTTACTGTGACATTTGATGGTCCGACAGGGGTAAATAGTATCATCATTCCATTATTGCTACTGGTATTATTACCATTACAATTTTTATATTACTGTCCTTAGGAATCAGTTTTATATTTATGTATATTCAGTGTCAATTTATACTTGTGATATTTAAAATGTAATGATTATATGATCCGACCTATATGAATTTTATATCATTTAATTTATTCCTGTATTAGAACTTAATTTGAGTTACTCAGCGCAGTTTCCATCCATTTTTCAATGCGCTTTTCTTGATTTGGGGAGTGGCTATCCCCTTTCAGTAACAGTTTATATAACCTACCGGCAACCACACCTGCGCCCACTGCGTTCCCCTTGTTTAGTATCCTTACTTTTCATTTATTTTCTTATTTTGGAGGTTTTACTTCTGTATTGTAGTTATGGTTTTGATACCTACATTTCCTAACTGCAATTACAGTATACCTTACTAACTATATATACAAATATATTATTGGCAAAGGCTGTTCTATAATGATTTCTCCTCACAGTGAGTGTAGTAAGAGACGAGTTTCCTGATAAAAGGCCCCATACAGTATGTCACATATATTCCCTGATCTCCCTGATATACAGTATCTCTGCCATCTTGTCTGAAGAGACTGGTTCATCAGAAGATAAAATGGCTGCCTGACATCTTCATTCCAGCTGCAGTGTTATGTGATACAATATTGTGGCGTTTTTTGTTGTTTGTTTGTTATATAAAAAAAAAAAACCAACTGAACGGAAAAAATATAATCATTTCTATCCGGTTCCCAGGACTTATAGGGGTCTGATCTGGAGGCCTTCCTGTCTGATTACCTGTATGAATGTGGCGGCCATTTCCAGTCCTTCTTGGATGTTGGTGCTTTTAGCATCACAGCTCATATTTTTAATGCTGTTTTGGTCCATGTTGTTTTTTTCCAGTAATGTGGTCACATGAGCAAGAAATAAAAAAGGAGACAGAGATATAAGTGACCAGATGTAGAAGTCGCTTTATTGATGTTATTGCCTTGGAAAGTTGTTGTTACAGGGGCCCCAGGTGTTATAAGGGACCCCAGGTGTTACAGGAAGATCCAGGCGTTATAAGGGGCCCCAGGTATTACAGGAGGATCCGGGCGTTATAAGTAGGGGTGTGCACCGGCCACTTTTCGTGTTTTGTGTTTTGGTTTTGGATCTGGATCTTTCTTCGTGTTTTGGATCTGGATTGGTTTTGCCAAAACCACCCTTCCGTGTTTTGGGTTCTGGGTTTTGTGTTTTGGATCTGTATTTTTTTTTTAAAAAGCATAAAAACAGCTAAAATCACAGAATTTGTTGGTTTCTCTGCTCCTATGCTATTATTAACCTCAATAACCTTAATTTCCACTCATTTCCAGTCTATTCTGAACACCTCACACCTCACAATAGTGTTTTTATGTCCAAAAGGTTGCACCGAGGTAGCTGGATGACTATGCTAAGCGACACGAGTGGGCGGCACAAACACGTGACCCATCTAGGAGTGACACTGCAGTGGCAGACAGGATGGCAGTTAGAAAAACTAGGCCCCAAACTGTACATAATGCAAAGAAAAAAAAGAAGTGCAAGATGGAATTGTCCTTGGGCCCTCCCACCCATCCTTATGTTGTATAAACAGGACATGCACACTTTAACAAATCAATCATTTCAGCGCCAGGGTCTGCCACACAACTGTGGCTGAAATGATTGGTTCGTTTGGGCCCCCACAAAACAAGCTGGCAATTAATGTGTCCCTGCACAAACTGGCTCTACGGAGGCAAGATGTCATCCTCATCCTCCTCATCCACCGATTCCTCACCCTCTTCAGTGTGTACATCCTCATCCTCACAAAGTATTAACTCGTCCCCACTTGAATCCACCACCACAGGTCCCTCTGTACCTTCTGGAGGCTGGTCTCCCTGGAAGAGCTGATAATTCATTTTGATGAACATCATCTTCTCCACATTCTGTGGAAGCAACCTCCTACGCCTTTCGCTGACAAGGTTCCCGGCTGCACTAAACACTCTTTCGGAGTACACACTGGAGGGGGGGCAACTCAGGTAAAATAGAGCCAGCTTGTACAGGGGCCTCCAAATTGCCTCTTTTTCCTGCCAGTACAGGTATGGACTGTCTGACATGCCTACTTGGATGCTGTCACCGATGTAATCCTCCACCATTCTGTCAATGGTGACAGTATCATATGCAGTGACAGTAGACATGTCAGAAATTGTTGCCAGGTCCTTCAGTCCGGACCAGATGTCCAAACTTGGTCCTGCCTGCCCTGCATCACCGCCAGCGGGTTGCTTAGGATACCTAAGTTTTATCCTGGCAGCCCCAGTTGCGGGAGAAAATGAAGAAGGAGCCGTTGACGTGTCACGTTCCGCTTCAGCTGACAGTGTGTTCACCAGCAGGTCTTTGCACCTCTGCAGGCTTGTATCGGCCGGAAAGAGAGACACCACATAGGCTTTAAACCTAGGATCAAGCACGGTGGCCAAAATGTAGTGGTCTGATTTCAACAGATTGACCACCCTGGAATCCTGGCAAAGCGAATGAAGGGCTTCATCCACAAGTCCCACATGCCGAGCGGAATCGCTCCGTCTTAGCTCCTCCTTCACTTTCTCCAGCTGCTTCTGCAAAAGCCTGATGAGGGGAATGACCTGACTCAAGCTGGCTGTGTCTGAACTGACTTCACGTGTGGCAAGTTCGAAGGGCTGGAGAACCTTGCACAACACGGAAATCATTCTCCACTGCGCTTGAGTCAGGTGCATACACCCTCCTTTGCCTATGTCATAGGTGGATGTATAGGCTTGTATGGCCTTTTGCTGCTCCTCCATCCTCTGAAGCATATAGAGGGTTGAGTTCCACCGCGTCACAACCTCTTGCTTCAGGTGATGGCGGGGCAGGTTCAAGAGTGTTTGCTGGCGCTCCAGTCTTCGGCACGCAGTCGCTGAATGGCGAAAGTGGCCAGAAATTTTTCGGGCCACCCAAAGCGTCTCCTGCTCGCCCCTGTCGCTTTTCAGAAAATTCTGCACCACCAAGTTTATTGTGTGAGCAAAACATGGGACGTGCTGGAATTTGCCCAGATGTAATGCCCGCACAATATTGGTGGTGTTGTCAGATATCACAAATCCCCAGGAGAGTCTAAGTGGGGTAAGCCACTGGGTGATGATTTCCCTCAGTTTCTCTAAGAGGTTGTCGGCGGTGTGCCTCTTACTGAAACCAGTGATACACGGCGTAGCCTGCCTTGTAACGAGCTGGCGTTTCTGAGATGCTGCTACTGGTGACGCTGCTGCTGTGGCTGCGTAAGGTGATACATCTACCCAGTGGGCTGTCACAGTCATATAGTCCTTAGTCTGCCCTGTTCCACTTGTCCACATGTCCGTGGTTAAGTGGACATTGTGTACAACGGCATTTTTCAGGACACTGAGGACACTTTTTCTGACGTTTCTGTACAGTCTCGGTATCGCCTGCCTAGTGAAGTGGAATCTAGACGGGATTTGGAACCGGGGACACACTATCTCCATCAATTGTCTAAATCCCACTGCACTAATGGCGGATACCGGACGCACGTCTAACACCAACATAGCAGTCAAGGCCTCAGTTATACGTTTTGCTTCAGGATGACTGCTGTCGTACTTCATCCTCCTCGCTAAGGACTGTTGGAGGGTCAATTGTTTAGTAAAAGTAGTGGTGTTCCTACTTCCTCTCTGGGATGATGAACGACTCCCAGCAGCAGCAACAGCAGCAGCGGCAGCAGTAGGCGTAGCAATGCAGGATCCTCCAGAGGAATCCTGGATAGGAGAGTCAGTCATGCCAGTGACATGGCCTGCAGGACTACTTCCGATCCTGACTAAGGAGGAAATTGACGAGGAGGGAGTTGACGGTGTGGTTTGCAGGCGCTTGGATACAATAGGACAACGGGATTTAGGTGTCCCTGGACTGCTTACGGTCTTAGCCAAAGTTTCTGAACTTGACAGTAACTTTTTATGAACGCGCTGCAGGTGCCGTATAAGGGAGGATGTTCCTAGGTGGTTGACGTCCCTACCCCTACTTATTTCACCTTTACATATGGTACATATGGCAAGACAGTTGTTGTCCGGATTTGGATAGAAATATTGCCAGACCAAAGAGGTGGAATGTTTGGTCTTCTGCCCAGGCATGACCGTGATGGGCTTTTTCATCCCACGGACAACAACTGTCTCCCCCGGAGCCTGATTTAAACAAACCACATCACCATCAGAATCCTCCTCGCCAACTTCCTCCTCAGCGCCAGCTACACCAGTATCCTCATCCTGTTGTACTTCAACAGTGACATCTTCAATTTGCATATCAGCAAGTGGACTGTGGGTGCTCCTTTCAGCACTTGCAGGGGGCGTGCAAATGGTGGAAAGAGCCACCTCTTCCCGTCCAGTGCTGGGAAGGTCAGGCATCGCAACCACCACCACACTTGGACTCTCCTTGGGGATTTGTGATATCTTCTTAGAAAGCACAGTTCTTCGCTGTGCTTTTGCCAGCTTAACTCTTTTGATTTTTTTAGTGGGAGGAGGGCTTCCATCGTCATGTGAAGCTGAACCACTAGTCATGAACATACTAGGGATCGACCTTAGCCGTTCCTTGCCACTCCGTGTCGTAAATGGCATATTGGCAAGTTTACGTTTCTCTTCAGCTGATTTAAATGTCTTTTTCAAGGTCATTTTCCTGAACTTTGCCATTTGGGATTGTATGTGCCCTCTACTATGACATTGGGCATCGGCCTTGGCAGACGACGTTGATGGCATGTTATCGTCTATGTCATGACTAGTGGCAGCAGCTTCAGCACTAGGAGGAAGTGGTTCTTGATCTTTCTCTATTTTATTTTTATCTGAGAAAGTTTGGTCCTCCATTTATGTTATATCGATTTGATATATACGTGCGGCTAAACACAGAAAATAATTTTTTTTTTGGTTTGGACTGGAGTGTACTTTCAGGGGTTACAGCACCCTTAACGGTCAAGCCAGCCGGCCCTTTACTTATGACACAGGCGCACACTTGGCACTACTTTGTTGATGCACGTGCGGCTACTGCGCACACAATTCACAAACACAGAAAATAATTTTTTTTTGGTTTGGACTGGAGTGTACTTTCGGGGGTTACAGCACCCTTTAACGGTCAAGCCAGCCGGCCCTTTACTTATGACACAGGCGCACGCTTGGCACTACTTTGTTGATGCCAGTGCGGCTACTGCGCACACAATTCACAAACACAGAAAATAATTTTTTTTGGTTTGGACTGGAGTGTACTTTGGTGGTTACAGCACCCTTTAACGGTCAAGCCAGCCGGCCCTTTACTTATGACACAGGCGCACTCTTGGCACTACTTTGTTGATGCACGTGCGGCTACTGCGCACACAATTCACAAACACAGAAAATAATTTTTTTTTTGGTTTGGACTGGAGTGTACTTTCGGGGGTTACAGCACCCTTAACGGTCAAGCCAGCCGGCCCTTTACTTATGACACAGGCGCACGCTTGGCACTACTTTGTTGATGCACGTGCGGCTACTGCGCACACAATTCACAAACACAGAAAATAATTTTTTTTTTGGTTTGGACTGGAGTGTACTTTCGGGGGTTACAGCACCCTTAACGGTCAAGCCAGCCGGCCCTTTACTTATGACACAGGCGCACGCTTGGCACTACTTTGTTGATGCACGTGCGGCTACTGCGCACACAATTCACAAACACAGAAAATAACATTTTTTTTGGTTTGGACTGGAGTGTACTTTCGGGGGTTACAGCACCCTTAACGGTCAAGCCAGCCGGCCCTTTACTTATGACACAGGCGCACGCTTGGCACTACTTTGTTGATGCATGTGCGGCTACTGCGCACACAATTCACAAACACAGAAAATAATTTTTTTTTGGTTTGGACTGGAGTGTACTTTCGGGGGTTACAGCACCCTTTAACGGTCAAGCCAGCCGGCCCTTTACTTATGACACAGGTGCACGCTTGGCACTACTTTGTTGATGCACGTGCGGCTACTGCGCACACAATTCACAAACACAGAAAATAATTTTTTTTTGGTTTGGACTGGAGTGTACTTTCGGGGGTTACAGCACCTTTAACGGTCAAGCCAGCCGGCCCTTTACTTATGACACAGGCGCACGCTTGGCACTACTTTGTTGATGCACGTGCGGCTACTGCGCACACAATTCACAAACACAGAAAATAATTTTTTTTTTTGTTTGGACTGGAGTGTACTTTGGGGGTTACAGCACCCTTTAACGGTCAAGCCAGCCGGCCCTTTACTTATGACACAGGCGCACTCTTGGCACTACTTTGTTGATGCATGTGCGGCTACTGCGCACACAATTCACAAACACAGAAAATAATTTTTTTTTTGGTTTGGACTGGAGTGTACTTTCGGGGGTTACAGCACCCTTAACGGTCAAGCCAGCCAGCCCTTTACTTATGACACAGGCGCACGCTTGGCACTACTTTGTTGATGCACGTGCGGCTACTGCGCACACAATTCACAAACACAGAAAATATTTTTTTTTTTGGTTTGGACTGGAGTGTACTTTCGGGGGTTACAGCACCCTTAACGGTCAAGCCAGCCGGCCCTTTACTTATGACACAGGCGCACGCTTGGCACTACTTTGTTGATGCACGTGCGGCTACTGCGCACACAATTCACAAACACAGAAAATAATTTTTTTTTGGTTTGGACTGGAGTGTACTTTCGGGGGTTACAGCACCCTTTAACGGTCAAGCCAGCCGGCCCTTTACTTATGACACAGGCGCACGCTTGGCACTACTTTGTTGATGCACGTGCGGCTACTGCGCACACAATTCACAAACACAGAAATTTTTTTTAGCACTTGGGGGGAGCACCCCTGATGGACAGAGCACCCCCTGGACAACACTACAGCACCCCTTTAGGACTGGGACACTGCACAGGACTTTGGAGTGGACACAGCCCCTATGGAGAACTGACTGCACAACACAGTCCAGCCAGCCCCCATGGACTTTGAAGTAGTGGACACAGCCCCTATTAACAACAGCAGCACAGCACAACACAGCCAGCCCCTATGGACTTTGAAGTAGTGGACAACAGCAGCACTACACTACACTACACTACACAGCCCTAACTCCCACCCTCCCTCTTCACTGTCCACAGCCGAGTGAGAAAATGGCGCCGACGCGGGTACCTTATATAGGATCCAAAACCCGCGAGACTCGGAAGGCGGGATGATGACGTTTTGCCTCGATTTCAGATCCGAGTCAGGCGGTAAAAGTCGAGCCTGACTCGGATCGGACTCGGATCGGGGGGGCTGGGGGGGGTTCGGATTTCAGAAATCCGAACCCGCTCACCCCTAGTTATAAGGGGCCCCAGGTATTACAGGAAGATCCAGGTGTTATAAGGGGCCCCAGGTGTTACAGGAAGATCCAGGTGTTATAAGGGGTCCGAAGTATTGCAGGAGGATCCAGGTGTTATAAGGGGCCCCAGGTGTTATGGGCAGTGCCAGATTAAGGTCTGCATGGGCCTGGAGCTGAACTTCATGAAGGGCCTATTGTGTGCCGCTGCAGGTATGACCAGCATTGGCAACTGTCTTGAACCACTTTATAGTGGAGCTCCTAAATAAATTGATGGAGGTTTTTTTGTAAAATGGTGAAAACTGTATGGTATGCTTTTTCTTAACCCCCTAGAATAGTTTAGATCAGGGCTCGACAAATCCCGGGGGCCAGGTCGCCATGGCTACCAGATTTTGCTGCCTGGCTACTAGATTTTGCAGTGAGGGAGAAAGCAGATCCTCATCAACTCTGGCGGAGATTCGTGCCTATAGTATTGCGGTGTTCATATCATGCACAGGAGTGCATGTGCTGAGTGTCGCCTGCGGTGACTGCTGTGCCTCTGTCCGTCCCGGCCTGCGCTGATGACTCCTCTCCATCTTGGCCTGCTCTGATCCCTGCGGTCTGTCCCAGTCTATACTGATCTTCCTGTACGTCCCGGCTGTCTACTGTCTCCTATCTCCGGCTGCATAGAGCTCTCCGGTAGTAGGGTCTACGGTGTGACCACGATGGGAAGGGGGTTTTGTTGTACTTTCTGGCACCATTATTTTATGTGAAATGTGGTGTGTTATTACAGGAGGGTGGGGGGGGGTGGAGCAGGGGAGCTGTGCAGAGCAATGAGGGGGCCTCCATTTTACTGCATCCATTCAACTGTGACCATTTTGTGGACTAGTATAGTGTGTATAACAATTGCATAGCACACAGAGCTGTGCTCCTCACTCCTGTAATTTTTTTTGAGGGGACTGTGGTCTGGCTCCTACACTTTCATCCTGGCTCCTAGATTTTAGAAAAATTTGTCAAGCCCTGATTTAGATTAATAAGAAAAGAACAAAAAATTCTTAAAATTGTTCACTGCAAATTACCATATTTATGTACGTTTTCATCCCACATTCGTAACCACTGTAGTAAAATAATTAGTGAACTGCCTTCTTAGGTGTTGCCTTTTAATAAAAAAAAAACAATGGCAATACTGGACCAGGACAGTAAGGGTTAACTTTGACAGAGGACGATTTGGTGCATCCCCACTCTGGCAAGAAACTTAAATCAATTACATCCTTATCTGCAGTAGTAGTTACATGATCTATTTTATTAGCTATCCAGAAGGATTCCTCTACATCGGTGTGTGTAAATATACAGAGAATATATATATATATATATATATATATATATATATATATATATATATATATAGTTAGATAGATAATGCAAATAACAGTGCAGTGACTGCCATATAATATAGAGAGCATCGCAGTGGTCACAGATAATACTGAGAACATCTCAGTTACTGACATATAATACAGAGAACATTGCAGAGACTGCCATATAGTACAGAGGACATCACATTGACCTCCATATAATGCAGAGGACACGACAGTGACTCTCATAGAGTACAGAGAACATCACAGTGACCTCCATATAATGCAGAGAACATCACAGTGACTGCCATATAATATAGAAAGCATTGCAGTGACCAACATAATATGTAGAAAACATTGTCGTGACTGCCATATAATACATAGAGCATTGCAGTGACTGACATATAAGATCGTGACTGCCATACAATACAGAGCATCGGTGCCTGCCATAATACACCAAGCATTCAAGTGACCACTACAAAGAACATAGCAGTGACCACAATATAACATAAAGAGCATTGCAGTGAGTGCCATATAATACAGTGAACATTGCAGTGAGTGCCATATAATACAGAGAACATTGCAGTGAGTGCCATATAATACAGAGAACATTGCAGTGAGTGCCATATAATACAGAGAACATTGCAGTGAGTTCCATATAATACAGAGAACATTGCAGTGAGTGCCATATAATACAGAGAACATTGCAATGAGTGCCATATGAAACAGAGAGCGTCTCAGTGACCAACAGATAATACAGAGATCATTACAGTGACGTCATATTATACAGAGAGCACCGCAGTAAGTGCCATATAATACAGGGGGATGTCTCAACCCTAACACTGTAATCCCGGTAAGGGATTTAACATAGGGCGTCAAATTACCAACGCCTATGTTAGTCCCAATGCCGGAACGCCGAGAGGACGCTGGACCGATCGTTCTCTGCCGGGGGTAAGTATACACGTAGCCGGGGATGGGGGGGTTAGGTTTAGGGACTCCCGGGGGAACTTAGGGCTAGGCCCCCCCCCCCTGGGAAGGCTAGGGGCCAGGGGAAGGGAGGGTCAGGTTTAGGCACTGGGGGAAGGTTAGGGTTAGACACCCCCAAGTGAGGGTTAGGATTAGGGTGCAGGGAGGGGGGCTAGGTTTAGGCACTGGGAGGGAGGTTAGGGTTAGGCACCCCTAAGGGAGGGTTAGGGGAGGGAGAGGGGTAGAGATAGTATACTTACCTGCACTGTTGGGATCTTCACCCATCGGGCTGCCGGTGTCGGGATTTGAACCGCCGGGCTCACGTCCGGCGGTCATACATACTTGTTCCAATACAGGGCATCATGATAGATATACTACACTAAGCATAAGTGACCGCCATACACTTTACAAAAAAAACCATTGCAGTGAGTGCCATATAATACAGAGAACTCCAAAGGCCACCACAAAATACAGAGGACACCACAGCCACAGACTATGGCCCCTGAAATATGGGATAAACCAGATAACAAGTTGTTGGCAGATAGAGGTCTATAATACAGCACAGCCCCACAGCTGCCTAACGCCTCCATCCGTCACTACTGCCGCCCTCTATACTGTGTGCACCGCAGCTAGTGTGTCAACACAGACACACTGAGCCTGCGGCTGTGCTGTAGTAAAGCAGAGCCAAGGCAGGAGGCCGACATAGATACACATACAAACACACATATATATATTATATATATATATATATATATATATATATATATATCAGAGCCGTAACTAGACATTTTGGAGCCCTGTGCCAAAAGGAGCAGTGCCGCCCACACCCCCTAATTTTTCAAATAGGGATGTAAGATAATGCCCCTGAAAAAGGGCCATGGCCTCATGGGGAAAGGCCAGGGAAGAGATAGGGGAGGCCAGCAGATGCTGGGGGTAAAAGAAGAGGAGGCTAAAAGTAAGAATTATAATAAACAGGAAAATTGACAGGCCCAAACAGCGCCCCCTGCCCTGCAGTGCCCTGTACCCTGTGTTGTACTACCCTAGTTACGGCCCCGAGAGAATATATATATAAATATATGTATCTATATAAACACACACACAAACCACTCGGACCAGCACTCAATACTTCTCAATTGTGACAATGACATGGGTGCTCACACTTTTGTTATCCTGACGAAGGGGCCGCAGGGGCCTTGAAACATTGAAACAGAAATATTACTTTGTACCAAATCCTGGAGTGACGCACTGTGTTCTGCCACATACCGTGGCTCTGCATACTAACCGAATATATAATATATATATATATATATATATATATATATACAGAGAGAGAGAGAGGCATATAATTACTCTATATATACACATTATCTCTCTTTCTCTCTCTATACAGAGCAGAGGTGTGGCACTCTTAAGGTGCCCATACACGGTGCGATATAGCAGCCGACCCGAATGATTGGTTTGATATCGCTGCTATATCGTACCATGTGTGGGTATGATATCGGCCAGAGCGCGCTCTCGTGGGGTCGTACATCGCACCCCCAGATCTTACTGCAAGTTCAATTGATCTGGAGATGCGATGTACGATCCCACACAGCGCTATGCGGGTGGGGGAGGGGGGTGCCGGCATATGGGGCGGTCAGCAACCCGATCACAGCGTGTGTGGGGACCATCCAATATGTCAGACGTCGGATCCCCCATCGCATCGCAAGGTGCATATTGCACCGTTTATGGGGGCCTTTAGCTTAAACATTTTCTGAGACTGGATGCAGTATCAGTGTGACTCAATGACTGAAATGTTGATAATGCATTCAGTCTCAGAAAATGTTTATTTAAGCTAAAGGCTGGTACACACTAGACGATGCCAGGAGCATTCGACAGCATGGGCCCCGCTAACAATATAGCCTGTCGGACCTGCATGCAGGTCCGACAAGCAATGTCGCTGACAACGCCCGGGAGCGCACGTCATCAACGACATAGCTGGTACACGCTGGTTGATGCGGACGATATGTTGGCCCGATCCGCCGGATCGGGCAAAATATCGTCTAGTGTGCACCCGGCATTAGAGTGCCCCAACTCTGCTATGTAGATTTTTCTGACTGTGAGGACTAGGGGGGTCATTCAGACCCACTCGCAAGCGGCAGTACGCTCGCAAGTGGGTCGATGTTCCCCACTGCGCATGTCGCTCCGGGTCTCGCACCAAAGGGGGCGTGCTGTCGATGGTGACTGACAGCACGCCCCGTTTGGTGGGCATGCCTGCCAGACAGAGGCGTTCCCATGGGAACGCCTACAGTCTGAAGCCGGCCCCACTGACATCACTAGTGATGTCAGTGGGAGTGATTTTGGCTCTGATAGAGCCAAAATCACTCCAGGGCTTGTGGCTGGGAAACCCTACCGCAGGGTTTCCGTCGCAAGTCCGATGGTCGCGATGGTCAAGACCATCGCGACCATCTTTTTGAACACTCGTATATGCTGTGGGCGGTGACCCACAGCTATACGAGCGTCCAGGAGGACGCTCCATTTTAATGGAGGAGGGCCTTGATTCAGAGCGAGCGCTCTGGTCAGAGCGTCCGGCTCTGAATCAGGGCCTAGGTTCTTTATTGTTGGTAGTGCCAGACAATGGGAAAAAAAAATAATATATATATATATATACATACACACATACATAGGTGCCAGCCAGTATACCTACCTGTGGGTTGCTTGCTCCTAATGGCTGGTGACAGCTCCCTCCCTCCTGTGCAGGGCTGACATCTCATAATTTCTATGCCAGCAGTCAGCTCAATCAATGGAGGTGGGTGGGGATGAATGGACCGTGCTTCAGATGAAAGGGGACATAACTGCAGATGCAGATGGGACCCCTAGCACGAATTGGGGGCGGAGCTTCGGCCGGTATGGGGGCGGAGCTTTGGCCGGTATGGGGGTGGAGCTTCGGTCGGTATGGGGGCGGAGCTTAACACTGCAAGGAGACCCTGTAAGGAGAGGATACTCGGATAACACAGGGGCGGGGCTTCAGACAGTCTGGGGGTGGAGCCTCGAATGACGGAGCTTCGGATTGCCGATGTGAGGTGGGTAGAGAGGGGGTGACTGGCCGGGGGTAGAGAGGGGGTGACTGGCCGGGGCCTGGGGCTTCCCTCCACTGCAGTGCAGACAGCGGTGACAGGGATTTTTTTTTTTTAATTCCCTTTCAAAACTGCCTGCACTGCAATGGATCCTGTGGGCCTATTTTCAAGGTGGGCCTGGAGCTGTAGCTCCACCCGCCCCATTAGTAATCCGGCCCTGGTTATGGGAGGCTACAGGTGTTGTTACGGGAGGATCCAGATGTTACAGGAGGGTCCAGGTGTTTCCATGCTCATCATTCAAATCCAAAACCTTCCATCTCCTGTAGAGTAAAAAGCAGCTTTGCCTTCATCTGCTCACAGGTCTTATATGGAGGTAGGTACAGGTGATTATAGCTGCAGGGATAACATGTTACAGAGGTTGGGATTAATCACCAGCATCATATACACAGGTAAGGTTGGTCACACGTTGGGGCCTATTCAGATTTGCACTTCAGACGGCCACAATTACACTGACACTACGTGCATGGTACTAATACTGTACATATATGTTCCCATATGCCGTGTTCTACACATCTATGTGATCGCACTGCCCTTATCTATATGCCCTATTCCAACAGTCACCACCATTATCCGGGCACATTTTCACCAACCCTATACCTGGTGCAAGAGATCTGGGAGAGAACAGATGGATCTCTGTGTGCACACATTCTGCATAGCCTATAAATCTGCCTACACACCCTCACTAAGCTTAGTCTATGTGCAAATGTCCCATTGTCACCCAGTTATGTCCATTCAGCCGCTAACAGAGATGTGACTGAGATGTGCATGACTGGGAATCACCCATAGCAATGATTTGCTCTATGTGTTGTGCAATCGCCCATAGCAATGATTTGCTCTATGTGTTGTGGAATCACACATAGCAATGATTTGATCTATGTGTTATGGAATCGCCCATAGTAATGATTTGCTCTATGTGTGTAATGCAATGAGCAATTACATATTATAAGCGCTGGGTAATAGGCACTTACCACGTGTGTAAGTAAATAAGTAATTACATATTACAAGCGCTGGGTAATAGGCACTTACCATGTGTGTAGGTAAATTAGTAATTACATAGTATAAGCGCTGGGTAATAGGCACTTACCATGTGGGTAGGTAAATAAGTAATTACATATTATAAGCGCTGGGTAATAGGCACTTACCATGTGTGTAGGTAATTAAGTAATTACATAGTATAAGCGCTGGGTAATAGGCACTTACCATGTGTGTAGGTAAATAAGTAATTACATATTATATGCGCTGGGTAATAGGCACTTACCATGTGTGTAGGTAAATAAGTAATTACATAGTATAAGCGCTGGGTAATAGGCACTTACCATGTGTGTAGGTAAATAAGTAATGACATATTATAAGTGCTGGGTAATAGGCACTTACCATGTGTGTAGGTAAATAAGTAATGACATAGTATAAGCGCTAGGTAATAGGCACTTACCATGTGTGTAGGTAAATAAGTAATTACATAATATAAGCGCTGGGTAATAGGCACTTACCATGTGTGTAGGTAAATAAGCAATTACATATTATAAGCGCTGGGTAATAGGCACTTACCATGTGTGTAGGTAAATAAGTAATTGCATAGTATAAGCGCTGTGTAATAGGCACTTACCATGTGTGTAGGTAAATAAGTAATTACATATTATATGCGCTGGGTAATAGGCACTTACCATGTGTGTAGGTAAATAAGTAATTACATAGTATAAGCGCTGGGTAATAGGCACTTACCATGTGTGTAGGTAAATAAGTAATTACATAGTATAAGCGCTGGGTAATAGGCACTTACCATTTGTGTAGATAAATAAGTAATTACATATTATAAGCGCTGGGTAATAGGCACTTACCATGTGTGTAGATTAAGTAATTACATAGTATAAGCGCTGGATAATAGGCACTTACCATGTGTGTAGCAAAGGTCCCGGAGATCTGCCTCACTTACATGTGCATGTACCAGCCCGTCCGATGTGACAGTGGGCAGAGCAGGACGCACTGTGCTGCATCAAGGTAATGACAGCTCTGCTCCTGCTGCTGTATCTCTGCCCCCCTGGGTGGGTGTTGTGGACAGGGGCTGGCTAGCAACTTTTAGCCTGGGGGGCAAATGCATGCAGGTGGCCCTGGCAGAGGAGTAGCATGTATCAGGGTGCCCGGAGCACGTGCGTGCTTAGGCGCCCCCCCCTCAAGTGTTCCAGGGAGGAGGCGGCTCCATTTGGAATTAATGTAAAGTAAAAATAAAGATATGGGGCAGCCCCATGTAGTGGTGTAGTGGTAACCATATGCTGTGCCCCAGGAGAGGACCCCCTTATGCAGGCCACCAGTAGTGCCCCTAGTAGTGATCTTCCTAAGCAGTGCCCCTTTTACAGTGCCCCCAGTAGTGGTCCCCCCTGTGCAGTGCCCCCAGTAGTAGTCCCCCCCTTGTAGCTTGTAGTGCCCCCAGTAGTGCTCTCCCCCTTGTAGTGCCCCCAGTAGTAGCCCCCCCTTGTAGTGCCCCCAGTAGTGCTCTTACTCTTGTAGTGCCCCCAGTAGTAGTCCCCCCACTGTAAAGCCCCCAGTAGTGCTCTCCCCCTTGTAGTGCCCCCAGTAGTAGTCCCCCCTTGTAATACCCCCAGTAGTGCCCCCAGTAATAGTCCCCCCCTTGTAGTGCCCCCAGTAGTAGTCCCCCCCTTGTAATGCCCCCAGTAGTAGTCCACCCTTGTAGTTCCCCCAGTAGTAGCCCCACTTGTTGTGCCCCCAGTAGTAGTCCTCCCCTTGTAGTGCTCTCCCCCTTGTAGTGCCCCCAGTAGTAGTCCCCCCTTGCAGTGCCCCCAGTAGTGCTCTCCCCCTTGTAGTGCCCCCAGTAGTAGTCCCCCCCACTGTAATGCCCCCAGTAGTGCTCTCCCCCTTGTAGTGCCCCCAGTAGTAGCCCCCCTTGTAGTGCCCCCAGTAGTGCTCTCCCCCTTGTAGTGCCCCCAGTAGTAGTCCCCCCCTTGTAGTGCCCCCAGTAGTGCTCTCCCCCTTGTAGTGCCCCCAGTAGTAGCCCCCCTTGTAGTGCCCCCAGTAGTGCTCTCCCCCTTGTAGTGCCCCCAGTAGTAGTCCCCCCCTTGTAGTGCCCCCAGTAGTGTGTGCCCCCAGTAGTGCTCTCCCCCTTGTAGTGCCCCCAGTAGTGCTCTCCCCTTGTAGTGCCCCCAGTAGTAGTCCCCCCCTTGTAATGCCCCAGTAGTAGTCCCCCCCTTGTAATGCCCCCAGTAGTAGTCCCCCTCTTGTAATGCCCCCAGTAGTAGTTCCCCCCTTGTAGTGCCCCCAGTAGTAGCCCCCCCGCAGTAGAGAGACACGTAAAAAAAAAAAAAAAACTTACCTGATACCCCTCTCCTGGTCCCGCCACTGCTATCAGCTCCTCCGTCCGTCCTCCCGGGCCGCTTTGCATTATGGGAGAGACGTCATGACATCATGTCGTCTCTCCCATTACCCACTGCGGGAGCTGGAAGATGGCTCCCGCAGTGGGAGCAGCAGCAGCCGATAAGAGTCTGACAGACTCTCATCAGCTGCTGAAACAAACACACAGCTGCCGGAGCCGGAGTGTTTGCCACTGTGTAGCGCTGACCGAACTTCGTCCAGTCAGCGCTACACGCGCGGTGCAGCCTGTGTCACAGTTGCACAGACTGCCCGCAGCCCACATGGCGCTGCCCCCTGGCCCAGCCCGCCACTGGTTGTGGAGGCCCTGATGAAGGTATCTTTGAACACTGAAACATGAAACCAGGCCATAGTCATATTGGGGGGCATGGCTGTGTAGGTATGCCAGGCCTTGGCATTTTGTACCTACCTGTCTCCCATCTTTGCAGTCCTGTGTATAGTTATCTTCTGCCTCTATCAGATGGTTCCTGTGTGATCGCACGCAGCCTGATTGACAAGCAGAGACAATTACTGGGTGGTGTAGTGTTGGGAACGGCTGGGGTTCCCAGAAACGGGGGCGTTTTCCTGGAGTGGCAAGGCGAGTATCTGCGTCCACAGATGCAGTTTCCTGGCCTCACAAGTCGGACATCCTGCATAAGCTCAGCCTTACTCAGCTGGCCAGCGCCGACCATCTCGGTCACAGTGCTGGGATCGCAAATGCAGCAGGGGGTGTCAGGCACCTCCTGCTGCACTTTATCTGTAAGGACCGAATTGCAAAGATGCTTGTGTGCGACTTTGCTATTCTCTGCTGAATCAGGCCCTTAGTGTGGCTATGCTTGTGGTAGTAAGTGTGTGCTGGGTGCTTTATACATCTATAACATCAGGCTCATGGCTATAAACAGAGCCAGCTGCCACCACAGAGATCACCAAAGATGGCAGCAGCAGTAATGACAGCTGAGCTCACTGGGCCCAGCAGAAGAACTAATATGGTGCCAGTAGATGCCCTAAGCCACCCTGTTATGGGTGTGATCACTCCTCAGCGCTAACCTGAAGATGATGATGTGGGGTATAGGGCAGAGAGCTGATGTGCCACACGGCCATCACCAACTGCCGCCCGCATGCCACATTCATATGTACACAGCATTCTCCCTGGTCAGGTGCCCGCTGCATGAGCCGGGTATAAAGCCCCAGCGCACGGCCATATCACTGGCATTTCTTCAGTTGACAGTTGCTGGCACTAGAGAAAGGCCTCAAAAGCGACAACTGGTTTGTACACTATTGTATACTACCAGCAAGTTACCACTGACCGGAGCCGAGCGCACTATCCTTATTATTGGAGCATCTACCTCTTACCTGACTTTACCCATCATCACCAGCTGCCATGAGCCGGAGGGAGTTGGCCCAGCTCATTGGAAATGACGGTAAGTACAATGTTATCTCAGTAAATGAGATGTAAGAGACATTTCTCAGTCTTTAGCAGCTGTATTAGGAAGTGGGAGGAATGATGATGGAGGTGTTAGGTCAGAGTACTGTGTTACTGGGGGCATCTCCCATGCTGTTACTCAGTTACTGATCAGGAAACGCTCAGTCCTCAGATTGTTATCTAATATGAGAGGGGGATTATGGGTAATATATTAGGTGAGTTCACAGTAAATCTACATTCAGCTAGTAATGGTCATCGAAGGTTGTAGCATTGATGGTTGATGGCTTTAAACCATCATTGGAAAACATTGATGTTTCCCCATTGATGGCTGAGTGCTGCACAGGTGCATACCTCAGTAATCGGATTGGCACCAGCAACAGTTTCTTAACATCGGGCACCACTATCGATGATCTGGCATCTATACGTAGCGGAGCTCTGCAGATTACCTGTGTTCTCCTTCCCCATGTTATAGCCTGATGAGCTCTCGCAGCCCATAGTGCTTTTGGCTGTGATTCTATCTGCATTTCTCTTCTATATAGATCTTTTATATATATTTTATATGTTTGATAAACACAAATATCATACTGACCGGGGCTCTCTGTTACCATTCCAGCTAGCAGCCTTTTCTGTAGGTAACTATATCAAAATATTTCCAGTTGTGCTTGGAGGAAAAACATTTGGGGCCTCCATCTATATAATATGGGGAGATGTACCAAGCCTTGGAGAGAGAAAAAAGTGGAGAAGTTGGCGAAAGTAACCAATCAGCTACTAACTGTTATTTCACAGGCTGCGCTAGATTAATGATAGTTACATTCTGATTGGTTACTTTCCCCACTGTATCTCTCTCCATGGGAGCGATTCAATTCAGCGCGCTCTTACTGTAAGTCTGACTAAAGAGACTTACAGTAAGTCAGAGAATGCCAGTTAGCGCACCTAAGGGGGGTATCCAATTAGCCCCGAACATTGTTCGCCGATTATCCCCATTTTTCTGCAATGTTTTTTCTTCACCCTATCCTATTATGTCTATCGAAATAATAGGATATTTCTCCCCAAAACACTCAGGACCCCCGATAAGGTCGTGGATTATTTTCGGGACACATCAGCTTATTGGATAGCCCGCCGCGATCAATTAGCAGCGCTACTAATTGGATACCCCCCTAAAGCTGGGTTTATAGCCAGAACTTTAGTCACATTTCTGCTCGCACCCTCAGGAGAATGTGAGAATAAATCCTTTAGTCGGGCTAAAAGTGTGATCAATTGAATAGCTCCGGGAACTCCTTCCTGGGATTATTAAACATCACGCTGAATTGATTCGCCCCCATGGCTTGATACATCTCCCCCTTATACTTTTTCAGTTATATGTATTCTAAAATAATCTATAAATAGTTTTTTTGTAATTTATATTCTATGACAAAATATTAGATTTTTACATGTTACCTATGGCTATCTATGATATCTGCAATATATAAAATATCTTTACAGCTGGAGCAAACCAGACCACTGGCTCATGGCTAAGATCAGGGCGCCTGAGGCCATCCGCAGGAAGGACACCATCAGAAAGGACAGCAGCAGGAAGGACGCCATCAGGAAGGCCATCAGGAGCACCATACTCAGGGCGACCATCCCCAGGAGTATCATCATCAGGAAGTGCAGGAGATGGACCAAGTGAAAGCGATTATGCAGCAATCGCACAGCGAGTAGAGATCCTTGCACTGAACACCGCGCTGAGAGTCGTTCGTCCTCTTTTTCCAACCTACAGAAGATGCACTGCTGGGGAAGGAGAAGCAGGAAACTCCTGTACCATCTGCCTCACACAGTTTCAACTTGGAGAGGACATTGCCGTGCCATTCTGCCGCCACGTCTTCCATTTACCATGCTTGAGACGATGGCTTCAGATCAACAACGTTTGCCCCTTGTGCCGCACACGGTGCTTCGACTTCCCCAGCTTCACCCAGCATCATCTGTAAGAGGAAGTGACAGACAAACCAGCAATAGAGACAGCTCCTGCTCTACAGGCCAAGCGACCGGCCATTGTTATATGTATGGTCCAATGTATGTTTTGTGTTACTGTCTTGTCTTGTCTGTTACCCTTGTCCATCCTACTCGGGATTAGCTACTCGCCATTGCTGGCAATGGGAGTCTTGAGGGATTTTAAATTTTTGCCTGAACTGACGGATTAATTTAGCTAATTCGGCTATTTTCAATTAATTAATTAGGTTCTAGTATGTCCCTCAGCAGGTTTTTATTTTACCTCTTGCCGAGTTCACTTGTTTTTTCCCAATTCCCCCCCCACCCATTCTTTCCTTATGTGTCTTTTTGTTTGTCTCAGCCACTTTAATTAGTAAAGTTGGCGACCTAATAGCGCATTTTATTTTTTTTGGCAGATCCCCACTAATTATACTTTTATACATTTACTAATGTGTTTTCTATTGCCTTTCCTTCTCTTTTAGGGTTGATTTTTGATTGATGTAGCGTTTGGATAATAGGCCACTCGTATATTTTCTGGGCTTCTAAGTGTATGGCTTTGGATCGAGCTCCGGTTTTTGCAGATTTGGCAAGGGTATGGTGGATAGGTGTCAGAGGCATGAAGTGGCATTCTTTTTGTCCTAGGCTGTTGGAGTGTGAAAGACGTTTTGAAGTGCTGCAAGTATTGGTGGTTCATTTAGGAGTAATGATTTGGGCCACTTTGGAGATGCAGTTTGCTATCATCGATAATTTGTTGCGATTGCTGTAAGCATGGCCTTCGTGCACACTCATCTGGTCTCTCACCAGGTGTGGCGTGGGGTTAGGAATTTTCCAGGTATAGATGAGGCCCCAAAAAAACCCTTAATTCTGCAGTGGCAAAATTTGTGGTGGCCAGTAATGGCCGTGTGGTTCTCCAATGTAGTTTCAGTTATTTGTATCGGGCGGACAGAGTCCATTTAACGGATGAAAGTTTGTAATTGTTTGTTGAGGATCTGTTTAGGGTGGTTGCGTTATTGGGGTAGGTTTTTCGTATGGTGGCGGTGCGGCGGTACTATGGTCAGAACCTTCCTCTGGCGGAAAAGAACGTCAGGTCACCAATTCGGGTGCAATTGTTTAGTTGAGGTGCTCTCCATTCGTTGACTGATAGTTGGCTGTACCAACCTAACAGGGGGCAGTATAATCACCCAGATGGGTGGGTAGTCAAGGTAGAAGGTGAGTGGATACCTGTTGTTACTTATAGGGGTTTTACAGTTATGTTCATGCACTCTGGGTGGTATACGGCTGCTATGCCTGTTATTGGTTGTGTGTGGACATTGCAGATTGGCTGATTTCTGGCCCTCCTTTCTATGCCACCATACGTCCTTAAATAATTAATAAATTAAGTAAATAATATTGCCTTAATAAATCGCCATTTTAGTTTCTCTGCCAAATCTACGTCTCAGTGTCGTTATTTCTCTTAGCCTAAGGTAAAGTGGTTTGCACACATGACAGACATCATCCGATAGAAGGTGTAAAGGCTGCTGACTGACCCGGTGGCAGTGGCTGCAGTCTGTGGGCAGAGGGCAGCTGGTGACAGGCTATGCTATAAGTGTGCAGCAGCAGCTCATTCCATTTCTGGGGACGCGCAATCAGTGGGGATGGTGGAGACACCCCCTGTAACACACCAGCGATGCTAACATGGATGTTTCTCCATCTGACGTCGCCTTTTCATATCTGCGTCAGCTGGCAATCTGAGGCCCAACCTGAGTGGAGAGAAGTGAGATGCAGGAGAGCATCCGCTAAACATGCCAGGGAGCATCCTTTCCTATAAGCGTTGAGGTACTGTATAAGTTCCTCCCCATGCAGTGCCCCTCAGAGATGCAGAACATTGTTCCAGGCAAGGGGATCTAGCGCACGCAGGGGGGTTTCCGAGTACCTACCTAGAAACCCCCCTGACAGACCATGCCCCCCCATTACTGGCCGCTTTGGGACGGAGCCAATACGGCAAGCCCCGCCCCCATATCCCCTGTGAATCACAGCACGGGGCCTCTTGATATAAGCTGCTCAACCTCATTTCCAACCTGTACCTGCAGCAGCTGCTGTATCAAAAGTATGTGTACTGTTTACTAGAGAGCAATTTCTGGGGTTTAGTGACTGAGCGGTATAATGAGTAGAGTAAGGGTATTATATTACTAGTAATCCATACTGTACCTTATACACACTGACTAACTCACTTTGTGATTAATATCTGTATAACCTTCCTTATTATACAGTTTATTACAAAGGTACAGGTCACCATCCATTATATAATATCCACAGAAATGACTGCTGGCACCTAACTCTGGGGACCCATATTAGTATGAGTACATACATCGTGCCTGGTTTCTTAAACAATTCTATATTTCACTGACTGACTTATCATATACCCCCTACTTTAAAAAAAAAATAAATGACACTGCAGTATTGATCAGAGCCGTAACTAAATATGGACATAATGCACCTGAAAAAGCACCATGGCCTTATGGGAACGGGCCAGGGAAGAGATAGGGGAGGCCAGGAGATGCCGGGGATAAAAGAAGAGGAAGATACAAGTGAGAATGATAATAAACAGGAGAAGTGACAGGCACAAATAGCACCCCCTGCCCTGCAGTGCCCTGTGCCATGGCACTGGTCACACTACCCTAGTTACAGCCCTGGTATTGTTACCTAATCTCCCCTCTCTCTTATATAGTGTATTACAAGCTTGTGAATATTTCCCCGCAGTCCACATGTAATCTATTGATTAAATCCTCTCTCATACAAACATGCTCAGTATCCAGCATAGTAACTATTATAGCCACCATAGAGGCATGCCACTTGTCCCAATGTTTATATTTGGTAGTGCAATAAGAAGAGGCTCTCGCAAGTGTTGGGTGCATTGCCAAGGCACTTTCTTATACCAACTGCTTCCCCAAAACAAGGGGCACTAATGATATAGATCATCTTATTGTGGGACATTCAATTGCTTTCCTGGTATGGGTCTCAGGGCCCGATTCAGACCCGCTCGCTAGGCTGCGTTCGCACGCTGCTGGTCGATTTTCGCTATCTGCGCATGCATATGCATCGCAGTTAGCGTGCGCGAGCCAGTCATTGCGATTGGGAGGCGATCGCTCAGAATACACAGACGGCCCGCTAGTATGAGTGACAGAATGTGCCGTTTGTGGGTGGTGACGGGGAAGGTCCTTGAAAACGGGGGAGTGGTGGTGCGATCGCAGGCGTGTCTGACCATCAAAACGCCGGTTCTAAGGCGTGCATAATTAAAAGGCAGCGTCATTGTACACGTCACCTGGCTGTTTTATACACTGAAGTACTTGCAGTGCATGCGGTAGGGTTGGGTCAACGACAAGCACTGCGTATGTAGCCGATGGTTCTCGATGTTACCGATTGTTACATACACTTCCTGGAGATGACGTGTGCTGCGAAGGGAAAGGGGGCGGCATTAGACTGGCTTGCGATCGCACTGCCGCAGCATGCTAAGATATAGTGGGCGTCCTGAAGCCAGGCCGTGCGATCGCGGGATGTGCATACCCAGCCCTGATGGCAGCTTAGTGACCGGGTCTGAATCGGGCCCTCAGCTTCTTATAGGCTGTCCTTATGCATTCATAGAATAATAGCTTTTATTCAGATATATTTTATACGTTCAGAGAAATCGTACTTTCATTGTTGTTCCTTTTATTTTACATTTTAGTGTGTGCAATACGTCTAATACAGTAATTGATGCATTTATTTTATATTTACGAGTACTGACCCTTCTTCTTCATCATCATCACAATTGGACTGAGTTGCAGTGCTCTTGTTTTCTATTTCTGATAATCATCCTTAGGATTTACAATTCCTTTTGCAGCTGCTGAAGCGGTTAGTTCTGTATACACTTTAGCGCTATTTTATTCTGATTGACTAGTCCACATGCTTCTTAAATGCCCCTCAGACCTCCCAAGTGCTTCAATTATGCCATCAGAATCCCCCTACCTACCCCTTATATGCCATCAGAATCCTTCATGTGCCCATTATATATGAAATCAGAATTCTCCACATGCCATTTACCTGCCATCAGAACCCTCCATGTACTTATCATACTATGGTGTTACTGATGTCCATCATTGGATTAACATTCCTCCTTTAGTGGCTGGTCATTCATTGATGGTTGGCCACACCCCCTTTAGTGGCTGGTCATTCATTGATGGTTGGCCACACCCCCTTTGGTGGCTGGTCATTCATTGATGGTTGGCCACACCCCCTTTGGTGGCTGGTCACACTTCATAGCGGGCCCTATAATTTGTTTCCCCTGGTGGGTACTTCATGTCCCAGTCTGACAGTGGGCTGCAGAGATATTGCCAGTTGCAGTTTGGAGAGTATGAGTTATGCTGGTTGTTGTAGTACGCCAGGTGCAGTATACATTGGGAGCATTTGTAGCATAGAGTAGTGCCAGCAGGGTGCTTGCTAATAATAGTAATAATTAAATTAATAATAATAAATGTACTATAATGGGTCACTTGCATATTGTGGTAGGCAGATATATTTAATGTTTGTGTATTACATTGTCTTAGATTATTGCATACAAACAGGCCTTACTGGATTGATACTCAGGGTTCCCCCATATAGGTTTATATCTAGTGAGTGTGTCATCTCTATTAAACATTCTGTTACCTGGATCCACGACTTACAGGTGTCATTTAGAAGGACAGTCTGTAATAGCTGTTTAGGGTTAAGTCAGAGCCAGGTATAATTTAGGAAACACAAACCTTATTGCAAAATATATATTTTATTATACATTACAAAAGTGCATTTGGATTAATATTTCACTACAACCACATATATATCACATGGAAACACCTTATAACCTGAGTATTTACACTAGAAAATAAAGACCTTACTCCCCAGGATAGAAGCAGCCGGCTGGGATATACAACACAATCTACAAATGATACAAGTATAAGACACACTAATAATGCACAAACAGAAACAGATGACTATTATTAGACCCGCCCCACAACCACATTATATACCAACTTTATTTCCTTTGCCCATTCATGGCATAAATTCACCAAATACTCAGTAACTGACATGTGAGGCCAATTAAAGTTAACCCTATCACCTATACACAGCAGAGGCGGCCATTTTATGGGCTGAACTCAATATTCATGAGAATGCAGTCTTGGTTTAATAACAAATAATGGTATTACAGGTTGAGTCTCCAATACCCAAATATTCCAAAATACGGAAGTTTTTTTGCTTGACTGAGATAATGAAACCTTTGATTTTTGATAGTTCAATGTACACAAACTTTGTCTTAGGCACAAATTATTAAAAATATTGTATAAAATTACCTTCAGACTTTGTGTATAAGGTGTATATGAAACATAACTGAAATTTATGTATGTACACAAACTTTGCTTGAGCTACAAAATTATTTTAAATATTGTATAAAATGACCTGCAGGCTGTGTATAAGGTGTATATAACACATAAATGCATTGTGTGTGTATATTTGGGTCCCATTCCCAAGATATTTCATTATGGTATGCAATTATTCCAAAATACGGAATATTCCGTTATTCAAAATATCTATCCCCTTTCAGTAGCAGTTTGTCTAACTTACCGGCAACCACACCTGCACCCACAGAGATTTGTTCCCCTTGTTTAGTATCCTTATAAATACTTACTCAGGACAGCTCTGCTGTATGTTACCTGTAGCCACTTACTTGTCATTTGTTGTCTTTTTTTGGAGGTTTTACTTCTGTACTGTACTGTTATGGTTTTGGTACCTACATTTCCTAACTGCAACTACAGTATACCTTACTATCTATATATACAAATATATTATTGGCAAAGGCTGTTCTATAATGATTTCTCCTTACAGTGAGTGTAATAAGAGACGAGTTTCCTGATAAAAGGCCCCATACAGTATGTCACATATATTCCCTGATCTCCCTGATATACAGTATCTCTGCCATCTTGTCTGAAGAGACTGGTTCATCAGAAGATAAAATGGCTGCCTGACATCTTCATTGCAGCTGCAGTGTTAATGTGATACAATATTGTGGCGTTTTTTTGTTATAATAAAACAAACAACTGAACGGAAATAAATAATAATTTCTCTCCGGTTCCCAGGACTTATAGGGGTCTGATCTGGAGGCCTTCCTGTCTGATGACCTGTATGAATGTGGCGGTAAATTTCTAGTCCTTCTTGGATGTTGGTGCTTTTAGCATCACAGCTCATATTTTTAATGCTGTTTTGGTCCATGTTGTTTTTTTCCAGTAATGTGGTCACATGAGCGAGAAATAAAAAAGGAGACAGAGATATAAGTGACCAGATGTAGAAGTCGCTTTATTGATGTTATTGCCTTCGAAAGTTGTTGTTACAGGGGCCCCAGGTGTTATAAGGGACCCCAGGTGTTATAGGAGGCCCCAGGTGTTATAAGGGGCCCCAGGTGTTATAGGGGGCCCCAGGTGTTATAGGAGGCCCCAGGTGTTATAGGAGGATCCAGGTGTTATAGGAGGCCCCAGGAGTTATAAGGGGCCCCAGGAGTTATAAGGGGCCCCAGGTGTTGCAGGAGGATACAGATGTTATAGGAGGGTCCAGGTGTTTCTATGCTCTTCATTCAAATCCAAAACCTTCCGTCTCCCGTAGAGCAAAAAGCAGCTTTGCCTTCATCTGCTCACAGGTCTTATATGGAGGTAGGTACAGGCGATTATAGCTGCAGGGATAACATGTTACAGAGGTTGGGATTAATCACCAGCATCATATACACAGGTATGGTTGGTCACACGTTGGGGCCTATTCAGATTTGCACTCCAGACGGCCACAATTACACTGACACTATGTGCATGGTACTAATACTGTACATATATGTGCCCATCTGCCGTGTTATACACATCTATGTGATCGCACCGCCCTTATCTGTATACCCTATTCCAACAGTCACCACCATTATCCGGGCACATTTTCACCAACCCTATACCTGGTGCAAGAGATCTGGGAGAGAACAGATGGATCTCTGTGTACAGACATTCTGCATAGCCTATAAATCTGCCTACACACCCTCACTAAGCTTAGTCTATGTGCAAATGTCCCATTGTCACCCAGTTATGTCCATTCAGCCGCTAACAGAGATGTGACTGAGATGTGCATGACTGGGAATATCCCATAGCAATGATTTGCTCCATGTGTGTAAGTCAATAAGTAATTACATAGTATAAGTGCTGAGTAATAGGCACTTACCGCGCTGGGTAATAGGCACTTACCATGTGTGAAGGTAAATAAGTAATTACATAGTATAAGCGCTGGGTAATAGGCACTTACCATGTGTGTAGGTAAATAAGTAATTACATATTATAATAAGCGCTGGGTAATAGGCACTTACTATATGTAATTACTTATTTACCTACACACATGGTAAGTGCCTATTACCCAGCACTTATACTATGTGTAGGTAAATAAGTAATTACATATTATAATAAGTGCTGGGTAATAGGCACTTACCATGTGTGTAGGTAAATAAGTAATTACATAGTATAAGTGCTGGGTAATAGGCACTTACTATATGTGTAGGTAAATAAGTAATTACATATTATAATAAGTGCTGGGTAATAGGCACTTACCATGTGTGTAGGTAAATAAGTAATTACATAGTATAAGCGCTGGGTAATAGGCACTTACCATGTGTGTAGGTAAATAAGTAATTACATATTATAATAAGCGCTGGGTAATAGGCACTTACCATGTGTGTAGGTAAATAAGTAATTACATAGTATAATAAGTGCTGGGTAATAGGCACTTACTATATGTGTAGGTAAATAAGTAATTACATATTATATAAGCGCTGGGTAATAGGCACTTACCATGTGTGTAGGTAAATAAGTAATTACATAGTATTAGCGCTGGGTAATAGGCACTTACCATGTGTGTAGGTAAATAAGTAATTACATAGTATAATAAGTGCTGGGTAATAGGCACTTACTATATGTGTAGGTAAATAAGTAATTACATATTATATAAGCGCTGGGTAATAGGCACTTACCATGTGTGTATGTAAATAAGTAATTACATAGTATTAGCGCTGGGTAAGACTTCTATACCACCTGTCTCCCGCAGTACATGTCACTGTGTCACAGTGATGCAGGATAAATACTGGTATATATACATACAGTATAGAGCTGGGACAGACACACAGCCATCTACATATAACCACGTGTAAGATTACATGGGCTGCATGCTTACAGAAACATTAGTGTTACATGAAAACTAAGTATCGTCTGTCACAGAAGGAAAAGGGATGGACAATGGGCCTGTGCTACACAGTGATGACTGAGCCATGGAATAAGAGACACATGTATTATAGGCCACGGCATACAGATCACACAGTGATATAATAAATGCAGTTATCTGATATGCCCAGAAACATAATATCATTATTACATATGACCTATCAGTAGGGTCAATTACCTGCCAGAACCAGATGACCTGTTTGCTGTTCCGTGTGTAGTGCTGATAGACCGTGTTCCTCTGCCAGTCCAACACGTCTATGTCTTGTACACCGTACAGCATCACCTGCAATACCAAATGCCAGTCTCTTACCCTGTACTCCGAGGGCACATCTGTAACTATCACCAGCCAAAGCCTATTTGCCCACTGATGATAAACACCCTGTAGACTCCAAGTGTGTTCCATGTCCTGAGTGCAAGTACAGATGTGTACTTACTCATCTAGCCTCAAGACGCCTTTGCAGCGTGATATGCCTGGGGTGAGTTGCCAGGTTCCGTACAACTCTGCTAGCGTCTGGCGTATTTTATTCTGAAAATGCATCTAAGTCGCAATGCGATGTGACTAGGACGTATCAGGAGACTGTGCTGCTTATTCTGATATATGGCACTTGTATATCTGTGTGTGACTGAGTCTGTAAATGGAACTTGACATGGAAAAAAGCTGCGACCAATGTATCGTAGAACTTTGCATGCTATGTGAGAGACCCAGATGCACACAGATATATAAGTGTCACACATCATATTCATCAGCACAATCTCCTGGTGTGTCCTAGTAGCTAGATATTATACCTCACAGCTCTAACTTCTCCTATACGGAGTCACATTCCCTGAGACTGAGCCGCCCATTACTGCCAGCCTTCTGGTTCGGTTGTCTGGGTTACTTCCACCTTTTTTCCCCTTTTTGTGTGATGCCCTGGGGATGGTCCTTGGCTGGAATTTTTTGAGGTGCCTTGCTTCTCGGATGTGAACCCCTTAATGTTAGGGAAGCTGGTATAGAGGAGCCTTGACGTCGGCCCAGCGCTTATTCATATATTTGCAAATGTATGTAACCAATACCTCTGAATTTCTATTATTATGTAGGATTCAAGTATTTTTGATTTAGCTGCAGTGTGCTGGAGGGCAAATTCCTTTTTTCTGTAGTTCAGTGTAAACCCCGCCCTTCACAAGCACCTGTAGTATATCATTAAGCTGATTGAACAACTACCATATGTTTTGCTTGCAGTTTGGAGGCATGAAGGGAGTCAGCATTAGGAGGAGGTGCTGATCCTTATAGTGCCATGTGGAGGTTTTTGGGGTACCTCCAAGGGAAGTTAGCTCTCAGCTCATATATGTACTGTTATCATGCAGTACACCAATTTGTAATTATATGACCCAGAGTGGGTGCTACCATTATGTAGCAATAATTATTTTGGGGTGAGCGTTTGAGAGTGGGGCCCCCGGGTTTGTTCTGGCTGGATCTTTATGATGGCATCACCACTTAATTCACATAGAATATTTTTTCACTTCTCTAATCGTCTGTACATTATTTATGTCATTTTAATTCTCTCTCATTTCATTAACACTTATTGATTTATCTTTACACATCTATCCTTTATACTTCACTATCACCTTTTTTCCCCTTTTTGTGTGATGCCCTGGGGATGGTCCTTGGCTGGAATTTTTTGGGGTGCCTTGCTTCTCGGATGTGAACCCCTTAATGTTAGGGAAGCTGGTATAGAGGAGCCTTGACGTCGGCCCAGCGCTTATTCATATATTTGCAAATGTATGTAACCAATACCTCTGAATTTCTATTATTATGTAGGATTCAAGTATTTTTGATTTAGCTGCAGTGTGCTGGAGGGCAAATTCCTTTTTTCTGTAGTTCAGTGTAAACCCCGCCCTTCACAAGCACCTGTAGTATATCATTAAGCTGATTGAGCAACTACCATATTTTTTGCTTACTTCCAAAGGTGTAATCAGAATGACAGCGCCCCCTACTGGCACTTTGCCAACTGGGGGCTGTAATCTCTTTGCAGGTTCTCAAGGCTACACTGTCTGAGGGATAGAAAACTACAGTAGTGATGAGCGATTCAATCTAAAGATAAGGACACCAGAAAAAGATTTTATTGTTAAGTAGGGGGAGGGGGCAAAGTTTAGGTAAATATCTCTCATGGTGGGTACACACTATACAGATATATCTGCATATGATGGTCGTTCGTACACACTGAACAACCATCATCTGTGTCTGCCCGCAGGTCCCAGTGGCCAGGGGCGGGTCCAGGTGAGCAGGAGGGGGGGCCTGTCCCGCCCCCCTCCCGGCGGCTGCCTCTCTGTGTGCACGGGCGGTCTGCAGACCTATCTGTCCATTGGCTGGGCAGCACAGCCAATGCGATATGTCGGTGAACGACAACGTTCACAGACATATCGTGGGTACACACTGGCTGACAGCCAGCAGATATATTGGCCGAACAATTGATCGGCCAATGTATCCGTCAGTGTGTACCCAGCTTAACTGCAGACTTTCTTACATAAACATCTGCTGGATTCTACCTTAGACCTGATGGGGTTTTATATATATCATATCATCCTATCCTATAAGCTGCAGTAACCAGACAGCAGAGTCTCTGATCATCATACATATCATTCCATGTCCATTGGTCAGTAACATTACTGTGACATTATATTTCCCATCCCTGCACACATACTATCACACAGATAATAACCAGTCACTCTGTGTCACATACACGGCTCTATCATTCCGTGTCCATTGGTCAGTAACATTACTCTGACATTATATTTCCCATCCCTGCACACATACTATCACACAGATAATATCCTCACAGCCCCTGTAGCATAATGTATGATGTACTGAGCGCTCCCATAGACTCCCATGTGCCGAGCACCACCACCCGCTTACATTATGTGTAGGACTATCAGCAGTACAGCACAGCTATCAGGCCTTACCGCAATGAGCCTGTGACTATAAGACCATTCTGTACAAGCCCCTAATGTTACATGATTAGCAGGACACCAGCTCTCACACCGGTCCTGTAACTACAGAGGAGAAGTATCAGAGAGTTACATGATAATAGGACTTACACAGTGACCGCTTCCTCCCATGTAGGGTTAGTAGAGCTTTTAGCACTAGCCGTCCTCCTGATGGTAATTCCCCCCACAGCCAGCTCAGCCTACACGGCAGCTCCAAACCAACGCTTCTTTTTGGTGAATTTGGCCGAAGACACTGAAAAAGAAGAAAAAGGAAAAACTAAACCTGTGTCCTGTCAGTGTGTAACACTTGTACCTTGTCCTCAGCCACCCTCCCCTAAAGAGTATAGCAGCTCTACAAGCTTGACATATTTGATGATATATTGATGTTATTTTATGGGGGAGTGGCTTTGGGGGCGTCAAGAGACACTCTGAGCCTGGGTAAAGGGGGTATGGCCTAATTGTGGGAGTCGTGGTCACGCCCCCTTAGGCTTAAGGGGGGTTGCAGCTCTGCGCACTGGGGAGAGGGGGGCACTGTCAGTGTGATCGCTTCCCCCTTCAGGCATAGGCACCTGCTGCGGGCCAGATAATTAGTACCCGCTCCCCCTCTCTGCGCTTTTGGGGGTCTGTATAATATATTTGCAGAGGCCTCAGGAGAGGTCACCCTGTCATTCTGCTAGTTAGGGACAAGATGCATCACTATTCCAAATACTAAAGCCCAAAGCTTGTTGAGTTATCACAAATGATGACATCACACCGGTCACTGACAAACTCCAGCATAAAATAAGAAATATTATAATATGTTCTCAACTCGCTGCTCAAGTGGATGAGCTGACTCAACAGAGCTTCTCTGCAGCCATATAAGTCATGTTTTTGTGGGTGATGACTTTACTGATAAGAGCTCTGACATTCAGGAAAGCTTCCCCCATCCTAGACTTCCCTGTTATCAGGTGGCTGTCATTTCTCCAACACCTGTTTTTCCATCATGTATAAATCTATAGAGAAAGGCGCCCTCTAGTGTAGTGATTAGAATACACATCCAGTGCTGATGTGAGTAATGTGGGTGCCTGCCCTCTTGGTCCTCTATTTTACATAATGTTCCAAGTCTGCAATATCCCACCATCACATTAGCACTGGATGTGTACTCTAACTACTACACTAGAGGGCGCCTTTTTCTTCTCTCTCTAATCTAGCCATCTATGTGTACAGTGGAGCCTGTGCTATGGGTCCTCCAGCAGCCCTTACATTTGTCTTACCCGCAGTCATGCCTATGCATAGCATTTATTAGTTATATGGTAAATGTAATGTAAGCACAACAATTATAAAAACCTGACTACCATTTAAATATATTTCTATACACATATACAGTACCTGTATATAGCTATGTGCTGAATATGAAGTAGAAATTAATCTTATATCCTACCTGTCACGTGTAGCTGTAACCCCTCATGGGTGGTGGTATCAGGCTGCTGGGGTGAGGCCGTGGCCATTTCAGGCCACAGATCTGGTCTCCAAGTCAGTAATGAAGACTATCTGTAAGTAGCTTTACACTAATAGCAGCCAGAGCTGAGAGCTCCGGCTGCCGCTGCAAATTCAGTCGTCAGTAATATCTGTATTTCTCCAAATAGCTACAAGTACAGAAGTAACTGCTAATCAGAGATGTATATCCCAGATATCCAGGGCTATACTACAGGTGCTTAGAGAGAAATGGCTGCTGTACTGGGGCAGTCATTGTGATGTCACAGTCACTCACACTGGGAGCTATGTAAGCCCCTGTCCAGCACAGGCACCAGGGGGGCAGAGGGGAAGGCAAAGGATGCTGATATAATAGTGACACTAATTGCTACATTACACTGGCAGCAGTAATATATAATTATATCACCGGTGTATAACTAGTAGGATAACGTGACATAACAGGAGCACCATGTAATATAGCAATAAACCATTTACACTGGCAGCAATAATATATAATTATATCACCGGTGTATAACTAGTAGGATAACCTGACATAACAGGAGCACCATGTAATATAGCAATAAACCATTTACACTGGCAGCAGTAATATATAATTATATCACCGGTGTATAACTAGTAGGATAACCTGACATAACAGGAGCACCATGTAATATAGCAATAAACCATTTACAAAGTGCATTCAAAGGCTTTATAGTCATCTAACAAACTTGCTATAGTTTTAGCTACATGTACCAATTGGCGATTAGATGGGACCTATTCCAGGGCAGTGCGACCGCAGACACCGCTATAGAAAATGCGCGTTCCCAGATCCAAAGCGGATCCGATTCCACTCCAGATTTTCTATTCACCAGTCCTAAGCCAACAATTATTACGTTATTTGAAGACATGAATTTTAAATACAGTAAAACTGGATAACTTTTCCTAATAAGCCCAATACATCATCACATCTCCTATCGCTGGTAATAATGAGTTATGGTAAAACTTACCTTTGTTAACTCTCTTTCTTCGAAGTCCATAGGGTCCACAGGGATACATTGGGGGTTTAGGTGGAGGTTAGGACCAGACCCCAGACAGTTAAAGCTGTTGACTCCCAGAATGCACTGCTCCTTCCCCCTATACCCCACCTCTAAGCCAGAGGCCCGTCAGTGAGTTAGCAAGCCAATGGCAAGTTAGTAAGATACAGTGAGGGCTCCACAGCGCTACAGTTCATTGAGCCGGAGATATATATTTTTCTTATGTGGTTCCTGCGTATAGATGCTAATGTCTGAGATGTAGAGAAGCTGTGACCTGTAGTTCGCCAGCTTTGATCCAGAGGCTAGAAGCCCGTATACCAATTGGGTGTGCCTGTATTCAGAGAGGACGTTGTCCTAAGCACCCATCCTCACCCATTAGAGACATTGGCCCTCATTCAGAGCCGCTCGCTATTTGCGGTCGTTCGTTTTCTAAAAAGGGGTGGCTATTCAAATGAACCGTTCGCACTTTGCGGTCTGTTCACGCCTCTAAGTCTGAACGAGCGAGCAAAACATGCGAACGTAAATTTGGAAAATACGCCCCCTGGCCGCTCGCACCATACGTCATGTCCGCTATTTATTAGATTAATCGAGTACATCGACCAGCGTATGAACTGCTCGCTATTCTTGTGGTTGGTTTTTTCAACCACTATTTTGCGAGCAGTTCTGAGTTAAAAAAAACCAAGTGACGTGGTCAATGACGCTGCTGGATTAATTATGCACTCCCTTAAAACGCCCGTTTTGACCTTTAAGCACGCCTGCGATCGGATTTCCACTCCCCGTTTTCAAGCACCTTCCCGTTACCACCCACATACGCCTCACTCTGTCACTCAAATTAGCAGGCATTCGCTATTTTGCGAGCACATGAATTTCGACCGCACTGACTGGTTCGCGCATGCGTATAACGATCCGTACGCATGCGCAGTTGGGCAAACATCGCTCGGAGCGAACGAGCTGCCGCTTACGAGTGGCTCTGAATCAGGCACATTGTTCCTTCTTTACACCAGGTAGCATCTTCACAGGCTATAAAATATTTGATAGAAATCAATAACATATAATTCTATTTAACAGCACCCAGTGGCTGCTGCTTGCATTTAGTTATATAACGCCAGCATATTTTGTTGCACTTTACATAATAGTGAGATCTCATTTGTGCCTCTAACAAAAAAAAGTAGGTTTGACTTCCTAAAATTACGATTTATCAGATTATTAACAGTAACGATAATTTACCTGTGCGACGCTCCCGATAGGTGTCCGCTGCCGCGTGCCAAAGTCCTGTGATACAGGGCACAGTAGATGGACTAGAAAACAGGTACCTCAACAAAAGGTTCATCCAGGCTTGAAAAATAGATGGTTGTTGCATTGGTACTTTCTAGGCAGAAATGTGCAGGATCCAAATAGAAATATCAATGGTCAAAGTGCAAAGTCGATGCGTTTCATTGCCGATGCCAGGAACTTCTCAAGCGTCTACATTACTGCAGTTGATCATTTTATTTGTCTGATATGTGATTCGTAACTTGAGGTTTGATTTGTTACCATACGATAAATATTGGTCATTTTAAACAGGAAGCCTCCTTGTTTTATCGATGTTATAAAACACAGACACTATTGTACTTACACTTATACCAGTGCAGTGAAAACTATTTCTTGCTTTTTTGAGGCGTTCTAATAGGAAAAATCCTACTTACATGTCCCCCCCACCTGTAGTTACAGTCAGTGAGGGTCAGAGAAGAGGTGGAGCCTTATGTGTTATGAGGTCATTAAGCTCCGCCTGTACCCGGCCACTACCCCCAGAAAAACTATGAAAGGCCAGGGGACGGAGGAAGGTCACTAAGGGCCTCATTTATCAACGAGTTTTATCATTCACGAGTAATAAAACTCGTTGCGTATGATAAATGGTGCTCCAGCCAATCAGCTCCCAACTGTCATTCTTCAAACAGATGACAGTTTGGAGCTGATTGGCTGGGACACTATTATCAATGTTTATCACTCTTTGTGAATGATAAAACTATAAACGAGGTCTTAAATGTGCCCTTATCTTACCCAGACAGTCCTGGCATCCTCATACAAAGTGATGAATCCCTTCTTTCATTGCATGCATGTAATGTATTCCTCCTTGCCCCCTCCCAATACTTTTTTTTTTTAAATCAAACAAAATACCAAATCTTCACTTTAAAAACTTGGGATTAGCTGGCATTTGGATGTTTGCTGATCTCATAGCAGAGGTGGGGAACTTTTTTTCTGCCGAGGGCCATTTTGATATATATAACATTATTCGTGGGCCCAGTGCAGGCCACGACCCCCTCCATGTGACGTCACACGGGGTAAGGCCACAATCGCCAGTGATTACAGGATGAGGATGCTCCGGGGAGCTGTAAGGGCAGCGGTGTGACCACATGAAGCATCCTAAGGCGGCACTGCAGTATAAATTCTTGCTGCAGGCTGCCATTCTATGCACCCTCCTAGCCAGATGAGGCTAGCAGAAAAATAGCTCCGAGGCCCAGACCAAATGATACCGCGGGCCTCATACGGCCCACGGGCCTGAGGTTCCCCATCCCTGTCTTAGAGGGTCCTGATGTATATAGCTTCTCCATCCTACGAACTAAACTTTCTCATCCCAAAAACAGCAAAAAAGCACTTTCCAATTCACCAACTCATTAATTCATCACATGCTTGCCATATACCCTGACTCACCCCCCCCGCTCTTTATTGGTTCTGTATAGTTTCCACCTAAAAGAATAATCACAAACAAGTATAATATCCTTATGGCTACAATTCAGTGCCTTTACACCGAAGTCATTCTCTAGAGATGGACCTCAATGTCTGCCTCGACAAAGAGGGAGCTGCTAATGTAAACCAATTGGTTTATGCAAGTGTGAAAATGCACGAACCGGGGTCAAAGTGCTATAAAGCAGACATGATGAAGACAGCTTTTCACCGAATATCGGCAAGTATCACACACTTTGCTGGAGAGAGTGCAAGCGGGCAGGTTACCTCTACCACATTGGTCAGTCTTGCCCAAAAATGTCTGCTCTTTGGATAGAGATAGAAATTGTGTTCAAGGCTAGAGAACATCTCACCCCAGTGATCATTTTACGTCATTTACTGCCCCCCAACGTTTACTAGGGAAGAGAAGTACCTTTTGGGACACATACTAGGGGTGCAACAGAACAGCTGAAGACCAAGGATGGCGCACTCCCAGGAATTAGTCCTGCCGCAGCTAGGACACCTGAAAAAATGAACAGTAAAAAGTGTAGTGGCAACTCTCCTATCCAACTTATAATGGCTATACCAGGTGTATTCGAAATGCGTCCCCTTCAGCTGCTGTGGAACTACACATACCAGCATGCCCAGCCTGAGCTAGACTATATCTACCATAAATGGATAGCATCCCCCTTTGTTTTATACATTTAATTTTCAATATCCTTCCTATCTGATTGATACTTCTCTACCTGAAAGGGAAATACATCCACGGCAAGGATAATCTATATGGCTTTGAGGGTGGGCCATAAACAGCCCTCCAACTGTGGTTGAACTACACTTCCCATCATGCCTTTGAACAGTTTTAGCATGGCCAAATAGCAAAACAGTGGCAAGGCATGCTGGGATGTGTAGTTTTATAACAGCTGAGGGGCCGCACATTGCACCCCCCTACTGGGAGTAAGCTGTGGTGTTGATGTCTGGACTGGGAGTGTGGAATCACTGTATGTTGCTCTTACGTATGTACTTACATTACTGAGGTACTCAGAAGAGAAGTTCTTTTACTGCTATTTCCCCCCGTCCTCTCCCTTTTGTTTTCTATACTCCAATTTTCCATCACGTCACTAATAATTCTCCATACAATTTAACAGCAGCATCTAATAATTAGTACAGGGGTTCCCAAATTCGGTTCTCAAGGCACCCTAACGGTCCAGGTTTTAAGGATATCCATGCTTGTGCATAGATGTTATAAACAAACTGACAGGTACTAATTTAGTCATCTGTGCTCGAGTATGGACATCCTGAAAACCTGGACAGTTAGGGGTGCCTTGAGGGCCGAGTTTGGGAACCACTGAATTAGAACATTATTCTCAGATCATCCTCCCTATAACCCAGATTTGCAAATGTTGAAAGCAAAGCAAGTTTCAGGGATTTAACTCTATGTATTAGAGTAAAGCTAAAAGAAAAAAAGAAAAATCAATTTCAACTCAAAATATATATATACAGTTTACATTATATACAAGAGATCACAAAACAAAATTGATCACAGCTGTGCGTTCTGTAAGCTCCTTCGTGACTTCACAGAGCAATCACCCATCATCGTCATTCAGCCGCACCGCATATCGACCAGACGCGGCAGCTCTATAATCCCCAAGCCCGCCATCTTGCAACGGATTTCTGGGCTTTGTAGAAATAACATTTTGAGAATACAGTCACTGTTCACCTGTCGAGCATGTGGGGTTAGACGAGGACCCCTTAGTCCCTGCTCGACAATCCTCCAGACTTACTGTACAGTCCAATGAGAAATGATTCACTTGCCCTATTTTACATCAGACATTCGTCCATCAGTAGGTTGCACACGGCCTTAGAAAGGGTCGCAGACTAGCCCCTCGCTGCTTATAACAAAAACCAAAAGTATTTAAGTATATTTGTAAAACGGATTTTAAACCTAGTTTAATGTTTTTCATTAAAAATGCTCAATTTTATATTTTTTCCTCATTTCTTTTTTTGTGGAACATCTACAGCTTCCTAGTGTCGTTGCTTGCGCACATTTTCCAGTGTCGCGATGGCGCTGTGGACTGCAGAGATAAAGGCTTTAGTCATCGTCACGACTTCATCTATGACAAAGCTGAGATAGTCAAATGGTGGTGGGGATTGTGGGAGGGAAGCAGACATTTATGCCACTGCAGATTGGCTGTAATAGTGGGTATGTATCTTTATAGCGCATCGATCACCTACACACAGTGGAGGAGCCATTGCGAGGGCTGGACTACACTCAATCCTAGGGACTAGCGGGCTGCACTGCTGAGCAGGCATAAGATCCACACAACACGTAAACTACAGCCTATACAGAAATGTATGTGTAGCAGTCCTTTAAACGTCCAGGCTATGCCTTTTCCGTCACGTGTTTTACCAGGTAAACCCTTTCATTACCAGTCTTACAAAACCCCACCCACCCAAAAAAAACAGCAAATCTGGCATAAACAGAGTCCAAGTTAAATCACATTAATACAGGTCAGAGCTTTTCTGTAGTTAAAAGTCCTTAAATAACACAAGGCGGCAATGGCCAGTCCAGCTGTTCGCCTTTCCCTGTCCGCTTGGCAATATGAAGATGGGATGTGCAATGGTGGCCGATTCACGATGCTTAACTGCATCGCCCTCTGCTGGGTTGAGGTATCAAAACCCGTATTTTGCTTGTGTCTGACGTCGGCTCATCTTGTTGTCTGACCAGGTGTTCTTCAGTTCCAGCTCCCGCTCTTTAGCCTGCGGAGAATAAATTGAAAAGGCTTAAGCCATGTGAACAGAGCTTACATACGAGCTGTACCACTTGTAGGTCTTCGCGATCTTCTTCAGTGTATTATGCATGGGATAGGTGTGAATGGTTAGCTTCTAGCTTTTATTGGCGATGCGTAGACACAAAACATTATTGGTCTCTGGAGGTTTTTACTATTATCTTAGCACTATCATGTTATATACAATGTACTGCTTTATGTATATTTATATTATATTAAGGGTGCCTGGCCACGGGTTCCATACAAATGGTCGACAATGATTTGGTCGACAGGTGCAAAAGATTGCCGCAGAAATTGACAACACAAATTGTCAACGCCGAAATGGTCGACATGTTTTTTTTTTGTATTCTTAAGGTTAGGGACCAACCGAACGGTTAGGCTTAGGCACTAGGAGCGACGGTTAGACACTTACCCCGACATTAGGGTTAGGCACTAGGAGGGGCAGTTAGGGAAAAATAAATGTGTCAACCTTTTGTACCGATCGGCCTTCAGCACTGTCTTTGTCATGTCGAGCTCTTGGTGGCGACCAAATTATTGTTGAGCTTTTGTATCACACCCCTGTTCACTTATTGGTAGCTACTGGTAATGTTCCACTTTTAATACATTGCTTATGTTAATAGAGATAAACAATTGAACTTTCTTTTTATTTGGGTATTTAGAGTAGGTTGCTTTAGGGTTTTTAGATACAGGAGTAAACGTGCCTCAAAAGGTTCCTGATGGAGCCCAACTTTTGTTTGGTTGGTTTCGCTCTCTTCGTTGTCAATTTATAATGGAGAAGGTTCTGGATACCTTGCTTTAGACCAGTGGTGTCAAACTCTGGCCCTTCAGCTTTTGTGGGACTACATATCCCAGCATGCCCTGCCAGTTTTAGCTTGCCCTAATAGCAAAACTGTGGCACTGCATGCTGGGATGTGTAGTTCCACTGCAGCTGGAGGAGCCCGAGTTGACACCACTGCATTAGACTATCATGGATCTAGCCTTCAAAATAATCCAGGTACAGCATGATCACGCCACACAGGCTGCACAGAAGGGTTGCCATGTCCTTGGTGAAGACCGATGGGGCCGATTCTAGGCTAGAAAAGAGCACCAGAAACTGGAACTAAACCTCTGGAAGGCAGATCATAGAAATCATTGGTGGTCCTCCCGAAAGTGAAGGGAATGGTTCTTTGCCTGAATTATGGACCAGAGCTCCTACATTTTCATACTCTCTTGTGAGAGGAACTTCATAGTCATGGACTTGACTGAGCAAGGGTTAGAAAGACTCACCCCCACTTGGGCACAAGAAATAGATTGTAGAAAAACTCGGAGGTGCCTTGGGAGTAGACCTATGCATACATAGGGCGAGTATTTTACTTTTACACTGAAAGGCCAGCTTCTGGGTTTCTGGTGACCCCGAACCGGAGAAAAAAAAATAAAAAATACATTCCACATCCCTAGCTCAAAATAGAATCTGTTGATCGGACTCCAATATCTGATGAAGAGCCGGTCGTGGGAGCACCAAATTTTAACTTAGCACAAAGGGGACTTTGTCAAGTCATTCAGTCTTCATGTCTGTGGGTTTATGATCGCCGCGTTCGTTTTATGGAAGGCTACCATCTTAGGTTGCTGTCCCCGACGTACTTGACTGGGCTTAGAGTGCTAGTCCCAGACGAGTGGCAAAAAGAACAAATGAGGATCCACAATTGTATTTGTTGAGGTCCTCCCCGCTAATCCTGCAAAATCCAAGGTGGCATCCTCCACAGAGGAGGTGGTTTCCTGGATATCAAATGACACTTCGAGCTGCTCGACCCACTTAAAGGAGACTAAATTTATAAACCCTCCATCCAATGGGAAAGACCAATGGAAAAGATTGTAATTCTTAGACACACAATGCTTGAGGGTTATGGTGACGTCACCTACGGCTCCAGGCCAATGGGATGGAGTGCAGCCAGCATCTACTGAGAGCTCAAGGTGTGGAAGGCTGGCCTGGCTGTCACACGGGTAGTTTCATCTGACAATCATGCAGCGTGCCAAAGGGTAGGGTGCAAAGAAAGAGTCAGATCCCCAACAGGCTACCACTTGCCTGAATAAGGGAAGGGAGCGAGAAAGGTAAAAAAAAAAAAAGAAGAAGGTGCGAGTGGATATCAGAGAGAAGGAACAAACTTCTGGTGCAGACTTCCCTGGAGAGTTTGGTCCTGTGGACGGCAAACAAGAATGTGTGGAAGACTGCTGAGTAATAGCTCCTTAGAAAAGAAGGAATAAAAGGTGGAGTAAGATCTAATGCTGCCCTGCACTACCTCGGAGTACCCTCACTTTCAGTGGTTCTGCCTCCACAGATGCAGCCTCTGCTTTACAGCGCAGGATGCTGAGACTCCCATGCAGGAAACCGCTCCCCTCCTCATCATAGGCTGGTGCATCTGACAGTAGTCCAGGGACAATGATGGGAGTCTGATAGGGGTTGGGTATGAGTTCCCGGCGGTCGGGATGCCGCTGGTCAGAATACCGACAGAGGCATCCCGACAGTGAAAATCTCGGCAGCGGTAGGTAAGTATACTAGCACTAACCCTAACCCTCCCTCCCCGGTGCCTAACTCTAACCTTCCCCCATAGTGCGTATAGCTAACCCTCCCCCTTAGTGCCTAACCCCTGATACTTACCTTCAGGATGCCTACGGCCAGGATACTGGAGCCGGTATTTAGACCGTTGGCTGACTACATCCCGTCTGATAGCACTCTGTGGTGTGATTGGGTGAGTGGAGAGGGTGCAGTATACCCCCCCCTCCACACTTCTACCCTCCCACACCGACACCATAAGCATAGATGTCAGTGAGAGCAGCGCTGACAGAGAGGTGATCTGAGACTTACAAGACCATGACCCTTCTACAGCAATCAATGAGATCGCCATTGTTTTTCTGACTATCCCAGCAGATGACGCAAGTGCCATAAGGAAGTGACGGCAACCAAACAAAGGCGAATAAAGTTTAAATTGTGGCAGTAAGATATAAAACAGACATTTATTCAGGGTGAGAAGCACTAGTTGCCACCAAGTCACGGAGGACTACCAGACTGCGGACTTCAAGCACTAACCTGGTGGATCAGATAGGTGATTTGATGCTTTCGTCGTTGCTGTCCTGTTGGCTGTTCTCCTTTTTTCTGAATGTTAAAAAAAATAATAATATATAAATATATTGGAAAAAAAATAAAATTTGCTTATTTTACATAAGAATAAAACCTCACAGATTTCCTAGGTCTGGGGGAAGCCTCTCAACGAGACCCTTAGAGCAGAAAATATCATATCAAAGGGTCACCTTCAGCAGCCGCAGGGCGCTGTCTCTCGCCTTTGGTGCAATGTGGCACTTTACACATTAAAAGACGTTACAGTATCACAGAAAATAAAAAAATATATATATATATTTTTTTTTTAAAAGGTCACAACTGAAACGATTTTAATGTTAGGGGTACAAAGTTTTTTATTCACCTGTCTGCCCTGTCTCGCTGAGCTAGATATACAGACCAAACCTATACTGCCCATTTCTGGAGCTAACCGATGGTGAGGGGTGACTACAGAAAGCACACGGCATTTACTGAACGTGGCCCTTTTCCCATCCTGGAATTCTACTTGATTAGAGACAAAGGACAGCAAATTAGGCTACAATTAAAGGATGGAAGTTAATTATCTTGATTTAAGAGTCAGATTGGATTTAACAGTCCACCTTTTAAGCTATTTTATTATTTTTGGGGCAGTCTCTAGGCATCAATGGACACTCTCAGGACCCTGTCACTGTTTCCCCAGCCAGAGTGGTTACTGACTTAACATTTTCCAGAACCTAAAGGAGTAACAGGATTTTAGTATTAAGACAGCCAAAGTCTCTCAATGCTCCGCCATTGGCCAAGCTTGCAGCACCACTGGTAATAGGTGACACTGTATTATCGGCCCATGACAAGCTAATAATGGAGGCGATACCAAGGGGCAGCCGCAGTACTCTAGCATAATATGAAGCTGAAATATAAGTAATCTGTGGAACTTTCTTTTTAAATACATAAGTCCTATACGTTCTCCTACAAAAGTGACGTAGGGGACTTTACCTTGCTGAAAGACTTCATGTTCTTCTCTTCCGTCAGGGCCTTGGTCAGCCACTGCTGGTTACCACTGAGTTGGTCGTCGCCTTTAATCTCCACAAAGTTGATTTCTTCCCTCCCGCGGTTGCGCTTCCCCTGCAAGCGTTTGAACTATCATGGTAAAAGAAAGAAAAAGAATGAACGCAATCCGCATATTTGCTTACTGCAAGTCTGCTCTGGCAATATTTATTCAGAAGAACTACTCGCCCCAGCATGCATTTACAGCTGGTCCAATCTTTACAGGAGCCGTTTCCGTGACTGCAACATTTCTTGGGCGGTAAGCAAGCTGTTTATCAGTGGTCATTGCTTACTCACTATTAATGAGTCTCGGCGGAAGGTATTCTAACTACACAGAGCTTATTAGGGATGGACATCGGAAGCCGATGGTTAGCAACCATTGATGTTCCCTATCGGATGGAACATCGGATGACTAACTTTTTTTCCAGCTGCTAGTGTGTGCAAGCTGTGCTTCTGCGCATAGTATAACCATCGATGGTTATACCATCTAATGGTTCCCGATGTAGCCATCACATCGTATGATTTGCTGTTGGAAGCCTGGTAAGAATGTTATTTCCAAGTTATGAAAGCACTGTCAGTATGTTTGCAACAGACTTTAAATTTCCCTTATGCTGGGCATACACTGACAGACAAAACCTGTATCAGACCAAACAACACTTTGGGGGCGATTCAATTCAACGTGAATTGAACAGCGCAAGGAGCTATTCAATTCAGAGCGGTGTTTAGTCCGACTAATGATTTCTTCTAGCACCCTCCTGGGGGTGCAAGGAGAAATCCGACTAAAGTGGCAGCCGCGGCTGGCACTTTAGTTGGAGAATGGCGGTTCTCGCGACTAAACACCCAGGTTAGGATGTGAGAATCGGCATTCTCTGACTTAACTGCTTCCCGACGGAGTAAACATCGCTCCTCCCCGGTGCTGTTCTATTTCAGCTGAATTTAAACACCCCCTTTATCTGTCAGCCCGACACCCAGCAGATATCATGGCCATACACTGCGAGATACTTTACAGTGTATATAGTCATGATATCTGGCTTCTTTTCCTTGGGATGAGACATTTCCCCTGTGAAAAAAACAGGGGAAAAGTCCTTGGGTGGGAGCTGCAGAACTTACACTGCCTGATGAGGCCAACTTGTACATTATCACATCGGACAGAGATGCTGGGCGATTCAGCACGCCCGATCGTTTGATATTGCCAGATTGGTGTCACACACACATACAGTACAAACACCCAGATAATTGTATAGTGTATGTCCACCATTAGAACCAATGCCACCTGTATGCCATTACTCAATTTAAAATGCCGAAAAGATACAAAGATGTATTACTATGTTAACTACTGCAGGCGTAGCTTTGTAGGAGAGGCGTCCGCCATCAAGCGGGACCAGGGGAAGAAAAGCAAAGTGACCCGCGGCATAGTCATCTGTTCTGCTCCATCTAAGGACTGCAAGACTTACCGCTTCGTCATCCATGAAAGAGTCGCCTGCTGAGAGTTCTCGCAGGGCGGCGGACGGCTGCTCGGATTCTGGGTAATAACCGCTGCTATAATAATCCTGCTGTAAGCAACAATACAAGCGACAATGAAAAGGTCAAGCAGACGACATGTTACCAGCAAAAAGCACAAGAGGAAACATCCCCCACTAAGAGGATGGAGAAAGCCCATTATGAATACAGAGGGCAAAGTGGTGACTCTAGCTTCAGAGTCAGCCAAGAGCTGGCATAGACGGTTTATAGGAGGAGGTTTTTCCAGCACTGCCCCCTTGGCGTCCAGTTCAGTGTTACAGGACGCACACTCTGTCACTCCAGAGAAGGTGTCAGAGGGGACACAGGAGCCCACGAGGTATAGGCGGGCAGGGGAAGCCAAGCTGTAATGTCCTAGCTGTAATGGAGGCAGGCTGGCAGCGGCAGTACAGCGCTAAGGTGCTGGTGACAGTGGAGGAGGGCGAGGTCTGCCTGTACTGCTGGAAGCATGTGCTGTGCTCGGACACATGGCAGCGGAGAGAGAACCCTAAGGTGACAGCTCCCAGAATTTATTGCAGGATGATCAGACCCATTATATGGGTCCTAGTGGTCAATAGCAGCAGCTCTTTCAGCGTACAGCCATCATGGTGGGGGGCAACACGTACCCGTCTTACACAGGACATGGGATGTCCGGGAGCAGGGTCCGTTCTGTTACAGTGTGCGATGTATATAGTGACTATAGTGTGTTACTATGTGTGATACACATGACTGTCACTATAGTGTTCCTTTGAAAAATTGTGTTTGTATATATATTTAGATTTTTACTATGTTTAGGGCTTATTCATAATTTATAGTGATATATGTATCTTGCTATGCTGTTTTGGGCACTTATAGTTAAATGAACTTTGGCAGCTTTTGAATATCGCAGCACGGATAACTCATGGCATAATTTACTTCATTTTAATTTGGTCTACTGCAAAACTCCATACACATACGAAGTAGAGTAGAGATTTCAGAATTGGCACTACTGTGTGGCATAATGATCTGGGGGCACTATTGTGTGGCATAATACGATTTGGGCACATTATATTACATATATTATACATTGACTATATATCTTGAGTTCGCATATATATACTGTAACAGCTTTAGCGATGCGTTGGGTCTAAATCTTTGAGCTTCAAAATTTAAATGTGTCCTCAGGATTCAGCACCCTGCCCAACCAAATCCTAGAGTGAACCCTCAGGACAGTCAAGGGGGCTATTTCCAGGAGCAAAGGTCTGAAACTATTTTTTTTTTTTTTCATTCATATTTTACCTGATAGTAAGAAGCTCCACTGGTGTCGGTGTACTCAGGATACTGGCTGTACGGCTGGCCGCTGTAGTCTTCTTTGGATGATCCCGACCATTGCTGGTTGGGGCTTGCACCCGTTGCAGTCTTAAAATCTAACGGTGCATTTGCTGCATCATTTTGCGGCTCAATGGGATCGACTCCAGGGGGTCCGTCATCGTTCACGATGGCGAGTGGGTAAGTGAAACTTTCTGTGGTAGCGGCAGGAACGTTGTTGCTCTCCGACAATGAGAAGAAGTTGCCCTGCTGGAACTCTTCGTCGCTTTCATCGTCCTCTTCCTGTGTGATCTGCTTGGTGACCTGCAAGGCTGCATTTTTCGCTGCCGCTTTGATGGCAGACGGAGATGGAGTGTGCGATACTTCGGGATTGGGGGTGAGCTTGGGTTTGGACATTGCAGTCATCTTGGGAAGCTTCGGCTCGCTGGGAGTGTCGGATTTCTTCTTTGTGAAGCTGTAGGGAAGGAGCTGACGTTTCGAATCTCCGCCGAGGGCATTTTTCGGTTGAGGGAGTAGGGAGGACAACCCGTACCCTTCCTTGGAAGCCTGTACACACCATAAATATATATTAGACAAGGGATCAATAATGCTAGATTAGTTACAAGGACCTTCTGACCTCACACTTACCTGAGTGGCACTTTTTTTCCTGGTTGGTTCATCTTCCTCAGAATCAGACTGGAAAAAATTATAATTATTATTCAAAGGGACACTATTTACTTACACTTGTTGTATATACACAATGTAGGCAGCCATTGTGTGGGCTGGACAAAAATTTGCGAAAAGAAGTAAATCCACCCGAACTTTTCCAGGGTACTGTCGAGCTGGGTAAGGGATCCCAGCTGTCGGGAATGCCGGGGGTCAGAATACTGACAGTGGTATCCCGACAGTCAGAATCTCGACGCATGCAGGTAAGTACCCTAACCCACCTTTACCGCAGCCTAAACCCCCCCCCCTTCCCGCAGCCTAAACCCCACCCCCCCTTCCCACAGCCTAACCCTCCCCCTAATGCCTAACACTTACTATCGGAATGTCAGTGGTCGGTTTCCTGGAGCCGGGATTCCGACCGCCGAGGTGCCAACTACATCCCGTTTTGTCCATTACTAACTACTTATTAAGTAAGATGCACGGGGGCAGAAGAACTAAATGTGGCCCAGCTCATTCAGAATCTATTTATTTTAATGCATGCACAAAATAATTAGACGCAGGTGATTAGAACATGCTTTGCAAAGTGCAAATTTCTTTTTAATTTTTGAAAAGGTGGCAAATTAATTTATTACGAGTTTGGTGAAAGCTGGGACCCTAAATGCTATTATTCGGGATGCCAAAACGGATAGTTCTCAATTATTTTTTTTTAAATATTCTATAGACAGGTGAAACTACAAACGGGATTTCCATTTGGGATCTCAATCTATGGGTTTCACACCAACAACCAAAGGGAGGGATTAAGAGATGAGCTGGAAGTTCGGTAAAGCAGCAAAGATAAATTTAGATCATCACAGGTGCAAGAGTCCAATAAAGCACCTCAAGGCTCCATTCAAATAGTTTTTGGGGGTGATTCAATTAAACGCCAATGCAAATAGCACCGGGAAGGAGCAATTTAATTGTATCCATCACACCCTGCACTAAGTTGAGAGATGCTGGTTACCGCGCCTGTTTAGTCGCAGTAACCGGCCTTCTCCGACTAAAGAGCCGGCCGCGATGCTGTTAGCGCCGCGCCAAGCCAGAAAACGGCATCGCAGCTGGCACTTAAGTCGGATTTCTGCTCGCACCTAAGGAGTGTGCGAGCAGAAATCCTCTAGTCGGACATAACAGTGTGGTCAATTGAATGGCTCCGGGAACGCCCTGCGCTATTCACATCGTATTGAATTAAATCACCTCCTTTAAATACCATCGAAATGCGTTAAGCTGTGTTTAAGAAGAAAAAAAAAAAACTTTCTTAAAACTTTATTGTTTTTAGTTATTGGAAACCAGTCATGATATTCAGTGAAGGGGGTGTAAGTGGGGAAATCGGGTGCTTAGGGGAAGCAAGCAATCGGAATATTGTTCACAAAGTAAAGCTTATGTCTGGTTGCTGTGAATTACATTTTTCTGTGTATACCCAGCTATAAAATGTACCTGCAATAAGTCAACAGACATGTGTACTTAGTAAAGTGGATGTTCACAAACTGATACTATATATTATTGGCATTTAAATTCCGTTAAAATGTTTCTGACACTACTCTTTGGGCTCTTAGCTGTTTGAAGACTAAAGGTGCGTATCCCCCTACACGAGAGCGGAATGACTGTACGATTACATTGTAATCGTGCAATCGCTCATCATCCTGTGCAGTGGATAATGTGCCCACAGTGAACGATATGTCGTTCAGTGCAGGCACCCTCCCTCATCCCGAACATGCACAACTTGACGATCTCATCAGGTTGGCCTGTATGTTCAGGCGATGGCAAATGCCAACGACCAGCGGGAACGCGCATCGCTGGTCGTTGCCGGCATTTTACTGCACGATTAATAAACGATAACAAAATTGTAATCGCTCATTTTTCTCATCTAGAGGATACGCACCTTTAGTACAGGACTGTTCCTAAACAATGGTTCCCTAGGCTCCCTTCACTTGGGAGTAGGTTATAGTTACACTTTAACGTAACATGAAGCAAAAATAACGTTTAACGCCAAATAGTCTCAAGCAGCTTAGTACATTAGAACCACATATACATGTATTCAAAAAGAACACTTACATCTCCAGTGTGCAGTTCAGGAATACTAATCTTTACAGGTTCAGCTCTCTTCTTCGGTCTGGAATTTCCCAAATTATCATTATCCAGAGGAGTAAGGGCTATACCATGACCAGATACTTTGGGAGGAAGTGTCTGCGGATCCACGCCAACAGAGGATGCAGGACTCAGCTGTGGAGGGGGAATGTGATGTCCTTGACTGCTCATGGGTGGTGGCAAGCTAAGCCCAGGGCTGACTTGTGGTGGTGGAAGGTTCACTGCATGTCCACCCATTGGGGAAGGTATATTGAGTCCAGGGCCAGACTGAGGGGTTAGGTTTAAGCCAGTGCTGTTCTGAGGGGAAGGCAAGTTTAAAATGTGATTGCCTTGTGGAGGTGGCAGATTCAAGCCATGTGTACTTTGGGGAGGGGGCATGTGTAGTCCAAGACCACCTTGAAGATGAGGTATATTCATTCCTGGGCCACTCTGTGGGGGAGGTAAATTCATTCTTGCACCACTCTGAGGGGGAGGCAAGTTAATTCCTGGGCTACTTTGAGGTGGGGGCAAATTCATTCCTGGACCACTTTGAGGTGGGGGCAAATTCATTCCTGGGCCACTTTGAGGGGGAGGCAGATTCAGTCCTGGGCCACTTTGAGGGGGAGGCAGATTCAGTCCTGGGCCACTTTGAGGGGGAGGCAAATGTATTCCTTGGCTACCATGCGAGGAAGGAAGGCCCATGCTTGTGCCACCTCGAGGGTGAGGATGATTTATGTTTGAGCCACCTTGAGGGGGAGGAAGATTCATGCTTATGCCAACCTGAGGGGGAGGAAGATTCATGTTTGGGCTACCTGTAGGAGGAGGAAGATTCATATTTGGGCTACCTGGAGGAGGAGGAAGATTCATATTTGGGCTACCTGGAGGGGGAGGAAGATTCATATTTGGGCTACCTGGAGGGGGAGGAAGATTCATATTTGGGCCACCTTGTGGGTGTGGGTGATTCATGTTTGGGCCACCTTGTGGGTGTTTCATGTTGGGAACACCTTGCAGGGGTGGGAGATTCATGTTGGGGCCACCTTGAGGGGATGGGTGATTCATATTGGGGCTACCTTGAGGGGATGGGTGATTCATGTTGGGGCCACCTTGAGGGGATGGGTGATTCATGTTGGGGCCACCATGAGGGGATGGGTGATTCATGTTGGGGCCACCTTGAGGGGGTGGGTGATTCATGTTGGGGCCACCTTGAGGGGGTGGGTGATTCATGTTGGGGCCACCTTGCGGGGATGGGTGATTCATGTTAGGGCCACCTTGCGGGGATGGGTGATTCATGTTGGCGCTCCCTTGCATGGCAGCATGATTCATGTTGGGGCCACCCTGAGGGGGTGGGAGACTCATGCCTGGGCCACCCTGAGGAGGTGGGTGATTGATGTTGGGTCCACCTTGAGGGGGTGGCTGATTCATGTTATGGCCACCCTGAGGGGGAGGCAAGCTCATGCCAGGCCCACCTTGTGGGGGTGGAAGGTTCATACCATGCCCCCGCTGTTGGGGTGGCATATTAAGGCCAGGGGGAGGGTAGTTGGTCTGGTTCGGCCCCTGGTGGCTGTAGGCTAGGTTGGAGTAACTGGAGGCCCCCTGGTTGTTATGGCCGTAGCCTCCATACCCCGGGGGCGCCGTGTTGGCAGGATAGCTGGGTGCCCTATAGGATGAGGGGCCGTAGTTTGGCGGCGGGGGGCCATAGCCCAGCGGGTAGCCAAGCCCGTACACCCCTGGGGGCCCAAAGTAGCCCGTACTGTGCTGCTCCTGCTCCCCCGGGCTCTGGCGGGCGTACTGCGTAGGATAGGCCGCGGCGTCGGCCTGTGCTGCCGGTGGCGGCGGGAGGTCCGGCCGTGGAGGCGGGCTGGGGAAGAGATCCCCCGCAGGCTTCGACTGCTGCGACTCCGTGGCCACCTCCGAGTCGGAGTCGCTCTCCTCGCTGCTGGCATAGGCCACCAGGGACATGGCTGCGGCCTGGAAGCGGGAGGATGGGGCCTCTTCGGGCCTCGGCTCACGTTCGGAGGAGTTCCCCGTCCACCGACGCCACGCTCTCGGCCGTGCTTCCAATTCTCCTGCTCACTCTCCCAGGCACAGGCCAGTAACCGTAATGGCGGCGGCTGGCACAACAACTCCCGGCACCCCTCGCGGCGCCACACAGGTCCCCTGGACGGCATGGCGGCCGCGGGGCATTCTGGGAGTTGTAGTGTATGGAGACGTTTCTACCTGACAGAGCAGAGACTGCACTACAACTCCCAGCCGCCTCTGCGCGATCTGTCAGCTAGCTAGTTGGTGGTGGCGCTTAAAACACGAAAACTCGCATTTGCACTGCAGTCCCTGCGGGGTATATTTACTAAAGTGCGGTTTTTAAAATTGGAAATGTGGCCATACCTACTAGTAGTAGGGCCCAACAGACCTCTCTGCAGACCTGAGTGGAGTGGACAGGTCACTGCCCTGGCCCCAACTCTGAAGCACAATGGGTTAATTGACTTACAGCTTTGCAACTTATTTGGTATAGTGAAACTGTTGCATCTGGGTCCTAGAGCCGCGTATCCACTAGCAGATATCAACACGACAGTACAATTACGACATCGTAATCGTACCGTCATTCCCCTTCTCCCTGCAGTGTTTACACCGATCATTTACTGTCGTTACGTCAATCATCTCTGAACATGAGCAATCTGTCGTTATTGGCAGATTAACCAACATTTTCAGTAGGTAATTTATGTCGGAAACGACCAGCGGGAGTGCGCATCGCAGGTCGTCTCCGACATAATAGTGCACGATTACTGAGCGATTGCACAATTACGATGTAATCGTGCAATCGCTCAGTGACATCGCATAGTGGATACGCGGCTTGACTCTTGACAACCTGGAAACATTAGGCTGCACAACAAATTAGGTCAATGTCCAGTCTGCCAAAGCTTGAACCAATTCATGTAATGCCATAACGTTTTTTGAAGATTCTTTATAAAATACTGGCCCTGATTCAGACCCGGTCGCTCTGACAGAGCGCTCGCTCTGAATCAGGGCCGGGTTTTTTTTTTAAGAACGGCCTCCTGGCCACTCGCATAGCTGTGGGTGACCACCCACAGCTATAGCGAGCGGCCATGATGGTCGCGATGGTCAAGACCATCGCGACCATCGGGCTTGCGACGAGACCCTTGCGGTAGTCCGCAAGCCTCTGAGAGATTTCGGCTCTAACAGCCGGAATCTCTCCACTGACATCACTCGACAGACGTTCTTATGGGAAAGCCTCCGTTTGGGCAGCCCCCCCCCCCCCCCCGGCCCGCCCACCAAAGGAGGCGAGCTGTCACTCAACATCGACAGCTCGCCCCTTTTGTTGGGAGACCCGGAGCGACGGATTGCCCGTCTCTAGCCGGGTCTCGCGATAGAGCGCACGACGGAGCCGGCTCCGTCGTGCGCATGCGCTGTGGGCCACCATCAACCTGGTTGCGAGCGCTCAGCGCTTGCGACCGGGTCTGAATTAGGCCCACTGTGTAGATCAGGCATGTCAAACAAGCGGCCTGAATAAACATGTTATGAGGCCCGATAGTGTGGGCTCAAATATATATAATATGCGGCCCACACCCCTGTCACGATCGGAGCTCAGCTTTGATCAGGCAGGGTTTACTTTGTTTAAAACTGGCAATGCTGGTCTCTGAAGCGATCAGAGACTAAAGAAGCCTCTGATCGCTTCAGAGGCCAGTGTTCCCAGTGATTCAACGCGCGGGTGAGGTAATGACGTCACCTGAGTCTCCTGCGATGAGAGGAGCCTGTGCCTGCCGCTCTGGATCTAATTAGATCCAGTAGGGTCTACGCGGCATGGAGGGAATGATGATGGCGTGGATAGGCTCGACAAGGGGGGTACTAGGGGCACACCTTTGCTGGGCCCCGAGGTTCTGAGGGGCCCCGAGGGCTCACGGCAGTGGCGTAACTACGGAGGGTGCAGGGGGTGCGCTTGCTATGGGGCCTGGCGGCTTAAAGGGCATGCCGGCCTAGCGGTAGCACCCCTTGCACCCTCCATTTGCCGTTACCAGCGGGCGCCCAGCTTCATCGCCCCACAGCGGCAGCTGGAGGACGGCGCTCACTCCTGAGGTCCGGGTTCCACGGTGCACTATGGGAGTGACGTCATGACATCACTTCCATAGTTCCAAGGAGCGGGCGCTGGAGACGGACGGCAGCAGACACTGGAGCGAGGTTTAAGGTAAGTATTTTTATTTTTTGCATGTGTATGTCGGGGGGTTACTACTGGGGGCATAATATGGGATCACTACAGGGGGCATTACAACTGGGGGTATAATATGGGGCCACTACAGGGGGCATTACAAGTGCCTTACTACTGGGTGCATAATATGGGGGCACTACAGGGGCCCTACTACTGGGGGCATAATATGGGAGCTGTCACTGCTGGCATCGGCAAGGGGTTGAGGGGGGGGGCAGAAATATCTGTGTAACGGGCCCGAAGATTTCTGTTTCTGACCGTGGACTGGAGCGTTGAAGAAAGGTAAGTACTGCACAGGTGAATGGGGCCTGTTCTATACTGGGAGAGGCATTACTGGGGGCACAACATAAGGTGCACTACTAGGTGCACTGTATAAGGGGCATTACTGGAGGCACAACATAAGGGGCACTACTAGGGGTATTACTGGGGGCACAACATAAGGGGTACTACTAGGGACATTACTGGGGCACTACATAAGGGGAACTACTGGGGGCTCTGCATAAGGGGCACTACTGGGGGCATAACATAAGGGGTACTACTAGGGATATTACTTGGGGCACTCCATAATGGGCACTACTGGGGGCATTGCATAATGGGCACAACTTCAGGGGGCATTGCATAAGGGGCTCTAATACAGGGTGGAATTGTATAAGGAGCACTACTACAGGGGGTTTGGCATTGGTTTTTATTAATAATAAACCTTTCAAAATTGCATATAAGACTTTTTTGTTGCGGCCCACACACTCTTATGGTGCGTACACACGTAGCGATCTCGCTGGCAGATCGCTATGCACCCTCCCTGGTGTGCTGGGTGATTGATATCGATCATCCAGCACATACATACGATCGCGGGTCCGTATAGTAACTTGCTCGATATCGAACAAGTTGACCGGCATGCAGAGCCGATGGACGATACTGCTATTGTCCATACGTGGCCGCGCATCGCTGACCGATGGTAAGTTGGTAGGGTCAATTTTAATGAGCGATTTGAACGATAAAGATCTTTAAAATCAGTCCGTGTGTACGCACCATTAGACCTTGAATATTCGGCCCGGTTGGTATTTTGAGTTTGACATGCCTGGTGTAGATCATTTGGTGCTAATCAAACAAGAAAGGCTTAACCCTTTGCATTGATAATCTGTTTTGAAAAACAGGATTATCTATATACAGAGGAGATTATAAACATAGCTTCATCAATCCCGGAAGCACACTACCAGGGCTGTAACTAGGGGAGTGCGACCTGTGCCATGGCACAGGGCTCCGCAGGGCAGGGGGCACAGTTTGTGCCTGTCAATTTTCCTGTTTATTATCATTCTCACTTGTATCTTCCTCTTCTTTTATCCCCAGCATCTCCTAGCCTCCCCTATCTCCTCCGTGGCCCTTCCCAATGAGGCCATATCCCTATTTCAGGTGCACTATCTTATGTCCCTATTTAAAAAAATGCTGAGGGGGTGCCAATGCTCTCTCTGGCAGAGGGGCCCCCCGAGGTCCAGAAGGACCCCTAGGTCCACAGGGTCACAAATTGGGGTTGTGGACTCACTGATCCAGACGGTGCAGAGCGGTGGCCGCCGGGACCCATACCCACCGCTGCGCATTTCTCTTGTAGCCTGGCCCGGACAGGTTGGTCAGATGCGACCCGGGCAGGCGTGAACTTGCAGTCGGCGACGCGGTGGCGTGACATCATAGGATGGTGATGAGAGTCTGGGGACTGAGGGGGCTGAGGATGTGATGAGAGGCTGAGGGCTAAGAAAGGTGATTGGGGGAGAACCGAGGATGGCTGGCTACAGACACTTTCCCTCCTACCCCTGAGGCTTCCACATCACCGTCAACAAGAAGACCTTGGAAGAGACGTCAGACAACAACTACAGCCTGCATCATCAGTGACAGAGATGCAATGTGGTAAGTCATAATGTCATTTTACTTTATTTAAAGGCTGTCATATCTGTCAATTAACATTATCATGCATCACATATCACACATGCTGGGGAGGGATGTGTGGGTGGGTGGGGTTGGGAGTGGTGGTGAGGAGGTGGAGGCCCCAGAGACATCAGTGTATCGGGCCCCAAGATTTCTGTTGCCGGCACAGTGCACCAAAAAAGTCTACTTACATCTCTGCACACTACAGTATAAAGGTTTACTCAGAGGTTACTACATGTTGTACAAGAGGAGTGTACAGTACAAAACCCACAACACGAAAACAGTACAGTTTTACACAATAAGAATAAAGGCGCTTCAACATTGAGATGTGTTAGCTTGGAACAACCAATAAATGACAGATGGCACAGCAAACAAGCAATTACTAGTACATATAAGGCATAATATACTTGGATTTGACCCTACTTGCTACTAGTGACAGCTGTTGCTGCTTTGGCTTGGCACCAGACCATGTATTGGTAATTGTGGGCCTAGTTGAATGCGGGATCATGAGTCCCAGGTTAGGGTCACTCCTGGTCATAGGTTTTCTCACCCTGACATCAGTGAAGTGAGGCCACTAAAATTAGTGAGGGTTGTAAATAACATTGGACAGTGACCACATTAGAATATTACCCCCATTCACACTTGATGCAATAACCCGAGTAATTGCATATGAATGCACAGCAACCCGGATCACTCTGCGTGTGAAAGGGCCAGGTTGAAATAATCTGGGTCGAGCATTTCAACCCTGGTCACGAGAAGGCTCATAATAGAGTGTGAGCGGTAAATCCGGGTCAATGCAACGCGGGAGATGAGATCATCTCCAAGTGCAGGTTCATCACGTGATGCCGATGACTTCATCGACCCGGCATTAGTTGGACAGTCTGAAAGGGGTCTCAGCACACATACAGTACATTGCATACATAGTGGGCTGGAGTGTGAGGTCATGTATGCGCACACAAGAAGAAAATGAATTGTGAACCATCAAGGCCCCACATCAATAGTAAGACCATCTACCATTGGTGGAAAACCATTGATGGTTGCTATCCAATGATGGTCGATGGCCAACCATAGAGTGGGATGGACTTGGACAGTGCATACATCAGTCTTGCACACTGGGCCAAATGTAATAGGCCACAATTTGTGGAGCTACAGTATTTCAATGCGATAGTCATTAGATTTAGAGCGGCAATTAGTTTAAAGTTAAAACCAAGTTCATCTTGCCACTTTAAATCTAATGACAATCTCACTGGAATCGCTCGGGCTTCCGCAATTTAATTTATTTATTCCGCAAATCACGGCCTATTACACTTAGGACCTCATTACAAGTCGGTCGTTGTGGCCGCTCGGTCGTAAGGGAAAAGGGGCCGGTTATGCAAATGAAGCGCTCGCAAGTTGCGTAATTAAGATGAGATCGTTAGCTGGACGAGCGAGGGGAGGATGCGGCCGTAAGACTAAAAACACGCCCCCTTCTCATTCGCAATACACGTTATCTCCGGGCATATAAGGATTAATCGAGACCATCGGGAACCATCGGAGCTGGTCTTAGAGCTTAAGGTTGACCATACCCTCTCTTAAGCACTACGATCAAGTCAGTGTAAAAACCTCCCATGTCACATGTGCCATGACACTACTTAGTTAATTATGCACTCCCATAAAACGCCGTTAGCATAGTCAGGCACGCCTGCGTTCGGGTTTCCACTCCCCCGTTCACAAGCACCTTCCCCTGTTACCACCCACAAACTGCTCATCCTGTCACTCAAACTAACGACCTGGCCAAGTTGAAGGAGAGAGAAATTTCCAATTGCAACAGCTAGTTTGCGCACGCGCATTGCGAAACTTACGCATGCGCAGTTTTGCAAATATCGCTGGGTACGACCAAGCGGACGCTTACGACCGACTCTGAATGAGTTCCTTAGTCCTTAAGCTCATTTCCAGCAAAAGACCAAAGGAGTTCATAAAGGTACACTGCGATCAGCCTTCCATATAAGGGTTGTTCTAAAAATGTCAAGGGCTTCCCCCCTAAGCTCTGGTACAATTCCATTTACTGGCGATAATGAAACATGAGGTGCATCTCCTACAATAGAGAAGTGGGTGTGGGGAGGGGATGCGGTTACTTTACCGTCGGCCGGGGTGCCGGCTGCCGAAATCCTGGTGTCGGAATTCAGAACAGCGTGAGAAGACCGGCGCCGGTATCCCGACATGGCTGGTGATGCCGACGCCGGAATCCCGACAGCCGGCATCCTGATCATAAGTATACCTGGGCCAGGTAGGTGTTAGGGTGGGGGGGGGGATGGTTAGGTTTAGGCACCACGGGGGGACTTACAGTTAGGGTTAGGCTCCAGAGAGGGGGGGTCGGGTTAGGCACTATGGGGGAGGGTTAGGTTTAGGCACTTACCGGGAGGGTTAGGGTGCGGGGTAGGCAGGTTAGTATTAGGGTGCAGGAAAGGAGGGTTAGGGGGTGAATAGGACAGGGGAACAGAACTTACCGTTCCCCTGTTGGGATTGTAGGCATCGGGATGCCACTGTTAGTCTATTGACAGCCGGCATCTCAACTATCGCTATATCATACCCATCCCGTGGGGAGTCAGGGTGAGATTTGAACATTGCTACACTGTCAGGAATGAGTGTGGAAGATACTGAATGCTGAGGGCAGACCCCAGACGTGTTGTCCCACTGATGAGCAACAGGAGGCCTAGTGATTTTTTTCTTTTCCCCTCTGGCCCTCATCTCCAATTCACCAGTCTAACTATTCTCTCCTTTATGGCCTAAAGCTGAGCATAAGTCTCAAGTCATTTTCTCTCCACAATGCAGAGAGATTCAGCAAAACACCAGTGGTGGAGGAATACAGTATTCTGCCTTACGTCTCTCCCTGCAAGGTTACTAGAGTGGGGGCATGTCGGGAGCTCTCAGTGGGGGGGAGTCTATGTGTATATGTGGTGGCATTTTGGGATGAGGAAGTGCCAAGGTAGTTTTGGGGCTTTTTTTTTCATTACTGAAATGTAGGAGATGTGCCGGTCTATTTGAAGGTTGATGGCACATGCAGACCCTGAAGTGTATCAGGTTGCGCATCACTAATCACCAAGCTTATTAATACAATATCTATCTATCTACCCTATATATATTTGTCTCTCTCTCTCTCTCTCTCTCTCTCTCTCTATATATATATATAAAAATCCATATACACAGTACCAGTCAAAAGTTTTAGAAAACCCCCATTTTTCAATTTTTTTTATTGAAATGTATGCAGTTTATTGTCTCTGAAATTAAACAAAGAACAAATAATCAATTGGAGATGAAAGAAGTAGTACAATAGAATCAATTTGTTTAACAAAATTGAATGTAAATATTTGATTCCTTAAGTAACCACCTGTTGCAGATACATGGCCAAATTCAATATGTGGCGAAAAGTCCATCGATGACGTCATTTTCGCCAATTTCAATTATTCCCATATTCGATTTCAAAGACTTTTTGCCGGTGCGAAAAGTCTTTGTTATAAAATGGGAATAACTTTTCTCCATGTAACAAAAAAAATAGTCTGCACCCTGGGAGTGTCCCCTAAAAGTATTCTGTGTCAATTTTTTTTTTTTTAAAGTCCTCAGGACACCCCAAAAAAAATGTACTTTCATTTTGGGGGCGAAAAAAAAAAATATTGGGGAACAAAGTTTTAAACTAGCGAAATAGACTCAGGGGGGGTCCCCATGTATGCAGCAGGTGTTATCTAGAATGCGGGTGGTTGCAGCAGGTGCATTTTTTAACAATTTAAAACATTAACTTTAGGGACTTAAAAATGTTTACACCCATTTTCATGTACCCCAAATTTGATGGGAATAGTTATTTTTCCCCCCCAAAAAAGATAAATGCTATTCTTCACCACTTCTTTACAGGCGCATTTATGCACCTGCCATGGCTATTTAAAAACCCATAGTGATCCACCATCTTTAGGGGGTGCCAGGATGATTTCCCCGAAAATTGACAGGACATTTCCATACTTACCTTTCCACCAGGTCCCATTTTCGCCGGATACTATTTGAATACAGGGATATGCGCCCGATACTTTATCCCAGAAAAAAACTCAGATGATGGTGAAAAGTCCAAGCTCGGACTTTTCACCTCTAATTGAATATGGCCCATAAGTGCTAAACACACTTGGGGAATTCTTTCTACAATGGAAATCACTGATGGTTCGGGAAGTCCTTCCCTACACTGTTAAAGATCCCACAAATTTGCTTGTGCCCTTACGTCCAGTTAATCACAAACCAGCTTGATGGAGTTTAAGGGGTCTATTTACTAAGCCTTGGATGGAGATAAAGTTCCAACCAATCAGCTCCTAACTGCCATGTCACAGGCTGTGTTTGAAAAAATAACAGGAGGTGGTTGGCTGGTACTTTATCTCCATCCAAGGCTTAGTATATATACTGTGAGACCATTCTGTACTCTGAACCTTCCCATCGTGTTCTTTTCCTCTGAGGTAGCTCTTACATAACCTGGAGGTATTTTTGCATTATTACCTTGCTGTATGATAAATGCATGACCAAATAGGCCTAGCAGTTTCCAAATAAACTAGATGAATGAACAGCGCTGGTGAGATAAGAAATAGAAAATAAAGATCATGAGTGACCTGGAAATATGCCCATATGTATAAAACAAATAACATTTATTATACATATAATTATATTCTTACACTTCTGGTTTTTAAAAGTATAAATATATGCAATATATCTGTTAGTGAACATGATCTATATGCAAATTCTACATAGGTTATAACAATAAAAATGAATAAGTAAAAAATAAAATAAGATGGCCACAGCAACAGCGTTGAAAAAATCATTCCGAAGGTTTTTATAGGTGTGTGTGTGTATGTATGTATATATATATATATATATATAGATAGATAGATAGATATATATATATATATATATATATATATATATATATATACATATATACAGTACCAGTCAAAAGTTTGGACACACCTTCTCATTCAATGGTTTTTGTTTATTTAAATTATTTTCAACATAGTAGTTTAATACTGAAGACATAAAAAAGCTATAAAAGAACACATATGGAATTATGTTGTAAACAAAAAAGTGTTAAACAAATCAAAATATGTTTCATATTTTAGATTCCTCAAAGTAGCCCCCTTTTGCTTTAATTACAGCTTTGCACACTCTTGGCATTCTCTCAATCAGCTTCATGAGGTAGCCTCCTGGAATGGTTTTGAATTAACAGGTGTGCCTTGTCAAGAGTCAATATGTGGAATTACTTGTCTTCTTAATGTGTTTGAGACCATCAGTTGTGTTGTGCAGAGGTAGGGTTAGTAGTACACAGTGGACACCACTATTTGACTACTGTTGTAATCCATATTATGGCACCAACCACTCAACTCAGTAAAGAGAAACGACAGTCCATCATTACTTTATGAGGAGTATTCAATATGGGAGCGAAAAGTCCGTGCTGGACTTTTCGCTCCACGTCAGAGATTTTGCTGAGATAAAGTATCGGGCGTGCGCCGCTTTATCCCCGTATTCAATTAAAAAGCTACGAAAACAGGAGCCGGCGCAATAGGATCGGCGAAAATAAACGGGATTTACCTGGAATAAATTGTAGGACCACCCTAAAGCTGTCAAAACATGGGGGATCACTATGGGTAACCCCGTTTTAGCTTGCAAATGAAAGTCGGGATTTTAAATAGCTGCGGCAGGTGTTTTTATCCTGACATTGAAGAAGTAATGCAGAAGTGCACTTAGGTTATTTTTTTCGTTTTTTTTAAGTGGTCCCATCAAATTTGGGGTACATGAAAATGGGTACTAGCATATTTTTAAGTCCCTAAAGTGTTTTGTTAAAAATTCTGCAAAAATGCACCTGCCGCTAATAATCTATTCTAGAAAACACCTGCCGCATACTTACAGAATACCCCTGAACCTATTTCACCATTTTTAAACACTTTTTTTTCCTTTTTTTTTTTCACCCCAAATTTTTTTAATAATTTTTTGGGGTGTACCTATTTTTTTTTAAACTCTTTTTGACGCAGTTATTTTTTAAATGTCATTCCCAGGGGTTCAGGCTATTTTTTTTTTTGCCTGCACCCCTAAATCCCAATTCTGCACTTTTTTTCGCCACCTATTCAGTAGTGAAAAGATATCCCCGTTTTTTTTCAAAGGCTTTTCGAACCTGCGAAAAGTCTTTCAAATTGAATACGGGGATAATTGAAATCGGCGATTCCGAAATTTTCGCTCCAAATTGAATACCCCTGTAAGACATGACAGTCAGTATAACGGAAAATTTCAAGAACTTTGAATGTATCCTCAAGTGCAGTTGCAAAAAACATCAAACGCTATGATGAAACTGGCTCTCATGAGGACTGCCCCAGGAAAGGAAGACCAAGAGTTACCTCTGCTGCAGAGGATAAGTTCATTAGAGCTACCAGACTCAGAAACCGCTACTTAACAGCACCTCAGATTAGAGACCACATAAAGTCTTTACAGAGTTCAAGTAGCAGACAAATCTCAACATCAACTGTTCAGAGGAGACTGTGTGAATCAGGCCTTCATGGTCGTAGAATCCACTACTGAGAATGAACAACAAGAAGAAGAGAATTGTTCGGCCAAGAAACACAAGGAATGGACATTATACCAGTGGAAATCTGTACTTTGGTCTGATGAGTCCAAATTTGAGATTTGAGACCGCCGTGTCTTTGTGAGACACAGAGAAGGTGAGCGGATGGTTTCTGCATGTGTGGTTCCCTCTGTGAAGCAGGTGGTGTGATGGCGTGGGGGTGCTTTGCTGGTGACACTGTTGGTGATTTATTAAAAATTCAAGGCACACTTAACCAGCATGGCTACCACAGCATTCCGCAGTGCCATGCCATCCCATCTGGTTTGCGTTTACTGGGACCATCATTTGTTTTTCAACAAGACAATAACCCCAAACACACCTCCAGGCTATGTAAGGGCTACTTGACCAAGAAGGAAAGTGATGGAGTGCTGCGTCAGATAACCTGGCCTCCACAATCACTCGACCTAAACCCAATTGAGCTGGTTTGGGATGAGTTGGACCGCAGCGTGAAGGGAAAGCAGCCAACAAGTGCCCAGCACCTCTGGGAATTAATTCAAGACTGTTGGAAAACCATTCCAGGAGATACCTCATGGTGCTGACTGAGAGAATGCCAAGAGTGTACAAAGCTGTCATCCAAGCAAAAGGGGGCTACTTTGAAGAATTTAAAATATAAAACATATTTTGATTTGTTTAACACTTTTTTGTTTACAACATAATTCCCCTATGTGTTCTTTCATAGTTTTGATGTCTTCAGTATTAATCTACTATGTTGAAAATAATTTAAATATATATATATATATATATATATATATATATATATAAAACACGATTTACTCAATTTATACTGTAGCAGCCAGTGTCAATCATGCACTGTGAATCGAAAGTACACCACTGTAAAGGCCCCCATACACGGTGCGATAAAGCAGCCGATCCGACCGATTGGTACGATTTGGCTGCTATATTGCACCGTGTATGGGCCTGATGTCAGACCGAGTGCGCACCCATGGGGTCGTACATCACACCCCCTAATCTTACTGCAGGCTCAGTCGATCAGGGGATGCGATGTGCGATCTCATGCAGCGCTGGGCGGGAGGAAGAGGGGGGAGCCGGCATATCAGGCGGTCGGCCACCCAATTGCACCATGTGTGAGGACCGCCCGATATGTCGGACGCCGGATCTCCCATCGCGTTGCACCATGTATGGCCGCCATTAGTCTGGTGTTTAGTAATAAAAATGCATCCTCTTAAAGCAGGGGTGGGGAACCTTTTTTCTGCCAAGAGCCATTTGGATATTTATAAAATCAGTCGGGGGCCATACCGGCCGCTGTGCCGGCGAATCGACTGTACCCAGCTTAAGGGACACACATGCACAGGTTGACAGGTGCCCCCCCACAAATACCCAACAGCCCGTTACAGGATGTGCTAATGGGTGACTGCATGCAGCTCTGGTATGTCACACAAACAGTACAGTAATAGTGTGTACTGACTCATAGGAGCAGCCTATTTCCTACCATCGCACGCAGAGATCACTCACCCCTTCACCTGGTCTGACTGCAGTCCCTGCTGTTCCGCCTGCCGCTGCTGAGGGTGCCGGTGTGCCCTGAATAGAGACCGCTTTTGGCCGGTGCCTCCCCGATCCAGCCGGCCAGACTGTGACAGCAGCCGGGGCTCAAAGACTGGGTGACTGCCTTGCGCGTACCACCCCGCAGGTTCCTATACCTGCTGCTGACGGGGACGCTGCCACTGAAGGGGACGCCCGCTGCACTGTCTCTGCTGCCGCTGAAGGGGACGCCCGCTGCGCTGTCTTTGCTGCCGCTGAAGGGGATGCCCACTGCCGCTGAGGGGGAGAGAGCCACAGCCGGCCAGGCCTGATGAGATGATCTTATCCCCATCCCTGTCTTAAAGAATGGAGACAATAATCAGTTGTTCTTTGTATAAGTTGCAAATTGAGTTGCGAATTAAGCCAAAATAGTTACTTTGTTATTAGAAGTAGTTACAAAACTTCAACATTTACTGATATGCAATGCCGTTTGTTTGTAATTGACAATTAAACTGCTAGAAAGCAGTATATTGTTGGAAATGCCGGACTCTGCATGAATGGCACTCGTTATCTGCTCAGGGGATTAGGGGTTCTTCAATATAGCCAGACAGATGTTCATCTCAACCTCCATTAAGTTGTTGAGGGAGCCGCTGGGATATTATGCTGTGCAGACCTCGATCCCCGTCCTCGTCTCTCTGCGGGTGGAGGGTGGCAACGGGGCACACGTGCAGAACTCTCGTATAGGACTAGTCCGGCTCCTTCCCCCACGAAAAGGCTGGAACGTGTCCAAGATGACGGCTTATAATTAGCAGCGGCTTGGAGTTAGCGGCACTTGATAGTAATAATATTAATTGAATTGAGGAATTGTCATGCAATTTTAAAATGTAACTTTTATTAGTACTATTGATAAAAAAGTATTATAAGTAGTCCGCGAAATATAATATTACAATACAAAAACAAAAATCATATTAATAAAATTGTGCACCCAGTGGCATCCATTCAGAGTCTCCGGGGCCTGGCACCAATTTGACCATTTCGGCACATGGGTGGAACAGCGGGACAGTACTGTCCCACTGAAATCGGGATGTTGGGGAGGGGTGCGCCATCTATGGGTGGCGCCCCTGTGCGAACGCACAGGTCGAACACCCCTAGAGCCGGCCCTGATCATTATAATAAAAAAAACAAATGCATTTCAAATATAGACACATCTCCAGATATAAGGAGTAATAACAAATGAATAAAATCTTTATAAACATATAATAAATTATTTCCTTTATTATACTAAAGACATAAATAAAAATACAATAATATGCACAAAAATATTTTAAGTGCAAATAAAGAATCTATATAATTCTCTAGCAGCTTCCGGCTACCTTTGTACTATTTCAGATTATTCACAGGACTTGAATTGCTTAAATTTCAATAAAAACTGAACCTGTACTTGGGTCAGCGTAGGGATAAAAAAAAAACAAAGACAGATAAAAAAAAATCCTCCTCACTGGTATCTTGTACTGCCACCCTCATTACCTCCCATGGGTAATTGTTATATGGAGGCATTTTGTGAAAAAAAAAAAAAAAACGACAGATATCACTGAAAATCAGAACCCCTACTTATAACATTTAGGGGCATATCTAACCATTGGGTATATATCCTAAACGGAGGGGTGTGAGGGCACATGGAGAAAGCTCAAGCAATCGATGCATCCGTACATAGGGGCTTATTCTAAATCGCACGCAAAGTGGCTGTAGTTACGGGCATCTGCAGAAGTGTATCTTACTACTTTACGCTAATTCGAGTATCCTCTCAACTATTGCGGGGGTTCCTGCGTGTGCAAGTGGAGAGCCGCACCGCCACTTTTACGCTTGCAGCAGCAGTCGTCATCATTAGTATCGGTACGTGCACACAGCCCCATGCTAGGTGCAAGAGGTCCGTCAGCAATAGGCTTCCCTTCTCCGTACACACGGCTCAGAATCGCATGGAGCTTTACATACACGCCCACGACACTCGTACGTCAGGGCAGGTCCGTACCATCACTTTGCCAATGCCCAGTTGATTTCACAGAAAGACAGATCCAAGCCAAGTTGTGTCTGATTTAGAATAAGACGGAGATGTGCACAAATGCGTAAAACTCACCATTTGTGTCCGTGAAGAGAGGTCTGTGAGACTCAGAATTCAGCCCCATAGTATTTATCATACCATGGGGTTACCGGCATATTGCTGGCAATGCTCGCAATGTGCCGTTGCAACAGTGTTTAGACGCTAAAAATGGCACACTACAACGCTCCCAATTTGCAGCCCAATAGGGGGTGTATTAAAATATGCCATTCAGTGGCAAACGCAGGATTTCTTGAGGGGGGTTTCCAAATGCTTGATTTTAGAGTGAGTGTGGCCAGTCCATAAAGAGGGCATAATAAGCAGTTATCCAGCTTTGCAACTTATCCAGCTTTGCGTCATACAAAGTGTATTGTGTGTCATAATTCCAGCATCTACAGGACCAGCGATCACAATAAGACATTAGATGCAGCAGTAGGGCCATCCTGCCTGAGCTGAATGTTCTTATGTCAGATGTGGGCACCATTCCTGAACATTGGAGCAAGTCTGGGAGTTTTGGGGAGCAGCAGAAGATCCTAGCACTGCCCTGGGCATATATGTACATATTGGTCTCGTTATGCACTGGATAGTGTATTATTATACAGTATTAATAATTAAGCCTATAGATGGTCTATAGCAGTGCACATCTAACAGTGCATGTTTTCCAGATCTAGTTGGTGCATAGGTGTATTTATTACTGGCTGACACATTTTAAAAGATCAACAGGTGGTGCTAATTATTTCATGTGTGATACTGAGAAGAACATGCAGCACTAGTAAAATTCTATTTATATTACTATTTCTATTGTGGTAGTGGTGTGGGTTGGAGAGGGGGGTTTACAGGCAACCGGAAACCCCCCTGCGTTTGCCTATGCCATTTCTGTCTTGCTGTAAGTGCAGCATAGGCGTGCATTTATGGTAGTCTCCCCATGCACCTTAAAGTTTACAAAGAGAATTCAATTTGAAGCGATGTGCCGCAGGCATCTCTGCAATGTCCTGCTTCGCACCTATCAGGCTCTTATGGTAGAGCCAACATTACTAGTTTCGAGATACAGACCCTCATTCAGAGTCGGTCTTAAGATGCAAGCGGTCGCTCTGAATGAGGGCGGCCGCTTGCATCTTGAAGTGCGGCCTCCTGGTCGCTAGCTAAGCTGTGGGTTACCGCCCACAGCTTAGCGACTGACCAGGGTGATGGTCGCGATGGTCAAGACCATCGCGGCTTGCGACGAGACCCTAAGGTTGGGTCTCAGCAAGCGCAAGCCCCAGGGAGCTCCCTGCTCTGATCAAGCAGGAAGCTCCCCACTGACATCACTGCTGATGTCAGTGCGGCCGCCCACAAACGGCAAGCGTTCAGTCGGGAACGCCTCCGTTTGGCCGGCCACCCCCCCTGCCCGCCTCCCAAACGGGGCAAGCTGTCAATCAACATCGACAGCTCGCCCCCTTCGGTGCGAGACCCGTAGCGACGGAGCGTCCGTCTGGTTTTGTACAATGAAACAAGTGCAACGCGGTCCATGCTTATTATCTGGGATTTATCGGCTGACATTTTATTGAAGGATCGTATGTACAATAACAATGGAATGAAGTCCTGTAAGGTCATGCTGGGGATTATAGTGCACCACGAGTCCCCTAGACTAGTAAGGGCAACGTGTGGCACTTTAGCTGCTGTAAAACTACACATCCCATCATGCCTTGCCACAGTTTTACTGTTAGGTCATGCTAAAACTAACAGGGGCATGCTGGGACGTGTAGTTCCACAGCAGCTACCTGGCGTGCCTATCCCTGACCTACAGGCCGCATTACACACGCTGGGCTGAGAGGCACCGCCGCACCGGTTCAGCAGCGACATATAAATAACGTCGAACAGTCGAAAACTGTTTCGGCCCAATCTGAAAACCTCGCGAGATTTCGTCTTCGCGCCGCCGGCGCTTTAGGTGCTGCTGTTTCGCGCCTTGCGTTGCCAGGGCAACGCTCTATTCTCTCGGCGCTCTCCGTGGACACCTGTTGCTGACGTCACTAGGAGGCGGGAACCAGGCACCAATCCCGGATTTTTCAAAAGCGCCAGGCGTGGCCGGCGGATTGCCGAGCATTGAGGGGGAAAGAAAGAGGCGGAGAGTGAGGAGGGAGGAGAGAGCAAATCATCGCCAGCGAGGAGAGATTCAAACACAAACAACTGGATGGGCACCTTCCCCTCGCCGGACACCCGCTCCCCCGCCCAGCGCCAGCCGCAAGCCGCCTCCTCGCCTAGTCGCATCCACCGGCCCCCCCAGGCTGTCCGCTGTCTCCGCCTTTCCCGCTCTTTCACCGAGACCTCGCCGCGGCCCGAAGCGCCAGCATGTCCCGCTCCAACAGGCAGAAGGAGTACAAGTGCGGGGACTTGGTTTTCGCCAAGATGAAGGGCTACCCGCACTGGCCGGCCCGGGTGAGTCTTCCTCTTCCTCCTAGTCACAGTGGGTGTAGTAGTAGTAGTGAGGCCTGGGTGTTACAGTGGGTGTAGTAGTAGTGAGGCCTGGGTGTTACAGTGGGTGTAGTAGTAGTAGTGAGGCCTGGGTGTTACAGTGGGTGTAGTAGTAGTAGTGAGGCCTGGGTGTTACAGTGGGTGTAGTAGTAGTAGTGAGGCCTGGGTGTTACAGTGGGTGTAGTAGTAGTAGTGAGGCCTGGGTGTTACAGTGGGTGTAGTAGTAGTAGTGAGGCCTGGGTGTTACAGTGGGTGTAGTAGTAGTAGTGAGGCCTGGGTGTTACAGTGGGTGTAGTAGTGAGGCCTGGGTGTTACAGTGGGTGTAGTAGTGAGGCCTGGGTGTTACAGTGGGTGTAGTAGTGAGGCCTGGGTGTTACAGTGGGTGTAGTAGTAGTAGTAGTGAGGCCTGGGTGTTACAGTGGGTGTAGTAGTAGTAGTAGTGAGGCCTGGGTGTTACAGTGGGTGTAGTAGTAGTAGTAGTGAGGCCTGGGTGTTACAGTGGGTGTAGTAGTAGTAGTAGTGAGGCCTGGGTGTTACAGTGGGTGTAGTAGTAGTAGTAGTGAGGCCTGGGTGTTACAGTGGGTGTAGTAGTAGTAGTAGTGAGGCCTGGGTGTTACAGTGGGTGTAGTAGTAGTAGTAGTGAGGCCTGGGTGTTACAGTGGGTGTAGTAGTAGTAGTAGTGAGGCCTGGGTGTTACAGTGGGTGTAGTAGTAGTAGTAGTGAGGCCTGGGTGTTACAGTGGGTGTAGTAGTAGTAGTAGTGAGGCCTGGGTGTTACAGTGGGTGTAGTAGTAGTAGTAGTGAGGCCTGGGTGTTACAGTGGGTGTAGTAGTAGTAGTAGTGAGGCCTGGGTGTTACAGTGGGTGTAGTAGTAGTAGTAGTGAGGCCTGGGTGTTACAGTGGGTGTAGTAGTAGTAGTAGTGAGGCCTGGGTGTTACAGTGGGTGTAGTAGTAGTAGTAGTGAGGCCTGGGTGTTACAGTGGGTGTAGTAGTAGTAGTAGTGAGGCCTGGGTGTTACAGTGGGTGTAGTAGTAGTAGTAGTGAGGCCTGGGTGTTACAGTGGGTGTAGTAGTAGTAGTAGTGAGGCCTGGGTGTTACAGTGGGTGTAGTAGTAGTAGTAGTGAGGCCTGGGTGTTACAGTGGGTGTAGTAGTAGTAGTAGTGAGGCCTGGGTGTTACAGTGGGTGTAGTAGTAGTAGTAGTGAGGCCTGGGTGTTACAGTGGGTGTAGTAGTAGTGAGGCCTGGGTGTTACAGTGGGTGTAGTAGTAGTGAGGCCTGGGTGTTACAGTGGGTGTAGTAGTAGTGAGGCCTGGGTGTTACAGTGGGTGTAGTAGTAGTGAGGCCTGGGTGTTACAGTGGGTGTAGTAGTAGTGAGGCCTGGGTGTTACAGTGGGTGTAGTAGTGAGGCCTGGGTGTTACAGTGGGTGTAGTAGTGAGGCCTGGGTGTTACAGTGGGTGTAGTAGTGAGGCCTGGGTGTTACAGTGGGTGTAGTAGTGAGGCCTGGGTGTTACAGTGGGTGTAGTAGTGAGGCCTGGGTGTTACAGTGGGTGTAGTAGTGAGGCCTGGGTGTTACAGTGGGTGTAGTAGTGAGGCCTGGGTGTTACAGTGGGTGTAGTAGTGAGGCTTGGGTGTTACAGTGGGTGTAGTAGTGAGGCTTGGGTGTTACAGTGGGTGTAGTAGTGAGGCCTGGGTGTTACAGTGGGTGTAGTAGTGAGGCCTGGGTGTTACAGTGGGTGTAGTAGTGAGGCCTGGGTGTTACAGTGGGTGTAGTAGTGAGGCCTGGGTGTTACAGTGGGTGTAGTAGTGAGGCTTGGGTGTTACAGTGGGTGTAGTAGTAGTAGTGAGGCTTGGGTGTTACAGTGGGTGTTGGTGTAGTAGTGAGGTCTGGCCGTATTGGTGGGCGCTGGTGTAGTAGTGAGGTCTGGCCGTATTGGTGGGCGCTGGTGTAGTAGTGAGGTCTGGCCGACAGCACATCACAAATAATTGTCAGCCCATTTGTGTTGGTTGATATTTTGTTCAATATTTGTACTATGGTTCCCATCCTAGTTGTAGCTCGTGGCTGCTAGAGCAACCTTTGTAACCTGGTCCCTGAATGGCCTGCATTATAGGCTGTCAAGTCAATTACTCTGATCTTTAGTAAAAATAATGTTACAGGGTAGTAGTGCACCCTGTTAATGGAGTGCACTTTTGCCTCTGTTCTAGAGGTTAGGGGATCACTATCGTCAAACTATCCACAGTAAGGGGGGAAACTCAGTAGTTTTATTGCTCCCGATCTCCCATCTAAAGTGACATATCTGAGTGCGATAACCAGTTGTTTTGGGCACCCATGCCTTGTAGCACATGTCACACCCAACCACCCTCACCAGATTTGGCGAGGTAAAACAGCTGAACCTGTCAAGTCCTTGTTAGCGTGCCCAAACCATGGACTTAAGGGGCCTATCCATTTGCCGGCTTTCTGCACGATGCGACCAAAAGCAGGAGGTTTTGGTCGGAACATGCAGAAAGTCTGCATGTGGATAAGCCAGCAAGGACCAGCGATGCGCGTGCACACTGGGCACTTGCCGACCCCGACTATCTATTGAACATGCCTGTCAACCTGACGGCATGTTAATAGTGTTCACTCTAGCTCCGGCGGCAGGCAGGGCGCCGGAGCTATAGAGGGCAACTTTGTGCGCGCGCCCCCTAACAGGGCGTGGCCATAAAAGGGCCGTGTCTATAAGACGCGTCCCCTTTTTCGTCATACTTGGGGGCGTGCCCGGCACTTACGGACACGCCGGGCAGCCCCACAAGCGCTGCAGACAGGGAGAATAGATGCCGGGCACATGTGGCGTCACCTCACATTTCTCCACCCGCGGGACACTGCGTCCCGCCGGTGAAGACGGCACCCGCAAGCTGTGAGGGCAGGGCGCTTTTTGTCCTCCAGGAGGAGGGCAGGGCGCCGCGCCCCACTAAAACAGCCTAGAGGGAACGCTATTGATAGATAGGGAGGTCGGGCTTCTGCACTGAAGACCTTCAGTGAACGTCTATCAGTGCAGTGCCCGCACCTCAGCGACATGAAAGTCTGAACGCTGGACGTTCAGACTTTCATGTCGTTAAATGGATAGGCCCCTTTATTGTACATTTCTGCCTGCCATCTCAGAAGGGTGCAAGCAGAAATGTGCGCTCCCGCAGCTATTTGCGCTTGAACAGAGCAACAATTGAATTGCTCCGTCAGCTGCAAATTAGTGTCATCCTTAGATGAATCGCCCCCATACATATATACGATATAGCAGCCAATTCGACTGATTGGTACGATATCGCTGCTATATCGTACTGTTTGTGGGTGTGCTATCGTCCAGTGAACGTACATCGCTCCTCCAGATCTTACATGCTGCACATATAAGATCTGGTGATGCGATGTACAAGCCCATGCAGTGCTATGCGGGGGGGTTGGAGGGGGGTCTCGGCATATCGGGCAGTTAGGCAGCAAATTGCTCTGTGTGTGGGAACCGCCTGATATGTCGGCTGTAGTGTCGCAAGGTGCATATCACAGAGCATGGGGGCGTTAAGTGTCTAGCTTGAAAAAGCAGCATTGGTATAGGCCTTTTGTTTTGTAAGTGGTACTATGTTACTTGTTTGAAACTTTATTTTTGTTAAATATCCTCTGACTACTTCTGTGGAGACAATTCAGTCAGCATTGCGGGGATGTAGCTTTTTGCGTTAAGTGCCCAGAGCTATTTTTGTTGACCTCGTTGCGTCCGGTACGTAACCTGGAAGATGTATCAAACCTTGGAGAGAGCTAAAGTACCATCTAATCCGCTTCTAATGCCACGTACACACTGGCCGATATTGTGAACGATCATGATATTGTAATCGTTCACAATATCGGCCAGTGTGTATGCAAGATATTGTTAACGATATCTTTTTATTGCCTGAACATGCACAACCTGACGATATCATCAGGTTGGCCTGTATGTTCAGGGTTGCTGTTGGTGACGTCACAAAATGATATCTTTAACGATATCGTTCAGTGTATCGGCTCAATGGTGTTAACGACATTGAGCCTGGCAAAACCTTAATGATTCGCTCCATGAGCGATATTGTAGTGTGTATGCTCCTTAACTGTAATTTTACAGGCTGTTTGGAAAATAACAGATGCTAATTACTTGGTACTTTATCTCTCTCTCCATGCTGTCATAAATCTCCCCCTTAGTCACGATAAACTACACTCCAGTGTAAGTGTCTGGTGCAATGCAGTTACTGCGCACGGTAAGCTTGCGGCAAGCCCCCAAGGCTATAGTTAAGGCGCATTTCTACTCACACCCTCAGGAGTGTACTAGTAGAAGTCCACTAGTTGCGGTCTTACGCCAGGAGAAATTGAATAGCTCTGGGCACTTAACCCGGGGGCAACATACCCTGCAAACAAGTTAATTTTAAACACAGGTTGTTAAATTTTTATATTTGCCTCCATTTTTGTTGTTTTGCGCTGTTGGTAGATACCTGTTTTCACCTTAAAGCAGCTTCTAGCACGCCTTTTGTGTGATCAATGCGTCTAGTGATATTTGTGTTGTGCACACACTGGTGAGTGATTGATAACCCTGCCTCTCCTAAGTTTTTTGCAATCCTACAGTTTTTACTAAGTGCTTAGAGCAGTCATTCCCAACCTCGGTCCACAAGGCACACTAACAGTCCTGGTTTTAGTGATAGCCATGCTGCAGCACAGATGGTTAAATCAAATTAACTGAGATACTAATTAAGTCACCTGTGCTTAAGTATGGCTATCCTTAAAACCAGGACTGTAAAGCTGGCCACACACTAGAACAACTTACATCCAACCAGCCAACTTGTTGATTGGTTGGAATGAAAATCTGGTAACGTATGAGAGTAACTGATGATCAGCAATTTACTCCTAAATGCCAGAAAACAGATGAAAATGGTCTTTCAGACAAGTTTGTTAAATGTTTGATCTAAACTATTTGTTCATACAACAGTTTTGGTCCATTTTTCAGCGTCTGGGAGCAAGTTGCTGATTGTATTCCTTACCAGATTTTCATTCCAACCAATCTACTAGTTGGCTGGTTGGACAGATAATCTTTAGATGTGTGGCCAGCTTTAGTGTGCCTTGAGGACCGTGGTTGGGAAACCCTGGCTTAGAGGGAGGGACCAGATCGCATTCTCCTTATAGCAGAAACGCAGCACATGGTGTTTAGATTACACGTGCTGCATGCTGAGACACTTATTCAAGAGAAGTTGCCCTTATATCTATTAACAATCGCTTCCACAGGTGACACAACAATACAGTTTTTATAGTTACAAGGGGGCATTTCATTTATTGTGGGAGCAAATTTTGGTCTGTGCATCAAACAAGTTACTTATTGGTTTCTTTGTTGTTGTTTTTTAACCACTATTATGTTAAAATAGAACACACTATAGAAACAATGTGTACCCAATCCAATGAAACGTGTAGCAAGAAGATAGCGGCATGGGATATTTTTTTCCTTTGTCATATAAGCATCTTGTTTTGATGACACAACTTGCATTGTTGTGTTCCCACTGGGATTGTCATGTAAAAGCATTTACCATAGTGGGACGACCTCACTCACCAGTATAGAAAACAAGCTGCAGTGCTATGTCCTCTGTTTGCATGTGTGAGGGCTTATGTTCATGACAATGAGGCCAAAGGATCTGCATTTCACAACCAAAGGACCTTTGTTTACTTCCCACAGCATCTCATTAATGAAAGGGCTGTTTTTCGTATAGGCTAAATACTAACCGGGAACGTGGTGATTGCAGTACAATTGCATTGTGAATATGGCATTTAATTAATGAGCAAGCGCATGTTGGTACAGTATTGTTCTGTGTCTCAGACCAGTGTACTCTGCCCTTACATGTTAAACACACACCATTGACACCTATTAATGTCTTTTACGGACTGTTGCCTTATTTTTGGTCCTGAGCGGACCACAGTATTTCAGCTGTTGGACTATTATTCCAAGTTGCCATTTTATATTTAATTATACTTTTTTTAAAATCACTTTTCAACCTTTTTAATCACAAACTACACAGTTGGCCTCTTTACCGTTCAGGGGCGACTTTATTCAAGGAGCCGCACTCTTGGTGTTTTTCCGTCCTCGTGGTGAGGTACAAAGTTCCACCCTGGGATGTCTGCTGTGTTTAGTAAAATTCAATGAGCAAGCGGCTGGCTGTAGTAAAACAGGGCAGTGCCGGGTGGTGTGGCACTAATCTACAGGTTACGAGGCATGCTTCCAAACTTGAACAAGGGACTTGGACAATCTCCCAGACATGCCCCTTCCTGAAATTTATACATAACTCCTTTGAGAAATGACTTAGATTGGACCACTAAACATGTCGCCTTTTTGGCTTTGTAGCTGTGAAATGAAAACCCACTGAGACGTGAGAATTTCCTGCATGCTTAATCTATTCCTGTGCAGCCACAAGTGTTGTGTTTAGGCTTGTGCATTTCTCTGTGGCATTATGGATAACTGTTATTGTAGTCGGAAGAACAGCCGTTACTGTGATTTGCACTTGTATCCCCTTTTTTACTTTTAACAAAGTTTTTATTTTAGTTTGAAAAAAAAAAAAAGAGCTTGATTTGCTATTGTACTGGCTTCAAGCTGGCAAATTGCATTGCTCCGTGACACATCTGCATTTAGAAATAAAATTCTGGGAGTCAAATCTCAGAGCAAGCTTGATCTTTTAATGAACCAAGCATTATTTGCATTCATTGGTACCTGTTTAAAATAAAAGTTTGGCTTTATCTTTTTATTTTTATAGATGTGTATGGCTAGATCCAGATGGCGTTATAGTGCATTAGGTAGCTGGCTACTACGATTTGTCCTGCCTCGATTGTGTGTCCTGGTTGTGTCAGTACAAGCCTGTATTACTGACAAACTACCAGACCTGGCTGATCCCCAGGCTTTGGGGGAGGCTTTTGGTGCAGTCAACAGATGTCTGCAGGCCTGGGCAGAAGGCAGCAATCTGCCACACCTGAAAGTAGTCCAACTTTTATTGTCTAAGAGCATCCGTGTTGGGCCAGTGACGGTTGTATGTGCGACCAGTGTAAATTACAGCATTTTATGGTGTGATCTTTGCTGTTACCCGCGTTGGGCTTACAGTGTGAATGGTATGAAATGCTTCCTGTGTAGGACCTAGTTGCTGCAGACATGTTTTAGAAGTAGAAAAACTAACTTCCCTATGTATGAAAGGCCGTATGTCACTGAGGTGCGTACAATACATGAATTAGCTGGTGTGTACATCGCTAGGTAGGAGCACCGTGCTCTCCCCCTGGGCAGCTGGCCCTCTCTGTTGGGGGATGGAGTGATTCTTAGACCGATGGTGGTCAGTGCTTTTGCCATATGTTAATCCCCACAGGTTTGGTAGGGGCACCTCATAGCAGGCATATTTGGGTAGGAGGTTTGGTAGGAGCTCCTCACAGCAGGCAAATTCTGGATTGGCCCGGTGATGATCAGGTATCGCGCTTGGAGGGAACAAGGCTGACAATCAGCGGTCTGAGTCTCTCTTCACTTCTTCTCTCTAAACTCTGTACTTCACTCATCCTCTCTCTTAGCTGCCTCTTCTGCTCAGACCCTGTTTGTTTGGCCTTCTCAATGAATGCAAGATTATGAGATCTGAGGGCCGTAATCCTCCGCCAGAATGTATACCGGGTACTACTCCATGACTGAATCTTTTATTCTCATTCCCCTTTTACTCATCTACAGAACAGTTGTCTGTTAATAATACTGCTTGATGGAGGCCGCCTTTGTTCCACTTTAAAAAATAAATAATAAAATAAAAAATCGCCTACGCACGGTGCAGGCAGACACTTGGAAATGTAGCATTATCCAATCTCTAAAGGTGCGTACACGATTTTTTGAACGATCTAAGTATAACGACGTCGTTATCGTTCAATCATTTAAAAAGAATCGTATTTTTTAGCCTGAACGATGATCGTTCATGCGCGGTCACGTTTGTAGTTCATCGCCCATTCTGACTGAACAACTTAACGATTTTAATTAAGGGAAAGTTACAAAAATCGTTTGTAGTTCAAAAAAATCATTCTTTACGTTTTGTAAATGAACGATTTTAGTAAACTATTTTCGTTCATTTTTCCCTTGAAAAAAGTAAATGAAAATCGTTTACTAAAATCGTTGTGTGTGTGTATGCAGCTTAAGAACTAGTGGGTATTTCTCTGGCATGAGGCCTGTAACGGGGCTGCCTCCACTGTGTTGGGTGAAAAGTAGACTTTATATGTGATTTTACACTTTGAATTCTCCATATGGCTGCTGGTACTGATGGGGAACAGTCCCTGAGTCTGCTATACATCAGGTCACCATCTCGGCCTGGCTGGGTATGTTGTATATGTAAAGGCCCCGCAGGATTCCCAAGAATGCAGAGTTTAGCTTAGTCCCCAGTGCTGTTCTCTGTGTGTCCCCAGGCTGACTGCTCACCATGGTTTGTGTGCAGTGTGTCAGAATAACATGGATTATCTGCTGTTAGGGACAGTTATCCCTTATCTCTGTGGAAGCATAACCGTTCCTCTATTGGCTGGGGCCTGAGTCTGGGAAAGCAGACATGTCCTGACCACTCGTAATAATGATCTAATGAGTCAAGTAATGCTGATGGCAGTGAGCCCTTATACCAGCAATCCCGGCTGTCTCTGCTCACCTGAATTCAGTGCAAAGCTGTGTATTTATGGGCCACTCTTGTCATTCTGAATATCATACACGAGCTCAAGAGCTTTAGAAATTATAAGACATTTTGCACAATGGCTTAGAAAAGCTACAATATAAACCTGTGCAAGTTGCAAAAGGATATGCACAGACTAATACAAATTGTCAGACAGTAGGTGAAATGATGGAATTAATTATATAGTGCATGTATATTCGGCAGCATGGCCCCCGTTGACAATATGGGGGGCGATGTTGCTGACGTCGCGCGTTACACATTGGCTGATGTGGCCGGTATGTCGTCTGACCCGTCGGATCAGATGGCATATTGACTAGTGTGTACACGGCTTAAGTGAATAACTGTAGAGCTAATTTAACTCCTCCTACTGCGTAAGGGTATACAACCTTGCATCACTCTGTGATGACTTGTTCCTTCAGTGTATTGGCTCCGCAGGGAAGACACGCCACGGCAAAGTACGCTCCAGTGCTCATGGGTCTGGGGAACTTTTATTACCTCTTTGACGTGCAGAGGGTTAGAACAGATTTAAATTACGTGTGCTTTGTTTAATGACACAAAGCAAGAAGCTTTGACTTTATTTAAGCAGCCTCATTAGTGCATTTGAAGCTGATCATTGATACCACATCCAAATAAGGGTCATAGAGTATTTCACCGACTTATTGGGACATTACGCAAAAAGATTAATATTCGCCACTGTTTTGTGTGGCTTTCCTTAATGTCAAACTTAGTCTACACAAGTTTCCCATCTCCAGCCTGACACGCCGCCCCCTCCCTCCTCTCAGCAGAAAAGTGCTTGGTCACAGGCTTGCAGCATATATTGGGTACTGCTGCCAAATGGCTAGGAATACCCAGCAGCTGAACGGTTGGCAGAGACTGCAGCGCCTCCCTCGTTACAGGCTGAGACACGGGAAACACTGATGTCTAAGCACCACCTATACCCAGTCTTCAGTTATCGCGTCCCCTGCTGCAGGCTGGTGCTCGAGGAATCAGTCTTACTAAAATGTCATATTGGGGTAGGCTCGATTAGGTTCACCCACTAGTAAGTGTGCATATGCGTCACTTCTGGTAGCCCTGAACTGAGTTTTGTTTGCAGTCCCATAGGGCTAAGGTGAGATAATGAGCCGTTACCGATGTTTCCATGTCACTTTGCCATGCTCAAACCTCATTGAATTAATCCCTGTGTCTCCTACATATATAGTATTTACAAGGGAGAGACTGGATTGTTTGTGCCCCCCAGACCTGCCGCATTTGATCTGTGAAAGTTGCACTGTTGTAACATGAACGTCACAGGTGTGAAAGTATTATATGCACTGTAGTCTTCACCTGGCGGTCAAAAGAAAACGGCGTCCTGCCCCGCTGATATCTGGAGGCGCAGGGGTCATCGCAGGGCACACAAGGATTTCCTAATTTTCTCATTATGGGGGCCTAGTCCTGGGGATTTTTCAGAGACGTGGAGTAGCTATAAAAACAAAACAAAACAACCTGTGTAGATGTGTGTATATGTATATATTTTTTTATAATATATATATATGTATATATTTTTTTTATTGCTGGGGAGTAGAGCAGGCTGCATGTCTGGAGCTGAATTGGCTGATTCCAAGACCTCCATCACTACTGGGTGCCCTATGATGGTCACAGCGCTCGTTGCATAAGATGTACTACACAGGGGTGACGTTCAGCCTTGCCTCTTGCAGCAGCCAAAACCTAGTATCTATATCAAAGGCAGATCTATAAAAGCACACCCCCACCCCTCCCCCACCCTTCTGCACACCAGAGACTTGCACTGCTAGCACGACAAGATTATTGCCAGGCTGCCGGCAGCAAGCAGCTTAAGAGTTTAACACCCTTTAACATGTCAACGCTGGAAAATGGACATGAGTTTGTGACACAGCCCTAATTGCTCTGGGTTCAACCCACAATGGTACAATTGATTGCTGCAACAGGAGATGCTTATATCTGTAGGCACCATCGACACGGCTCAGCATGTGCAACGTGCTTCTGTCATTTTGTAATATCTAAAAAGTTGTGTTTTAGTAATGCAGATGTTTGTTGTGTCTCCTGTGCAGCTAAAGTGTCTCCTCACAGCATAGTAAGACATTAGGCAGCGTGTCAGGAAGCTCCTGGCCCAGCAAACTTTTCTGTACCCTCAGACGGGGGGCTTCCTGCATTCCTGTGTGCTGGCAATGGGCAGTGCACTGCTCCCCACTGGCCACCAAGTCCAGCACATCAACATTTTAGCCTGTGTCCAGCCTGTACTTTTTGGTTTTGTAAAACGAATAGAAAACCAAATCCTCTTTAACTGCATGTAATTATGGGGTCTTTCAGTTACTTTGTCTCTGCCTTTCCTGATCACAGAAATGACAGGCCCAGCCAGCCCTTATCTTGTATATGCATTGGCTGCATGCCAGCGAGTGGTTCCTTGGTCTATTAATATTTAGCCTGTGGGTGGGGAATGACACACGTGCCCTAAATGACATGCACCCACGTGCCGTGGCCAAGTCTCTCATAAAGAGCTTTGTGTTTTGTGTTTCATAGGGAGAGCTGTGTCCTCAGGCCTTGCGGCTGTAATGAGCAGAAAAAGGCCGTGACCTGTTATATGCCTCCTTAAAGCCCCCTTGTAGCACTTATTTACGTATGTTTTTATATTTAATTGGTAATGAAATGGGTTCGGCAATCCATAATAATGCTGCATTGTGCTGGGTGTAAAATTGTATTTTTAAAGGATCATTCACAGCTAAAGGTTGTTAATGGGTGGAATTCAATTGTTTGAAACCCCCCCCCCATCGCGCCTGGCAGAGCTATTCACTTGTTGCTCCTGTTGGACGCGATTAGCTGCTGGTGCCGGCAATTCATGTGTTGAGAAAAGCATGCCTAAAGCACAGATTTGCGTAGTCAGGGGGTCCATAAGGTTTGCGCAGAGATTATTAGAAAGGGCTTTCTCTGGCCAGATCCCGGCCACATACAGATGACTTCTGTATTCAGAAAAAAATCTGCGGGGCTCCTGCCAGAGCTGGTCTCAACGGCGGCACACACTAGACGATGTCTAATGTGTACCGACCTAGTTAGCGACAAGAACCCGGCGGGGTGCCCACATCAGCAATTGCGTACACACTTGCTGATGCCGAGAGCGACAGCCGTTGACTAGATCGGCCGTCGAACCATCATGCAGGTCCGACAGGTGATGTCACTGCCGACGCACGGTAGTGCTCATAGTCAGTGACATAACTAGTACACACTGCCCGATGTGGACGATATGTTGTCCGATCTGTCGGATATGACGTTTACCCGGCTTAAGGGGGGGATTCATTAGTTTGTGCTGCAGGTGTCCTTCACTTATCGCGGATGTAGCCTCCCAAAATGCATGGGATTAGCTGTGGCTAATAGTTTTGAGTCCCAAAAGCCAGGCACGAGTCTAAACATCCCGCCCCCCTAAAGACCCTGCACATGTTGTCCCAGAGGAGATGCCGTATAAAAGCATGGCAGCCATAATGCTGACCTGTTACTGCATACAGCAGGGGCAGTACATGTTTGCACCATATTCAACCTATGTTCTAGGTAATAATGACCTCACTGAGACACGAGGCACCAGTATTTACCAGCCCGACTGCATTTTCAAGACTGAATGTGTAATTATCTGGTAACTCTCGCCCTACACATGCAGCCTTGGTGCCAAATTTGGTTTAGAACAGGTGCCTGGATGAGTCCCGTATAATCACTGCAAGTGCTGCGCTCTATAGACACCTACAAGGACAGGTTCCAGCCTCCCTCCTGAGTCTGGTGTAATCTCTGCTCCCTGTCTTAGTACAAGCATGGACAAGTCCCAGGAGCCAGGTAGCTGGCACCGCAGAACGCCGCCTAATGTTGCCTCACTTCTGGGAGTCGCTGCTACAGAGATTAATGGGTTTTATGTTTTCAAAAGCTCCTAAATCTATTTCAGCATCACTTTGTCCTGCTTTGTCTTAGTGTAAAGAAACTACCATAGTAAGAAGCTGAGCACTAAGGCAACTTTTACACTTTTGTACTGTGTGTATATGTATGTTTTTATGATTTGCACTATTCATTAGCTTGTTGGATAACTCCTTTTGTTCTTTTCAGATTGATGAAGTCCCGGAACCAGCTGCTAAGTCCTCATCCAATAAGTACCAAGTGTTCTTCTTTGGGACCCACGAAACGTAAGTATAAATGGGAGGATGTAGGGTGCTATAAACACTGAGACTGCAGTGGTGTAATAGCGACTGGCAGCATTGTGTGCCTGTATAAAGGTCTGACACCAGAGCCTGGAATACAGATGGAACTCTGCTTATGCCACTGCAGGTTATTTCTTACATTGGTGTATTTACTGATATCTGAAGTGTTCATTACCAATCCTTCCTAAGTGGCGACCTTGCATTTATACAAGATCACGGTTCTCTGTTTTCAGAGCATATCTTGGTCCCAAGGACATCTTTCCTTACGAAGAGACCAAAGAGAAGTTTGGAAAAGCTAGCAAGAGGAAAGGATTCAGCGAGGGTCTCTGGGAGATTGAGAATAACCCGCAAGTGAAAGCATCTGGATACCAGGTACCCTAAAGTCTCTCCTCCTTTTTTGCTACCCTTGTTCCTATGTAATGGGCACCAGTTGCATGTAGACGTGTGTGTGTGTGTGTGTGTGTTTTGATGACACAGTCCAGTTAGTCCCTGGTGCAGCTTACTGCTCCTGTGCCTGGAGAGGTGACCATAACTCTTATCCGTCTTTGCTTACCCAGCCTTCTCGGAAGAAAAGTTCTACCCCCAAAGCTGCTGGCCGTGCTGGCAATGGAACTAAAGATGGGAAAAAGGTACGTTCACAGACTACGATTATCCGTATTGGCAAAATGTAATTGTGGGTAACTGCAGTTCTTAGTTTGACCCATGAATATCATTTTATCGGTCTCCTTGGTATAATGTTGAGGCATCTAATAATTGGCAGAAACATTGCTAAACCCAGGAGGCTTATGAGGTGTGGACCATAAAGCTTTGTAATGCACCCAGACGGTAAGAGTAATGTTCTCTCTTTTTCTCAGGCAACCGCTAAGAAAAGCTCAGAGGCGGAGGAAAACGCTGAGGACGAGGATGAAGAAGACGACGAGAAGTCTGAGGCTGACGGTGAGAAGAAGGGGGGCACCGATGGCAGCAGCGACGAAGAGGGGAAGCTAGTGATTGATGAACAGTCTAAGGAGAAAGGGGAAAAGGCAGCAGCCAAGCGGAAAGCAGAGGAGACTGTGGAGGTAAATCTACGGGACACTTCTCTTCGGGCAAATGACTGTTGTCTATGGGATGCTCCGTTTCAGCCTGCAAATCTTTGGGTAAAGAGAAAGCTAGTATGTCACACACTTGGGGACCATTGAGAGGACTGGTACCAGGAAACATTGTCTGATCCCACCTTTTCCCTACATCTTCCCCTTTCCTGCTCCTCGGGTGTGGTATATGAGTGCCGATAATGGACACACGTGGGGGGGTTATCCTTTATCTGCAGTACCCTAGAGTTACGCACAGCAGGGCCTCTGCTCTCCCAACCAGCGTTTTCAAAGGTGGCAACAGTCGTCCAACTGTTGTGAAAAGATGCCATACTTTATCTCAAGCCTTTCTCTCAAGGGCTTAGTACATAGACCCCTTTAAGAATAACCGGTTATTTCAGGTACAGGTTCAGTCTCCCATATCCAAAATGCTTGGGACCAGGGGTATTTTGGATAACGGAATATTCCGTATTATGGAATATTTGCATATCATAATGAGATCTTGGGAATCTGACCCAAATATACACGCAGAATACATTTGTTATATACACCTTATACACACAGCCTGCAGGTCATTTTATACTATATTTTCAATGATTTTGTGGCTCAAGCAAAATTTGTGTACAGAAATTATATTTATTGATGTTTCATTTACACCTTATACACACAGCCTGAAGGTAATTTTATACAATATTTTTAATTTGTGCCTTAGACAAAGTTTGTGTACATTGAACCATCAAAAACCAAAGGTTTCATTATCTGTCATCCCAAAATAATTCCTTATTACGGGATATTCCGTATTACGGAATATTTGGATATGGGGAGACTCAACCTGTATCTTATTTACCTTGTTGATACAGATGCATTGTTTTATTGCTTTGCAGTGGGGATTACCATTTTACCCAGTGCATTATGTTCATAAATATTCTAAAGGTGGAGGGACAGTCTGTTACCTTGTCTCCAAATTATATTGTTTGGTTCTTGGTCCCGTGGTGTGTACAAATGTCACTGCAGCGTGCATAAAGGTCCTTATGAGAAACCATCTCTGGTACAGTAGCACAGTGCTGTTCTTTCAAAAAAGAAAAATATATATAAATGGTTATATTCCTGAAATGCAAGAAACATTGGGGCAGTCATGGTTACAGGTACCCTGTTTTCTCTGCAGAGTTCCCCAAAGAGAGCTAAGGGGGAGAGCGATCAGGAAGCCGAAAAAACTGAAAATAAGGAACCCGCCATAGAAGCCGCCGAGCAGACGCCGGAGGCGAGCAAAGATGACAAACCCGCTGGTACAAAAGGGCGAACAGTGGAGGATAAGGCAGAGGAGAAACCAGTCCTAGAAGAAACCAGTGATAAGGAGGAGAGGTAGGCAACCTGGCACGCAGGAAGGAAGGAGACTTCTGTAGCCTAATTATGTAGGCTTGTGGGGTTGATTTATTAAACGTCATCAGCTTTTTTGTTTGCACAATTAAAAACATCATTGTTTTTAAGTGCACTACATATCTGTTTTTGTATTTAATAGAATTGCGGTTTTGAATTGTCGGACGTTTTCTTTGAAAAGACAGTGCTCGTAACAATCCTTGCGTTATAGCACAATGCCAGGCTTATGCAGGGAGAGGTTATTTTCCACACCGCTACATTGTTAAATTGTTTTGCTTTAAAGGGCCGCTAAACACTAAGAGGGGTAATCAATTTGAAACGTTAACTTCACTGTCGAAGTTAACGTTTCATATCTGCGTTTTTACCTGCGTTAAAGTATCGGGCGCGCACCTGCTTATCCCCGTATTCAATATAAAATTAACGAAAACGGGAGCCTCCGAAGTTGGATTTGTGTAAAGTTACAAATTTTTCCTTAAAAAAAATTGTAAGACCCCCCCCCCCCCCCCTAAAGTTGTAAAAACATGGGGGATCACTATGGGTACCCCCGTTTTAGCCTTTAAATGAAAGTCGGGGATTTAAATAGCCGCAGCTGGTGTTTTTTCCCGACATTGAAGAAGTGATGCAGAAGAGCACTTAGGTTTTTTTTTTTCGTTTTTTTTAAGTGGTCCCATCAAATTTGGGGTACATGAAAATGGGTACTAGCATATTTTGATGTCCCTAAAGTAAGTTTTTAAAAATTCTGCATTTGTGCACCTGCCGCTATAATTCTATTCTAGAAAACACCTGCCGCATACTTGCAGAATAGCCCTGAACCTATTTCCCTATTGTTAATAATTTTTTCCCCATTTTTTTTTTTTTTTCCACCCCAATTTTTAAATTAATTTTTTGTGGTGTCCCTATTTTTTTTTAAACTTTTTTTGACACAGTTCTTATTTAAATGTCATTCTCAGGGGTGCAGGCTATTTTTTTTAACCCTGCACCCCTAAACCCCAATTCTGCACTTTTTTCGACACCTATTCAATGGTGAAAAGTTATCCCCGTTTTTTATCAGACTTGTCAAAACTGCGAAAAGTCTTTGAAATTGAATACGGTGTAAAACTAAAACCTGCAATAATGACGTCACAAGTGCGATATTAATGCAAAAACGATGTTATCGCTCCCACATTGAATACCCCTGTAATTGTGTAACTTTTTATGGCTGACCAATTTCTCCTTCCTCCATCTGGGGGACACTGACGCCATAGACTGTTAGGATGCAGTATAAAGCGCCGCCCCGCAGCCCCCTCAGTTTTTGAAGTGTTTGTAAAGGAATTAGAGGTCTTCGATCTGTCTGAAATAAAGCTCCAGCCGGGCACAGAGTGGGGAGTGTTGCAGGACACGGGGAGGTGACGCAGACTCCCCCATGCTGGGGTTGAAGGTTGTGTTTTGATGGAAGGAGGAGGTAATCAGAGGACTGGAACCCAGGATATCTGGTCGTCGTCTTTTTCCTTATTTTTATTTCAAGTATGTCTGATAATAGTTCCCATTTGTGATCACTACAGATGCAAATCTTTAATGTTAGGGGACAGTCGCCCAGCATCTTCAGCTTGCCAAGGTGTTGGCGCTCGGGGTAATTTGGAACATACAGCGTTCCCATTTTAAACAGGAAATGGGTTGAACAGCTAATCTAAGGAAGACAGTTTGATAATCCTGTATGATGCACAGCAGGAGTTTGCCACCCTCTAAGAAGACTATAATCAAATGGATTAGAGCCAAAATAAGTATGAACATACCCTCCCCTTAGGATTACTTTGGAAATTCTCCATGGTGCCAGTGTCCCCTCAGATGGAGGAAGGAGTACTTGGGATTTTTGGCACTTAGTTTTTTTTGGGCAGAGATAAGTAAAGGGCGCCCGACGGAGCAATCAATTGTTTTGCTATTCTGGCGCGATTGCGTTACTTGTCACACCCAAGTACACTGGGTTTAGCCACGTAAAGTGGATAAACCCATTCAGTCCTGGTTAGGGACCAACTTTTTGTGAATTTGTGCTCACCACAGCAAAGGGTGCGAGCAGAAATCTGGGCACCCGTGGCACTCGTGACCCTTCGGGGCAGCAATTAAACTGCTTGGTTGGGCCCCTAAAAACGATTGAATTCCCCCCTTAGTGTTGCAATCATTTTGCTAACTCTGTAAGGGAGGGAACGTGGTGTCCCTCAGAATATCCCTACTTTTGAGTGTCTGTTTTGTCACCCAATCTTTGGAAACTTTGTGCGTTAACTCAGTCAGCTTTATACATTGAAACCAAACCTAAGTGACATCTCCGGCATCTCTAATACAACTCCATGGTGTCAGTGTCCCCCAGGTGGATTTAGATACATGGATTTAACAATAAGCCGTATTCAATATGAGCCGAGCCGCGGTACTTTATCGTGTCCCGGGCTTTCTGCCTACTTTGCCTGTTCTGCAGGCGGAAAAGTATCGCGGCCGTCCCTGCTTTACCCCGTATTCAATATGGAAGTATGCGAAAACGGGACCCGGCGAAACAAACAGGCGGAAAATACTGTCAGGTTGACACCCCCCAAAAGATGCTCTGACATGGGGGTTAGCTATTGTACCCCCCAATTTGGCTTGCTGAAGGTATTTGGTGTTTTTAAACGGGCTCAATAGCTGCTAAATAGCGTTTTTCTATACGTGATGTAGAATAGTATTTAGGAGTATTTTTTCAAGAAATTAAGTTATCCCAGCAAATTTGGGGTACTTGAAAATGGGGGTCAGCATATTCAAAAGTTGCTAAAGTTAAGTTGAAAAAATCGTGAAAAATCCAACTGTCGCAAGCAAAAAAAACACCTGGGGCATACTTGTGGACCCCCCCAGAGTCAAGTTCGCTAGTTTTTAAGTTTGTACCCCAACATTTTTTTATTTTTTTTTGGCGGTGTCCTTAAGTGTTCAAATTCTTTGACAGTTTACCTTTTGGGGGGCTGTCTGAAGGCTGCACGGGGGTTCCAGCAGCTTTGCACCCCAAAACTCCAATTCTGCACTTTTTTCCGCCTCCCATTCATAGGCGATACTTTACCGCCTAGTACATTGCATTGACTATACGGGGTAAAAGTCAAACAGGAAAAAATGACGTCATCGGCGAAAAGTTTCCGCCAAAAACACGCTGAAACTGACTTTTCGCCTCAAATTGAATACGGCCCTAAGTAGTAATAGTCGTGTCTTCTACACCCTTTACCGCTACTGTGCCTGAAGCACCCCATCCTCCTTACTAACAGTGAAGCCATCCTGATACCTCCGTCCTTCAGTAACAAATGTCTGAAGTGGCCTGCGGGACCACTTCTGCGTCTGCCGCTCTGTGGTATAGTTTGCAATTGTCCTTTTAGTTGTAGTGTTTTTAAAAAAATTTTTTTTTTTTTTTTTTTTTTAAATATATTTTAAATGCATTCCGTTTTAGAAACATTTTAATTCTTTGTTCTGTCTTCTTGTCCCCTCTCCTGTAGCTAAGATGAGTTTCTCCACCGTGACTGGGCAGAATCCCGACCTTTTGCATTACTGGGAGACGTAGGTGCTTTTTAAAGAAAAATACTTTGGGGAAAAAAAAAAAATGAAAAGAGGGAACAAAACATTTTCATCGTCTCCATCCACTTTTGTTCCGCCTGCAACCCAATCTAGCAAATGTCATCGTTCCGAAATGGCAACTTCGACACAGGATCACGGGCTTAGCAACATCTTAGGTCACTAATAATTGTGATGTTTATAGCGTACTGGTGCCTTCTCAGCCAGTGCCAACCAGCAAAATGGTTTAAATTCTGGAGGTTTTGTTTCCAGGACGTTTTGACTATCTGTACTAAGCTTCCCGATCTAATGCTTCTTTCCTGCTTTTATTTTTTATGCCTCTTGCTGTGCTTTTATCATGAAAACTTTTTTCTTTTTGACACTTAGGGGTCTATTTACTAAGCCGTGTTAAGAGACAGTGAAAAGTGATAAGGTGCCAGCCAATCAGCTCCCAACTGTCATTTTTCAAACACTGCCTGTGACATGGCAGTTAGGAGCTGATTGGTTTGCTCCTTATCACTTTTCACTCTGTCTCCTAACACTGCTTAGTAAATAGACCCCTAAGTTTTTTAATTCTTATCCTCTGCTTTTGAACAATAAAAATGCAGATCAGCAGGAAGTTATCGCCGAAAGCGCGTGACCTTGACCGGTCAGATCATGGTTTTAAGTTAACACTTGAAGACCCAGAGGCGCAATATTTTCAATAGCTGCTTCTCTTACCTGAATTAGGATCTTGGTGTTTCACCTTCTGATCCAATTTACAGGAACATTTTAAACTGGCCTCTGTCAGATGTACGAGTGGTGGTTTGGCTCTCCCCTTGCCGCACCAAAGATGTTTAATCTCCCTCTGCAGTGGCTTCCTGCAGCTAGCTAGCATTTCCATCTGGTTATAAGTATTTTATATACAGGGTGGGCAGTACCACTAAAGATCTTGTGGGGGTGTTTTTATTTTGTCTTTAAAGTCTAGCAAATGCTTTGTTTAATAACGTGTGCATTTTTTTCCTTAAGATAATGTATAAAGAGAATGCAATTAACCTATAATGTATTTTTATTCTCTAAAAATTGTCTAAACTCTCAAACTGGATACCTGTGGCCTCTGCCTTGGCTTTGTAAAATGTTATTATTTTACCCCCGATAAGTTGCTGGAAGCGAAGTCTTCAATTTCTGCTGCAACTCTTTTCGTTTATGGCAAAACAGAAGCAAACTTCTCTGGAATTATGTTTGGCTTGTAAAAACGGCAATAGGGTATAATGTGTACATATATATATTTTTGCTTTTTATTTTGTCGGTGCTTTCAAAGCAATAGCTGTTGCACTAGTAAAGCATTAAACACTAACTAAAAATAAAAATCAACCCTCTTGTAAGATTCCCCTGAGGTGTTAAGGTGGCCAATTTAGTAGAAAACCAATTAAGCTGCATACACACACCGATTTTTGTAAATGAATGATTTTAGTAAACTATTTTCGGTCATTTTTTCAAGGGAAAAATGAACGAAAATTGTTTACTAAAATCGTTCATTTACTAAATGTAATGAACGATTTTTTTTTTTTTTTTTTTTTACTACAAACGATTTTTGCATATTCCCTTAATGAAAATTGTTGAGTTGGTCAGCCCAACTGAACTACAAACGTACGCGCATGAACGATAATCGTTCATCGTTTTAACGTAGAAAGTGAATGATTTTTTTGAACAATAAACGATACCGTTAACGATAATCGTTGAAAAAATCATTGTGTATGCACCTTAAGACTAGTTCTGCTGGCACGTTAGTGCTGTACTTGTTTGGATAAGGCCTTATATTCATTTTTCTCTTTGGCTGCTGCTGCTTGATAACTTTAGAAAATAGGCTATCCTGTAGCCTACATGTACCCTGCCAGAGCTTTAGTCTAATGACCATAGATGGTCAGGAGGCGGCTTTACCTCTAGTGGCTGCTGTCATGTGGATTCACTGCCCTCCTCTATTGCTAGTGTGTGTGAAGCACAGATAAGGGGGAGATTATGATGTGTTCACTATTCCTGCATTCACAGGTAGAGAGTACCTGGTTTGATGCGGGCCCTCTCCACTCTAAAAGTGGCTTGTGCTTTACATTTTAGTATTTTACCACTTAAGCGCCTCACCATTACTTTTGACCAATGACCAGTGTGTGTTGGATACTAGTTAAATGCCTGCAGCCTATCACTTAAAAGTGGCAAGAATCCATGCTGTGCATTATATACTACATTACAGCATGCAGTCTGAGATCTGTAAAGTGTGATCTTTATTAAAGCCTGGAGGGAGGGAGTCAAACATTCTAAAGAAGTTGGAGTTGCCCATAGAAACCAATCAGCTTCTACCTGATAAATGATAGCTAGAAGCTGGTCCTTATGGCGGCTTCTCTACGTGTCCTATTCAGAAGGTTTTATACATCTCCCCTTATAATCCAACCACGTTCATTGTGACTTCAGAGCTAGATTAAGACCAGATTGAGGAGATTTGGGGGAGGGGGGAAACTGGCGTCGCTCCAGCTGTTGTGGCACTACAAGTGCCAGCATACCAGAGACTGGTAGAGCATACTTGGACCCTATGACAGCTAGCACCACAGGTTGCCTGTGCTGTGTTTGACGGTGGACTATGTTGTCTTATATTACCGATCTGTCGTGCATTAGCGGGAAATGGCGGTGAAGTCTTCGGTGTGCGGTTGAAGGACGCTCATTGCTGTGTGTCTTGTGGGCAGCCTGCAGCACTCGCCTTTGCAATGCGTTCAACGGCAACCTGTTGCCACATCCACACGCGAACGAAGGGTTGCAGCTCAAAACGGAGATTTCGCTCTGCTACCTGCTCCTATAACAAGTGGACATCAACCGAATTACAAATTTTGTAGCTAATATTTTTAATAAAAATAAAAAGTGGCAAAAAAAAAGAAATGACCTACCTGAAGCATCATTTTATAGGTAGTTTTTTTTTTTTATATATATTTTTCTTTTGGCCTGTTGTCTTCTCTCTCCCACATCTTGCTACGCGAGACCATTAACCTTGTAACATATGCAGAGACCTACATGCCATTGCAGATTTATTTTTCGTTCTTGCGGCTGTGATGAAAGCAATTGTTTAAATTTTAGCTTTTGGTATAGTTCTAAAAACTGTAGACTGCAGGTCTTTTGGACAAATAAACAAATTATTATAAAAAAAAAAAAAAAAATTCTGTCTCTGGTATCATTTTGTGCTGTCTTGTGTGTTTAAGGACCACCTGGTACGTATTTTATTCTGGGAAGGAGGATCTAAGCGTATTTCACTTTGTCATGTAAAAATCAAATCGGTATAGGGTGGACTTTGAGGTGAGCAATCGGGTTATGGTAGAGGTTGCCAAACTTCTTTGAGTCACGGCACCCTAGAGTATCAGCTTTGTTTTAATGGCACCCCTCAGCTGAAAGTTTTTTGTTTGTTTTTTCTGAGAAATTCAGATAATTATGTGGTAAAATTAAGTAAATTGCGCTACCTGTCATCCTTAGGTTCAGTTATGTGATGGTGGTGGACATGGTTGAGCTTCTGTTTGTCCACATATATTTACATTACATTGACCATTAATAATTTGGTGCTGGACCACCGTCCTGAGGCACCCCCTGCAAGTGTCCTGAGGCACCCCCTGCAAGTGTCCTGAGGCACCCCCTGCAAGTGTCCTGAGGCACCCCCTGCAAGTGTCCTGAGGCACCCCCTGCAAGTGTCCTGAGGCACCCCCTGCAAGTGTCCTGAGGCACCCCCTGCAAGTGTCCTGAGGCACCCCCTGCAAGTGTCCTGAGGCACCCCCTGCAAGTGTCCTGAGGCACCCCCTGCAAGTGTCAAGGTTATGGTTTCCCTAGGTATTTTTATCCCACGGTAACACTGGCTAGTCTTCGGGCGAGTTGGGTCCTGCGAGCTGCTCTTATGGTGAACTCATACTGAAAATTTATTTTGCAACCCAACTGCAAACTCTTAATTGATATTCCAGAAGCAATTGCAGGGGGGGGGGTTGTGCGCACCCCCCCTGTGTAGGTGAAAATCTTTATTTTAAGGTATAAATGTCGGGTCGCAGTGAAAATCTTTACACCCCTCCCAATGAATAATCATGCTCTTTGAGGGGTTCAAATGGCATAATTTGGCCAATAGACTCCCCAAACCCCACCTTCCTCTCAAAAAAGAAATATAAAAATACTTTCACAGAGCAGAATGGACCACAGATGAATTAAGTACCTCCAGTCATTTTAATCATCTCTGCTCAACCATGGATAGCCTTAAAACCTGGTCTATCAGGGTGCCTTGGTTTGGTTATCACAGATTTAAACTAAGAAACGGACGCCATGGGAGGAGGTTTATCAAACTTTGGGGAGAGAAAGTAACAACCAATCCGCTTCTAACTCATTTTACAGATTATACTAGAAAAATGCTAGTTAGAAGCTGATTGGTTGCTTTCAGTAACTGCTCTAATTTTATCTCTCTCCAAACATTTCCCCCATATGCTCTTAGAATAGAAACGTTCTGATCAGACCCTCACTGTGCCCATTTGTCCAAAACACCTCCCATGTACAGCCTAGTAAAGGTTTCATTGAGGCCAGTATAGACCAGAGGTCCCCAAGCTCAGTCCCCAAGACACCCTAACAGTCCAGGTTTTAATGATATCCATGCTTGACCACAAGTTCCTTAATTATTACCTCAGTCAATTTGATATAACCACCTGTGCTCATCCATGGATATCTCTAAAACCTGAACTGTTGGAGTGCCTTGAGGACAGCGATTGGGAACCTCTCCAATGAACTAATCTAAAGATGAAAAGCACCTTTTGGATAATTGACTACTACATCAGCCTATAATCACCTGACCAATGAAATGATGACCATCTCATGATGTCACAATGGCAGTGGGGACAGCTTCGTTGCTGTGATTTCCCGACTACAGGTCTCCCAAGAGCTGAACTGAGATCACGTACATCCATATGGCTCCCAGGAACCAGCGCCCACGTAAAATGAGACGCAGAAGAAAGTTAATTGCATACAAAAGAACAAAAGGTAGATTTTCATTATTGGTGCATTACTGCTTCTTGCATCCCATCTTCTCAAACGCCCTAAGTTGGATGAAGTGTGAGTAACGCCACATGCACATGAAGGGCCGGGCCCATGTAGGGCTGTGGCCCAATTGGGCTCAGGGTGGTAGGCAGACCCCTCAAGTCTACATAAATGGTGATTATTTTTTTTTTGGGGGGGGGGGGGGGGGGTGTAAGCTGCATTCAAAAGCCTTGTATCGTGGGGAATTAACTTATTCTATGGAAGCTTCATTTGAAATGTAAAATCTAGCCCTGAAGGACCAGAGGAACCTGTATGCAGCTAAACCCCCCCCCCCCCCGCCCCCCCCCCCAAAAAAAAAACACTATCACACTCACACGTGTTCTGCCTGCGGCACCATCGTCCATGTGATATTCGTGATGATGGAGCTTGCACAAAAGAAGTAACAAAGCCATTGCCTGAGCCACCTTTCTGAAGCGATCAATCACCTGGAATATGGGTCTGTTGGCACCTTAAATAAGGTGTGATCCACTGCAGGCATGCTGGGGTCTATGCTTTATGCAGGGGGAGTCCCTAGACCAGGGGTTCCCAACCACGGTCCTCAAGGCACACTAACAGTCCAGGTTTTAAGGATAACCATACTTGAGCACAGGTGACTTAATTAGTACCTCAGTTATTTTGATTTAACCATCTGTGATCAACCATGGATATCACTAAAACCAGGACTGTTAGTGTGCCTTGAGGACCGAGGTTGGGAATCACTGCCCTAGACCTACGGGATCGTATGCACTGCACCCATTATAGATTTGTCCTGAGTAGGGATGTTCTCATCTAGTGATGTGTTCTAAAATAAATGCCAAATACATAGGCAATTGTGAATTTAAATTTAATATTGCACTATTATAATATGAAAAATGCCAACATGACCTACAGATAGCTGCGGAAGCCATCTTCTGATTCACGCAATGACAAGGCGTCAGTGATAATAGGGGCCAAGTTTGTCCTAAAGGAATAATCCCTAAAAGTATTGATTCTATCTCTTAAATGGGCTGTGTAGGCGATCACATTAAATAACAAATGTATGCTATGTGAATTGTCTGTTATAAATAATGATTTATTCTACCCCCCCAGGCAAGGGCAACCGTTGTTATTACCACTACAGAATGCTGGGATAGCCGAGCATCACCTGCTACAGGAGCTCCAGTCATCGCGCCCGATGAATAGTGCATAGTTAGAATCTCGGATCAGTCCGACAGTTAAAGAAACGTCTTACAATTGTGATCTGTATAACAGAGGTGGAAGGAGATATGCAAAACCATCAATAAAATTGCAGGATGATTTATGATGATTTGTGTGCGCGCGCAGACATAATCTTGGCGTCAGCCTGTACATCACTGGCGTAAGAGATACGGCGTAGGCCTGTACATTACAGGTACACATACCACAAGAGGCAGTTAGTGACTGAAACACATAAGTGACACTCGCATGATGCTTATACGATGGACCATGTCCATTAAGGTTTGTCCACCTCCCAGGAATGAAGACCTTTCTGGTACGGATTGGGTATGATATCCCGACGGTCACAATACTGGCAGCGGAATCCTGTCAGGCAAAATCCCGCCAAATTTCAGTAAGTATTCTAACCTTAAACCACTGCTACCACAGTCTAACCCTAACACTTACCATGGGGAATGTCACCTCCAGGATCCTGACTACATCCCCCTGATATGGTTTGTCTCAATCACAACAGTAGCTTTGTGCGTACACCCTGTGTAGCATGCACCGCGCACAAGCAGTTTTCAGTCAGGATATTACACCCCCCCACAACAACAACATAACCCATTACTGTGGAGTGTTTTCGACTGATTTAAGGCCCATTCCCAACACAAGTGCATGTACCTGCAACTGAAAACCACTGCACCAAGCAGGACCATATGTACAGTTTTGCATTTTTATGTGCTTTCAATTTGCTGCAGTGCATTTTATTTTTTATTTTAATTCATTTAATTGTGTCAGACATACATTGATTCAGTTTAAACTTTCATCTGTATGGGAGTGCATTGAATTGAGGTACAATTAAAGGCACACATCCTCTAGACCAGTAGTTCTCAAACGCAGTCCTCAGAACCCCACACAGTTCACATTTTCCAGGTCACCCAGCAGGTGCAAAGGTGTAGTCATTAGTCACTGACACATTTTAGAAGATCCACAGGTGGAGCTAATTGTTTCACTTGCGATTCTGTGAGGAGAACTGGAAAATATGCACTGTTTGGGGTCCCGAGGACCGAGTTTGAGAACCTGTGCACTAGATGATTAAATTGAGCGATTGAACTGTAACGCTATCGTTCACTCGTTTGAAAATCGTTAAGAAAAATGTCGAACGACCAGTGATGTGCGCTCCCGCTGGTCGTTTAGACATCTGTCATCGTACATTTATGTTGTACAACGTGACTATATCGTCAGGTTCAACATGTTAGTAGATGATTGATGTGCCTTCACTGAACGACTGCTCGTTCAGTGCAGGCTCATCACAGACAGACAAACGACTGCACAATTACAATGTCGTAATCGTGCAGTCTTTTGCCTGTCTAGTGGATGTATGCCTTAAGAAGCGCTTCCACTGTAATCTTTATTAAACAAGATAACTTCCTGTTTTGTCACAGAGATAGTTAATAAACACAAATTGAACACACTTGGAATGCACCTCTGTGTATCAAACAGATATTAAACACAATACTTAATTATTGAGTAAATGTAATAACCTGCAAGTTGCAGGCAGCCACAATACTGTATATCAGTGATTTGGCCAATAGATTCAAAGTGGTAATAATTAAATGTGTTTTTATTTGTGTTTTAACCAAGCATTAAAATAAAGTAGTGCGTAGCCTAAAGGGTTGAACTGGATGAAGGCAGCTCCAACCAGTATATTTGCTAAGTCTTCTTGTACTTCATAGAGGTGCGCAGCTGGAGATCGCCCTAAGCACGTGCACGAAATCCTGACTCTCCTCTCTCGAATATTGGGATGTATGCATAAGGGCATGTACAAAGCTTATCATATATGATAATGTCCCGAGATCACCATCATCTCTAGTTTATGGAATTTCACATATAATGCACCTTTTAAAAACTCCTTTTAAAAAAATAAATAAAATATTAATTTGTAAGAAAATCTCCAGCACAAGCAGTGAGATAGCCCTTTGCATTATACTCGCCTACTCTCCTGGAATGACCAGGAGGCTCCCGAAAATTGGGGGGGGGTGCTCCTGACCAGCTGGAAGAATGGGCAAGTCTCCCAGAGCTGGGCAGTCAGGGGGAGGGATGACATGATCCATGCTGTACCATGCCTGTGATCTCGGTACTGTATAGCAACGACGGTGCTACGATGATACAATTGTGCTGCCTAGCCCCCTACTGTGCCCACCGGGTTACCCCACCACCTCCCACAAACATTGCTCAATGACTGTCAATCACTCTGTGTCCAAATCCTCACTGCGCAGTGCGCCTCGGAGGTATGTGCAGTCAGGAGCGTTGGAACGATTTTATATATTTTTTTTGGCGGGGAGGAGGCAAGATGAAATACTTTCGGCGCCCGCCCCCTCTCTCTTACCTGGACGGTGGCCGCAGCCATTCATTACCTGTGCTTTATAGCAACAGACTGCACGGCCCCTACAATGCACGTAGGAAGAGGAGGTGTAATGTACGGTGTTATAACTTAAAGACCGCACATTACAGCACTACAAAACACAGCCCCTGACCGTCTGCAGTCGCCACACCTTTTAGATTTTTTTTTTGGGGGGGGGGGGTGAGCCGACGCCTTCTTCCGAAGCCCATGTGTGCAGTAGGAACATAATCGTTCAACCCCGCAAACATGTATTCAGACCCTCCAACATGATTCGTTCCATTAGGTACACAATGCTCTAGTTCTGGACTTCCCTCTTAATGTATGATTTGCAGCCACCTGTGGTGACACCTGTCTCATCCAGAGGCATTTCTAGAGAGGAGGGGGACTCCTCTCCGCCCGGCAGCGCACTGAGCTGTGCGCGGCCAGCACCGGAGTTATAGACTCTGGGCACTAGAGTGTGCCCAGAGTCTATAGCGTATGTACAGGTCACCAGGAAAATGGGTGCTGCGGCCATTTTCCCTGTACTGCGCATGCGCAAACAACGGGAAAATGGCCGCCGCGGCCATTTTCCAGTCGTTTTACAGCGCCGGACCCCCACGCCGATGTGGGACTCCGGAGTGGTAAGTAAATTATGGGTGCAGGGTGTGCGGTGTGAGGCCCCCCTGGACCCAGGGGCCCGTGTTCCCCGCACACCCTGCATCCATTATAGATACGCCCCTGGTCTCATCTATTACTTAGCTCAACACAGGTGACTGCAATCATACATTAGGTGGGAAGTCCAGGAGCAGAGCATTGTGTACCTAATAGAATGGGTCATGTTGGAGGGTAGGTGTTTTGCGTTCACTTCTGAATCAGGCCCGAGAGAGTGTTTACATACTCTTCATTTTATATGTATTTTTGTGCAAATGGAAACAAAACTCTAAAACTAGGCTTTAAGTTCCATTCAGAGTCGGACTGGTGTGACGTGGAACCAGGGCTAATCCCAGCCCAGCTAGCAGACACACATTACTTCGTGCAGAACAAAATTTCCCTTAGTTGCAAGCAGGAACCTTTATTAGTCTGCTTTGTTTCCAGTAGAACAGTTTAGCAGGTTACACGCTGGCAGCCAGGAAGCATTGCAGACATCTTACAGCCGGGAGATTTGCTGGTAATGCCCTTGCTGCATGTGTGTCCCTTTATATACTGCCGCCGCCGGGATAAATCGCGTGTTGTGACTCCCAGCAATGAATGCTGCCTTGTGCTGGCCATAAGCTGCCTTTATATTGACCATGTGCTGCTGATAGGAGCTATTTGCAGACTTGTCTTTGCAATGAACAGATCTTGCACTAAGTACGCGCTAATATGCTACTAACTCTTATGGGTATAATTACTAAGGTGCTGGTTTTCAGAAGTGAAGGTAGAACTTTTTAAAAGTGGCCATAGCAACCAGTCCGAATTTAGCTATTATCTTCTAGGAAGTACTAGATAAGTGATAAGTAGAATCTGATTGGTTGCTATGGGCAGCAGCTCCACTTCTATAAACCCGCACCTTTAGTAAATATACCCCTTATTCTCAGTGGCACAGTCTCTGTTATAACTGTGTGGCGCCATATTTTTGAAGATATCACCAGAAAGATGGTGGCGTCTGCAAATTTTATAAGAAGGGTTACGGTTGTAATCAGGTAATGACATCCCCTTCTGGTACATGATGTCGAGTTAGGGCGGAAGTGCGGTTCCATGTCTTTAAAACGCTGCTGTTTTGTCCCAAATGTAGAATCTGGCCACGAACTGTAGAAACTTGTACCCTCACGCGCTCGCTTCCCTCGCCACATGTTACTATACCCATTAGATGTCCACATGGGTATACGTTCAGGAAGCTGGCCTTCGCAATGCCGACAGATGGCTATGCAAGCTACCTAATCCCGATGAGGTTTAAATGACAGGCGTCTAAATCTAGGCGCCTGTTATTTCACCGGCGCCCGGCATCCTGATCGAAGTGATACGGTGCGTGGACAGCCGCGGGGGGGGGGGGCGTTAGGTTAGGATAGGGGCTCTCAGGGGGACTTAGGGTTAGGCACCCCCCCCCCGGGAGGTTAGGGGGAGGGAGGGTTAGGCACTCACCCAGGGGACTTGGATTTAGGCGGCGGGGAAGGGGGGGGTTAGAATTAGTTTATACTTTCCTAGGGTTGGGTTAGGGGGAGGGAGGTTTAGGCACTCCCCCAGGGGACTTGGGTTTAGGCGGCGGGGAAGGGGGGGGTTAGAATTAGTTTATACTTTCCTAGGGTTGGGTTAGGGGGAGGGAGGGTTAGGCACTCCCCCAGGGGACTTGGGTTTAGGCGGCGGGGAAGGGGGGGGTTAGGGTTAGAATTAGATTAGTTTATACTCTCCTTTAGGACGATCGGGATTTCCTCCTCTGTCGGGCTGCCGTTGCCGGGATTTGCTGGCGATAAATCATACCGAATGCTTCCACGTGATAGCAAATAATGACGTCAGGGTACATTAACTGAAGGGGTTCTAGCCGTAACCGAGGGTTACGCACTGCACGGAACCTGTAAGGCAGGGATGGAGAACCTCAGGCCAGGCCCCCGGAATCATTTGGTCTGGCCCTCCTGAGCTTTTTTCTGCTAGCCTCATCTGGCTAGGAGGGTGCCTAGAATGGCACCCTGCATCCAGAATCCATGCAGCAGTGCCGCCTGGAGCGTCCTTAGGACGCTTCAGACAGTCAGACCACCACCCTTACAGCTCCCCGGAGCATCCTGAGGATGCTCCAAGCATTGCTGAAATCACTGGCGATTGTGGCCCTGCCCAAGTGTGACGTCACACGTAGATAGCGTGGCCTGCATCGGCCCCGTGATAATTTTAAATATATCAAAATGACCCTCGGCAGAAAAAAAGTTCCCTACCCCTGCTGTAAGGGGTACCCAGGGGCTCTAGTTCACTGCATAAAGGTTAAGTGTTATCCAGTTAATATCTTCCCGCACTTAACTAGTCGATTCAATTAGCCTCGAGCCTAATCACCCCACAAGTTATTTGCAGCCCCACATGTTTGGGGAGAGTTGATGTGCCATCGCACTACAGCGGCGGCAGCTATTTGCGACAAATTGAATTGACCCCTGGGTGCCTTTAGCAAAAAGAGGGATACTGTCTGTGTGTAAGTAGTGGCTAAGTGCACTGATTGCCATGTAAGAGGTATTTCAGAGGGTGGGTGATGTATATGATGAGGGATATATGTGTGCTGGGTGGGTTAGTGTAATACGAGCAGCAATACATACTTCTGTGGGCCTCATTCAGTGAGGAGTACCATTCTAATGGCCGATTGGCGCATGCAGGGATCTGTATTACGCACATGCTGATTAGTGTCTGCAACTTTACCAGAGCAGGATATAACTATATTTATTGTTTGTGGGCTATTTGTTGGTATCCTTTATATACTCCTATAGGTTGAAAGCTTGCAAGCAGGGCCTTCCTACCTTTATGTCTGTTATTACCCAGTTTTGTTCTATTAATGTTTCCAATTGTGAGGCGCAACAGTATATGTTGCGCTATATAAGAAACTGTTAATAAATACAATAATAAATATAGCGCTGAATAATTATGTAGGACTTGCCCCAGTGTTGAACCTATTTCCCCTTCATCCAAGGACCTGGAAGTGATGTGAGTGAGGGCATAAGTTCGGATCCATGCCCATAAAGGCCACCAAAAGAAGAAATTTGTCCCCTCGCGGGCTCGCAATGCTTCGCTCGCACACTTCGGACTCGGTGGCTCGCTTCGCTTGCCACAAGTTTATTTCTACTTCAGGGTCCATAGGGTATCCACAGGATACCTTGGGGTATAGGTGTGACGTCAGTCGCAGGGCACCAAAGAGTTAAGCTTTCAGCCTCCCAGGATGCACTAGGTCCCCCTCCTATACCCCGCCCCCGGGCCAAGGCACCTCAGTTTAGTTTGGTGCCCGGCCGGAGTCGGGTGCACCTGTTGGAGTGGGGGCTAGAAGAGCCCCTGAAGCTTTTTCTTCATGCAGCTGTGGCTGCACATCTGGATGAACAGCATGGACAGTCAGTCCTGACGTCCATGCTGTCTTCCCTACACCCCGCCGGTACCAGAACGCCGGTACTGATCCTGGGATGCTGGTGGGCGTCTGGGGTCACAGCTAGCGGTGACCCCAGATGCTCCGGACCATGGCCGGATTCAAGGGGGACAGAGGTAAGCAGCGGGGTCCCGCGGTGGGTCCCCGCTGATCACATGGTCCTAAGTCCCCAGGCAGGGGGCTCCCTGGGGACTGGCTGCAGCGTGGAGCCAGGCGACCAACCTGCGCTTCCACTACCCCCTGGGACAGCGGACCGCAGCAGAGCGGTAGCGCTGCGGCGTCCCAGGGGTTAAATGCATGCCAGGGGAGCGTGCCTTCCCTGTCTCACAGCCGGCGCCTCCCCCGCTGCACACAGCCCTCTCTGCACTGTGCTGACTGGTCCTGTGTCAGCGCTCCTCCCCCAGGCCAGCTTCTCTCTGCTCCTCGGCGGCCATCTTCTCTGCAACGCATGGTGAACGCTGCTGGAAGTCTGGAAGGAAGCATCGTGGTCTGGGTCCCCCCGCATACCTCTCCTCCGCTGTGGCTCAGGTCTGTGTATGCAGCGCTGTGTCCTACCAGGCCCTGTGTCTGTGTAGTTGAGTGATCAGCGCTGTTAGTGCAGGAATTGTTATTTCTCTGCATTGTATGTGACTGTGCTAGCGCTGCCTGTAACTTTTCTTCTCTAAACTGTCAGCTTTATTACTGTCCCTGTTCTTTCTGCTAAAGCCCTTGCGGTGCGGTGCTGCAGGGTGGTCTCTCGCCTATTTAATACTTAATTGGTGAGAGAGGTCACATACGTGGTGCCATAATGTCTGAAAGTGATTTTCCCCTCCGGCTACAGTGTACCACGTGCAAAGTACCGTTAGCGGAGGGGGAGGGTAGCGCGGAGGGCCTTTGCCGGCAGTGTTTGTCCATGGCGCGGCCTATTACGGTTACAGCACCGGTACAGGAGCCGCCCTGGGCTTGTTTCGCTCAGGCGTTAACAGCTTTAGTGGGCCAGTTAGCTCCGCAGCCCGCGTTTACTCCGATGGGTTTGTCCCAGCAGTCTGTGGTGTCGTCACCCATGCAGGGGTTCCCACGACAATTGGTGGTACCCCACAGTCTCCCTATTTCCCCGCTCCCGGGTTCTCAGGGGCCAGCGTGGGTTAACTCCCTGACGAGTTCTGTACAGCACTTGTCGGATGTGTTGCAAGGGGAGTCTGTGATGCGGCCTCATAAAAGGCCGGTGGCGTCTCTGTCCGCTCCTTATGAGGATGACGAAGGGACGTCTGATGATGGGGAGATTCTGGATCCTTACGATCAGGAACCTCTCCATACTAAGGACGCTGATGCTAAGTCCAAAGTATATATTCCTGGACTTATTCGGGCGGTCCGCACAGCCTTGGTGATTGAGGACGAAGTTCCCCCAGCGGCTAAATCTAAGTATGCCTTTTTCAAAAATGTGAAGGGCGATGCCACAGTCTTTCCTCTTTCGGGTCAGTTGGTGGACCATTTAGAGGAGGCGTGGAAACAACCTGGCAAAAGATACCAGCCGCAGAGACGCCTGGCGGTGGCTTATCCGTTCGCGGATAATTATTTTGCTAAGTGTGAATCCCCTCCACAGGTGGATTCTCACGTGACCCGTCTTGTCCGTAGTGCCACATTGCCGATGCCATCCATGTCCTCCCTTAAGGATGCTACGGACCGCAAGGTAGAAATCTGCCTGAAGTCTGCTTATTCCCTTGCAGGGGGGGCAGCACGGCCGGCTATGGCCATTTGCTGGGTTGCCAGAGCGATGGAGCGCTGGGCGGATTCATTAGAGGCTTCTTTTGAATCCGACTGTCCGGCCGAACAGGCGGAGTTGATTGGCAATCTCCGTGATTCGGCCACCTACATCAACGAGGCGGCTCTAGACATTAGTACTCTGGTGTCTAGAATTTCTTCAGCAGCGGTAGCTGCTCGTCGCACCTTGTGGCTGCGATCCTGGAAGGCGGACGCAGATCCAAGAAAGGTCTGGAAGCGTTGCCGTTTACCGGAGAAGTTCTCTTCGGTCCGGATCTGGATAAGATTGTGGCCACGCTGGCGGCAGCCAAATCTGCTTGTCTCCCGTCGGCCGCTGCTCCTTCTGGTTCTGGACCATCGTCCTTTCGGTCATCTAGGGCCCAGGGCAGGCCCAAACCACAGTCGTTTCCTCGACAGGCTGGCCCTAAGAAATCGGTCAAGCCCCGGAAACAGGCATGGAGTACCAGACGTCCGGCCCCCAAGCCAGATGACAAGCCTGCGGCCTGACGGTCCGGGTCTCCCCTTGGGGGATCCCAGGGTGGGAGGCCGCCTGCTGCAGTTCTCCCGGTGTTGGTCGTTCACTACGACAGACACTTGGGTTCTGGAGGTGGTCTCTCACGGGTACGCCCTCTCCTTCCGGCACAGACCCCCGGCTCGATTCTTCACCACGGGTCTACCATCAGACCGGAACAAGGCTACGGAGCTGCGGAAGGTATTGCACACTATGCTCCAGGCTGGAGTTATAGTGCCTGTTCCATTCTCCCAGAGGGGCCAGGGTTTCTATTCAAATCTATTTTTGGTACAGAAACCCAATGGGTCATATCGTCCGATTCTCAACCTCAAAGCACTCAACAAGTCTTTGCGGGTCCCGAAGTTTCGGATGGAGACCCTACGGTCCATCATTCTGGCGCTGGAACCTGGGGACTACATGGTGTCATTGGACATACAGGACGCTATGGCGGTCATGGCGGCTTCTCTGCGGCTGCAAGGAGTCCGCATGTTGCCGTACTTGGACGACCTGTTATTGGTGGCAGGATCTCCAGAGCTCCTGTTACACCACTTGGACCTAACCATTGCACTGCTGCAACGGCACGGCTGGCTAATCAACTGGCAGAAGTCCACTCTAATCCCGTCTCGGAGGATTCTGCATCTTGGAGCCTTATTGGACTCGGGACAGCAAAGGATCTTCGTGACGGAGGACAAGATCTCTGCTTTACAGTCAAGGGTGCGCAGTTGTCTGCACAGCCGCCGGGTGTCCTTACACTCGGCGATGAGGTTACTGGGCTCCATGGTGTCGGTGTTCGACATGGTGGAATACGCCCAGTTTCACTCCAGACCTCTGCAGCACCTGATCCTGTCCAAGTGGAACGGGCTGCCTCAGTCTCTGAAGTTCCAGACGATTGTGCTCACCCCGGAGGTTCGCCTGTCCCTTGCGTGGTGGTTAAAGACGACCCACCTCAACAAGGGACGTCCGTTCTGGGTTCCAAATTGGGTCCTGTTGACAACGGACGCCAGTCTTCGGGGCTGGGGAGCAGTTTCGGGTCCACACTTGTTCCAGGGCAGGTGGACACCGACAGAAGCGGAGCTTCCAATAAATATCTTGGAACTCCGTGCGGTCTTCAATGCTCTCCTGCAGGCACAGCGGTTTCTCCAGGGTCACCCGGTGCAGGTCCAGTCGGACAATGCTACCACCGTGGCCTACATAAACAGGCAAGGAGGAACTCGCAGTCGGGCGGCTCTCGTAGAGGTCTCTCGGATCCTGGTTTGGGCGGAGCGCAATCTTCCGGCCATATCAGCGGTCTTCATCCCGGGAGTGCTAAATTGGGAGGCGGACTTTCTAAGTCGCCAGGACGTTCATCCAGGGGAATGGTCCCTGCACCCGGACGTTTTTCAACTACTGGTGGACAGGTGGGGTCTTCCAGAAATCGACCTCATGGCGTCCCGGCACAACAACAAGTTGCCGGTGTACGGGTCTCGCACAAGAGACGAAGGGGCGTCTCTGGTGGATGCTCTGTCCGTCCGGTGGACGTTCAGGTTCGCATACCTGTTCCCTCCGGTCTCCCTTCTTCCACGGGTAATCCGGAAATTCAAACAGGAAGGAGGGACGCTCCTGTTGATAGCTCCCGCGTGGCCCAGACGGCACTGGTTCTCAGACCTTCAGGGTCTGTCCGTGGACAGTCCTCTGCGGTTGCCGCTACGACCGGACCTTCTGTCTCAGGGTCCTTGTCTTCACCCGGACCTGACTCGGCTGTCTTTGGCGGCGTGGCTGTTGAGACGGCCATGCTGAGGTCCTGGGGGTTTTCCAGCTCTGTGGTGCGTACCATGTTACGAGCTCGGAAACCGTCTTCCGCGAGGATATACCATCGCGTGTGGCATACGTTCTTCCAGTGGTGTCGACCGAGAGGTTATGCACCGCGGGAGTTTCGTCTGTCTCGGATTCTCGCCTTCCTGCAAGCGGGACTAGATCATGGGCTTCGCCTTGCTTCTTTGAAGGTACAGGTTTCGGCCCTATCTGTCTGGTTTCACCGTAGGATTGCTACAATCCCGGATGTGCGCACCTTTATGCAAGGTGTTCTCCGTATTCAGCCGCCCTTTGTTCCACCTGTGGCGCCTTGGGATTTGGCTGTGGTCCTGAGGGCTCTCCAAGGACCGCCGTTTGAACCACTGGGCTCAGTGGATATTAAATGGCTAACAGCTAAGACTGTTTTCCTTCTGGCCGTTGCTTCAGCCAGACGTGTTTCTGAGTTAGGGGCTCTTTCTTGTAGACCCCCTTTCTTGGTTTTTCATGGGAACAGGGCAGTGCTCCGCACTCGGCCCGAGTTTCTTCCCAAAGTTGTTTCCCAGTTTCATGTTAACGAGGAAATAGTTGTTCCGGCCTTTAACTCACCGGGTCTTTCCGTGGGTGAGGCCTCTTTGGATGTTGTGCGGGCCTTAAGGACTTATGTTGACCGCACTTCTTTGTTTAGGAAGTCGGACGCTTTGTTGTCCTCTATGGCTTCTGTAAAAAGGGTTGGCCTGCTTCAAAGCAAACTTTGGCAGCCTGGATCCGTATGGCTATTTCTGAAGCTTATCTTCATGAAGGCCTACCGGTCCCTCCTTCTCTGAAGGCTCATTCCACTAGGTCTGTGGGTCCTTCGTGGGCAGCTCGACGTGGTGCCTCGGCAGTTCAGATCTGCAAGGCTGCTACGTGGTCTTCTGTCCATACCTTCGTGAGGTATTACAGGTTTGACACCTTCGCCTCTCAGGATGCTTCCTTCGGGCGGCGGATTCTCCTTTCTGCACAGGAGCGTCCCCACCCTTAAAGGATACTGCTTTGGGACATCCCCAAGGTATCCTGTGGATACCCTATGGACCCTGAAGTAGAAAATATGAGATATGGTAAGAACTTACCCTTGTTATCTCTATTTCTACGAAGTCCATAGGGTTCCACAGGACTCCCGCCCTGTCGCACCTGTGCTGCAGATGGGCTTTGCTCTGGTCACCGGTTTTCCGTCTCCCTCTGGTGAGAATGTGATTCTTGTATGTGTCCAGATCTTTGTTCTCTCTCTTCCTTCTCCTCCTCCGGCCTATGGCTTGGTAACTAACTGAGGTGCCTTGGCCCGGGGGCGGGGTATAGGAGGGGGACCTAGTGCATCCTGGGAGGCTGAAAGCTTAACTCTTTGGTGCCCTGCGACTGACGTCACACCTATACCCCAAGGTATCCTGTGGAACCCTATGGACTTCGTAGAAATAGAGATAACAAGGGTAAGTTCTTACCATATCTCATATTATTCCCCCTCTCGTTGGACAGTAGCTGATGACGTCAGGGTTCGCTCGGTGCAGGGCATCTATACACTACCTTGCCCCAGGGGAGCTTGCAATCTAATTTCCCTAAACAAGGCATGCTGGATCTTGTAGTTCCACCATAGCTGATGTGCCAAATACTACAAAATCTATCATAGAACATAACTGTGGATTATGAAATTAAAGGTGTATTGAAAATAATTTGAATGCTAGGTTTCATTACTTTTTTCCCTTTAGAATTGCACTTTCCTGTCTATATGGGGGGGGGGTTTAAGTGTTATATCAAGGACGGAGGCTATTCAGTTGTTGTTCGGCGCCCAGTCCTATCACAGATGTGGCGGCCAATATGCAGGGGATTGGCTGCGTAAAGTGGCTAATCCCATCTAAATAGACAGTTAAAGGGTTCAAAAGCTAGTCGCAATGCGGTGAAGGTGCCCAAAAACCGTACTTTGGCTGGATTTCTGCTTGCACCCCACAGGCTGTGAGTTGAATTGCTCCCATCGCTTTAGATGGGAGTTACGGACACCCAAAAACAATTGAATTCCCTTCCTATGTACATAGACACAGAATTTGACAGCAGGTAAATACCACTCGGCCCAACTAGTCTGCTCCTTTTTTGCATTTTAACAGTTTGGTAACCTCAACCCCATGTAATTTTTAGTTATTTGTAAGGATATTCCTTTTCCTATCCCAAACATGTCTAAATTGCTCTACTGTTTTAGCCTTTACCACCTCTGATGGGAGACTATTCCACTTTCTGTGAAGTAATTTTTCTTCGAATCTCCTCTGTACCTACCTGAAATTCATGAGTCTACCAAACATTTGGGCAGAGAAGGCAGATATGCTTCTATCCGGCTTGTGATTTACTTTTAATAGACCTTTTACAATTTTTTTTGCTGTCTGCAAAGGAATGGGACAGTAGGCATGCGGAGATGATATAATTATGTATAAACACTATTGTTATTTCAGGTATGTTATTTATTTAAACTAAGATAAAGAAAATCTCATCTGGGATATATTGATGACATATTTTTTCTGTCTTTATTACAGACATGCGTCTGACAGCATTTGTCGCCATGGCCTCCAAGGTGATCAAGTTGCCTCCTGGTTATCGGTTTGGCACAAGCCGGCCATCTACTGTAGCTGCTCAGAAGAAAAATCCTCCTGGCAAGAAAAGGGCCAAAATATTCGTAGAGCCCATCAAAAGTGATCAATGGAAATATTTCCGTGGCGATATAGTAAGTAGTTTGTGAGATCTCTTTGGGGTGGGCAGCTGTTGTTGAACTACACATCCCAGCATGCCTTGCAGCAGTTTTAGCATGGCCAAATAGCGTAACTGTGGCAAGGTATACTGGGATGTGTAGTTCTACAACAGCTTATTGCCCACCCCTATATCTAGAGGCTAATTAGATGCTTCTTGCTTTGACATAGGATCTCCAAGCCACTGAGCTGGACGCCCATTTACAGCCTGTGACCGGATGGGGTCACTTTGTCACCTACGTCACTATACCTTGCAGCCAGATGGGCTTGCTCTGCTGAATATTAATATTTAATATGTAGCATCAAGAAGTGGTGCCTTCCAAAGCTGAATTAAACTCAGTTGACAGCAATATTGACTTCAGATTTGGAATATTAGGATATAAACCTGAATTTTGATTTAAAGCGAAACTGGAAACTCCAGAATACAGGAAAACACCCATCAGCCATAACATTAAAACCACCTAATTGTGTAGGTCCCGCTCGTGCCCACAAAACAGCTCTGACCCGTTGAGACATGGACCTCACAAGATCTCTGAAGGTGTCCTGTGGTATCTGGCACCCAGACGTTAGCAGCAGATCCTTTAAATCCTGTAAGTTGTGAGATGCGGCCTCCATGGCTCAGACTTGTTTTCCCAGCGCATCCCACAGATGCTCGATTGGACTGAGATCTGGGGAATTTGGTGGCCAGCTCAACACCTTGAACTCGTTGTCATGTTCCCTAAACCGTTCCTCAACAATATTTGCAGGGTGCATTATTTTGCTGAAAGAAGCCACTGCCATTAGAGAATACCGTTGCAACGAAGCAGTGTACTCTGTCTGCAACAGTGTTTAGCTAGATGGTACGTGTCAAAGTTACATCCACATGAATGCCAGGACCAATGGTTGACCAGCAGAACATTGCCCAGAGCATCACACTGCTGCCTCCGCCGGCTTGTCGTCTTCCCATAGTGTATCCTGGGACCATCTCTTCTCCAGGTAAACAACGCACACGCACCCAGCCATCCAAAGAAAATTAGATTTTTAGCCCAGGTCACCTTCTTCCATTGTTCCATAGTCTGGTTCTGACTCTCACATGCCCAATGTAGGAGGTGGACAGGTGTCAGCATGGACACTCTGACCGGTCTGTGGCTACGCAGCAAGCTGCTAACCTTCGCTCCCCACACGTATGAATGAGCCTTGTGCGCCCCTGACCTTGTCGCTTTTTCATCAGTTCTCCTTCCTTGGACCAAATTTGGTAGGTACCAACCTACATACCGGGAATACCCCCACAAGACCTGCTGTTTTGGAGATGGTCTGACCCAGTCCCCTAGCCATCACAATTTGGCCATTATCAAAGTCATTTAGATCCCTACGCTTACCCATTTTTCCTGCTTCCAACACATCAACTTCAAGAAAAGCGTGTTCATTTGCTCCCTAAAGCTGAGTACACACTGGATGATGTGTACCGGGACGATATGACACTGCTGAGCCTGTTCTGGCTCAGCAGTGTCACCCAATTTTTTTTTTTAAATGACTTTGACATTTAAACAAGTCATGTGTTGAGGTTTTCTTTCTGCGGTAGCAGGTGGGATAATTACTGCACCAGCAAAATAGACTAAGGGTGGGTACACCCCTGAACGACCGGCAATCGTGCCGATGTTCAGGGCGATTTGCCTTCACCCTGGACATGGCATAATTGCCGGTACACACTTAAAAGATTTAATGGACGACAGAACGATCACTGTTCTATCCTTCATTAACATGTACAGCCTTGCATGCGATATCGTGCGATTGGCCGTGCAGCACGGCCAATCACACGATATCACATGCAACCACGGGAGCGCGCAAATCGGGCACACACTGCACGATATACCCGATTTGTTCCGATTTGGACAAAACGGGCCGATATCGTGTAGGTGTGTACCCGGCCTTACACACCTGTGCGTGATTGGAGAAATCCTCAAAACATGGTCTGTTATTGGTACTGGAGAACCGCAGTTGAGAATATCTACATTAATATATTGGCCAACATTTGAATTCAGTTTATAACAATAAATATGGTAAACACATAATTTAAAGAAAAAAACAGGCTAGCACTAGATGGTAAAAAGATGAGTCAGGTATGTAAAAAAAACTAAAAAAAAAGACATTAATTATTGCACACATTAATATAAAACAATACAATTTTCACATATAATTAAAAACACATATATTAGCAATACTGCATTTATCAAATAATTCAGCAAACCCACTTAATTAAGGTGCAATATCTAGGCTCAAATATATATAAATATAAATATATATATATATATATATATATATATCTCCTACAGTCCAGCTTCTCAATAGGGAAGTCAAAAGATGTATAACGTGCGAAGCGGAATTTAATGTCAACGTATAAATGTTATTGTGCAGCTTCTGATACGTAAACCAAATGTTGGCGACCTCTGATGGTGTTGAGAAGAATTTTCATGTATGGAGCCGCTGTCCTCGATGAACGCCAATTAGAGATACGGGTAGTAAGATTTGAGGTTCTGACATGGAAAGGAGCTGCCACTGCTGCTCTACTGTGAAGATGCAACTGTATTTGCCAATTCATATCAGACTTGGTGAAATAATCTTAAAAGAAGCTGCTCCAATTGGCCACTGTGGGATTGTTTGCTGGGCAAAGTTTAATTTCAGTGCCATCATTGAAAGCAGCAAGTGCTGTGACCATTGTGCAAGGAATACAGGTGAGTATAAGCCAGTCAGACATTTGAGAAGCCCAGGGAAAATAATTCCTGATGCGTTTCCTCATGCTTATCGTGTGATTTCTTCATAGGCCAGGACACCATATAGAAATGGCGCATAGCATCAGCCTTTGCAAAAATATTGGCCCCATGTTGAAAAGTTTAACCCTTTCCATGCTGAGTCGCACATTTTTGTCACCAAATACGGATCCCTGGCAACAAAACCATATTTCTATTTAATGTTTATCAGAAAACTTACCGCTTTCTCTGCTTTCTGCTTCTTTTGCCTGTTGCTGTTTGTTAAATTCCGTTTTGTCTGGTTTTGTTTTCAACCAGAAAAAAAACATCAATTTACTGCACTGAAAATATCTCTGTCAAAATATCAGAAACACGTATATATAATAAAAAAATGTATTTTATTAATGACATATAAATATTCAAATAAGACATGTAGGTAGTCGTATCATTTATAACATTATATAAATAGTTGTTTCAATTTCTAAATCAAATAGAAACATACAAATGAGCTTCTAATCACAAGTAGTTAAATTAGACGACACATTGTCAAAGATAGTTAAATAAAAACAGTGGTATGTTTGTGTGAAGTTGGCAAATACCTCTTCTTATACTGCTGCGATAATATTTGTTTTCCCTAAGTGTTCAGCGCTGGGTAATTGCTCCTCTGTTCTGTGGTTTTGTTTTCAAGGTTGAAGTTCTCAGCGGCAAAGATACCGGAAAGCAGGGGAAGGTGACGCAGGTTATCCGGGCTCGGAACTGGGTTGTGGTGGAGAATCTGAATACGGTAAGACCCTGAGGAGGCTGCTGGCAGAAATAAACACATCTTCATCATACAATCTGTGTCAGATGCCAGTATGATCTGACTGCCACCAAACATCACCTTGGATTTTGCCCTCTTAAGAGCCTACATTTGGCCTGACGCAGGGTTGTCTTAACAGCAGTGTGGGCCCTGGGCAAAGCAATGCACTGGCGGCCCCTACCCACCCTTTCACGGGAGCGCCTATGTGTGTACATTTTGTAGGAATTTTCGTGGAAGCACATTTGCAAAAAAAAAAAAAACTATTAACTGCGTGAACATTGCACTAAGCCACTAAGAGGTCTTTGGGCGATTAGTGTTGTCTCCGTTATCCTGAAGACCGGTCAGGTTTATAATGAACCATCGACACTTTAGTGGCATCACTAATGCAACAAAATCACAATGCACGGGACACTGGCATGGCATACAGCTGTGGTGCGCTTCTCCAACGCCAACCTGTGTAAAAAGGCAAAGGACGGAAGTCCAATACCAGTGAGCCGGGCCACGACGATGCGTGGCGTGAAGTCGCAGATTAAGCACAATGCCTAATCTGCGACTTCACGCACCCGATCCTTGTGCTTAATCTGCGACTTTGTGCAACAAAAACACTCATCCTAATTGCCTACTACACTATAAGCAACATTGTATGTGGCCACTGTGCGAATAAGACACTAAATTTAGGAAAAAGGTATAAATCGCTTCTCGTGGCGGCGCGTGCAAGTGGCACAAAAAACATATTTCTGCAGAAAGCATTGGAAAAATGGCGAGGATGGGCACAAGGTATGTAAGTTCAGTGGGTACGGTGGTAGGCATTAGGACATAGGGCCTGATTCAGACCCGGTCGCAAGCACTGTGCGCTCGCAACCGGGTCGATGGTGGCCCAGAGCGCATGCGCACGACGGAGCCGGCTCCGTCGTGCGCATGCGCGAGATCCGGATAGCGACGGGCAATCCGTCGCTCCGGGTCTCGCACCAAAGGGGGCGTGCTGTCGATGTTGAGTGACGGCTCGCCCCCTTTGGTGGGCAGGCCGGGGGGGTGACTGCCCAAACGGAGGCGTTCTCATGAGTTTCTGTTAGAGCCGAAATCTCTCTGGGGCTTGCGGCCACGAGACCCTACCACAAGGGTCTAATCGCAAGCCCGATGGTCTTAACCATCGCGACCATCATCATGGCTGCTCGCAATACCTGTGGGTGGTCACCCACAGCTATGCGAGCGGCCAGGAGGCCGTTCTAAAAAAAAAAAAAAGCCCGGCCCTGATTCAGAGCGAGCGGCTCTGAATCAGGCCCCTATTTTCAAGGGTTCTGAAAGAAGGGGGAGGGGCATTGTGCCTGCCAATGAGGTGTAGCCACGCCCCATATTTACAAAATAGGAGTGGGCACAGCCTCTTAAATTTACAGTTCGCCAGGATTGACTGCACAGAAGAGAAAAAATATATAGCTAACTGCAGAAAGTGGCTTTTTTACATTTGGATGGAAGAGAGACAAAAATGAAATCAAACAGCCGGTGTTCAGCATTATTACTGTCCTCCTCGGATAGCCTTCTATGCCTTTCTTCATCTGTATTTGTTTTATGCCAAAAAAAAAAAAAAGGATGAAAGGGTCAGTAAGACTGTACACAGGCCCTCTGTGAGGTTTGTGTAAGGAAATGACATGATGCAGAATGCTGGAAATCATTCGTTTTTTATTTTCTTATACCTGCAGCATTACCGTTATGTTGGTAAATCGGCTGATTATATGGGGCAGTATGTTCCCAGCGAGGCTCCCCTCCTAGGAAACCAGGTGTCTTTGGTTGATCCTACAGACAGGTGAGTTGCTAACTGCGGCTCTTTTGCTAATCTAATAGTTCTGTATGTCATCCTTAATGAGCTAATTATCCTATAGATTGTAAGCTTGCGAGCAGGGCCTTCCTACCTATATATCTGTCTGTTATTACCCAGTTTTGTTCTATTAATGTTTACAATTGTAAAGTGCAACGGAATATGCTGTGCTATATAAGAAACTGTTAATAAATAAATAGCTAATAACAAATAATTGTTCTCTTTCTGCTTTCGCCTATTAAGACCTTCATTGCTAAGGACATTGCAGATACATTCCAGTTGTCTATATGGTTCTGAGGCCGTTTGGATCGGTAGTTCTATGTTGGACTGTGACCTTCACAGAAAGTGCCAATATAGGCTCAGCACAGGTTTGCAGGCCTGGGAGGAGCCCATGCCTCACGTAGAGGCACAGCCACACCCACAACAGTGTGTGACCACACCCCATTCATTCTGGGGCCCTGACATTTTTAATGGCGGCCCTGTGCATGAGTGCAGATATTTGTAGCAGGTGGTGTGAGGAACCCCAAAATCATAATGCACCCCATAACACCCCAATTCATAATATACCACACATCTATGCCACAAATTCATTATATGCCACACAGCTGTATTCCCAATTCATAATTATGCTACACGTCAATAACTCCAATACACATGCCACACATTTCTACCCCCCATTCATAATATGCCACACAGCTGTGCTCCCACACACATCTGTCCCAAATTCTTTATATGCCACACATCAGTCCTCCAAATACTTTATATGCCACACAGCTGTGCCCCCAATACGTTACGCCACACATCTGTCCCAAATGACTTACATGCCTCACAGCTGTGCCTCTAATAAATTATGCCACACATCAGTGTCCCAATGCATATTTGGGGAGTTCCGGAGGCTTACTACCTAGGCAGCATCGGCCATGGTCATCAGTAGTCCCGGCTGGGCCCCCCTCTAAACTTTTGGGCCCATGACATGTGTCACCTATGTCTTCCACTATGGGCAGCCCTGGGATCGATGGTGTCTCTTGTTCAGTGTATGTGCTTGGCACACAACTGCACCAATAAGGAGACAGTTGTATGCATCTAAAAGAGGCTATGAACCCTCCACCACCTTCAGGGTCCTGGAAATTTCCTTTATATAACAATTGGGACTTTGATGAACTCTTCCCTTGCATTCGCTCTCCGTTTCACATCTGGTGGAAGTGTCCTCAGACTAGACCCTTTTGGGAGGCTAGAATTACCTTATCGGAAGAGATCCGGGCGACGGAAGTCTCCATTTATCCCTACTTTTTAGCTTTTGCATATTTCCACAACTCACAGTTTGAGTTCCAATAAGGCCATTCTGAAGCTCTTGAGCAAAGCTGCCAAGTTGGTTATACCAGTCCGTCGAGCGACTCTACTCTCCAACGATATCTGACCAGTTTGCCAAGATTAACTTTTTCATGGACATGGATGATTTGGCTTCATTTCCTTTCGATGCCTATATCACCTTCTGGTGTACGTTGACCTGTTGGCTTGACGTTAAGGGTTCTAGCTTTTACAAGTCCTATCTTACTGCTACCCCCACAGGCAATGTTGGAAGTACAACACGTAATTCTCTGTGTGTTAGCCTTTAGCATGCAACTGAGGACCCCAGTGTCCTCCACCGCTTTTATCAAGGATGATGTAGCCTGATTGGCTGACATCCCCACTTAATCCTATCTCTTCTTAACATTCACTCTTCACATGTTTATTCCAGCAGGTCTTTTTGATCTTTTGCTAGTTGTTTGTTGCTAGGTAACCAATGGCCTGTGCATTGCCGTCATGATCTTGTTATATCTGTATGTGTTCTTTCTTTGAAGCCAAAAAAATAAAATTTGCACAGAAGTTTTTACTTGTACTTCCATAGAAAAATGGAATAACATCTTCAAATCAGCATAATGACTCTTATGTAATAAAGACCGTCACAAGGTCTCATCACTCTCCTTATTGATTTCAGCTATAAATAGAGGATTACAGATGTAGGTGTAGAATGTTCTTATGGTGGGGGTGAACCATGTATTGAGCATTCATCTAGAAATGCGTCGGGATAACACAAAGTTTGCAGAATTTATTCAAATGTATGACCAGTAGTTACACAAATGTGTTATTTTTATTTTGTTTTTGTGTGTGAGTTTTTTGTTGTTGTTTCGTTTAATTAGTCAGACCATTGTAGCAGGCGTTTGATATTTGAACACCGTTAGTAATAAAACCATTAATGCCTGCTTGTTGTGTAATATTTTCTCATATCTAACGCTGTGATGTTTTTCTCAGGAAGCCCACAGAGGTGGAATGGCGATACACAGAGGAGGGTGAGCGGGTGAGAGTGTCTGTGAGAACCGGGCGCATCATTACCAAACCCGTGTTCCAGAGACGCGACGGCATCATCCCTGAGCAGTGGAAAGGTGAGAATCTGGCCGACTACATGGATAAATTAGTTCTACCATTTAATGCCCACCCCACACCCTCCCCGTCTGCACCATTGTTTTGACGCCCCTCTGGTTCCTCTGAAAGTCAGGCCGAGCCACCAGGAAAGAGCACACAGCTCTGTGGATTTTATGGGGGCAGACTTTGGTACCATGGGCACCCTTTTGGTACCAGGTTTCACCCAGCAGCCAACACACTTCAGCACTGAGGCTGCTTCCCGGCTTTGCAGTGGTTCACTGCCCCGGTTTTTCCCTGGGACCCCCCCAGCCCTTACTTGTCGTGTTTGCCGCATCTGATCTGTATGCCTACTTAGAGCCAGGTGGCAGGATGCCCGACACCTGGCTCTAAGTAGACTCCTCTCTTACAGAACAAATGACCATTGCAATAGCCGTGGTGCCATGTAGGAATAAGTACAATATATTATGATGTATAAACATTGGTGTAACCCCATTAATAGTACACACATTATTACCCAAGCCGGCAATTAGGGGTTGTCCTGTGGGCAAAACCTTTATTTTTAGTGCTATTTTAGTTTTAGACCCCTGATCCTCACCACACTCCTTATCAACCATAACTATACACCCATGTATGTGTGCCTTCCCGTCACTACGCCAGAAGCCATCCTTGTAGGGATAACGTGCCTGCTCCCATACTGCTTGTTACTATATAATAATGTGTGTGCTGGCAGCTCTGTCAGATACGTTCCTCCTGTTATATGCACATGTCACTGTCTCCCTGTTGTCTCAGATTGTCCCAAGGACACCTCTGTGGACGACGCCCTGGAGAGGACCTATGTCCCTTCACTTAAACTCTTTCAAGAGGAGATCATGGAAAAAATGGGCATTGTAGAGACCAGGCGACACAGGAAATCCTTTTGGTATTGATGGACCCTGGACTATTGCTGATGGCAGCCATGGATCTTACAGAGGAGAAAGGATCTTCAGCTGCTGGTAATGAGGAATTTTGGGATTCACTTCTTGAACAAATGACGTCCTTGATGTAGGACTTGTCCTGGCTCCGGAGTCCCGGTTGGAAGTAACTCGGATGATTATAGTTGATATTACTTGACATCCTTCCTTTGTTCACTTTCAAATAAGATGTACATTAAGCAGAAAGTCTATGTTCTTTTCGTATACATTACATTGCAATACTAGATTTTCACATTCAAATTGGTGCAGAAATGTTCATTTACTGTACTGTCTTTTTTCGTTTCCTTGCCAACATAGCTGAGAACAGGTGACACAGATCAGCATTGTAGTTATGGAGCGATGATATGATCATTACTCCTTACTGCGCCGCCACTGAGGCATGTGTAATGCTCTGCAGTATTTTGAAAAGTAGAGGGATATCATTATTTATTAGTGTTCCTTATTCCCTGTTCCCCTTACTGTATAATTACCCCCTGCTCCCCCGACCGTACAATTACCCCCTGCTCTCCTGACCGTAGTTACCCCCTGCTCCCCTGACCGTACAGTTACCCCCTGCTACCGACCGTACAGTTACCCTATGCTCCCCTGACCGTACAGTTACCCCCTGCTACCGAGCGTACAATTATCCTATGCTCCCCTGACCGTACAGTTACCCCCTGCTCCCCTAACCGTACACTTATCCCCTGCTCCCCTGACTGTACACTTACCCCCTGCTCCCCTGACTGTACACTTACCCCCTGCTCCTCTGACTGCACAGTTACCCTCTGCTCTCCTGACTGTACAGTTACCCTCTGCTCTCCTGATCGTACAGTTACCCTCTGCTCCCCTGACCGTACAGTTACCCTCTGCTCCCCTGACCGTACAGTTACCCTCTGCTCCCCTGACCGTAGTTACCCTCTGCTCCCCTGACCGTACAGTTACCCTCTGCTCCCCTGACTGTACAATTACCCTCCGCTCCTCTGACCGTACAGTTACCCTCTGCTCCTCTGACCATACAGTTACCCTCTGCTCTCCTGACTGTACAGTTACCCTCTGCTCTCCTGACTGTATAATTACCCTCTGCTCCCCTGATTGTAGAATTACCCCCTGCTCCCCTGACTGTACAGTTACCCTCTGCTCCCCTGACTGTACAGTTACCCTCTGCTCCCCTGACTGTACAGTTACCCTCTGCTCCCCTGACCGTACAGTTACCCCCTGCTCCCCTGACTGTACAGTTACTCTCTGCTCCCCTGATCGTACAGTTACCCTCTGCTCCCCTGACTGTATAATTACCCCCTGCTCCCCTAACTGTACAGTTACCCTCTGCTCCCGACTGTATAGTTACCCTCTGCTCCCCTGACTGTACAGTTACCCTCTGCTCTCCTGACTGTATAATTACCCCCTGCTCCCCTGACTGTATAATTATCCTGTGCTCCCCTGACTGTATAATTACCCCCTGCTCCCCTGACTGTATAATTATCCTGTGCTCCCTTGACTGTACAATTACCCCTGGTTGTATATTAGGCAATGCGCTGCTGCAAGGGTCGTTCTTGTAGGAATCTAGCTGTAACTGACGACTCTCTGAGTAATGATAGGGAACCATAAGAAATGTCTCCCAGCCGTTCCTGCACAGACCCCTCATGGATAGCTGGGTGACATTGCCAGTGGGGTGTCCTTAGGTGAGGGGAAGCCCCTGGGTAGACAGACCCTCTGCCCCTATTGTTAGAGCATATGTGAACATGCTAGAATATTGCTTAGATGTCACTGACACATGCAGATTTTATTCACAGTAGAAACAACCTTATTTATACATAACCTTCACCTATTAGGCACCAGCATACCCCTTGCTGATGTGTGAGATCGTGAGGAGCAGATGCAATCCTGGAGTTGCCTGCTTGGTGGCTTGCTTTCTTAGACCAACTACACCACCCCGCAGCAGAGATACAAGGGTTCCCCAACCAGATCCAGACAAATGTTAGGCAACAAGATTAATTACATTTATTTATTGCAACCCAAAGAGGCTGCATTGGGCTACTTGGGTCCATTCTACTGGTTTGGATGAATTGCAATAAAGATTAAATAGAGTACAATAATATCAAGAACCACTTTTACACTCTAAATAAATGGAAAATCACTGTATTAAATATTAAATTATGGATGCAATTCAATATATTTACAGACCACCTTAATGTGTTTTATGAATTTACTTGAGGACCTGCTTTGTAATAAGATTATATATAGAGACAGAGAGAGACACTGAGTGGCCAAATTATTATGACTACTAGGCGGTTTTCTGCAAAGAAGCTATTCCGCACATAGGGCCTGATTCATCACAGATCGCAACTGTAACAGTGTACGCAGATCGGTCGATGGTGTGTACTGTGTGCGTGCGTTAGCATTGCGATCGCCTATGCAGAAAAAAGTAATCGCAGAGTGAGTGACAGGTAGTCAGCGTTTGTTGGTGGTGACGGGAGTGGTCGGAGTAACGCAGGCGTGCCTGTCCGTTTAAACGCTGTTGCTTGGGCGTGCATAAATTAGCCACTGTGACAGCATACGCAGCTTGAGTACTCACTGCGTGCAACGAGGTTAGCAATTTCTGAGTAAGGTCAGACCTGTTGTAATTGTGCGTGAGGGGCCGATGTTACTCCATGTTCCCGATGTATACGCAGGATTGCAAGGTATTACGGATGTAGTGGGCGTCTCTATGCTGGCTGTGCGACGGCTTTGCGATTGCAGTCATTAGCATATTTTCGCAGCAGACCTACTTGCGTAATTGCAGCCGCAATAGCGATCCGTAATGAATCAGGACATGAATCAGGATGTCTGAATCTGTATAAGAACGGAAAGGCGAAGGAATGCAGAAACTAATTAAGTGAACCACTCATGAAATAATAGGTAAACAACACAATTTGATGGACTTTGAAGGTGGAATGATTGCGAGCATTAGCAAAACGGCTGCACTAATGCACCCTGGCGTCTCAGTGCGCACCCTCTGATCGCTGTCATTCTCGGCTTCACCTCTAATGGTGGCTCAGCATCTCACACCTGCACGCAGCCGTCTTACTGCTCACATCTTGCCGCAACTCAGCAGTCTCGCTCATCGCTGGGGTGCGGCCACTGCGCTATTTATTTTCGCACCTTTTGTAGAGAGAAATTTTTTCACAGTATAAACTCCATAAAAAAACGGACGTCCGAGTGTTTCCTTGGCTGACGCTGCCTAAACCGTTACAGATATATCACAGTGATGGACTTTATATTATACCATGTAGAGATTGATACGTATTATCCGCTTTCTCTAGTAAAATTGATGTACGCCCTGTTTACTGATACTAAATATTAGTTTTTCACGATTTTTACCGTTCCTATTTCGTTTGTGAAAAACTAATCTTTAATTTAAAACGAGGCCAATTCCCGGGAAGACCCTGCTTTGGCATATCAATAAATAAACCACAGGGACAGACCCTTAACGTGGCTGGAGTTGATTTAAATGGAGACTGTTACGTGGCCCTTTGGCTGGTCACATCAATTTAAATCTTTTCGTGTTAATCTAATGTAGTCTACAAGGCAATCTTATGGCCTTGGTTAAATAAATGACTATCGCCGTAAATTCAAAATTGCTTCCGTTGCAAGCCGGGGCGAGTCGCTAGTTATACAGTAATATTAATAAGCCTACTGTATGTTTCAGTTTCAAGATTAAAGCCGGGTACACAATAGACGATGTGTGTACCCAGCGACGGTACGATATATCGTGCGGTCTGTGCACACTGCACGATCTGGTGTACGACCGCCCGATATGTCGTTCCTCCGCCGCATCCAGAAGCATGGTGTCATTCCTCAAATCTTCATTTTAGAATGCATAGACCCCTAGAGCTGGTATATTGTCATACAGTGTAATGGATAAGTGTGGGTGTGACAAAGATGCATATATTTATTGGTACCTTACATATAGACGATGATGAGGGCTGGATAGAGCCAGGAGCCCAGGTAACCAGTCACCTAAACAGCAAATAATTGGCCTCTGGCACCTTTTGGAGTAATCCCCATGGAAGTGCCTGGATGCAGAGACATCGGGGCAGGTCACCCGGTGCAAACGAATGCTACAGTCGGCATCGATAGCCCTTTATTGAGTAAATTATTATTCTTTATTTATATGGTGCCACAAGGGTTCGGCAGCACCTCACAAAGTACATAAACAAATGAGCAAACTAGAAAATAGCATATATTAAGTTATAGTAGTATTGAAGTTAGAAAGTGCCAGTAAGACCCATGTCCGCATATTGGGCTTGACTCAAGAGATGCTTTGATTTGTGGATGGGAGTCAGAGGTCACTGGTGTAACAATGAGCTCAGGACAAGATCTGATCCTCTGATGCTCCTCTCTAGTCAGCGACTCTGGCTTCCGGCTGGAGTTAAAGAACGACAATGCCGTCATTTGCACTCGGATTGTCGCTTCTTTTGTAGGTGCCTTTAATTATGCCCATCTAGTAAGGTAGGAGAGTGAATTATGCCCATTTAGTAACGTAGGAGAGCGATTTATGCCCATCTAATAACGTAGGAGAGCGTGCTTAAGCATATATGTCCACATATACTGGCGGTCGTACCCAGGGAATTCCCTGCGGTGAATCTCATCATTTCCTTGCAGAGGTCCCTTGTGAATGCCATGGTTGCTGGCTAAGCTACGTAAATTACTAGCGATAATTATAAATATATATTTTATATAATGTATACAGTTGTCTGGAGTAAGGGCTTGGCAACCTAGTGCCACAAGATGCCGCTCCAGTTTGTTTTCAGTAGCACCTGGGGGGGGGTCAGTCCAGCTCCTACTAGCGAACTTGCTGCTCCTTCCCTCACAGAGGAAACCTTTTTGGGACGCTAGACCCACTGCAAACCATAGAAACCAAGCATGGCCTTTATACATGGTGAAACCTGGGCTTCTGGTGAGTGATCCCCGACACGTTTGGGCCTGCTCACAGACAAATAATAATATAAAATGATAAATAAGTTCTCTGTCCCTATAGTACAAATTGCCATCCTAACCTGAGCCTACCAGCTTCAAAAGAGGAAGGACAGGGAAGCCACTGACATTATTATTACCCATCTACTAATTTTGTAAATGTTGCAACGGGTCTTCCATTCCAGAATTTTTTATGGCCTACAATGTTGAATGCCTGGCACCCGTAAGGAAAAATGTTGGTTACCCCTGGTCTGGAGCATCCCTTCCCCCACCAACCTCACTGTTCCCCCAATGTCACTGGATTTCTAACTGGTAGCTTGTTCCAAGTGAAATAATAGACTCCATTGCCATGAATGTTTTCAGACCACAAAATGGCTGCCTCCTCCATCTGTAGGTGAAACATGCCCGGTGTCCTATAATGTCCTCTTGTGGATCCAGTTAGCGGTGCCTCACGTCAGCTTTCCTTCCTTGCTGAATGGCTTTTTTTCGGCTGGATTGGACAATTCTCGGGAATCTTCTCATAGACGTTTTCCTGATCGTCTAGTGTGAGAAAGATAGGTGGATTTGCATGACGGGTGGTGCTCTTTCCATACGCTGGGTCATCAAACTGTAAAGGAGCCTGCGGTTTGGTCTGTAAAATATTTGGGAATAAAATTTTATTAGATTTTTCAACAAATTTGATCTGTTTTGGTCATTTAATGCCTTTTGTCCTATACAATTATAACCATGTTTTTTCCACCATGTTGCTCAAAATGTCTACTTAGGGGAAGATGTTTACTGGGAGAGACAGAGCCCAGTAAAAGGCCTTTAATTCTCTACTGTGTCATTGATCCAGAAGGTGGGATGTCATCATTAAACCAGTGGGTTGCAGTTTATGTTCCAAGTGTCCTTCTGCAGGAAAGTGCATTTTTAGGTGCAGATTGATTTACTAGGGGAAGACGGGGGAATGGGCTAGAGGGTCAACTAGGCACACAAGCGGATCCACGGCTTAAAACTGCTGCGATAACAACTGCACCTCCTCAATATAAAGACATTTATTTCAACAATAAAACAGTAGAAATGCATACATTTACTTTAATGATACTTGATAAATATAGGGGTACCACTGTAACTGAATATATGACTTTGCTTCTCTTTTAGCTTGTTTTCTGTTTGTTGAGAATATTGAAGTATTAATTACATAAGTACATTTTTTTAAACTTGAATGTGTTTTATGTGCAAAAATGTTACATTTATGTGTTAGTCGCCAGTTTGTTCATTTCCCCACTTTTCTCCCCTTTTCCCTGAATATTGTGGAACCGAACAAATAAGTCCTAGTTCACTGACTTAATGTGACTCATGGTGCCAACTGGGTTTTCCTATTGGAAGCAGTGGTACCTGTCCTGCTGGGTCGTATTAGTTCGCCATCATTTCATGCAACATCATACATGTACTGAGCCCTTGTTGGTAAACTGTACAGAGCACTTACCTTTGATTTGGGGAAATGTTTGGAGGATATCCCTTGTCCCCTGCCCCGGTCTTCCTGTGGGATGTCAGGCTGCTTGTGCAAACGCAGTGAAGCGTGAAAGGCTGACGGTTTATGCTGGAAAGCCTTGCGTGAGGGATGAGAAATAGTGGAAAACCCAACCTGGAGATGCTGGCGGGATCTGGAGCCGTGAAGTGACATGGAATTTATGTCCACCTCACTATAAACGTTCTCCATGGATTCACAACAGGAGCCGCGGCCCACAGCATAAAAGGCTATGGGATCATGTATATTGTCGGCGTTGTCCACTTGTGCGGTCCACAGCTCTGGCTCTGTGTACGTATGGAGCTCTGGTGGGGTATAGGTAGGTTCTGGAGATGGCTCCTCATTCTTGCCCCCTTTATGATTTCTTGAGGGCTTAGTAACTGATGTGTAGGCACTTGGTGGACCTTCATGGATTTCTGCACTTGGCGGAGGGTCTTCCTCTTCGTATGAAGATGAAGCATATTCCACCTGCGGGAGAGAGCTTTGGTGAGCCATTGTTTATTTCTTGTGATCACTTGTGTCTATCTGCTGATAAAGGACTGGTTCACAATGGGATTAAGCAGCGGCTTTGCAAGCGCACAGAAAGTACTGGCCACTCAATATACACTCGGTGATCTATGGATCGCTCAGCTCTAGGGCAGTGTAAGACCACCACAAAAACCTTTGTTCCTCCAGTTTAGCAGTCTTTACTATATATCGATATACAGACGCCGTACTCCCACCGCCTGTCAAAATGCCCACGCCGCTATCCCGAAGGGAATCAGGATACGGGTGTCGGCATCCTGACCGCCGGAATCCCGAACGAAGGATCTGGTGTAAGTATGCGCGCTAGCCCGGGGGTGGGGGGTGTGAGGTTTAGGGACCCCGGGGGAGGGAATTAGGGTTAGGTTAGGCTGCTGGGAGGGGGGGGGTTAGGGTTAGGCACCCGCTGGTATTTCATACCCAACCTGAGCGAACTGTGCATCAGCAACCACATGTCTACAAGAGACCCTAACGTGACAAAAGGTTGGAGCCTCCTTTACACTTGCAGATACATTACAAACAGTATTATCAAGTGCTTTATTTCCACCAAGTGATCTACAAATGATTTCCTTATACACTGAGGGATATACATTAAAGGAAAAAAAAAAAAGAACATCCATGGTATGAAACCATCGACAGGGAACCATCAGTAGTTTTCTCCCACCGACGGTCATCCCTGCTCTTTTACTCAAGGAGCAACAGACCAATTACAATTGGGGGCAGGGCTTCGAGGATCGTGGACGGAGTTGTGCTCTGTGGGCCTGATTGAGACTCGCTCGCTAGGGTGCGTTCGCACGCAGCCAGCAGGTTTTTGCATTCTGTGCATGCACTGCGAGCGATCGGGAACCGTACGCTCGCTGCACATAGACTGCCCGCCTGACTGACAGGAGAAGCCGTTTGAGGGTGGTGACAGGGGCTGGACACTAGAAACGGGGGAGTGGAGGTGCGAACGCAGGCGTGTCTGAGTGTCTTAATGCCGTTTCAGAGTCGTGCATAATTAAGAGGCAGGGTCATAGTACACGTCACTTGGTTGTATTACACACTGAAGCACCCGCAGTACTTGCGGTAGGGTATGGTCAGCCACAGGCGCTGCGTTCACTTCCGATGGTACTCGATGTACCGATGGTTGCATACACTTCCCGGAGATGACGTACGCAAGTGGGCGTCTTAAGACAGACTGGTGGGCGTCTGCATACACAATGCGATCGCACGCTAAGACATATAGTAGTCGTGCTAATGCCTTGCCGTACGATCGCTTGCCCTGCCGAAATGTGTGTGCGAACGCATCTAGCGAGAGGGTCTGAATCGAGCCCTGTGTCCCAGCGCCAGGGAAGAAAAAAAAACAAAACATTGCCGGGTTCTGTGCCATCGGTGGTAGAGAACCATTGGATCCCCGCCATCGATGGCAAAACCATCAGCCATCAGTGGTTAACCTTTGATGGTCGATGGCCATCCCTAAATGTTCTACATGGGGAACGATGTAATATGTAAATAACAGAGTTGTCCAAAACTGGAGAACACCTTTAAATTCTAACAATTAAAAGTCCAAAAACATTTCACATAAACATGGACAACACGTGCTGTACTTTGCATTCATCAGGGCCAAAAAATGACTAATAGAAATTTACCAGTATGGTTTCTTCAAATGATGCTTTTTCCTTTTCTTTGGGGGAAGTGGATAATAGAGGGGCTGTATCCAGCAGCGCTTTGCTGTGTTTGGCGATCCTGCCGTACATCTGTTCACCGGCGGCTGCATCAGGGGAGTTGTCTGGCAGACCTGGGGAAGGGTCGTGTGTCATAGAATTCTGTAGATCACAAAATGACAAGTCCAGCTCATATGTTTGAATTAAAGATCTTTGCTGGCTTGCTCTGCACATAATGCAGAGCAATTCATATTTTTGATTTAATTTGAACATTGTCCCAAAGATATTATTCAAAGAATGACTGCTATATACAAGGGGCACAGCAGGAGGTTGGGGGGCATGTGCCCCAGGTGACAGGGAGGGGGCGCCAGTGGGGGAGCCTGAGTTGCAGCTGAGATATTGGAGTTAGAGCATGGAGAGCAGGGCTACAGTGGTCAGCCTACTACTATCCCATCCCAGGGGCCGTGCTCTGCAGCAATAAGCGGTCACTAATGCTGTCTACAGTATATGTAGTACACTAATGCTGTCTATAGTATATGGCAATAAGTGGTCACTAATGCTGTCTACAGTATATGTAGTACACTAATGCTGTCTATAGTATATGGCAATAAGCGGTCACTAATGCGGTCTACAGTATATGAAGTACACTAATGCTATCTATAGTATATGGCGGTCCATAATGCTGTCAGTAGTATATGTAGGTCGCTAATGCTGTCTGTACTATATGGCGGTCCCTAATGCTGTCTGTAGTATATGGAGGTCACCAATGCTATCTGTAGAATATGGCAGGCACTAATGCTGTCTGTAGTATATGGCAGTCACTAATGCTGTTTGTATTACATGGAGGTCACTGATGCTGTCTGTAGTATATCACGGTCACTAATACTGACTACATTACATGACGGTCACTAATGCTGTCTGTAGGATATGGTGGTCACTGATGTTCTTTGTTGTATATGGGGGTCACTGATGCTGTCTGTAGTATATACGGCTGTCACTGATTCTGTCTGTAGTAAATGGCGGTCACTAATGCTGTCTGGAGTATATTGCAGCAGCTAATGCTATCTATATTATATGACGGCAGCTAATGCTGTCTGTATTATATTGCGGTCATGAATGCAGTATGTATTATATGGCGGTAGCTGATGCTGTCTGTATTATATGGCAGACATATATTTAGAGGATGACTACTATCTACGAATGGAGGCGGGGGGGCACGGCACAGAGATTAGCCTTTTTTCCCAGGTGACAGAAAGTCTCGCTTCACCCCTGCTATATACTATCAATCAGCAGAGTTATGACTGGACTCTGTTGTATTACCTTCCCACACGGTGTTGTCAGTATCTCTTTGTATGGCTTCACGGGAAACATGCAGTAGTGCTTGATCAGGTCTTCTAGCCGTGGATGCGTGCTCTCCTCCCCGTCTATCACATATTGCTCGTCATCCAGCTGATTGAGTATGAAATGGCGACAGCGCTCAGCGCCCCTAGAAAGCAAACAAGACCATAAAACCTAGATGCTAAAACGTTAACACTGGCCCGAGACGTGGCACCTACACTCACTAACTCAGCTTTACAGCAAACTATTCACTGTCTGTTATTAAAGATTAGTTTTACCACGTCTGTTCAATTGTGCACTTGCCATAAAAAAAATAACAAGGAACTTTGTAGTACTGAGAAACACTATCTGTATATAACAGGTACACAAAAACGCTCTTCCAGTTGTCCTACTCCAAGGTGAGACCTCTGTTTCTGCAGCTCCTAAAGTTGAGCCAGGAGTGGAGAGAGGGGGGTGAGGATGGTACAGATTACCTGGGCTCAGGACGGTTTGTAGAGGGTGGGGGTGGGGAGGAGCCCGGGTAGAGGAACAACACCCCAATGTGCAGAACATGCCAAGCTCCCACTCGAGCACAGTGGCCCTTCTGATGTCTTGGCCGTCCGGAGTGATATTGCTGTAATTGTTATCCTCAATTCTCTATTTAATATTGTATTTATTTTTACTGGTCAATGAATGTCTACAAATTCTGTTTGTTTGCTATTTAGAATCTGTCTAACAAGCAAGTATAGTGTGCTGTGGTTCCTTGCTTTACCACTTAGAGCCGTATTCAACTAGAGGCGAAAAGCCGTAATCGGTGAAGAAGTTTCGCCTATTGCCGCTTTTCGCCTGTTCGGAACTTATCTCCAAATTCAATTCCAGGCGGAATTCGCCTAAGCGGAAACTCGATGCACTGTAATAGGCGAAAAAGTTTTGCCAATGTATAGCATGTGAACAGAAGTGCAAAACCTTTATTTTGGGGTGCAAATGTAGGGAAACGACCCAGAGCCCTTGGGACAGCCCCCAAAGGACAAATCTGGCAAAAAACACCCCTAAGAACACCTCAAAAAAGTAAAAAAGCGAAAAATTAAAAAGTGGGGGGACAAGCATAAAAACTAGCAAAATCAACTTCTTTGTGGTCTGCAAGGATGTGTCAGGTGATTTTAGGATTGCAGGTGCAGGCAACAGGTGCGTTTTTGAGGTTGTTTTAAAAGTTCACTTTAGAGACATAAAAATATGCTAGCACCCTTTTTCATGTACCCCAAATTTGACAGGACTACTTATTTTCACCCAAAAATACAGCTTTATGCCATTCTTCACCACTTTTACAAAGACGCTAATAAGAAGCAATTTAAACTACTAAGTACCCCAAACACTGTTATTAGGGCTGTTAGTACACATCTACATTCATTCCCTATGTTACTGCATCTTTTTTTGGGGTACAGACTGATTTCCCCACTTCTGACAGTACTTTCTGCCTGTTCCGCATTCGCCGTTTTCGCCTGTTTAGGAATTGAATTGGTGCGAAAAGCGGGGACGCGCCCAAACAGTTTTCGCCACTGAAACAGGTGAAGGAGGCGGAGAGTCGGGCAGGTGAAACTTGTCCGACTGTTCGCCTCTAATTGAATACGGGCCATAGTTGCAAGTGCTATGAAATTCCATGCAGAAGGAATATTATAAGATATATACAGTCAGGTGCATAAATATTGGGACATTGACAGAATTCTCATATTTTGGCCTCTATTCACCACCACAATGGCTTTGAAATGAAACAAACAAGATGTGCTTTAACTGCAGACTTTCAGATTTAATTTGAGGGTAACTACATCCAAATCAGGTGAACGGTGTAGGAATTACAACGGTTTCTATATGTGCCTCCCACTTTTTAAGGGGCTAAAAGTAATGGGACTATCAATTCAAAAGCTATTTCATGGACAGGTGTGGGCTATTCCCTCGTTTAATTATCAATTAAGCAGGTAAAAGGTCTGGAGTTGATTCTAGGTGTGACATTTGCATTTGGAATCAGTTGCTGTCGACTCTCAATATGAGATCCAAAGAGCTGTCACTATCAGTGAAGCAAGTCATCATTAGGCTCAAAAATCAAAATAAACCCATCAGAGAGATAGCAAAAACATTAGGTGTGGCCAAATCAACTTTTTGGAACATTCTTAAAAAGAAAAAACGCACCGGAGAGCTCAGCAACACCAAAAGACCCGGAAGACCACGGAAAACAACTGTGGTGGATAACAGAAGAATTATTTCCCTGGTGCAGAAAAACCCCTTCACAACAGTTGGCCAAATCAAGAACACTCTCCAGGAGGTAGGTGTATATGTGTCAAAGTCAACAATCAAGAGAAGACTTCACAAGAGTGAATATAGAGGGTTCACCACAAGATGTAAACCATTGGTGAGCCTCAAAAACAGAAAGACCAAACAACATCTAAAAAAGCCATTACAGTTATGGAACAACATCCTATGGACAGATGAGACAAAGATCAACTTGTACCAGAGTGATGGGAAGAGACGAGTATGGAGAAGGAAAGGAACTGCTCATGATCCAAAACATACCTCATCAGTGAAGCATGGTGGTGGGAGTGTCATGGCGTGGGCATGTATGGCTGCCAATGGAACTGGTTCCCTTGTATTTATTGATGATGTGACTGCTGACAAAAGCAGCAGAATGAATTCTGAAGTGTTTCGGGCAAAATGATATGCTGATATTCAGTCAAATGCTTCAGAACTCATTGGACGGCGTTTCACAGTGCAGATGGACAATGACCCAAAGCATACTGCAAAAGCAACCAAAGAGTTTTTTAAGGCTAAAAAGTGGAATGTTATTTAATGGCCAAGTCAATCCCCTGACCTCAATCCCATTGAGCATGCATTTCACTTGATGAAGGGAAAATGCCAGGGGTGTATCTAGGGATCCGAGCGCCCCTGGCAAGGTAATGGACTGGCGCCCCCCTCCCCCCATAATTTCAGGAAGTGCCCCCCAGTAGTAGTCCCCCCATGCAGTGCCCCCAGTAGTAGTCCCCTCTATGCAGTGTCCCCAATAGTAGTCCCCTCTATGCAGTGCCCCCAATAGTAGTCCACCCTATGCAGTGCCCCCAGTAGTACTCCCCTCTATGCAGTGCCCCCAGTAGTAGTCCCCCTATACAGTGCCCCCAGTTGTAATCCCCCTATACAGTGCCCCCAGTAGTAGTCCCCCTATACAGTGCCCCCAGTAGTAGTCCCCCTATACAATGCCCCCAGTAGTAGTCCCACTATACAGTGCCCCCAGTAGTAATCCCCCTATACAGTGCCCCCAGTAGTAGTCCCCCATATATAGTGCCTCCAGTAGTAGTTCTCCTATACAGTGCCCCCAGTAGTAGTCCACCCTTTGCAGTGCCCCCAGTAGTAGTCCCCCTTATGCATTGCCCCCAGTAGTAGTCCCCCCTATACAGTGCCCACAGTAGCAGCCATCCCCCCCATAACGTGCCCCCAGTAGCGGTCCCCACAATACAGTGCCCCCAGTAGCATCCATCCCCCGCATAACGTGCCCCCAGTAGCGGCCACCCCCTACACAGTGCCCCTTAGTAGCCACACACCCCCCCCCCCTGTGCTGTGTCAGAAATAAAAAGCAACTTACCTGATCCCCGCTCCTGCCGGCGACCGCCGCTGTCCACTCCTCCGGGCCTGCTCTCGCTCTGCACTATGGGATGGGAGAGGTCATGATGTCTCTCCCATCATCCGCTGCGGGGAGAGCCAGAAGGCGGAGCTCATGAGTGAGCTCCAGCCGGCTCCCTTCGTGGACGCAGCAGCCAATGAGACTCTGTCTGACTCTCATTGGCTGGCTGCTATAACAAACAGCCGCCGCTGGCGGCTGTGTGTTTGTAAACTGTGTAGGGCAGACCGCTCTCACTGCGGTCTGCCCTACACTTGGGGCCCTGGGCACTAGTGGCTTAGTCCACCCATTGACTGCTTGTGGCACTGCTGGACAGCGCCACCCCCCTTTGGCCGGCGCCCCTGGCGAGTGCCATCCTGGCCAATGGATAGATACACCCCTGGAAAATGCCCCAAGAACAAGCAGGAACTGAAGACATTTGCAGTAGAGGCCTGGCAGAGCATCACCAGGGATGAAACCCAGCGTCTGGTGATGTCTATGCGTTCCAGGCTGTAATTGCCTGCAAAGGATTTGCAACAAAGTATTAAAAAGTGAAAGTTAGATTTAGGATTGTTTAGTTTGTCCCATTACTTTTGGCCCCTTAAAAAGTGGGAGGCACATATAGAAACCGTTGTAATTCCTACACCGTTCACCTGATTTGGATGTAATTATCCTCAAATTAAATCTGAAAGTCTGCAGTTAAAGCACATCTTGTTTGTTTCATTTCAAAGCCATTGTGGTGGTGAATAGAGGCCAAAATATGAAAATTCTGTCAATGTCCCAATATTTATGCACCTGACTGTATGTGTCTTCAATAAAGCATTAGTGTAATACTATGGGAAAATGCTAAATGCTAAAACACAAACGACAAAAATAAAGTTATATGAACTATAATTTTACATCTGTGTTCAAACTATTTTATTTTTTTTTTGTTCTGTTGTGTATTTTCGTTACTTTTCTAACGATGTATTTACTCTTATTCCCAACTAACAGTTGGCGGAGTCACTTCTGCTTTCTCTAAGCATGTGGATAGTGTAAGGACTGGCCTGAAGGGAAGACTTTGACAAAGTTAGCTGGTATAATAATTTATTGCAATATTTTGGAACAAACATTCCCTGAATTTAAATGAAATACAGTTTGCAGTGTAAATAGGTGAGTGCAGAGCATGTATGATTTTTTTATCATTTATATGGTAACATACTTCAGGCACCGCAGATAGTTGAGTGCTGTGGATTAAAGCTTATTGACGCTAGTTGGAACTGTGGGCAATGTCCCCAAAACTGCCTCAGTTACCCCACTATAGATTCACCCTTTGCTGTAAGCACAGTATATGGCAATAAGCATTACTATTATTATCACCTTACCTGTAAGACAGGACAAGGCCGACTCGACTCTCGCAGAAGCGAATGAGGAAACACCCCAGCGGTTTATCTTGCAACATATCTTCTGCCCGGCTGTAGGAGACAGTAGTGATACCTTGTTATGAACTAACCATCTCACATTTGCATAAGTAGGCCCGGCTTTACCCTTTTTTTTTGCCCCAGTAGACCAATTATTTTCCCCCCTCCTCTTCCCATCACCATAGAGCTTCATGGTCGTTATCTCTCCATCATGTGAAAGAAATAAGAGTACAAAATAAGGGCATACGTGCCGACTCTTAACGCAATGTCCGGGACACTCCTGAAACAGTGAGTGGTCTCCCGAGAAAGTCTGGTAATCTCCCTGGCGCTGAGCCAATCACGAGAAGCAGTGGGCGGAACCCAGCTCAGTGACATCATTGGATTCCTCAATTCCACCCACCGCGGAGTGATGATGCAAAGTGTACAAGTTACTTCACTAAGGGGCTGATTCAGCAGGGGAGACAACAGCATTTTTTTTTTTTTTTCACAGATCGAGCGATTGTTTGCGCATGTGCAACCCGCACTGCGCACGTGGAGTGATCGCATTGCAAGTATGTTCGAGTAACCACTCGCAAAGTGAGTGACAGGTAGTCGGCGTTTGCATGTGGAATCAGGGGAAGTTAGAAAACTCAGGCGTGTCTGATCATTTAAATGCTGTTTAAAGGGCGTGCATAAATTAGCCGTTGTGATCTCTGTCGCAGCATGAGAGCTCCCCTGCGTGTCAGGAGAGCTGTAGTGTTTGCAGCTGGTCAGACTTGACTTCTAATGCTGCATGACTACCCAATGTATATCAATATTACCAATGATTACACTGTTGCACGTCGTCGGATGGATATGAGAAGGCAGCAGGGGGCGGCCCTATGCTCGGGTAAGCTGTGGAAGCATTAGTATAATCTCGCAGCTGCGTTCTGTGTGGAATCAGACCCTGTGTTCTGGACTAGGCTGTCCTACGCATCTCCTAGGGGTAAGATGATGGGACAGGGAGTGGCCTGCCAGACTTCAATCCTGTTGCCCTGTGCCTGAGCCCCTGCAACCTTTCCATAAATCCAGGTCTTGGTCTAAGCATTACTCAATTGACCGGAAATCCTAGATCATTCTAAAGCACCATCAAACCTGTATTTTTTTTTATCAATATCCATACTTTTTATCATGATCTTAAGAGGCCCATACATCTGAGACTAATTGCAGCAATTCTCCATTCTGCCAACGCTGGGGTCAGGGAATCGCAGATATTCAACATGTTGAACAACTTCGATTCGCTGATCTGGTCGGAATCGGCAAGTCAGGGATTTTTAACATGCTGAGTTTCCTAGATCCGCAGACATATCGCCTATCATCGATGGCCACAGGGATCGGCAGAATGGGGAATTGGGGCCATGTGTATGGCCCGCATTATTCAGGTGTGAAAATCCTCTCACAGTACAACAGCTCAGGGGCATGGTCTAGCAGCAAGGTATATGTGTGAAATCGCTGTGGTGGGATATGCATGATATCACCAAGGCGTAATAAGTGTTGAGCGGGATATGCAATACACTAGGAATGGCCATCAATGGTGCGACTGGTATTTACAACATGACTGGAAACAGTCACTGGGAGAACCATTGGTGGTTTGAACCATCTATGGGCATCAGTAACTGGGAGGATGTGAATGTGACAGCCAATTAGAGAAGGAGGGCCAGGCAAAGTGTTGTGCAATGGTAGGTGCGCGACTAGGGAAAAAATTATACCGCATCACCATCAGATCTCCTCCATCGATGGCAAAACCGCCGACCATCAGTGTCAAACCATTGATTTATTAACCATCAATGGTCAGTGGCCATCTTATATCAGTGGCAGGTGAGGCCGAGTTCACAGAGGATTTGGGGGTCTATGTACTAATAATCACTGACCAGCCGCGATTATTGTCTATTCATGTCGCCGGGGAAATTTTATCCCCGCTGTGTTGCAGCAACCGATGTCCCTGCGAGTTATATCCTCGCCAAATTGGAGAAGTCTTTCACAGAAGTGCAATGCATTGTGCCCTTAGTACATAGGAACGATTCAAAAAATTATACATAAACTGCACTTTCTGCATCATTTTATTGAAAAATCAGCTTGATACATAGGCCCCTTAGTCTTCCCGCTAGGCTGTTTTAGCAGGGCGCTACGCCCTGCCCGATTCTAAAACGGCAAATGCCCTACCTGCCGGCGTCCTGCTGAAACAGCCTGCCAGGTGTACAGGGTGCCGTCCCCACGTGCAGGTTGCAGTGTCCTGACGGCATCAATTCACAGAGAGGGGAGAGCTTGGGGACAGGCCAGCATAAACGTGATGTAAAGGGGGCACATATTAAGGATACGCTCCCTTTTCTCGTGGCCATGACCTCTTTCCGGGCACGCCTTTGGTGCTCGCGCCAGTGCCCTTTTTAAGTCCGGTGCTGGGTAGGGCGCTGGACCTAGAAATAACACTAGGGTTGAAATTATGACAGAAAGCTGCAATGAGATGGTAGACACCACCCTCTGAGTTTTCTCATGGGCTGCACGCTGCATATGAACAACATAAGACTATGTCCCTCATTCAGACCCGGTCGTAAGCGCTCGCAACCGGGTCGATGTTTAGGCCCTGCGCACGTGCAGCGGCCGCACTGCGCGTGTGCAAGCCCCGGAGCGAGAGAGAAATTCTCTCACTCCGGAGCTCACTACAAAACGGCCGGCTGTCGATGTTGATCGACAGCTCGGACCAGTTTGTAGGAGTGGCGGGGGGGGTGGGGTGGGAGGGGGATTGTGGTTTCACAAAAACGCCTGCCGTTTTGTGGGCGGTCGCACTGACATCAGTAGTGATGTCAGTGGGGAGCTTCCTGCTCGATCAGAGCAGGAAGCTCCCTGGGGCTTGCGGTTGCCGAGACCCAACCTTAGGGTCTCGTCGCAAGCCCCGATGGTTGTGATGGTCTTGACCATCAACCTGGTCGCTCGCTAAAGCTGTGGGTGGTAACCCACAGCTTAGCTAGCGACCAGGAGGCCGCACTTGAAAAGGCAAGCCGCCGCCCTCATTCAGAGCGAGTGCTCGCTTCTTGCGACCGCCTCTGAATGAGGGCCTATATGTAGTATGTTCGTTTTGCCTAGTGCTAGACACAATTTAATATAAAATATGTTGAGGTTATAGTTTGAGGGCAAACCACGTCCTGTCCAACAGGTGATACATAAAGTAAAGAGAGGTCCCGGTATTCCCCGTAGGGCATGGCCACACCCACACATACTTGGACACGCACCCTGGCACCGGACCCCAAGAGATCCCTGGGCTGCTCTCGGAATTCCATAGATACAATCAGAACTTAATTTCCTTAAACACAAATGAGTGGTTTTTCTTTTGCTCTTCAAAAACAATGAGTTCCTAAACACCTCCGTTTGGTGAATATGCAGCTACTTACTGATACTGCTGCTATCGTCACCACAGCTTCCTAGACAATCACAAGGTACATGAGAAATCCGAATGTAACCCAGGCCTACGCTGTTTTTAGAAACCTTTCAAAACCACAGTCACATCCTGTTAAAGCGTACGTTATCTTTAACAGGATGAGTGAGATAGAAGGTGTCACCTGTGCCCCAGCGGGCGCTCCCAGGATATGCAAATTGCTTCCGATTCCGTTTCGAAGACAAAAATAGGCACCTTTTACCTAAGTGACTCCACGGTCACTAACACCTGTACCCTCTTCAATTTGTGGGCAAAGGGCAGAAGCACTGGCATCAAACAGTACCCAAAAATTCTACGTAACACACTGTCAGCCACATTCACTAAAGTAGCTAAAAAGATCACAAAAAAGATAGAGCCAAAATCACTCCAGGGCTTGTGGCTGGGAAACCCTACCGCAGGGTTTCCGTCGCAAGTCCGATGGTCGCGATGGTCAAGACCATTGCGACCATCTTTTTGGACGCTCGTATATGCTGTGGGTGGTCACCCACAGCTATACGAGCGTCCAGGAGGACGCTCCATTTTAATGGAGGAGGGCCCTGATTCAGAGCGAGCGCTCTGGTCAGAGCGTCCGGCTCTGAATCAGGCCCAATGTCCCTTAGTGTCACAATGATAGAAATTCAATTTTAGCTGGATATTACGTCTATTCCAAACTTACCCCCAATTGTGTATATTTTCAGACTAAAATATTGTCCAAAGAAAGATATTTTCAGTGCAGATTAATGACTGATAATCACTGAATTCAAGAGTCGCTTTTCCCTCCTTTGTTAATTCATTGGAAACTATAGAGTGAGGATCCCAGAGGAGAAGGAGGACCATGCACACTCTTTCCTACCAGTTCCGATCCCTCCATGCTATAACGGAGAAGTAGCTGGTTTCAGCCTTTAGTGCATTGCCAGGAAGGGCAGACCATCCTCAGCTGTGTTCCACAAGGCAGCCATCCTCAGCTGTGTTCCACAAGGCAGCCTCCCTCAGCTGTGTTCCACAAGGCAGCCATCCTCAGCTGCGTGCCACAAGGCAGCCTCCCTCAGCTGTGTTCCACAAGGCAGCCTCCCTCAGCTGTGTGCCACAAGGCAGCCTTCCTCAGCTGTGTGCCACAAGGCAACTCCCTCAGCTGTGTGCCACAAGGCAGCCTCCCTCAGCTGTGTGCCACAAGGCAGCCTCCCTCAGCTGTGTTCCACAAGGCAGCCACCCTCAGCTGTGTGCCACAAGGCAACTCCCTCAGCTGTATTCCACAAGGCAGCCTCCCTCAGCTGTGTGCCACAAGGCAGCCTCCCTCAGCTGTGTGCCACAAGGCAGCCTCCCTCAGCTGTGTGCCACAAGGCAGCCTCCCTCAGCTGTGTGCCACAAGGCAGCCTCCCTCAGCTGTGTGCCACAAGGCAGCCACCCTCAGCTGTGTGCCGCAAGGCAGCCTCCCTCAGCTGTGTGCCACAAGGCAGCCACCCTCAGCTGTGTGCCACAAGGCAACTCCCTCAGCTGTATTCCACAAGGCAGCCTCCCTCAGCTGTGTTCCACAAGGCAGCCTCCCTCAGCTGTGTGCCACAAGGCAGCCTCCCTCAGCTGCGTTCCACAAGGCAGCCTCCCTCAGCTGCGTTCCACAAGGCAGCCTCCCTCAGCTGTGTGCCACAAGGCAGCCTCCCTCAGCTGTGTTCCACAAGGCAGCCTCCCTCAGCTGTGTGCCACAAGGTAGCCACCCTCAGCTGTGTGCCACAAGGCAACTCCCTCAGCTGTGTTCCACAAGGCAGCCTCCCTCAGCTGTGTTCCACAAGGCAGACTCCCTCAGCTGTGTTCCACAAGGCAGCCTCACTCAGCTGCGTGCCACAAGGCAGCCACCCTCACCTGCGTGCCACAAGACAGCCTCCCTCAGCTGCGTGCCACAAGGCAGCCTCCCTCAGCTGCGTACCACAAGCCAGTCACCCCAAGCTGCGTGCCACAAGGCAGCCACCCCCAGCTGCGTGCCACAAGCCAGTCACCCCCAGCTGCGTGCCACAAGGCAGCTTCAGCTGTGTGCCACAAGGCAGCCTCCCTCAGCTGCGTTCCACAAGGCAGCCACCCTCAGCTGCGTTCCACAAGGCAGCCACCCTCAGCTGTGTTCCACAAGGCAGCCACCCTCAGCTGCGTGCCACAAGTCAGCTGCAGCCCTTTGCCTTTGTCCAGTACCCTTATTATTTAGCATGGGATGTTTTATTTCATATAATATGGGACTAGCACACCATTTATTTATAGGTTTAGACTATTAATATATCCATCTAGGTACATGTAGCAGTTGTTCTAAGGATCCTGCATCGAATTCACATAGTGTCTGCAGCGTCGCATAGGGTAATACTAGTAACATAGAAGCTGAGATAACAATGGTACAGAACTGCAAGGTGACATATCGAGTAACAACCCACGAACTAGGTAGGGCGCTCGGCAGAGGTAGCGAATGGGGAACTCGTATCATGATGACAAGTGTAGGTGAGTCAGGGAAGGCAGTACATCACTCAGGGGGAGATGTATCAAGCCTTGGAGAGTGATAAAGTGTGGAGAGGTTGCCAAAAGCAACCAATCAGCTTCTGACTGTCATTTCAAAGACTGTGCTAGAAAAATGACAGAAGCTGATTGGCTGCTTTGGCCAATGTCTCCTCTTTTTCTCTCTCCAAGGCTTGATACAACTCCCCCTATTTGAGATATATGGTCCGTGCATTAAAGCGTTTTGGTATAATGTATAAGTGATAATAACAGGTAACAGCTGTAGCATCCTACTTTTCACTGACATCAGTCCCTGTTCCCAGATCCTGACAGATCATTAACAGTGGTCTATTTGATTACATTGGGAAGAGGCCACTTACTTCCGTGTGAGAAATCCGTGGAACCAGTCTGGGAAGTGACCCTTCTTCACCAGCTTACTCCTCTGAGTCCTCTCAAACCACTGATAGGTCTGCTCTTTCAGCGTGGCTCCGGGTTTCCTCCTAGCTTCCTTGTGGGCGGGGGTGGTGTCAGATGGGGGCGTATCCTAAGACAGGGATTGGACATGATAAAGGGTGCCCCCACCAATCACATACCTGCCAACGTAACCCACTGAATATATAGGATGAAAGAGTTTGCAACCTAAATCTGCCCAAACCACACCCAGATGCACACAATACATAAGAGAAATATATGAATCAAATTAAATAGGTTGTCCGCCTGTGACATTTATTACTCCAACAAATATCTAACGTTTATGTATGTACGTGGATATGTAGTCTCTTCAACCAAATGAATCATGTAACAAAGTATAAGAAAGACACAAGTGAATGCAACATCATAAATTAACAGACAGTTCTAGTCACAGAATAGTATTGAAATTGCACATAAACCTGCTAAAACTGGGAGTAGCCCAATAATTCAACAATCTACTAGATTTAAAGTGACTACATATCCACATACCAAGATTATAAGTATTTCATAATATTTATCTATTGTAGCAGTGATTCCCAAACTGGGTACTGTTGCACCCTGGGGTGGGCACTTGCAGGGGTGCCACAGTTTGGTGGCCCAGGTCAAAATCAACTTATTTATGGTCCATGTAATAGGCCGCAAAAATAGTGCTGGCGGCTACCAGTCATAAAATTTGGGGATAAACAGAAGCGCAAACCTGTCCCCCACCAAATAACTGACCCTAAAGCTGGCCACACATCTAAAGATTATCTGTCCAACTAGTTGATTGGTTGGAATGAAAATCTGGTAAGGTATGAAAGCAAATGACAATCAGCAATTTGCTCCCAAACGCCGGAAAATGGACAAAAACTTTTGTTTGAACAAATTGTTTAGATTAAGCATTTAACAAACTTGTCTGATGACCATTTTCATCTGTTTTCTGGCATTTAGGAGCAAATTGCTGATCATCAGTTACTCCCATACGTTACCAGATTTTCATTCCAACCAATCAACTAGTTGGCTGGTTGGACAGATAATCCTTAGATGTGTGGCCAGCTTTAGGATGATGGGTAAGTACAATTTACTTCATTTAATATATTTTGCAGAATTTCTCAATAAAAAAAATATGCTGATACTCTACGGCGCAGTGATTTCAGAAAATGTACGCCTATACTGGAGGAATAAATAAAATAAAGTGTCACAGGTGGACAACCTATTAAATTTAATTTTAGAGCCACATATTTCTAACTTAATATACTATAATATTTTGCTCCAATGTTAATGTTATTTGAATATGTTATTAATTAATAATGAAGGTTAAGTTTTAAAAAGTACAATGGGGGTGGACATCCCCCCTCTACTCAGAAATGAAACTCTGTATGAATTAAAAAAAATAATAATAATGAGAAGTGACTTTTGCAAAAGGGTCTATGTGCACTGAGCAAGTGCATTCATATAAAATTAATTTGTTCCTAATATGACATATAGTAAAAAAAGATTGTGCCATATAAAACACCTAAAAATATATATATTGTAAACACAGATATACAGATAAAAATTAAATGATAAATGTAAAGTAAATCCAAGTATATGAAGACTCCACAGGGAAACGTGAGCGCTCACTATTAGGTGTGATATAATTATATAGCCGAGGGCGTGGCCATGCCGGTGCGTTGAAGCCACGCCCTTAAAGTGTTAGGCCACGCCCCCTAAAGTGCCAGGGCCCGAAATTCCTCTCTCTGGCCGCGGTGGTGACGTGCCTCACACGTGACATTATCTGTACAGGCTCCCGCGGCCCTGAGCTGCCTCTGCTTCCCGCCCGGCGGGTACAGTGGTGGGTGAGACGCTGACCTCCTTCCAGGCTGCTCCGGGGAGTTACAGGCCCGCACAGCGGCTGCGGGAGTCACTGACGCTGCACCTCAGCCGCGGCTACTCCCAGGCAGCATGGCCGTCTTCCTCTGCGGCTCGTCTCCAGGGGCTCCTGCTCCTCTCCTGCGGGGCTGGCAGCGAGCGCGGTGCGGTACTCTGATGAAGCTGTGTTGTTCGGTGAGTGGAAAAGGCGGCGAGCAGGCAGAGCCTGAGGGAGTGTGGTGCATTTATTTCATTGGTATATGTGCGTTTAATATGTTTTTTTATTTTTTTTGTGTGTGTTATATTGCACGAGGTTTTTTTTACTATAGGTCCTATTATGAACAATTAGATGTTATATTTATACACTTATAGGCTTTTTCAATATCAATTGCTAGTTGACATATAGCGCTGCTTGTCTTTGATATCTTGCTTCAGCCCTGGTAATTATTCTCTGCCGCTGGGCCTCTGAGGTAACGACAACACTGGCGCTGGGCCTCTGGGGTAACTACATCCCTGGCGCTGGGCCTCTGAGGTAACGACATCCCTGGCGCTGGGCCTCTGAGGTAACGACATCCCTGGTGCTGGTTCTGTGAGGTTACTACATCCCTGGCGCTGGTTCTGTGAGGTAACTACATCCTTGGCGCTGGTTCTGTGAGGCAACGACATCCCTGGCGCTGGTTCTGTGAGGCAACGACATCCCTGGCGCTGGGCCTCTGAGGTAACGATATCCCTGGCGCTAGTTCTGAGGTAACTACATCCCTGGCGCTGGTTCTGTGAGGTAACTACATCCCTGGCGCTGGTTTTGTGAGGTAATTACATCCCTGGCGCTGGTTTTGTGAGGTAACTACATCCCTGGTGCTGGTTCTTAGAGGTAACTACGTCCCTGGCGCTGGTTCTGTGAGGTAACTACATCCCTGGCGCTGGTTCTGAGAGGTAACTACATCCCTGGCGCTGGTTCTGTGAGGTAACTACATCCCTGGCGCTGGTTCTGTGAGGCAACAACATCCCTGGCGCTGGTTCTGTGAGGCAACGACATCCCTGGCGCTGGGCCTCTGAGGTAACGATATCCCTGGCGCTAGTTCTGAGGTAACTACATCCCTGGCGCTGGTTCTGTGAGGTAACTACATCCCTGGCGCTGGTTTTGTGAGAACTACATCCCTGGTGCTGGTTCTCTGAGGTAACTACGTCCCTGGCGCTGGTTTTGTGAGGTAACGACATCCCTGGCGCTGGTTCTGTGAGGTAACTACATCCCTGGCGCTGGTTCTGAGAGGTAACTACATCCCTGGCGCTGGTTTTGTGAGGTAACTACATCCCTGGTGCTGGTTCTTAGAGGTAACTACGTACCTGGCGCTGGTTTTGTGAGGTAACTACATCCCTGGCGCTGGTTCTGTGAGGTAACTACATCCCTGGCGCTGGTTTTGTGAGGTAACTACATCCCTGGTGCTGGTTCTTAGAGGTAACTACGTCCTTGGCGCTGGTTTTGTGAGGTAATTACATCCCTGGCGCTGGTTCTGTGAGGTAACAACATCCCTGGCGCTGGTTCTGAGAGGTAACTACATCCATGGCGCTGGTTCTGTGAGGTAACTACATCCCTGGCGCTGGTTCTGAGAGGTAACTACATCCCTGGCTCTGGTTCTGTGAGCTAACTACATCCCTGGCGCTGGTTTTGTGAGGTAACTACATCCCTGGTGCTGGTTCTTAGAGGTAACTACATCCCTGGCGCTGGCTTTGTGAGGTAACGACATCCCTGGCGCTGGTTCTGTGAGGTAACTACATCCTTGGTGCTGGGCCTCTGAGGTAACGACATCCCTGGCTCTGGTTCTGTGAGATAACTACATCCCTGACGCTGTGCCTCTGAGGTAACGACATCCCTGGCTCTGGTTCTGTGAGGTAACTACATCCCTGACGCTGTGCCTCTGAGGTAACGACATCCCTGGCTCTGGTTCTGTGAGGTAACTACATCCCTGGCGCTGGTTCTGTGAGCTAACTACATCCCTGGAGCTCGTTCTGTGAGGTAACTACATCCCTGGTGCTGGTTCTTAGAGGTAACTACATCCCTGGCGCTGGTTCTGTGAGGTAACTACATCCCTGGCGCTGGTTCTGTGATGTAACTACATCCCTGGCGCTGGTTCTGTGAGGTAACTACATCCCTAGCGCTGGATCTGTGAGGTAACTACATCCCTGGAGCTCATTCTGTGAGGTAACTACATCCCTGCCACTGGTTCTGTGAGGTAACTACATCCCTGGGGCTGGTTCTGTGAGGTAACTACATCCCTGGCGCTGGGCCTGTATGGTAATTCATCTCTGGCGCTGGGCCTGTGAGGTAATTAATCTCTGCCGCTGGGCCTGTGAGGTAATTAATCTCTGCCGCTGGGCCTGTGAGGTAATGAATCTCTGCCGCTGGGCCTGTGAGGTAACTACAGCCCTGGCGCTGGGCCTGTGAGGTAATTAATCTCTGGCGCTGGACCTTTGAGATTATTAATCCCTGGCGCTTGGCATATGAGATAACTACATCCCTGACGTTGGGCCTGTGAGGTAATTATTCCCTGGCACCTGGCTTGGGAGGTAATTATATACCTAACGCTGGGCCTTGGAGGCCTATAAACTAGCATTATGCTGGGTACACACCTGAGCAGTGGATCGGCTGGTCGCCCCCTATGAACCAATCCATCGATTTGGTAAGTGGACTGCACAAACGATTTGTGCATTTACACTTACCAATCCGCCGCCCGACATGCCTGGCCACAGAAACCGGAAGTGACATGATGTCTGCGATTCCTGTGGCCAGTGTACAGGGTTTTGGTAGGTCGCCCGTACACATATGCAGTTGCCGGTGTCGTCCGCAGACATATTGGGTGTACACATGAGCCGATGCACTACTGATATCATTCCTCGTTCAGTCGAACAATATATCTACATAGTGTTCACTTTCACTCTAGCTCCGGCGCCAGGCAGGGCACCGGAGCTAGAGAAGGCACTTCCTCGCACGCGGCGTGGCCATTGAAAAGGGGGCGTGTCTATAAGACGCGTCACCCTTTTTGTCACTCTTGGGGGCGTGCCCGGCATTTACGGACACGCCGGGCAGCCCCCAAGCGCTGCCGACAGGTAGAATAGATGCCGGGCGCATGCGCCCCGGCGTCTATTCAGCGGCGGTGACCGGGTCACCGCACATTTCCCCACCTGCGGGACACTGCGACCCGCGGGTGAAGACGGCACCTGCAGGCTGTGAGGGCAGGGCGCTTTTTCCCCTCCTGAAGGAGGGCAGGGCGCTTTTTGCCCTCCAGAAGGAGGACAGGGTGCCCCGTAAAACAGCCTAACGGGAACGCTATCTACAAGTAACAGGGACTGCGATTGCCAGCTGCATAGACACACATTGCTTTGTGAGAGTAGGCATGCTCCAGTTCATACATGGCATCCCGTTTCCCTCAAAGCCAGACCCTACTCCCACAACATCTTGTATAGGAGATATACATAGGGGTATAAAGTATGAGATTATAACCTTTTTTTTGCCCATGGACTCCGACTTTGTCTCTCCTGGGGCGCTGAGCCTTGCATGGCAGAGGGTGTCATTTTTTGTTTGTTCTTGTTCCGGAGGAATAGGTTTGAAAGTACTGAAGTGGACGGGAGGGAAATCTGCAGAAGAGAAGACATGAATATCTCAGATTACAACAGTATATTTGAAATGGATGCTAATCTGCTGAAATGCAACAATTACTCTTCCTACTTTATTATTCAGCCACCTAATATTTATAAGGAATTTTTTTTGGATTAAACATACAAAGTACATGAAGTAAGGCTGGGTACACTGGAGCGACGGGCATTCGTTCCGACATCGAAACAAATGCCCGTGAACAGTGACAGGTACAAAAGGTTGACACACATATGGTCAACACATTTTTTCTGTTGTATTTTAACCCTAACCCTCCCTGTGGTGCCTAAACTTAACCGTAGCCTAACCCTCCCCCTAGTGGCTAACCCTAACCCCTCCCCCTCCCCAAAGTGCCTAAGCCTAGCCCATACCCTAACCTTCAAAATTATGGAAAAAAACATAAAAAAACATTTGTCGACCTTCTCATTGCTGACCTTTCATCCGGATTCCAAAATCCCCTCCCTTACCCCCCCACCTGTGTCTAGACAGGTACAAATTCAAGAATTGTGAATACTGATTACATTGCTGTTCATAGGGACTGGCTAAAACAAGGAGAACTCTGGCATGGTTAGCCAATTTAATGTATATTGTAATATCTGGAAGATACATTCCCTGCTTGTACACAGGTGAAATGCTGGGTACACATTGGCCGATATACTGTGTGTACATCCGATGAACGTAATATCGCCCCAACCAAAGGACGGTGTGTACACCCAATACGTTTGTGCACTACGTCTTTCACAGATACAGTATATGTCATTGACCATGCTGCACAGCAGATGCAATATATCTGAAAGACACATTGTTCACGTTAGCATGTGTGAACGGCCGGCAGACCGACTGGCCCTTATACCGATATGCAGGAACCAGCGACAATGATGTCACAACTGGTTCCGGTGGCCAGACATATCGGGCAGTCGCTTGGTAAGTGTGTATGCACGTATCGTGTGGTTCAGTCAGCCCATCAATCAGGTGTGACATAAGAATTGAAGTTTAAAAAATGTTTTGAACATTGGAAAATGAATGTGAAATTGTCACAAACATTTACTAAATAAGTTGTTGGTGACTTCTAGACTTTATAAATATTAGCTCCTGCAGCAAGAATGAAAATAAATGGTCCTGCAAGCCCTCAATTGTGCCTGAATTAGCCTAAAATACTAATCTGCTGCGACCCCCCTCTGATTTTCATCTTGCATGGCTGCCCCTCTCTCCCTGGAGACAGACTTAACACCACAGACAGCACGGTATAAAATACTGTTCATGTTTTGGGGAACCCTATATCGGGGGCGGTGTGGTGTGGTTAGGTTCCTCTTTTTCATCCAACTTATGTCAGTATAGCTTACTACATATAGCAAGAGACATATACCACAGGAAATCTATCTTTGCTTTCTAAATTCTATTATGCGAAACATATAAATACTATAATTACACATGAATAGTAAATGCAGGCTGTAATCTCAGTTATACCCCTTTTACACCGGAGCTGAAACCCGGGTTATTGCAGGGTTAACCCGGGCAGCTCCTTGGTGTAAAAGGGGTGAGGGTTGGATCGCCGGGTCGAGTGATAGCGTAGCCCGTGAAACCCTGCTGTGTGTACTGTGCACTCCGGGTTTTGATGATCTGCAGTGCGCCGCAAGCCGGCCGATTTGTCCGGTTTCAGTGGCGCTTGGAGATGACGTCATCTCCAAGCGTCCACTTTCACGCCGGAAAAGCCGGGTCTATGCAGACCCGACTGCGGTGTGAGCGTCGCCGACTCGGGAATATCCCGAGTCGGCGCCGGCTAAATTCCGGGTCTGATACAGATGGGAACCATGTTCCAACTCCGGGTTAGACCTGGAATTTTGGTGGAAAAGGGGTATAAGTCACCATTTTTGAGAAGATGTTTTTCCATCTATATTATAAGCTGTCCTTATAAAGATGTAACCATAAACCTTAGGGCTGTAATCACCGTTAGTCATTGAGCAAAATTTACTAGACGGCATTTTTAAAGTCGGTTCGCCTCCAGCGGTTTTGGATGCTGGATTTAAAGGGTAAGTTATATTAAAGACAAAACATACCAGGCTTTTTATTGTAATTGCCATTTAAATTCAGCAGCCGAAAGTGTTGAAGACGCAGCGGCTTTGAAATCCGCTGTATAGTAAATTTAGAACATAGGGGAGAATTCAGTTAGATGCGATAACTTAACACATGTTATGTTATCAGTTATCACACTCCTCGCAGGGTTTTTCGGCTATGCTTGTCCGCGTTTTCGCACAATCCTATTACCAAAATCACAAAGCGGCATTCGCGCGATAATTTTTAATGTATTTTGCCGTGACAAGTATAGTTAAAGATGAGAAAATCTGCCTGTATCCCAAAAAAAGCCAAGCTGATATAGGAGAACAATATACGAGTGTATAAAGTATCTGAGGTTCTTAAATGTGTCAAATGGCTGTTATATGCATGTTTCTAAAACAGTGAAATAATGATGGAAAGCAAGTGTTTTTGACAAAGTAAATGTTCTACTTAAATTTGGGGTGCATTAAAATGCCATTAAAATATAAGTATATATTTGTGTCATTTAAATACACTTAATTTTCAAAATACGCCACTCTAAAATTCCCATATATCTGTCCCACATCAATTAACCCATTTTCCTGCACTTTGTACTTTTTCAACCTCAAAAATGACATGTCATTATTGGCCAAATTAAGCTAATTAAAATTTTGCTTTGGCTAATTAGCCACTAAGCAGGGTGCCCCAGTGGTTCTGAACCAAGTCCCGACATTTTTAGCGAAAAATATGGGTTTTGCACAACTTTCTACCTTCTAAGAAGGTGGTGAAAACTTTTCATGGCAAATGATATGGAGAATTCGCACTCGAGAAAAGTCGCGGCTAATAGGATTGCACGTTAAGTACAAATTTGCACGATAAGCTTGTTTTCAGGGAAAGATGACTTATCGCGGCTAAATGAATATCCCCCATATGCCCGTATTCAACTTGAGGTGAAATGTCACCGATGACGTCATTTTCGCCTATTTGAAATATCCCCGTATTCAATTACATTGACAAGTCAATGTAAAAAAACGGGGATAATTTTTCGCCAGCCGTTAGCAGGTGAAAAAAAATGCAGAACTGGTGTTTAGGGGTGCAGGCTTAAAAAAAATAGCCTGCTCCCTTGGGAATACCCCTTTAAAACGAAATATGCAATAAAAAGCAAAAAAAAAAACCGGGACACCCCAAAAAAATTAATTAAAATTTTGGGGAGAAAAAAAATAGGGGAACAGTGTTTAAAAATAGCGAAATAGGTTCAGGGGTATTCTGTAAGTATGCGGCAGGTGTTCTCTAGAATAGGCTATTAGCGGCAGGTGCAGTTTTGCAGAATTTAAAAAAAATTAGTTTAGGGACTTAAAAATATGCTAGTACCCAGTTGCATGTACACCAAATTTGATGGGACCACTTTTAAAAACGAAAAAAAGAAAGCTAAGTCCTCTTCTGCATCACTTCTTCAATGTCAGGAAAAAAACACCTGCCGCGGCTATTTAAAAACCCGACTTTCTTCTGCAGGCAAAAACGGTGGTACCCATAGTGATCCCCCAGGTCTGGACATCTTTAGGGAGTCCTACAATTCCCGAAAATTCACATATTTTTTTGCCGATCTAAGTTTCGCCGGTTCCCGATTTCGCCTTCTTTCGAATACGGGGAATAGCGGGCACCCGCGCGATACTTTTCCGCCTGGAGAACAGGCGAATGAGGCGGTGAGTTTTGATATTATACCAATAATCTCTGTGATTTGTGTAAAAGCACTTTGGTCTTGCCCCTGCTTATGGTCACATAACTCTGTGGTCACTGACCAATAATATCATTATAATTTACATTAGGAGGTAATTCATTCCATTCATCTTGAACTTTGACTTCTGCGAGAAAGAAGGTAATACCACAAAATTATATAAATGTCTACAAAAACAACACTCAAATGACCCTGTTCAGGCAATCAACATTTAAATTGCAAGCTTCTTGTAACAGGATTGCCCCTTCATAATAAAATTCACTCCCCGTTTTACCTCCTGTAAATAAAATCTCTTATAAAAATAAGGTCCAGTTTCTTCTTTATATTAAATCTTCAGAAGTTTGTAACCTCTTATATATAAATAGCATGTTATGTATTGTGTTTATTATCAAATTGGCATTTGACCAGTATTTTATGTTCTATGCTATATTCTACAACTTGTCAACTACTGCAGGCTAATGAAAAATTACTATATTTTCAGCATAAATATATGTAAATAATGGAAGTCATGCATGATTCTAGCCCAATTCAAGGACCACTAGACAGACAAGTGCAGAAGAAAAGCACATAAACCACTCAGCAATATTTCATGTACTGTTCAAACCCTTTTGAAATGCGGCAGTATTTTTCTGCTTTGTGCAGAATGTGCTCATATTTCTATATGTGATAAATATTAGCTAGGTTATCAATATAACTTGCAACCAGGAAAAATGCAGATTGCTTATTGATATTTAATCTTCCCATGAAGTGCTCTAAAATTGTAATAGTAAGTAGTAATAACCATGGTCTGCAAATCCACACGTTTCCCCATACAGTTGGATTCATTGGAACAAAAGTAGGCGTCTACAGCCACAAAAGAGGATTTGCAGTGTGCATTTGCAGGAATAAAACAAAAAAAGCTTAATGGCAAATGTTCTGGATGGTTTTCTGCAGGCTGGAAGAGTTTTCAAAATATAACTAATACTGTATATGACTACCTTCTATAGCCCCTTTTTTCCTGCCTGTCTGGGACAAACCTGTTTTCCTTCAGGCCTTCCTCGTTCATTCTTGGCCTGGCTCAGCTCAGGAATATGGTTTGTTGGGCAGGACCTCACTCCTTTCCTTTGCTGATTTACCAAATTCCCTGACCTTACACCAAACGTTTGAGTACCTACAACTTCAACATTTCATAGGGTCTCATCAAATTCAATTGTTTTATCGCACCCGATCTCCCCTCTAACGTGACGGGAGATCGGGGTGCGATATTCAATCACTTTTGGATGCCTATGCTTTATTGCGATCAAAGAAACAGGGTAGCGGCTAAACCCGTCTAGGCCTGGTTAGGGCGCTCGATCAGCAATTTAGGCGCCCATATTCAGGATTTGTCGTACATTTCTGCTTGCTACCTCAGTAGCGTGCGAGCAGAAATGCTGCTGGCTGTCACGCCCGAATTGAGCAGTAATTAAATTGCTCCGCAGGGCTCCCAGTAGTTAAAGCCGCTGGCGCAAACAATTGAATTTCCATCTATGGCTCCAACTCCATTTGAGAAACCGTGGCACTCCTCAGCACTGGGGAAAGGCATAGGTTCCAGAGGCAGACGTGAAATTGGAGGAGAGGGAGACCTTCCTAATTTGTACCACAGTAATTGAAGCTAACAGTGCCTGGTTATTAAATTCACGTACAATCCTATTATTCACTGAATAGTGATTTGCTTTTTTGCACTCTATTTGATACTACACAGCATTTTGTCATTTTTGTTACTTGCTTTGCATCAGATTTCTTCCTAAATAAAAAGTTATACAAAACAAACTATATTATATAATGTACATTACCTTGGCGGTAGTAAAAGGCCATCTCACTGGGTCAGTGGGAAGAGCTGTATCCGACCACTGTCTGTGAGCAGTTGGTTGCACGGACTGAGCCTGTGTACATTGTTCTTGTACGCTCGCGAGCAGGAAATTATGCCTCAGCCACATAACATCACAATAACACGGAGCTGAACTAAGCAGAAAAATTGACACTTATTTACCCACGTCATGGAAACACTGCTCAGCGCAGCTGAGGTTTTCAGTTATGACACATTCTCTGATCTGCCATGTAGAATGATGTTGATAATTATTTATATTTATTTTAAGAACATTTTCTTCTCAAAAGACATTTTGGGGAGAATTCAAGTGTGTTTTCACGCCCGATCTCCTGTTTAAAGTGACGGGAGATCTGGGGACGATATTCAGTTGCTTTCTGTGCCCGTTACTTTTCGCGCATGTCACGCCCAAATGCACCGTGTTAGATGTGTAGAGCAGCTAAACCCGTCTAAACTATTGGGCGTGCTGCCGAAAATGCAGTTTGGCTGACTTTTTGCGGATTTCTGCTCGCCACCTCAGGAGGGTGCCAGCAGATATCTGGGCACCTGCAGCCCCTATCAGAGCAATAATTAAATTGCTCCGTCGGTCGCCCATCACTAACAGACGTGCAATTAAAACAAACAATTGAATTTGACAGAGTTTAAAATGTCCAGGTTTTTGTATTGTGTGGTGCTCAGAAACTAGTTCACCGTCCACTTACATTCAGTGAAAATAAAACAAGAAAAATGTTTTCAGGTTTACCGTAATCTTCTTGTTCTGTAGCATAGCAGTGACCACCAATGGGTTAATGCTGATGCACCATCAGAGGACATCATGGTGCTGATTCTTAGTTGGGTGCAAGTAGAAATGAGGAAGAAGCTTGCGGGCATCCGCCTTGAAGAAATCGCTGACTGCGCATCCGCCGGACGATGTACTTACACAGGGATGGAGATTGAAAGTGCAAACGGATTGCCCATTGATAGACCAGTCTTCCAGTGAAATGGGCGTTTCTGGCTGCGGACCACACAGAACTTAGTGTTCATTCTGGCACCCTGTACCTGTCTCTACCCGTGCAGTTCCTCTTTCCTGCCTGTGGTGTTGCTCTCTGCTCTGGTGCTTCTAGCACACTCTGGTCTTTATCTCGGCAGTATAATGCCTCAGCTGAGTGTGCTAGAAGCACCAAAGCAGAGAGCGACACTCCAGGCAGGAATGAGGAACTGCAAGGGTTTTGACAGCTGCATAGTAAGTCATTGCTGTCACTACCCGGCTCATACATCGGCACCTGGAACTGCCTACTTCTGAGTATGTGTGGGCGCTGCTAATTCCCACTGGTCCCTTATATGTTTCATTATGTAAAGTAGCTGGCAAAGTGTTTCAGCTTGGAGACACTGGGCTCAGTCAAGAACAGCCGGAGAATGTACAGCGTTTTGCACTATTCTGGTGAACACAGCAATGTTTACTATAGGTTCGGCACTGGGCAGGGTGCCAGACCTAGAGAAAGGACACTTCTGCGTGAGCCCGAAAAGTGGGCGTGTCTTTATGACGCGTCCCCTTTTCGTCACTTTTGGGGGCGTGCCCAGCACTTACGGACATGCCGGGCAGCTCCCAAACGCTGTGGTCACTGTAAATGCGCCCGGCATCCATTCACCGGTGGTGACCTCTGCACTTCCGTTTTCCCCACCCGCAGGACACTGCGGCCCGCGGGAGGACACAGAACCTACAGGCAGTTCCAGCGGGGTGCTTTCTGCCCTTTAGAAATAGGGCAGGACGCGGCATGCCGCTGAAACACCCTATCGGGAATGCTACACAGGATACAAGCAGTTGCGTCTTAAGGCAAGTTGTTTATTGCTCAAATGTCTTTAAAAAGGCAATTACTCCACAGCATACAAATATTATTTAGAAGTACAGTTGTTATTTATCCTGTTCTTACACATAATACCACAAGGGGTAAGTCTGCCCTTGGTCCCTTTACCAATCAAGCTAAGTTCATGTGTTGGGCATGACTTGTGCATGCACACATTTAAGATTAATGAAAAACAACTAAAGCAGCGTTGAGATGAGAAAGTAAAAACATATTTAATAATACAAATCAAATTAAAGCACATTGCACAATCCTCTAGACAATATAAATGATTGAATATAGGCACAGATGATATTCAATGACAGACATGCATATCTCAATAAATAGCTCTTAAGGCAGAAAAGACACCCTTTTGTAGGCACAGTCTGTTGTGCACCAGACAAAGGCCCTGAATTAGAGCCGGACGCTCTGACAAAGCGCTCGCTCTGAATCAGGGCCGGTCTTTTTTTTTTTTTTAGAACGGCCTCCTGGCCACTCGCATAGCTGTGGGTGACCACCCACAGCTATAGTGAGCGGCCAGGAAGATGGTCGCGATGGTCAAGAGCATCGCGACCATCGGGCTTGCGGCGAGACCCTTGTGGTAGGGTCTCGTTGCCGCAAGCCCCAGAGTGCTTTCAGCTCTAACAGCCGGAATCTCTCCACTGACATCACTTGTGATGTCAGTGGGGCCGGCCCGAAACGGTAGGCATTCACATGGGAACGCCTCCGTTTGGGCAGCCACCCCCCCCGGCCCGCCCACCAAAGGGGGCGTGCTGTCACCCGGAGCGACGGTTTGGCCGTCGCTATCCGGGTCTCGCCCATGCGCACGACGGAGCCGGCTCTGTCGTGCGCATGCGCTCTGGGCCACCATCGACCCGGTTGTGAGCACTCAGCGCTTGCGACCGGGTCTGAATCAGGCCCAAAGTTCAATAGATGTTTAGAACTCCAGTGCGAAAATTAAGTATATATTACCGGTTCGTCGTATTCACCAGCATACGGTTTTACTTGTGATGATTTGAATGTAAAATGTCCCAGACATCCAGAAGTATTTCCTAGTTGCGCTGTTGTCAAATTACGCTACCACGAGACCACTTTATGCACCCCCTCCAGGTATATAGACTTATTCAGCCAGCCACACAGGGGTCTTCCGGGGTCTATCTAACTGCACTGACAGCCCCATATTCTCTTAATGACCATTTATTGTCCTGAGTGGGGTCTGCAGAGTGTATTAATGGCACCTTATGGAGTCCCCAAAGACAGACTCTTATGGATTGTGGCCCCCAAGGTAATTACAGCCATTGGATGGGAGGTAGTAATTTTTTTGCCACAGACGGTGTAATGGTTAGCGTTACTGCCTCACAGCAAGGAGGTCATGGGTTCAATTCCCACCATGGCCCAAACTGTGTGGAGTTTGTATATTCTCCCTGTGCTTGTGTGGGTTTCCTCTGGGTACTCCGGTTTCCTCCCATATTCCAAAAATATACATGTAGGTTCATTGACTCCTAACAAAAATATACCCAAGTGTGTGTGTATACATGTGATAGGGAATATTGGGCCTGATTCAGAGCCGCTCGCATCCAGCGTATGCAAATTCGGCAAAGTGACGCCATGGCAGGCGCTCGCTCGGAAAGGCATAAACACGCCCACTTTGGCTGTGCGAGCGATCGCTCTGTGTATGCAGACACCCATTAGCGTATGTTGAGACGCCCACTAGCGCACGTCATCTCCAGGAAGTGTATTAAAACATTGGTACATCGAGGACCAACGAAGCTAACGCAGCGTTTGTGGTTGCCTTAACCTACCGCAAGCACTGCAAGGACTTCAGTGTAAAAAACATGCATGTGACGTGTACTATGACCCTGCCTGTTAATTATGCACGCCTTAGAAACGGCATTGAAACACTCAGGCACGCCTGCGTTCGCACCTCCACTCCCCCGTTATTAGTGTCCTGCCCCTGTTACCACCTGTCACTCATTTCACTGGGCTGTCTTTGCTGGGCGAGCGAGCGGTTTGCGATCGCACAGAGTAGTTCATGTACGCGCAGAACGAAGCGTGCGCATGCGCGTTTGCAGACCATCGGGCCGCTTGCGAGCGGCTCTGAATCAGGTCCATAGAGTGTAAGCTCCACTGGGGCAGGGACAGATGTGAATGGCCAAATATTCTCTCTGTAAAAAGCGCTGCGGAATATGTGTGCGCTATACAAATAACTGGTAATATATACTTGTAGGCTTAGTTACATTAATAGTAGGATCTCATATGTGATTGTTTCATTTTGGGGGGGTGGTTTGAGTTCTATTAATTTATCCTTTAAAATTTCAGGAGGAAGGCTATTTATTAAATGTGAGTAGTAATAAATGTTCAGACTGTTGGAGGGGGGGGCGAATATATTAAATGTAAATACCATAATGTCTGAACTGCTGGACCGAAAATAGAAGTATTCATTCATTTTAAATGCTATTTATTTTAGGACTGGTCAGCTTGCAGTGGGGTGCTATTAACTTACTAGTGAGCCTGGTTGGGGGAAGGGAGGACTAGGGCTATATTTATGAAGAGGCGGCTTGCTTCCCAGCGAGTGTGCAGTGAAAACGTAAAACTGTACTCGCAGTCGATGTAAAGCCCCTAGAGTGTTTAGTCATTGCTCATGCTCCCTTTCATATTTAATATCCCTACCCCTTTTCCAATACAGAGACTCAACATTAGAGAATCCAGAAAAACAGCAACTGAGGTTAATACACAACAGGAAGCAGATGCTGCAGAGCCAGGTAGGAGAAAGCAGAGACGTCTGCCAGCTATCCTAATTCTGCTGGTGTAGTCACACATGTCCATGTTATTTGTATTCACCGTGTATTCTTATATTTTAGGAAAAATTGGGGCTCATATATTATTTACTGTAACTGTTATTGTATAGTATACATGTTATTTATGAATAACTAAAGTCATTCCAAAAATGGGTAATATCTTATGCCATTGAATTTTCAATAAAAGTTTGGGCCTGAGACTAGTTAGGACGTTGTTACATAATATAGCTCTTCATTGGTGCGTAAACGTCGCTCACTGTCAGGGTCCTAAATACCATACCCCTATTTTAAACCTATTTCACTGAAATCAATCAGTGGGCAATTTATCTTGGCAGATACTGAGGTCTCCCTGGTGCACTGGAGATACTAAACCTTCCTCATATATAAAAACTAGACAAGTGATAGCTAGCAGCTGATTGGTTGCCATGGTGAACACCTGACACAAGCTGTGCACAAATGATTATTCCTCATGCTAATTTGAATCCCTTGAAGGGAGGGTGTCTTGGCGCCCTTGAACACCTCAATGTACCATTTCCCGATGGTGGATGTCTCCACACAAAGGTAATGGTGCTGAGATGAAAGCCTGCTGAGTCTTCTAATGATCAGTAGTTGCTCCCAAAAATGGAAAAGGTTCAATACAGTGGAACCTGATATCAGCATATATGGAGATCACATGGTATAAACTGGTGGGAGCACTCGCCTCCTAGCAGCTCACAACAAGCCCTGGACACTTGTATAATATCCCGATGTCAAGATGATTTGAGAATATTACCTGTTATGTCCAATAGGAATGTCAAAATGACTAAGTGTCAAAAATGCTCCCTACTATATAAATTGCTCATGGCACATGGTGTTATGGTTAACTAGCTGAAGTACCTGCCATTGCCCAGGTTTAAATCTTCAAGTTATTAAGTTAAAATTTTTTATTATGTGATGTCGTCCAAATCCCTCCAGCGGAAGGCCCAGAACAGGCTCCCCGGGTCAAAGGTCTGCCCAGAGTACACCAACGGAGGTCTGACCGGGACCCCCTCGTATGTCTTCTGGGATACAATGTTACCACTCTGTGAAGTTTTCATCCAAATTATGTGATGTTATCCAAATCCTTCCAGTGGGTGGCAAAGAACAGGCTCCCTGGGTCTGCTCGGCGCACTCCGCCGTGAGGTCCAACCGAGACACCAACCACTCCATGAGGCATCCCAGACCAATTTCCACCCCTCTATGCAGTTTTCATCCAAATCTATACAGTGGAAGGACCAGAACAGGCTCCCTGGGTCAAAGTTCTGCCAGTCATCCACAGGTGAAAGTTATGCCCAGCATACATCAACGGGAGATCCGACAGGGACCCTAACCCCCCTAAAACCTGGCCAGTATCCAACTGTGCCACCTTGCGTTGGTTTCATCCCAATTAGTGCAGTGGTGTCCAAATGCATAACTGGACAGACAAACAAACAGACCAATGACTTTTATATATAAGATCATAGAAAGGTTGTCAAATAATGACCTATAGCAGTTGTAGAATTAATAATATATAATTTGCACCTAACAGTGGTTATTTATACAATGAATAGAGAGGTGGAATAATAATAAAAATAGTCAAAAATAAGAATAAAAACAAATAGATAAAATCTAATTATTTTCCTTCACTTCAAGCCAAGGAATGGAAACCTGGCCTTTCTTTTTATGTCTTGTAGTCTGTCGTTTAGGGCTCGCCACATCATAAGCATTTCCTCAGGCCACATTGCTAATGGAATCTATCTTGGAGAGAAGACAAGAGAAATACCTCAGTATACAGATCTATGGGCCTGATACAGAGATGTACGCTGCAGCACAGCCTTTGTGTCTTTGTATGCAGCACCTGTGCTACAATATGCAACATTTGCAGGAGGTGTCTTGTGTAAATAGACACCTCCTACCGGCTTATGTGACCCACTACTGCGTCCCAGAACACAACCATCAGATCACTCACGTGAACATCAACCATCTGAGTATTCCTCCGGTGTCTCATCCCTAGGAGACCAGCTCAGTTGATACGGTGACTGGTATTCTAAAGCCATTAGATGCATGTGCAGCTATTGGGCTTGGCCAAAGTTCAAATCCTTCCACATTGCCTTGCATTTACCCAGTAGCCAAGCAAAGGTGCCTGAGACCCAGGGACCCTGTTCTGGGCCTTCCACTAACCTGCATTTAGCCAGTTGCCAACCAAAGGTGCCTTGGACCCAGGGAGCCTGTTCTGGGCCTTCCACTAACCTGCATTTACCCAGTACCCAACCAAAGAAGTGAGCACTAACAGAGACAGAGAGAGCAGCAGTGCACAGTTATGAGTGTGAGAGCTGTGCAGAGCTGCAGAGGCGTCAGTTACATTTGCAGATATGCTGGGATCAATAGTGCACCTAGCCCAACGCTGTGTTGAGTCCTCTTGTTCAGTGAGTTAGACTGTGTCAGAAATGAGAGAACCTGAGTGTAATACTATTACCAACAACCTGTGTGCTGCCCCATAAGAGGGGCAAGGGATGATCTAGTGAAGTGGCGACTTACCTGTGTTGCGAGCTAAGGCAGACTGATAAACAGGACAGTGTACGGAGTGACCATCCGCAAGGCATGGAGTGTCAGTTCTTGTGACAAACCTACAAAACACAGCCAATTACTTACTATTTACGCCTCTGCAGCCAATTACTTACTATTTGGATCTGCAAATACTAAGTGTGTGCTGGACGAGTTCAGAACTAGATTGGGTACAATCATTAAACATGTGGGTGGGAATAGATTTTAGTTAAGTGAGTGATGGTACAAACACAAACCAAGTACAAGATCACATCCCTTCAACACCCGATCGTAGTTATCATTCCATGTTCCATAATGCTTCACATTTGAGGTAAATCAGAAATGATCCTTAATGTACATATAAAAAAATAGAAAACATTGATTCCCCAATGTTGTAATACGTTTCACAATGAAATCTTAAAACAACACCATACAAGATAAAATCATATGAATATGACGGGTTGGGTATGAAATGCTGACGCCCGAAAAGCCGTCTGAATAAATCCCGACGCTGCAAGTCTGAACGCTCAAAATCCCGACTGGAGCTGGTAAGTACCCTAACCCTACCCTCTCCCCCCTCTAACCCTAACCCTCCTTTACTGGTGCCTAACCCTAACCTCCCAGGGGTGCCTAAACTTAACCTCCCCGCACCCTAAACCTAACCCTTCCTTGGTTTTGCCTAACCCTAACCTCCCCCCAGGCCTGCCTAAACCTAGCCCCCCTCCCTGCACCCTAAACCTAACCCTCCCGGGGTGGTGCCTTATCCCAAGTCCCCTGGGGGTCCCTAAACCTAACACTGCTCGGCTTACCTTCGTTCGGGAAGCCATCCATCTAGATTTTGGCGCTGGGATTTCGGCACCTGTCTTTAATCCCATGTCGGTATTTCGACGCTGGAATTTAGACAGACGGCCTCTAGGCCATCGGCATTTTGACTGTATCCCAAATATGACCTATCATTTCCATCACAAATATAACAAATGGAGACTTTACCAGATGTTTGTGGCAGTGAAGCATGTAGGTAAACAAAGATGGAGGCTCAGAAAACCTCTTATCCCGGCTTCCAATGCAACAAAGATCTGGATCAGGCTCCGCTGGTAAGTACAACGATTGATCCTGACATCAGCCACCGATGTGTTTTGAGTATACACTCTTTGTCAATACAGTATGATCAGGAGTTTACTGGCGGTCTATTATAAACTATGGAGACCTATTATTCCCGGGTCAAACAGCGACCCAATCTTAATACATCACTTATTCTCCTATTTGAGCTATCAATATATATCTAACTGTACTTTACTATAAAACAGTGTTTCCCAAAGTCATTCCTCAGGGAGCACTAACAGTGCACGGTTTCCATTTTTCCTAGGTGGTGCACAGGTGTATTCATTACTGGCTGACACATTTTATAAGGTCCACAGGTGGAGATAACACTTGTGATTGTGTGAGGCGACCTGGAAAACATGCAGTTATTGCTCCCGAGGAATGAGTTTGGGAAACACTGCTATAAAACAATCAATTCAATTCACGAAGTATAAAATTAATATAACATACTACTTTCCGAAACCGGAAGTGTCAGCCATTATCTTCTTGTCAACCTTTCCGTATTAGATCTGCCGTCCCTCCTATATATAACTAGGCAGATGTTTAAGGTCCGTTGTTGGTCTAAAATACCATCCACTTTATTTTCCTTTAGTCTTTTATCCTGACAAAGCCCCAGATTGGCCACATCCGGGCAGTGGAACACAGGTGAACTGCATTAAACCGGATTGGTGGCGTCTGGATGGTAGAACACTGGTCAACCACATAGGACTATGGGACTGGATGTGACGTCCATTCCTTCTCTCCATCCCAGTGGCTGGTTGTTTCACCCGTACTTATACCAATAGAGCTTTATGTGTTCTAATTCCATTGTGTCCATACGGAAAATCAACTTCATGCGCACATGCTGTTTTTGGAACTCAGCTGGAGGATATTCAGAAAGTGTTCACTGCAAATGATGACAATTAGTAAAAAAATATCAATACCACTAATAAGAACCATTTAAAAAAAATGTTAAATAAATTTAAAGTAGTTTAAAAAGATTTCTCTATATCACACTATGTAAATATATGTAGGTGACAAGGAGGACTTTATACTCCTTGGAAGGAATGTGGGGTGATATTTACATAAACCATTTTAATTAAAAATCTTGATTGAGTCCTTTAGGAACTAAGGATTTAAGTTTATGGATCCAATGCATCTTGGCTTTTGCTAAATTAGCTTCTACATAACATTCCTAACTCTCCAACTGTATTTTATATTTTGTATTGCCATTAATTTTATTATTCCCTTTGTGGAAGAACTATATTTTATTTTAAAATGATTTGAGAGCGAGTCAGTCCCTTCTTAATGTTCCGCAGATGTTCACTCAAACGTGTTTTCAAGGCTTCTACTTGTCATTCCAACATAAATTATAGCTTCACTCTATAAGATATAATCACATCTAGTGTATGGCAAGTGGTAAATTGATGTAATTTGTGTGTTTTGCCGTTCACTGTAAGGTCTGCATATTTTGTGGTGGATACTCTGATTTCTTTACACACTTGGCAACATCCGTACCGGTGGAAACCCTTCGTTCTCCCCAGATGAGATGTATTTACAGGGAGTGCGCTCCTCGTCAATTTAATTTTAGATTTGGTGCTCTCCTGTATATAAATGTTGGCTTTTCTGTGTTTCTTAGTACTGGATCCTTTTAGTAATGCCAGTGTTGTTTATTGATCGACTCAACTTTTTTGCAATGTATGCCGTGATGGAGGAGAACTGGTGGTCTTTATTTGATTTTATTTGGTTGCTTCTTTCTTTGTTTTGTAGGGTGTTTTTGTCCATTTCCAAAATTTCTTCTTTGGTCCTCATCAGTTTATCCGAGTTGTATCCCTTTTCAATAAATCTTTGTTCCATGAGTTTCATTTGATGTTATATATTTCATCTTTACTACAATTTTGCTGCAATTTGAGGAATTGGCTCCTAAACTAGGAGCGACGGGCATTCTTTCCGACATCGGAAAGAATGCCCGTCAACAGTGATTGTGCGTCCACACTGGACAACTTTAATGAACGACGTAACGATCACAGTTACATCATTCAATAACAATGCACTGGCCGCTAGCGGTATTGCTAGGATTGAAGTGCAGCACATGAAACCTGCCGAACGTTGCTAGCGACCACAGGAGCATACACACGGAGCGATGTAGGCGATATGTAATTACGAAACGGCATATCGGCCCGACATTGCTCCAGTGTGTACCTGGATTTAGGTACACTGTTTAACTAGTTCCTATGATGTTCATTCGTGGTAGCAATGTAATTTCTACCATCAGCTGGTTTGGTGTAACATTTAGTTTTCAGTTGTTAATTTTCCACCTAGATTTCCAAATCCAGAAAGTTCACATTTCCTTTACTTGTATCAAAACTCTGTTTAATGTTGGAATCATTGATCAGACTGTCACAGTGGTAACGTTTTATAGATGATATTGTGTTCTCCTGGAATGGGACTAAAGAAGAACTGGACAATTTTTGTGAAAGTCTGAATAACGATGATTCCAACATAAACTTGAGTTTTGATAAAAGCCTGTGCTAAGCCATGTGTGTAACTGATTAAATTTTTCTATCATTATTAGTATTATTATTATATTTTAGTTAAGATCAATTTTTTTTAAAGGTGGATTTCAAAGCCTACGTCAAGGTTTCCAGTTCCATTGCACATGCGTGAGCCAGCAGCTCTGGTAATGCATTAACTATACTGGATCAGAACCTCTATACACTCCTTCCTATACCTTCTAATATCCTGCCTATACCTTCTAAGGATGACGCTAATTTGCATATGCAGTCATACAGTAAATAAAGACTTAAGACCTGGAATCTGTGGTTCCAAAGCACAAGTATTATTCAAGTAAAAGTACAGTCAGTTACACGCTATTGACCAGACACAATTCGGTGCAAAGGAATTATACAGACCCAAGTACAGTATACATACGCAGCGCTTCCGGACCAGATGTTAGGCATCAGCAAGAAACCCCTCGTCTATCAGCAGTCAGCACGAAGACTAAAAACCCAGTGTTGGAGCACACATATTTATACCCCCCAGGAATAGACAACACAATAGGGAAGTTTGTTGCTGATGCTATTGGTTCCCAGGGGGAATACATCTGTTACAGAGCATTTAACAGGCTGATTCAAATAGACACAACCCAGCCTCCAACAACTGAGGGTCCCTAGATTCCCACCACATGCAACATCCTAACAGTTATTCATATCATATACATTTTGTTGCTTGAAGTCTCTGCGGTCCATAAGTTGAGAATGCATGATGCGATCTCCCCACCGATAATACCGGAATACTGTGGAAAGAGTACGCATCAGTACAAAACCAAACACGGCTTACTTATCATGTATAAAACCTTAGTTACCAAACAATCTTTATTTCATAGCATTTATACTAAATGAACAAACTTAAATTTTATACCTTAAAGCTTATAAAACCTTGTATGTGAATATGTAATGTGTGAGTATGCGGGGTTTGATATAAAGACGCTAGTTAACTGGGGACAGATGCGTGCGCATTTAGCTACTAAACGGTGTTTTCATATAGAATCTTATGCATTCGCTAATATGCGACTAGTTAACAGCGCAATTGTGCATATTACTGTGTATATGAGAAATGATGAAAGATGCAACCGCATGGTGCTAATAGTAATCTCGCCATATATACTTAATTGTGATTTTATCTAAAATGGCGCTGGGGCGGCCATTTGCAAAATGGCGTCTTGCGATTTCATTTCCAAGATGGCGTCTTGCGGCCAGTCGCAAGATGGCGTCGTCGCGATTCAATTTTAAACTGATCTTGTCTCAGCCAATTAACCAGCTTCGACAGCATGCACATAACCTTGAAGTCCGGATTGGTGAAGTGTTAAATCAACAGCTGCCAGTCAGTATCGCCAGGCAACTCAGTACCACTCTGGTGCCACAGCGATATCTTCTTATTAAATCATGGACAATAGGAGGTTTTTTTTATAACTACTATAAGTGGACATAGAAAACCAACCCAAACACCAAAAATAGTCCTGCAAATGAGCTATCCCATTATCACCAACCTAGATACATTATTAGTGTAGTGCTTGTTACCTCTGATAGGTCATGGACATTCCGGCCCAGCATGTACCATTTCTCTCTTGCGTATACAGTCCTGAGAAAATTTGCTAGGACGTTTTATACATAAATGCTGCTGTTATAGTAGGAGAGAGAAAAAGAACACATTGCGATTAAAGTACATCAAAAACTGGAGTCCCACCTTCGCACTTGGGGCCCGATTCAGCAATGTTCGTTGATGTGTTTGCGGCTGCAATCGCATACGTAGGTCTGCTGGGAAAATACGCTAATATGTGCAAACGCAAAGCACTCGCACTGACAACATGCAGACGCCCACTTCCCCTCTCGCACATCCCTAAAACCTTGCAATCCAGCCAGAACATCGGTAACATCGAAGTACATCGGAGCCGCTCGCACATTTACAGCAGGTCAGACGTCAGTTGTAAATTGCTAACTTTCCGGTACGCAGTGAGCACACAAGCAATGAGAATCCCTGCAACAGCGGTCAAACGCACTGGCACGTCTGCGTTTCTCCGATCACCCTCCCCAACACCACCCCCAAACGGTACTTCTTGTCAATCACTCTGCAATGGGTCTGTGTAGTCACTGCGATCGCAGTCCCGACCACAGTGGGGCATTCACGCACGTAACAATCGGCCATCTGCGTACGTGATCTCATCAGCGATCCCTGCTGAATCAGGCCCTGAGCACTTTATTTCTCAGGTATCACCATTTTTCCTTGACCATAGCCTCATGGCAGAGCATGGATAGTTTTTATATTCCGGACTGAAAGGCAGGGGCGTAACTAATCGTTTGTGGGCTCCATATCACCATAAGTAAAGGGCTTAATGTCACTATTTACTTTTTTGCACCTTCACAACACTTTTTATATTTTATTTGTGTGTTTCACATTTTGAGACTTAGGACCTCATTCAGAGTCGGTCGAAGCGGCCACACGGTCGTACACCACTGATGTTCGCTATACTGCGCATGCGTAAAGTTCGCAATGCGCTGCGCAAACTAGCCGCTACTATCAGAAATTTCTCTCTCCTTGAACACAGCCAGGTCGGTAGTTTGAGTGACAGATTGAGGCGTTTGTGGGTGGTAACAGGGGAAGGTGCTTGAAAACGGGGGAGTGGAGATCCGAACGCAGGCGTGCCTAATTATGCGAACGGTGTTTTATGGGAGTGCATACAGTTTATGGGAGTGCATAATTAACAAAGTAGCGTCATGGCACATGTGACATGGGAGGTTTTTACACTGACATGATCGTAGAGCTTAAGAGAGGGTATGGTCAACCTTAAGCTCTACGACCAGTTCCGATGGTTCCCGATGGTCTCGATTAATCCTTATATGCCCGGAGATGACGTGCAATGCGTACGAGAAGGGGACGTATTTTTTTGAATTCCGGCTGCTTCCTCCCCTTGGTCGGCCAGCTACCGATCCGAACGTAGGGACGTAATTTGCGAGGGAATCATTTGCATATCCGGCCCCGTACGACCCTGCGGCCGCTTCGACCGACTCTGAATGAGGTCCTTACTCTCCTGGAGAGCGCTGAGAATCCGTTCCTGAAGGGGAATCTTTGGGGAACCCTGGGGGGAAAAGGGCAACATCACTGAGCCTTGCGGCGGCGGGAAGCTTGAAGACCCTTACCTCCCAAGGGGCCCTTTGGCTCTGGGGGTCGGTATGTCAAGGACCCCCCCTACCTTCTGCAAAACTGAAGATTCCTTTATTAACAAGGAGCCCTTTGGCTCGAGGTGCCAAGGGGAGAAGCGGGGCCCTTGTCCTTTTGGAGACGGTCTAAATACCCAAGCCCCCAGCACAGTTTTGTCACTGCACTCGGGCTTCAATAAGGAAAAGTCAGTAAAAACCTAAGGTATTTTAAAACATCTGGAGAATACAGTAGAAGGATTGCACCCTGCAGCCTTTATAACCGTAGTAGTTATTATTACACCTGTCTAACATTGTAAGTGTAAATAATTACAAAACAAAATCACATTAACTATGTAAGATTTCATACCTGACAATCTGGTATATACGTTAGAAAGGTGAGCATGAGTGTAGTTGTCATTATCCACTCTCCTACTGGAAAGATAATGTTGGCCTTAAAAGAAATTGAAGAACATGTCAGAAATTACCTTCTATTCATTCTGTTACTAAATACTGAGTTTTATTCACCTCTGATACTAAATTTGCCAGGATGTCCAGATGCACTGATACAGGTCTCCTGCATACTAGTTACACTCAGCTGGGTCACACATGCAAAGGGGTTGGCAGTGCCCCTCCCCTGGCTACTTCCCAGTGCACACGCAGAACACGGGGAGGGGCATGGACAATACAGTCACATGGTGCCGCGTCTCTGATTCAGAGACGGACGCAGTTGAGCAATGTTTTTCTATTGCGCACGCGCGAGCCAATGTGTGCAATGACATTCGCAATTGCATACCGATTCGGTAACAGAAGGAGGGTATGTGATCCCTAGGCGTTTACAGGTGGAGACTGAGAGATTACCTACTGTGGTCGCGAATAAGGAGCCGATTCATAGGTGTGCTAGGAAAGTGCACTGCTTCAGAGGCCATGTTTAGTCGGATTAGATTAGGACAGGTAGAGTAGACCCTAGGCTACCGCAAATGTCAATGATGCAACTGATGTTGCGTTGGTGTGCTGAGCGGCCGTCTTGCCACTAGCGCACTCCAGCTGAGATTAGCATTTGCATATTCCCGCAACTGCTATTGCAAGAGTTACAGTGACCGCGGCTGCATTACCAACCATCCCTGAATCCGGGCCACAGCCTGCAGGCAGGCTTCTGTATGTCTGTGAGCAGGGAGTGAGGAGAGGAGCAGGAACCAGGTACTTGCCTATGTGTCTGGAACCTTGTGCGGTCATACTGAGTGGATGTAAATGCCCCTTCACTTAGGAGAAAGTCTGCACAGGTCAGTGTAAATGTACAGGCAGAAATGTGTTACATTGTACATGTGGAATTGGTACACATTGGTTACATACATGTACACCGCAATATCTCTCAAGGATTAATAGTGAATTAAACCTACCATTTTACAGTGGCGTCCATTACACCTATATATAGAAACACAATCCTACATGTAACCACTGGGAGGTTTATGTATTAAGGAAAACATTATTATACATTTAAAATGCTTTGTCACGATAAACAAAGAAGCCCCGCCAAGCCAATTACAGGTGAGAAGCAATAAGCTACATAGTGTTAGATATTTAATTTTTGGTTAATAGATGTATAATTTTCCCCAAGCCCTGTAGTTCTCCCCTGACAGTTTTATGAGTAAATATTCTATGTGACGCTTTTAAAAGCCACCGCGTGATCTGATACTGAATTTTAAGGGGAAATTGTGTTAAATACAAAATTTGCCTGGTTCTGTATTTTATATGATTGTAAAGCTATCACACTGCTTCCTGGTTCAGATGCTTGGCGCGCACGCCGTAAGAAAAAACTCCAAATAGTTGCCCATAGGATACTTTAAGATAACTCCATCTGGAGATGGCGTTTATCCTATCTGGGCCAAGAAGCATTCCGGAGCTTGGGAAAACCAGTTGCACAGCGCCCCCTATAAAAACTTATGGGGACTGCACTTGCAGATGAAAATCCAAGATATTTGCTGCAATACCTTCAAGGTACATCTGGGGGGATCCTTAATATTTGCGGGTACCCCCCTCCCGAAAACAACTATTTTTGACTATTTTTGGAGAATATCCTGCAAATTTTTCTTGATAATTAGGCCCCTATGTGTGATAATTAGGCCCCATCTGAGCTGCTCAGTGTGTCATATCTGAGTAATGTGTGCTGGAGCAGTAACATCTATAGCTCCCATGATGCTGTTGGAAGTATTTCCTCATGGTGAAGAACCGAGAGACCTCTCGTCCTCTAGTTCAGGGAACCCAGATTGAGCTGGTCCCTGTCTATGTCCTGTCAGTATAAATGAGATCATGCCCAGCAGATGGTTATAACCACACAATCTGCAGTAACAAATCGCTGCTAGTAGTATTTAAAAAGTAGTGGAAAAACCTCTGAACAATGTATTAGGTAATCTCATCCTTTGCTTGTGTGGGAGGAAGTGGAAATATTGATTCTGAATGGATATAACCTTTAATGAATGACCCTATCTAATACAGACATGTCAGCACGAAGGGCAGGAGGTGAGACTCAGGGGTATATTTACTAAAGTGCAGGGTCTTTAGCAGTGGAAATGTTGCCCATAGCAACGAATCAGATTCTAGCTATTAGAAAGTACTAGATAAATGATAAGTAGAAGCTTATTGGATGCTATGGGCAACATCTCCAATATTAAAAACCCACACTATAGTAAATACACCCCTCAGAGAGCTGCTCACCAATCCTAAGAGGGGCTGCAGGAGCTGTAGACAGGGAATGGCACATTATCAATTCTGTGCTGAGTTTGTTATATGTAACATGGAGGGGAGAGCAGCAGATATCTCCCAAGCCTGTGATATTACTAATTGGGGCCATGGAAACATTTTCCGTAGAGTTGTTCTTTACCCACCAGGAGGAGGTAGGAGATGTCTGGTACACTCTGATCACACATTATGGTGCATACACAGGGTCAGATTTTTCCTTCAGATCTGAACGATAACGATTTAAAAATCATTCAGTCGTTCATATCTGAAGGAAAATCTGACAGATCTGTCAGATGAACGATTTGAACGATGCGCGTTCCCGATGGTCAGATAACGATATCTGACATCTGATGTGTTTGCAGTCAGACTTGGACGATTCCATTCATTTTAATGCAGTCAAAAATCGATCAATCGTTCAAATCATTCAAATCTTTGGTAAAAATCGTTCAATCGTTCATCTGACAGATCTGACAAATCTGACCGTGTGTATGCTCCATTAGATGAACCCTTATTGTGTCACTTTAGTCTTATCACATGAAAAGGATACATGTAAGAAACATTAATAAGGACACCACACACAGCGTTGCTCTAAGGCGACTGACATGTTTGCTGCCCTTGGAGATGTTGTAGAGGCAGATGGCCTGGAAGATGTTATACATCGAGCCGAGACCAATCACTATTACTGCACCTCCCATATGCCACCCTCTGTGGACTCTCGACAGAAAAAAAAGATGCCATATAAGTGAGCTTATAATGTACTCTAGCCATTGTATAAGATTGTATAGGATTATCCTGAAAAGCGTTAGGTCATCATAAGATATAGTGATCTTCAATTTAACTTAAAACTATAAAAATAAAAAGATTCCTATGTTCTGCTACAGTACAGGTATTTTCTACAGTTATTAATATGTAACATATTCTGTACCTTATCAGGGGTCTATTTACCAAGCAGTCATAGGGCGAGATGCACTAAGGCTAAAATGCTGTAAAATGTGCGAAATCTGCAGTTTTCTGAGTGTTGGCTGCGTTTCCCATATGTACCAAGCTCCGGAATGTGATACTTTCCGGAGCTTGAACCCGTTAGGCAAAGCTATCTATAGATGGCGTTGTCTAATAGAAGTCTATGTGCTTCTTTCTGCATTCTGCGAAAGTGATCCAATCGGATCCCTCCAGGTGTCCTGTGCTTCGGCCGCTCATGCGCAGATAGGACCCCCGGGTCATAGACCCAGATGTCCTTGTCATCACAAAGGTCAGCTCTCTTCGGAAGAGCTGTCCTTTGCAATTTTAATCACAATTCTACGTGCATACTGGCGTTATTAATGCCGCTATGCACGTGATAATTGGTAGGATGCAGCACATCCATAATGCGATGTGTAGTACACCCCACCCCCAATAATCCCTTTCTCCTGCCTTTTGGCTGGAGAAATGGATTGTTACTGCTCCTCCTGATTACTAACAGATAAACAGTGAAGATAAATTAATGATAGCTGCACTGTTACCTATTGTTCACTGTTTAAAGCCGTCCCCATAGTCTGCTATGGGGACAGCATCGTCAGATCAGTTTATGAAGTGAAGCTCCACAGTACAGCTTTCCAGCCAGAAAACCATGACCGTATGTACATTGCATGCACGGGCCTATCAGCACATTGACGGTCCCCTTGTGACAGCCAATATTTCGGCTGGTGGGGAAACTGGCAGGAAAACTGATAAATACTGCAACTCGTGTGATGAATTCAGTTCCGTTTCCTCCATATGTACTCAACCCTGCGGCTATATTACCTGATTACTACATCTTGTCATTCAGTCTACCTATAGCCGCATTGCTGCACCTACTGTCAGTGGTCCATTTATTAAACACGTTTTCTCCTACTTCCTATGGGGGATACCGGAACACTGGGGCATTGCAGGCGGGGCGAGTAGCCTGGGCACTTCCGATTGTCCAAAGCTAATCTCCGTTGTGTGTAAGTGCCCATTAGAGCTGGGCGATAATTTGTGGGACTGCAGTGCCATCAGTTTTATTACTTTTCGTAACTTTTCTTATCCATTTTTTCTCTTATTATTTTTATCTGTGACGCGTTTTTCCGTTTCCAGGTTAGGGTTACATATTGGGCAGACTTAGGAGTTGCTCAGCGTCTCCGGTCACCACAGTTACCGAGCATCTCCGGGGGACCCAGCCACTACCGTCACAGGTAGCTGCCCCCTATATCCGAGCCACCGCAGTCCATTCTTGCTAACTTTGAAGTGCTCCACCCCCCCCTCCTCCCCCGGGAGAATCCCGGAGAGGAGATGCAGCTGACCACTCTGTGGGCCAATGTCAGACGACTGCGATTTGCGGGTCCGTGGAGAGGAGGCGGGGTTAAAATGGGGAGATCCACCCACTGTTCCAGGGGGTGTGGAGGACTGCCTAAAAAATCGTGGGTCTCCCGCACCTTCCAGGAGCATAGGTACAGTAAGAATGCCGCAGCATTTGCTGTTACCTTGGTTCAGACCACGCCTTCTTGTTTTTGATCTCTTATGGAGCATACACACGGTCAGATTTTTCTTCAGATCTGAACGATAACGATTTAAAAAATCGTTCAATCGTTCATATCTGAAGGAAAATCTGACATGTCTAAACGATGAACGATGCGCGTTCCCGATGGTCAGATAATGATATCTGATGTGTTTGCAGTCAGATTTGGACGATTCCAATCATTTTAATGCGTCAAAAATCGTTCATAGTTCAAATCGTTGGTCAAATCGTTCAATCGTTCATCTGACAAATCTGACCGTGTGTATGCTCCATTAGTTTGGTTGTGTGACAGTGGATCCTCCTCTTTCTTATACTCTTACTCTGGGACTGGTTAGTTAACAGATGTGTTTAGCTTTGGCCAATTGGGGTATAGAGGGGGAGGAGCCTAAGCTGCAGCAGTTTTATGCGGAAGTGCCCAGGTTCCTTGTGCCGCCTGCAATACCCCATTGTTCCCGCGTTCCCCATGGAATTGGGGAAAAGAATTTAGTGGTGAGAACAATAAAAAATACTATTTTAAGGCTCCTTAACCAGTAGGTTAGGTATGAAGTAATCAGCCAGGGAGTTTCTTATTGTATGATGCCGTTGTGGAGTCTGTATAGGATATTTCACATGTTTACAAACCGGAACTAGAGCAAGGATCATCGTCCCTACGCATGACAGCCATCCGCACAGCAGCAGGATCTTCTGGGCTACATGATGGCTGCTTTCCATGCTGCTGCTTCTGATCGTCATACGTTTATACATAACGTACACAGTGATTGCCCCTGAAACAGCCACAATAAATTATATTAGTTTTGCATTTGTTCCTGAATAAAATACCATTTGCAGTGGGTAATGGGAGTGACGCGTCACTCCCATTACACGTCACTCCCATAATGCAAAGCGGCGGACGGAGGAGCTGATCTCGGCGGCGGGAGCAGGAGCGGGTGTCAGGTAAGTGTTTTTTTTTTGTATTATGTCTCTACTGCGGGGGGAGGTTGATTACTACTGGGGGCACTACAAGGGGGGGGACTACTGGGGGCACTACAAGGGGGGACTACTGGGGGCACTACAAGGGGGGGGACTACTACTGAGGGCACTACAAGGGGGGGAATACTACTGGGGGCACTACAAGGGGGGGGACTACTGGGAGCACTACAGGGGGGAATACTACTGGGGGCACTACAAGGGGGGGACTACTGGGAGCACTACAGGGGGGAATACTACTGGGGGCACTACAAGGGGGGGGACTACTGGGAGCACTACAGGGGGGAATACTACTGGGGGCACTACAAGGGGGGGACTACTGGGAGCACTACAGGGGGGAATACTACTGGGGGCACTACAAGGGGGGGGACTACTGGGAGCACTACAGGGGGAATACTACTGGGGGCACTACAAGGGGGGGACTACTGGGAGCACTACAGGGGGGGAATACTACTGGGGGCACTACAAGGAGGGAATACTACTGGGGGCACTACAAGGGGGGGACTACTGGGGGCACTACAAGGGGGGGACTACTGGGAGCACTACAGGGGGGAATACTACTGGGGCACTACAAGGGGGGGACTACTGGGGACACTACAGGGGGGGAATACTACTGGGGGCACTACAAGGGGGGGACTACTGGGAGCACTACAGGGGGGAATACTACTGGGGGCACTACAAGGGGGGGAATACTACTGGGGGCACTACAAGGGGGGGACTACTGGGGGCACTACAAGGGGGGACTACTGGGAGCACTACAGGGGGGAATACTACTGGGGGCACTACAAGGGGGGGACTACTGGGAGCACTACAGGGGGTATACTACTGGGGGCACTACAAGGAGGGAATACTACTGGGGGCACTACAAGGGGGGGACTACTGGGAGCACTACAGGGGGGAATACTACTGGGGCACTACAAGGGGGGGACTACTGGGGACACTACAGGGGGGGAATACTACTGGGGGCACTACAAGGGGGGGACTACTGGGAGCACTACAGGGGGGAATACTACTGGGGGCACTACAAGGGGGGAATACTACTGGGGGCACTACAAGGGGGGGGACTACTGGGAGCACTACAGGGGGGAATACTACTGGGGGCACTACAAGGGGGGGACTACTGGGAGCACTACATGGGGCAACTACTGGGAGCACTACAAGGGGGGGAATACTACTGGGGGCACTACAAGGGGGGACTACTGGGGGCACTACAAGGGGGGGGACTACTGGGAGCACTACATGGGGCAACTACTGGGAGCACTACTGGGGGCACTACAAGGGGGGGAATACTACTGGGGGCACTACAAGGGGGGACTACTGGGGGCACTACAAGGGGGGGGACTACTACTGGGGGCACTACAAGGGGGGGAATACTACTGGGGGCACTACAAGGGGGGGAATACTACTGGGGGGGAATACTACTGGGGGCACTACAAGGGGGGGAATAATACTGGGGCCACTACAAGGGGGAATACTACTGGGGGCACTACAAGAGGGGGGACTATTACTAGGGGAACTATATGGGCACTGCATAGGGGGGTACCACTACTGGGGGCACTGCATGGGGGGGAGTACTACTGGGGCACTATATAAGGGGCTTACTACTGGGGGCACAAGGGGCACTGCACTGGGGGGACCACTACTGAGGGTGCTGTAAAAAGGGCATGCATAGGGGGGGGGGGGCAAAAAAATACTCGCTTACCAAAAAATTTGGGCTAGGGCCGGCCCTGGATGTATGCTATGCTAATCTTTATGCAGTTGGCCAATGTTCTTATGACAGTGCATGAGTCTAAAGCCGGGGACACACTAGACGATATTTCGCCTGATCCGGCCAGATATGTTGGCAACATTGTCTAGTTAGGGGGTGGACAGTAAGCGGCCCTCCAGCTGTTGTTGAACTACACATCCCAGCATGCCTTGCAACAATTTTAGCACGGCCAAATAGTAAAACTGTAGCAGGGCATGCTGGGATGTGTAGTTCTACAACGGCTGGGGGGGGCACTAATTTGCCCAACCCTACTCTAGTGTGTACTTTCAATGTCACTGTCGATGCCCACCCCCGAATGCAGCACGGGGGCCGCCGTCGTTCCTGACATCGGCCAGGACCCCCACCAAGGCCTGTTGCACAATAGGTCAGCTGGGTACACATCGTTAAATGTGTACCCAGCTTAAGGAGTAGATGTACTGAGCTTTGGAGAGAGAAAGTACCAACCAATCAGCTCCAGTTTTACTTGAACATGCGCACACTAATGAATAGTACATTGCTGTCTGGGGCAGATGGGGCTTTCTTTAGGTATTGAGGCAAAGTAAATATATTTATAGTGCTGAAGCATTATACAGACAAACGTAGAAGAAAATTGTTTTCTATAATTCTCAGCACATAGGGTATATAATATATATACACATACATACACCCTGAGAAATTGAAGGTATACCTGGCGCCTGAATATACACAACCTAGATACCTATTCAAGTGTTGATTGTGATAATGTGCTCTAGTTCATATATGCACTCCCCCAAATACAAAAAGGGGGGCAGCTTGGTACTAATAAGTGTAATGGTGAGATAAACATAAAAACAAATAATTAAGAATTGAAAGTGACCAGCGCCTACAAAGTGCTTTTAAAGTGATAAATGCATAAAGGGTACAATAAAAACAGACAAACCAATAAAAACAACTAATGGAATAGCTTACAGTATCTTAATTGCTTTGTCTTCAGGCCATTCTTAGGTCCATAATTGTTTGATGTAAACCAGGAGACAAAAATAAAATTAACATTGTGCAAATTTTTTAAAACCAGTATCTTAAAATGCAGAGATTACTAAAGACACCATTATCAGCAAGTGTCTACCAGTGTGTTAAAGTAGTATATTACTACAACACATATTAAAATGCACAGATAAATGTACGAAGTATAAAAAGGCTTATCTGTCCAATGACATAGCGTCAGGTATGAAGCACTGACCTACGCGTTTCGTCTACAGCTCAGACTTCATCAAGGGAATCCCTTGATGGAGTCTGATTTATACACGAAACGCGTAGGATACGCTTTTTTCTAGGAGTTTCTACTATATGTATATGTGTATATATATATATATATATATATATATATATATATATAAACTATATAATTGTATAATATATGTATACTAATGCAAGAGCAATTTTATATGTGTATGACACATCATTGCTGAATAGAAACAGGAAGGATGCTCTCATTGGCATAAGGTAGTAAGTGGGATGATGCAGCCGTACGGAAAATCGGCTGCGGATACCTCTGAGTCAGAGGTTATCCTAACATCGGGGCCAGTACATGGGAGTGGTCACAATGGGAGCATCCAAAGCTGTGAATAGGAAGGAGGGACAGACAAGGAATGCCGCTGTAACACTGTGACTAAGGGTTTACATACTGTAAGGAGGATTTTCTGTCTTAGGGGTGGATTTAATTAGAGGCAAAAAGTTGCGGCCAGCAAAATGCATTCGCCATTGAAATCTTTCGCCTGTTTGTACGCAAAGTTATCGCGTGCTTCCACAATGCGCGTTCCCGCTTTTCGTCTTATTCAATTGCAAAACAGGCGAAAACGCAGATGTGTGAATGCTGCGAATTGTGAAACTAGCTAAAAGGACAGCATATTTCGGGGAAATCAGTCTACCCCATAAAAAGTCTAACTAGCCCTGGAAATCAATAGAGAAGGGTATTAATAAAAGTCATTTAGGTTCTAAAATTGGGTTATAAGGGCTGTTAGTGGCAGTTTTGCATAAGTGTGGTAAAATGATAAAAAGCTATTTCTTTTGGGAAAAATAATTGCTGTAGTTAAATTGGGGGGTAATTTAAATGGGTACTGGTTTATTTTTTTGTCTGTAAAGTGCATTATAAAAAACGTTAAAAAACCACCTGCTGCAGCCACCTGCAATCCAAAAAGCACCTGCTGCAGCCACCTGCAATCCAAAAAGCACCTGCTGCAGCCACCTGCAATCCAAAAAGCACCTGCTGCAGCCTCCTGCAATCCTAAAAACACCTGCTGCAGCCTCCTGCAATCCTAAAAACACCTGCTGCAGCCTCCTGCAATCCTAAAAACACCTGCTGCAGCCTCCTGCAATCCTAAAACCACCTGCTGCAGCCTCCTGCAATCCTAAAACCACCTGCTGCAGCCTCCTGCAATCCTAAAAACACCTGCTGCAGCCTCCTGCAATCCAAAAAGCACCTGCTGCAGCCTCCTGCAATCCTAAAAACACCTGCTGCAGCCTCCTGCAATCCTAAAAACACCTGCTGCAGCCTCCTGCAATCCTAAAAACACCTGCTGCAGCCTCCTGCAATCCTAAAACCACCTGCTGCAGCCACCTGCAATCCTAAAAACACCTGCTGCAGCCTCCTGCAATCCAAAAAGCACCTGCTGCAGCCTCCTGCAATCCTAAAAACACCTGCTGCAGCCTCCTGCAATCCTAAAAACACCTGTCCCATCCATACAGCACCCCAAAATACCAGTCCCAGTACTTTATACCCATTTTCAAACACTTTTTACATTTTCACCCAAATAATTATGTATTTTTTAGGGTGAATTAAGATAATTGTTTACATTTTTTTTGCCTAATTAGTCATTAGATGGGGGAGGGGGAATTGTCCAAAGGGTTCTGACCCAAGTCCTCACATTTTTAGCCAAAAATAGGGATTTTACACAACATTTCTCCTGCCTTTGGGTGGTGAAACTTTTTCACCTGTTTTTGCCTATGGAGTTTTTGCACATGCTAAAAACGTCCTAGAATTGAATAGGGCGATACTTGGGTATTTGGCAAAATCCTCGCATCGGCGAATGTTTTTCGACGATCGCGGCTTTCCGCCACTAATTGAATCTGGCCCCATTGGAGGAACATTGGTTAAATTGGTCATTTGACTGAATGACCTTGCTCCTCCAGGCGGTCACAGATTTTCATTGCAGATAGACGAGGTTACTCCTTATTAGGCACCCTGATAGGGCTTACTTCACCACTGGTAGCAATTCCCTCCTACCATCACTTACCACCCGATGCTGACTCCTCCCACTGTGTCATGGGCCAGTGTAGGATCCTGCCGGGTAACTCGCTGCCACCACCAGGATCCTACGCCGGCACCTGTTACCGCTTGTTTCACTCGCTCTATCACCTGCAGCAAGAACCACGTTCCAACCTGCACGGGGTAGCTAACAGAGGGCTTGAGCTGGGATACCCTGGGCTTAACGCAGAACAGCCGGAGAACGGGGTAGCGTTGTGGTCACAGGATACAAGCAAATGTCTGAAAGTAAGTGGGTGTTTATTACTCGAAGGATATGTCTTTACAAAGATAGTTATTCCACAGCAAACATAGGGGGCGATTCAATTCAACGCGAATTGAATAGCGCCGGAAGCAAGCTCCTGGAGCTATTCAATTAAGTGCGCTGTGTGGTCGGAGAATGCCGGTCATCTCGCCTTAACAAGGGTGTTAAGGCGCATTAACCGGCATTCTCTCACCAAAGTGCCGGGCATGCGAAAAACAGCTGCACGCCCGGTACTTTGGTCAGATTTCTCCTCGCATCCCCAGGGGGGGTGCGAGAAGAAATCCTTAGCGCGCCCAAACAGCGCAGTGTATTGAATAGCTGCAGGAGCTCCCTCCCGTGTCTATTCAACATCGCGTTGAATTGAATTCCCCCCCATAGAGGATATCTACTTACAGAGCCACGTCAGCCCTTTTACATAGTAAGAGAACACAATACAGCAGGTTATGGTATTGCCTATATACCTCTAAACTTGTGTACATACGGAGCGATAAAACTGAACAATAATGATATCTTTCATATCGTTAATTTTTATGTACTTACCAACCTGTCAACGACCAACGATGCACGTTCTAGCATGGACGATAAAGATATCCCATCGTCCATGCATGGAGGTCAACTTGGACGATATTGTCACTTTGCCTGTTCAGAGATGTGGCAGGATGACTTCACTGAACGATATCTTTCATGTCGTTGGTGGTACAGATCGTACCGTGTGTATGCACCATAAGATTAGTACACAAATCAGGAAACTGCCTCACAAAGTTAAATATAACTCACAGGAACTGGTCAACTCATTTCTTATGATCTGTTTGCCACACAGAAATATTTTATCTGTGTGGTTTCAACAGTAATAGAATTAGCATACGTCTTCCTCAAATATACAGGAAATATTTTAAAAAAAACCCTGTAAACTGCTTTTCCCCAAATTACCTGCTGTAAATGTTACACAGAAACACACAGGAGACCACCCCTCCCCCCAGTGTACATTTCAAGGTAAGTGCTTTAAACTAACATACCTCCCTACAATTCTATAACTTCATACAGTACATCAAATATAATACATTACAACATTTTAATTTGCAATCTGCTGGACTTTGCGAACAAAGGGCCTGATTCAGAGCCGCTCGTAAGCGGCCTCTCGTTCTTTCTGAGCGATGTTTGCACAACTGCGCATGCGTACGGATCGTAATACGCATGCGCGAACCAGTCAGTGCGGCCGAAAATCGTTTGTTCGCTAAATAGCGAATGCCTGCTATTTTGAGTGACAGGAGGAGGCGTATGTGGGTGGTAACAGGGGAGGGTGCTTGAAAACGGGGAGTGGAGATCCGAACGCAGGTGTGCTTAAAGGTCAATATGGGCGTTTTATGGGTATGCATAATTAATACAGCAGCGTCATTGACCACGTCACTGGGTTATTTTATAGTCAGAACTGCTCGCAAGATTGCGGTAGGAAAAACCAACCACAAGAATAGCGAGCAGTTCATACGCTGGTCGATGTACTCGATTAATCTAATAAATAGCGGACATGACGTAGGATGCAAGCAGCCAGGGGGCGTAGTTTTCCAAAAAACGCCCGCAAGTTTTGTTCGCTCGTTCAGACCTAGAGGCGTGAACAGACCGCAAAGAGCGAACGGTTCATTTGAATAGCCACCCCTTTTTTCTGAACGAGCGAGCGCAAATAGCGTCCGGCTCTGAATGAGGTCCAAAGAGCCCTGCAGTCTTGGCTGCAGAGCTGCACATGAACTTAAACGCATCGGTTTATAGTGTAATACATATACACACACAATCCTTCATCTTTTAAATACACTACCCCAGCTCCCAGAATTGCCTATGCTGTGCCCCAATGGACAGTCTTACACCGCAACCTAGGACTAAGCAGTTGTGACGCACCTTGCCCCCAGCTAATACATTTACATTCCCCAGATGAGTCACAGCTGCCGGATTTAGGGCCTGATTCAGCTTTGGGAATAGAGTTAAGATATAGCAAGTAATTGTGAACCTGGACAAACCATATTGCAATGCAAGGGGTGCAAATACATACATTTATTTTTTCATGTGGGATAAATACTGGCTGCTTTTGCATGTAGCCCACAAAAGATGCACAGCTTTATTTTTACACTGCAATTTAGATTCTAGTTTGGACACACCTCTTTTCATTCCAACCAATCAACTAGTTGGCTGGTTGGACAGATAATCTTTTGATGTGTGGCCAGGCCCTTACTCTATTCCCAAAGCTGAATCGGGCCCTTAGTTTGTTGTCTTGGCGCACACTTGAACAAAAATAAAAGCCACATTATTAAATATACATTTACATGGCGCCTAGCGCTGATAGTCCATGCCACAGAACAAGGGATTAACCTCACCATCTTGGCCACATGAGCCAGGGCCCCGGCCACAGGCAATATTTAAAAAAAAAAAGTTAAAGGGAAACTACTGCAACTAGAGACAGCTTATGCGGGGTACACACCTGACTGATGCAGCGGCTGGCCGATTGTGCCACCGTCCAAGCAACCAGTTTGGTAAATGTATACACTTACCAATCGGCCACTCGATATACCTAGTCAGGCATCACAACTGGGCGGGCATTTAAATTTGCCTGCCTAGTTGTGATGTCATGGTCACCGGTTCCTGCGGCCAGAATGTATGGGTCTATCGCCCGTACACACAGGCAGATGTGCATTATATATCTATATATCTTGCATTGTATACCCAGTATTAGCTGTGAAAGTCCAGGAGGCAGACTACGGCCCCCAAGTAACTAGTCTTCCTGTTTTTCCACTCAAAAAATGTGATATAATTTCTGTAATTAATGTATGATGCATGAAAATGGATATTAATTAGACCAGGAATATTTGATAGGACCTGGGAGTAACCTTATTCGGAGAGAATATTATGTAAGGCTCAGTGCCCGAATCCCACTGACTGAAGAGAGAGCCATTAACAATGCAGTATTCTACGTTAAGTATGTATTATATAGGTCTAAAATGCTGTGTTCACAGAGACTGTAGAACCTGGGTAAGATGCCAAGGGGGCATACTATCTGCCACTGGTGGCTTCTGCCTTTCCAGCACCTGTAGAAACCAGATAACCAGTGGGTCCTTTGCCCATGTGTGCTTAGGCAGAGGGGACAAAGCAGAAATCTGCATGCTCATAACGCTGGGGCTCATTCCCTTTTTCCAGGCCTATCGGAGGACACTGCATAGGATTGAGAAAATGGTTAGCAATATCATGGGTTGAAGGACTATGCCCAAGCTAACACTTTTCCTACATAGGCATCCGACATAGACGATTTATGTGGTGTCATAAGTGTGTTTCCAATTATCATAGAATGACCTATAACAACATTGTCCATGATCCAAGCCATTACAGCTTGTCTGGATGGATGGTGGTGGAATGCTGGACCAGTGCCTTTAAGATGGGAAAGTTGAGGGAGCCTGAACAGGACATTCTGGGGAAACCAAGGTTTTGTTGATGTGTTTTTTTGATCTCCGATTTTCCCCTTTGGTATAAAAGCCTGAGGTTAAAAAAACAGCTGACTTTCTGCTAACTGTAGAAAGTGACCATCGAAGAGGCGACCAATCTGCAGGCCTGGGACAGAATGTCAGCGTCTTCACATTGGACCCTGTATCCATGCAGCTCGTTTCTGCCGCTCTCCACCTCTCCTGAATCATGCAGAACACCTCCGTGTCCAGACCCCTTTCCCTGAGATAAAATATCTGCCAGGAGATTCTCCTCTCCTGGTAGGGTAGATGGTGGCTCTCCTCTGGCGATTCAAGGACTCTACTATTGTGACGAGTCCATTTGCACTGTCTGATGGGTTAAGGGGTAAAAAGTGCCATCAGTATCAATAATATTTGATATATTTATATTTAAAAGTCCCAAGCTCGTGTTAAGAATTTGGCCGCCGATACGCCATACCACCTGCTCACTTTGTAGCCGCCATTAGCAGCCATTGCTGCCAGACTGCTCTGTTGAGCAAGACCATGGTGCTCGGTAGTATGACAGCGCTTCTGCTCCTGCTGTTCCAGGGCTTCTAGGAAGGTGAAGGTGGCGTCATGACATCACATCACGCTCCCACGACTGGCTCAAAGAGGAGCCTGGGGGCTTAGTCTGTGTGCACTTCTGACGTCCCTTTCTGGATTTATCACCGGCTCTTCTCGGCTCCTGCCTCCTCCTCAAAGAAACATAGAGCGACAGCAACGGAGGCTGCTTAGTAATGCTGGGAGTAGTGGGGGGGGAGGTTTGTTGGCGAGGCTGGGAGTAGTGGGTGGGGGGTTGTTATTGATGCTTGGAGTGGTGGGGGGGTTGTTAGTGATGCTGGGAGTAGTGGATGGGAGTTGTTAGTGATGCTGGGAGTAGTGGATGGGGGGTTGTTAGTGATGCTGGGAGTAGTGGCTGGGGGTTTGTTAGTGATGGTGGGGGTAGAGAGGGGGTTGTTAGTGATGCAGATAGCAATATGGGGGTTTGTTAGTGATGCTGGGAGTAGTGGGGGGGGATTGTTAGTGATGCTGGGAGTAGTGGAATGGGGGTTGTTATTGATGCTTGGAGTGTGGTGGGGGGGTTGTTAGTGATTCTGGGAGTAGTGGATGGGGGTTTGTTAGTGATGCTGGGAGTAGTGGATGGGGGGTTGTTAGTGATGCTGGGAGTAGTGGATGGGGGTTTGTTAGTGATGCTGGGAGTAGTGGATGGGGGTTTGTTAGTGATGCTGGGGGTAGAGAGGGGGTTGTTAGTGATGCAGGTAGCAATATGGGGGTTTGTTAGTGATGCTGGGAGTAGTGGAGGAGGGGTTGTTAGTGGTGCTGGGAATAGTGGGGGGGCTTAATAGTAATGCTGGGAGTAGTGGGGGTGGGAGGTTTGTTAGCGAGGCTGGGAGTAGTGGGGGGGTTGTTAGTGATGCTGGGAGTAGTGGGTGGGGGGTTGTTATTGATGCTTGGAGTGGTGGGGGGTTGTTAGTGATGCTGGGAGTAGTGGATGGGGGATTGTTAGTGATGCTTGGAGTGGTGGGGGGGTTGTTAGTGATGCTGGGAGTAGTGGATGGGGGTTGTTAGTGATGCTGGGAGTAGTGGCTGGGGGTTTGTTAGTGATGCTGGGGGTAGAGAGGGGGTTGTTAGTGATGCAGGTAGCAATATGGGGGTTTGTTAGTGATGCTGGGAGTAGTGGAGGGGGGTTGTTAGTGGTGCTGGGAATAGTGGGGGGGCTTAATAGTAATGCTGGGAGTAGTGGGGGGTGGGAGGTTTGTTAGCGAGGCTGGGAGTAGTGGGGGGGGGTTGTTAGTGATGCTGGGAGTAGTGGATGGGGGGTTGTTATTGATGCTTGGAGTGGTGGGGGGTTGTTAGTGATGCTGGGAGTAGTGGATGGGGGGTTGTTATTGATGCTTGGAGTGGTGGGGGGGTTGTTAGTGATGCTGGGAGTAGTGGATGGGAGTTGTTAGTGATGCTGGGAGTAGTGGATGGGGGTTTGTTAGTGATGCTGGGGGTATAGAGGGGGTTGTTAGTGATGCAGGTAGCAATATGGGGGTTTGTTAGTGATGCTGGAAGTAGTGGAGGGGGGTTGTTAGTGGTGCTGGGAATAGTGGGGGGGCTTAATAGTGATGCAGGGAGCAGTGGAGGGGGAATCAGTATGATTTACCGCCGGCCGCATGGTTTAAATCCCGACAGCGGTAGCCTGGCAGTGAAGATCCCGAGAGGTGAGTATTTTTTCTATTTACTAACCTAACCTCCCCCCTAACCCTAACCCTCACTTATGGCTGCCTAACCCTAACCTCCCCCCCAAGTGCCTAACCCCACTCTAAGTGCCTAAACCTAACCCCCCCTTCCCCGCAGCCTAACCTGAAGTCTCCCGGGGGGGTGCCTAACTCTAACCCTCCCTTCCCCTAGCCTAACCTCCAGGGGGTGTGCCTAACCCTAAGTCCCCCCTGGGAGCCCCTAACCCTCCCCCCCCCACCCTGTGTCTGCGCCCGGCTTACCTTCGATTGGTAAATCGGGTGTCGGGCTCCCAGTGTAAGTCTAATGGCAGGCGTTGGGATTTCGATGCCGGTCATTAGACACCACTTGCCGGGATTAGACAGTCGGGATGTATGTGATGCAAGGAGTAGTGGAGGGGGGTTGTTAGTAATGCTGGTACTAGTTGGGGGTTTGTATGTGATGCAAGGAGTAGTGGAGGGGGGTTGTTAGTGGTGCTGGGAGTAGTGGAGGGGGGTTGTTAATATTGCTGGGACTAGTTGGGGGTTTGTATGTGATGCAAGGAGTAGTGGAGGGGGGTTGTTAGTGGTGCTGGGAGTAGTGGGGGGGGGTTAGTGGTGCTGGGAGTAGTGTGGGGGGGTTAGTGGTGCTGGGAGTAGTGGAGGGGGGATTGTTATTGATGCTTAGAGAGGTGGGGGGGTTGTTAGTGATGCTGTGAGTAGTGGATGGGAGTTGTTAGTGATGCTGGGAGTAGTGGATGGGGGTTTGTTAGTGATGCTGGGGGTAGAGAGGGGGTTGTTAGTGATGCTGGGAGTAGAGAGGGGGTTGTTAGTGATGCTGGGAGTAGTGGATGGGAGTTGTTAGTGATGCTGGGAGTAGTGGATGGGGGTTTGTTAGTGATGCTGGGGGTAGAGAGGGGGTTGTTAGTGATGCAGGTAGCAATATGGGGGTTTGTTAGTGATGCTGGGAGTAGTGGTGGGGCTTAATAGTGATGCAGGGAGCAGTGGAGGGGGAAACAGTATGATTTACCGCCGGCCGCATGCTTCAAATCCCGACAGTGGAAGCCTGGCAGTGAAGATCCCGACAGGTGAGTATTTTTTCTATTTACTATCCTAACCTCCCCCCTATCCCTAACCCTCACTTATGGCTGCCTAACCTCCCCCCCCAAGTGCCTAACCCCACTCTAAGTGCCTAAACCTAACCCCCCCCTTCCCCTTAGCCTAACCTGAAGTCTCCCGGGGGGTGCCTAACCTCCCGCCGGGGGTGCCTAACCCTAACCCTCCCTTCCCCTAGCCTAACCCTAACGTCCCGGGGGGGTGCCTAACCCTAAGTCCCCCCTGGGAGCCCCTAACCCCCGCACGGCTGTCCGCGCCCGGCTTACCTTCGATTGGTAAGTCAGGTGTCGGGCTCCCGGTGTAAGTCTAATGGCAGGCGTTGGGATTTCGATGCCGGTCATTAGATAACACTTGCCGGGATTAGACAGTCGGGATTCCGACGGTCGGCATTTAGACCGTCAGCATCCCGACTGCATACCGTGGAGGGGGGGTTGTTAGTGATGCTGGGAGTAGTGGAGGGGGGTTATTAGTGGTGCTAGGAGTAGTGGAGGAGGGTTATTAGTGGTGCTGGGAGTAGTGGGGGGACTTGTTAGTGATGCAAGGAGTAGTGGAGGGGGGTAGTTAGTGGTGCTGGGAGTAGTGGGGGGGGTTAGTGGTGCTGGGAGTAGTGTGGGGGGGTTAGTGGTGCTGGGAGTAGTGGAGGGGGGATTGTTAATGGTACTGGGAGTGGGGGTTGTTAGTGATGTAGGGAGTAGTGGAGGGGGGGTTGTTAGTGGTGCTGGGACTAGTTGGGGGTTTGTATGTGATGCAAGGAGCAGTGGGTGGGGATTGTTAGTGGTGCTGGGAGTAGTAGGGGGGGTTAGTGGTGCTGGGAGTAGTGATGGTGGGTTTGATAGTGCTGCAGGGAGTAGTGGAGGGGGGGTTGTTTGTGGTGCTGGGAGTAGTGGAGGGGGGGGCTCAGACGGTGTCCCCAAGGATTTGCAGTCTCTGCTCCCTATAGATGGGCTCTTTGCATATCAGGAGCCTGCATGATATACCTGCTGAAGGTGGAATCAATATTATTTCCACGTGATAGGGAGAAGCCAGCCACCAGGAAGGGGAGAGAGTGCAGGAGACAGGGAAACAGGGCAAGGATTGCAGACAGGACTCCCCAGTTTCTCCACCCCGGACTGTGTGTGATCCTGGAGCCACGTTGGACCTCTGGATCAGGCTGCTGGTCAGTCCATTGCTTTCTAGACTATCCCCATTGCAGTGACACGCTACACTACAGACACTGACCTGCTGCCATCATACAGAGAGGTAGGGGGTCACAGAGACTGGGCACAGGGGACTGTACACTGCCAGCTGACTTCTCCCATCACCATAATTGACCACTGTCACTATAAACCCTCTCTGGTAATACAACCTCTGTACTCTGACATTTAAAATGTTGTATGTATTATTTTAGCTGGTGTACCCTGCTCTTATAGAGGCTGCACTTATCAGATATAGAGCAATGATCCCCTATAGTGACAGCTGCTCTAGTTTTGTCCATCATGCTAAACATCTGGTGCCGGGCCACCAGCTGATTACTGGCGCACCGGCAGACATCCATGGATGGAGAGACAGCGGCACCACACTGCTGGCATTTCAAATCTGGCGCTGTCCGCTAGCCAAATGGACCTCGCGGACCGGCAGCCAATCAAGCTCCTTTTTGGCTCACAGACAGCACCAGATTTGTCTGCTGGGCAGGTCATTAAATACACAGGGAAATGAGTCTCTTCTCATCATGTCATCTCTCATTAGACTGAGGCAGCTGAAGAGACACAAGGGGGAGGTAAGAGGCTGCAGGGGGAGGGGGGGCTTTACTGTGGAGCATAATGTTATAGGGGGCATTACTTTGTAGCATAATGTGTAAGGGGCATTGATACTGGGTGGCATAATTTGTACTACAAATTTTGTATATGGCATTACTGTGTGGCATCACTTGTAAAGGGCATTACTTTGTGTGGCATAATGTTATATAAGGGGCACTACTACTGCATGGCATAATTGTTATAAGAGGCACTAATATTGTGTGGCATAATATGTATAAGGGGTACTACGGTGTGGTACATTACACTGATGAAAAGGGGGAGCGTCTTAAGGCCACACCCCCTTTTCCGGCACACGCATAAGTATAACCGTAGATTTTTCATACCCCCACTTTAAAATTACCGCTTCGACCACTGTGTCCAACAGAATAGGTTTTGCTTCTATTGAGGTTCTAAACTTTTGGTGCTGTGGGCGATAACCTCTGCTAACCACTTGTGTGACTTCGCTGTCCTGAGTTGTTCAAAGTGTTCTCACATGAAAGGCATTGAGGGGGTCATTCAGACCCGCTCGCGAGCGCAGGACTCTCGCAAGCGGGTCGATGTTACCCCAATGCGCATGCGCACGACGGAGGGAGCTCCGTCATGCGCATGCGCAAGACCTGGACAGCGACAGCCAAGCTGTCGCTCCGGGTCTCGCACCAAAGGGGGCGTGCTGTCGATGTCAGTGGGAGTGATTTTGGCTCTGATAGAGCCAAAATCACTCCAGGGCTTGCGGTCACCGAGACCCTACCGCAGGGTCTCGTCGCAAGCCCGATGGTCGCGATGGTTTTGACCATCGCAACCATCTTTTTGGCCGCTCGCATATGCCGTGGGTGGTCACCCACAGCTATGCGAGCGGCCAGGAGGCCGCTCCGTTTTTAGGTAGGAGGGCACAGATTCAGAGCGAGCGCTCTGGTCAGAGGGTCCGGCTCTGAATCAGGCCCTGAGTTCCCAGCTCATTGCTGAAAAAGACTGAATTACTTATAAATAAAATACAGAAGTCTGAATTACACATATTTGCAAATATGCAATGTGCCTCTCACCACTTCTGCTAATAAGAGCGTCCTGACTCTAAGCAGTGAAAGCATGCGTGTTTTGTCATACATTCAAGTGGTTTCAAATTGATAGGAAATGTACCTGTAAACATCCCAAAGCCTTTAAAAGTCAGATCAAGTGTGGACCTGCCTGCACAAAGCTCACATGAGCCTTATGACTTACTTTTGGACTCCAGCCAGAAGAAGAATGCTGCCCCCACCCTGGTGTTCATAAGCTGTACCACAGACCTATGTGCCCTTATGTAATACCCTGCCGGGTGTTGGTATTGGCTCGATTCCAGCGATTTAAAGGGGTCATGATTTAAAAGGCAAAACCAACCTTCTTTTTTGGGGGGGGGGGGGGGGGGTTATTGCCATGTTAATTGTAAGAGCTAAATTGTACCTGTGACTGCAACCTGCAGGGTATTCCATAAGGGTCATGGTCTTACTAAGTCCAATCGCTGTAGAACTCAGTGAATTACGGTGTTGGTCGGGTTCCAGTCACCCTACAGCCCACAGATCATCGCACCCACTTGGACACACAGAGATGCCATTATTGCTTGGCATCTTCAGAGGGAGAGAGACTGAGCCCCTAATGCCATGAAGGGGAAAGTAAGTATCCAGTGCAAGGACAGGAAAAGAGCTGGAGGCATTGCTGTGGGTAGGCATTGGATATATTCTGTCCTTACAATGCATTGAAGCTTTAATTCTTGTTGCATTGTCCTTTTGCTTAAATGTCACTTGATTATATAGTTTTCAGCATTATTTGTTTTTGGCAAATTTAGGCTTTTTGTTATTATCTTTGTTTGCTTTCATGTGCTAGAAATCAGTATTTATAGCGTTAACAAAAAGAAATATACCATACAAATGCAGAAATAAATCCATAACAATTTGGTGTTTATTTTATTTTATTTTCAACAGAAGGGAAGATGTCAGAGGGCAGATGCAAGGTGCAGGGGACCAGCGGAGAGAGGGCACCAGATGACTACATCCCAGATGCATCAATAGCAGTACTGAGCCTAAGGTGCGTCACTCTTCATGTACTGCCCCCTCCTTCACTGTAATAACGAGGGGGCACGTTATATGTACTAATCTTGATGATCAGTTCCTGAAGCTAATATCATGGTCCATGCTCAGAACTAGGTGACCTCCCAACTATTCCACCCCTCGCTTGACTCACTTCTCTGTTATAGGCATGCTAGGCACTATACCGATAGGCGAACTAAAGCGGCTTTTGGGAGCGGACATTTCAGAAGTGCCTCCCAGTTCTCCGTGACCGAGCGTACGCAAGTATAAGCATCTACAGGCGATTCACAGTTGTACGCATCTCAGTCGCATCCCCACCCAGGGTTACGTGGGGGGCACTAGGAGGCAATAGGGCATTTGTATGTAGACTAAGAGCTATTTCTCCTTCATCCACTAGGGGACACTGGAGTTCAAGACAGTGGGGTATAGACGGTGGTAGAGTAGAGCCTGGCACTTTAAATAATTTAGAAGTGTGACTGGCTCCTCCCCTTCTATTCCCCATCAGCCCCAGTTTTTAGAATGTGCCCGAGAGAGCCGGTCGCACATCAGGCTGTCTCCAGCCTTTCCATAATTTAAACAAGCATTGAGGACAGGCAGGCTGCTTGCTGTGGCAGTCTGCCTGCTACGTGGGAGCCGCCGGTAGGGCACCACACGGCTACTGCAGCCTGTGTCCGGTGACCCTGAGGAGGGGGCACAATCATGGAGTCATCGGACCCTGCGTGGATCCGCCACTGCTGGCATCGGCATGTGTCCGGGTTCCTCGCCGTCCCCTCAGCCCAGCATCCCGGCCGCAGCAGCCTGTAAGTATAACCACTGCTCCTGATTAGCAGGAGCAGTAGTTGTAAAAAGCTGGGCTCAGTGACAATTGCGCTGTCACTGTTAGGAGAGACCCAACCCTCCCCCCTGCACCACTTCTCCCTGACCTCCGAAGTTAGGCATCCCAGTGAGAGCACCAGAGCAAGCGGGGGGCGTAGGTTTATTGGCGCGTCATGCATACTAGCGGCGCCATCTGTGGTCGGGCTCTCCCTCAACTGCCGCGTGCACACGGCTGTCAGGGGCTGCCATAATAGCGCTCCCCTAGTAAAGAGCTTTTAAGCAGCGCAGTTCTCTAGCACCGGCGCTGGCTTTTCGGGGGGTCTGTAAGGCGGGCTGCCTAAATTAAGTCCCGCAGTATACAGCCTCTATTGCAGCTCCTTACAGAGCAGCCAAAGGTCGGCACTAGTGCCGGGGCTCCGTTCCCGGCAGTGAAGAGTCGGGGCTTAGGTCCGACGGCCATTGCAGCGCCCTAGAGCGCAACAGGCGCCGCCCTTCTCCACCTATTTGCCGTAGTGGCCGCACGCTTCAGCGCATGAGATGCAGGGAGAGGTCTGGGCCCCTGAAGTGGCTGCTCCGCGGGAGGCTCAGTGATGATTGCAGCGCGGACCAGTGCCTGCCAGATCACCCCCGCTTCCCTCTTAAGGGCAGTGGTAAACACCTGTGTACACAAAGTTTAGTTAGTTTACACCTGCTGCAGTCCAGCTATTTGCTGCACCCACCCACACGCAGTTGCGCATGCTAAGTAATTCAGAGGGTGCACTATAACTCCGCTTGTGCAGTTCTGTTGGGGGGCGGTGCTAGTCAGGTGGAATATATATTTATGCTACACAGTTCGGCCACTATCAGGCTTCCCGCTTCAAAGGGAAAGCTTTATACAGCCTCCGATTCAGCAGAGCCCGCCGCAGCTGAACCTGGCTGTGTTCTGGTCCCCCGACCCTCCCAGAGTCAGTGGGGCCAGCCGCAACTGAACCCCGCTGGGTCCAGGTCTCCTGCCCTGCCCAGCACCTTAGCTGCATATTGCTTACCTCTCTTGTTTAGTAGAGGAGGTGTTACTTAACGGGGTTGTGACATGTGGTGCTGCCGCATGCACAACTATGCACAGCTCTCCTATTATAAGAGGAGACACCATGGCCCCCACCCCCTTTTGCTCACAAGAACAGCCTGTGCAACCATAGTGTACAGCTGGCAAGTCCCAGTAGGGCTTTCCTTTAGTTATATAAGGAAAGGGACCTGTGTTTGGTGCGGCCTGCATTCCAGCGACGCCATAGTTTTCCGGTCTCCTCTCACATGGAGGCGAGTTCTGCGTTGTAGCTAGTGGCTCTGGGTAATTGTATTCTACATGAACACGCCCGATCTCGTCTGATAGTACTTGGATCCAAATGCACATGAAAGCTTTGTGCGGACTGGACATAGTCCCGCCGTTTTGCAGCGCTGGGTATTAACCCCTGTCAGGCTTTCACTTGGTTCTATAGCAAGGGACGCCTAGCTTAATCTAATTGCCTGACTTCCGAACTTGCTCTCCGGTTAGCGCGCACTCCGCGCCCGGAATGAGCCTGAATAGCAACCAGCTAATGCAGTGGACTGGTGAGCAATACACAGTGGGTTCTAGTCCCATCTATGAAATATTTATCATAGTCTGTGAAGGCTACCTCATGGTGCACTAGTTACCCTGCCTAAATGAACATGCATATACGCTAAATTATAGGCTGGTTTTAAAAACTTCCAGTTCTCACCAACCTTCTGTGCTTCCCTTAAAAGGTATGCATATGTGCATCTATATAGATTTATATCTTATGTGCTCCCTTGGCAGCACACACAAGGTTAAGTTAGTGACGCTCTGCCAGGGATGGTTACCGGTAACAGATACCAGTCTGGGACAGCGCGCTACAAAAATATCCTGCTCAAACGCTGTAGCAGAATGATGGCCACACACGGCACATGAGCCGTAAGGCACATGTATGTGTATATATATTTGTATTTTATACTAAGCCCTGCCTTAGAACATATACATGTCTGGAGTGAATTTTGTCCTGGGGCTCAGTTCCTTCCATGGCTCTACTATGATTCATGTTTTAGTTTAAAAAAAAAAATAAAAAAAAAATTGTCTCCTACTAATCTTGTATGTAGGTACGCATATGTGGATATCACTTTTTATCCTTACAATAAGAACAAGGGTAGGATCTGTTCTGATCAGTTTTATGTCTGATACCTAGCATGCTGCAACTGGAGGCTTGACTCTCCTGAAGCGGTAGTTGGTACAAAACTCCACTTTACACTATCTCTCCCTAGGGATTTGGTTGTGTTTTATTTATATATATATATAGATATAGATATATAGATATATATATATATATCTATCTATCTATCTATGCGTGTGTGTGTGTGTAGGATGCCTATACTTCCACAATCATTAGGTTGCCTATAACTCCACGGATGGGAAGCCGCCTGGGAATTACAGAAACTGTAGGCTTTATCAATACATATTAAATAGTGGCTCTATAAACTAGAGTCATGTTCTGCAGCTTACATAGTGATAGTCACAATTCCCTAAGGCATTGCTTCTAGTATGGACCCTATACATGACTGGGGCCTTCTTGTGTGTCCACACATGTATATAAAGATATGTGCTTACACCCTCCTGGGGTGTTAGTTCTGTTCCCGTCAGTCTTTATCTACGGCGCCCCTTTTCGGGGTACCTTATTATTATTATTACTTACAACTACACTCCAGTAGCGCACTTGGTAGCAAACATACACCAAGAATGCAGGACATATATATGGCATTCTGATCTCCTGGTGCAGGAGTCTGACAAGTAAACTTACTATGTTGGCACTAACTCTTCCTTTCAAAGAGATTGCCTTCTCATGCAATTATGTTTGTCGGTGTGTATGTGGGTATATATATTATACTATAACCATTCCTTGTATGAATATTTCCTAAGATATGTCCCTTCTTTACTTGGGATAACTAACACATTCTATGTCTATGTATAGGTACCCTTCTCAGTATCGATTCTGGTACTCCATATTATTGTCTTGTCGCATATCTCAATAAAAGGAGTCTCTAAAGGGCCCCTAGGTACATTTCTATCAGTACATAGAGAATCCAGGTTCTATTCCATCCTCAGGGCTTAATTAATTAAATTACATGAAGGCCTATGGCCACCCTCTGATATAGGCAGGGTCAGGCCTGGGTTGTATTAGATTGGTGGGCATAATATGCACTTCACCGTTATAAGTGTTAATGTAAGGATACTTACACTAGCAGACTGTTTTTGGGGTATATGGATAATCTCTATATGGATACACATCCCTAATGGAACATGCTCAGGTATAGAGTCCTGTTGTACGACCTTCTTGTCTCCACTAACGTTTTGCTAGTTTCTACAGTATTTTCTACTGCACATCTCCAGACTGAAGTCCGTGCTGTAGACATTGGTCTCAGCCCATTGAAGCTACTCTATACCTAACGTGGCAGGTTACTGTGTGATGGAAAAGGTCAGTGACATTCTACATAGCGTCCAGAAAGCTTCTGGTCGCTCACAGGTAAGAGCTTACTAATGCCTCGGAAGATGTTCCTATTTCATGCAACCTGACATACATAGCGTTATTCTCCCTTCCGCACCCTAGCTGCTGTCCTAGCAGCCATCCACTATTTTAATCAGGTGGCTCTCCACTTTAGAGTTTTCCTGGTGTGTGGGTGCATAGTTCCAACATTGAGATTAGTGACACTATTCTACTGAAATCTGTTGGGGTTATGGACTGAAGCGCATCTCTGGGCTAGTGCACATCTTTACATTACAGTGTGACAGTCACTATGTTCTATGCAGGGGGCCTGGTTGGTTGGTTTTCCTGTTCAGTATCTGTTGACAGATGCCTGACGGGTACCTTCATAGTTGTCCTAGTGCTCTAGCCTTGCTGTATGGGATGCTTCCCTATATTGGTAGCGCTCCCTGGGTGGCTATTGCATCCATGCTCTTTTACCGCTAGGATATCCTGGTTGTTTTTTTACTATGTTTGGGCCAGCAGTTGCTACTGACCACGCACTTCCATCATGTTGGAAGTTGTTTGGAGTTTGTGGCTGTGGTTTTCTTTTCAGCTGCAGGGTTTCAGTGACTGTTTTCTCCCTCTGTTCTCAGAATGGGTTGTTCTGCTGTCTGACCCTCTGAAAGGAATTGTATTCTCAATCCTCTCGAATCCGCCTCATGTCCAGTGGGATCTCTACTCGTTGGAGTCTTCTATGGTCTAACCATTCCGCTGGTTAACAACCTTGTAATAGTTGGACATCTAGGATGGTTCAGGGTGACTGTTCGGTCTTGCCTTTTGCCTCCCTGCATACTCTTTGTTGGAGTTTGTGGACAGGATCATCTCTGTATCTGTAGATTGGTATCGTTATACTTCCATCTATATGATTTAAGTCCAGCAGTGCTGGGATTCTGCTATCTGCGACTGTTGCAGCTTCCTGTTTTCTCGAGTTTTGTTCTCGTGTTCCTGCCCTTCTCCTATGGATTCTGGTTGGGGTTCTCTGCTCCCTGCGCTCTGGCTTGGTCTGTTTCAGCTGAGCTTGCAGTGTTCTGATGCCTCTCATCTGCGGGTGTTCTCTGGCTAGTCGTTTTTTTTTTTCCACTCGATTTACGCAGTAGGTTTTGGAATTTCTGTGACTGTTCAGCAAGGAGTTCTCATTGTCTCCTGGCTCTACGGCACTTGATCCTCAGCTCTTGCCTTTCCATTGGGCCTCCGTTTCTGGGCGGTCCCGGCTTAGGTTTGGCAGAAGGGTCAACAAGTTCTCCGCGCTTCCCACCCAGGAGGTTGGCTTTGGGACGTCCCCACTGTCTTGAACTCCAGTGTCCCCTAGTGGATGAAGGAGAAAACAGGATTTTGGTACTTACCGATAAATCCCTTTCTCCGATTCCACAGGGGACACTGGACGCCCGCCCAGCTCTGCGTACTTGCCGTTTTGTTTGGTCCTTATATGGTTGTGTGACTGCATGTGTTCCCTGCAGTGGGTTCCTGTGTTCTCCTTCAGTCGGTCTTGTTCCGTTCTGTGGTCTTCTCCTTCTCCTCATATTCCTTTTGTCCTCCGTCTCCTCTCGGACTCAGTTCTTAAACTGGGGCTGATGGGGCATAGAGGGGGAGGAGCCAGTCACACTTCTAAATTATTTAAAGTGCCAGGCTCTACTCTACCACCGTCTATACCCCACTGTCTTGAACTCCAGTGTCCCCTGTGGAATCGGAGAAAGGGATTTATCGGTAAGTACCAAAATCCTGTTATTTACTACAGGTTGATTTTAATCAGTTTTAATCAATTTCAAATCGATCTAAATCAGGCAACTTCCATGTTGTGTTTCTGGGGCCATAGCACACATTTGCTACCACTTAAAAGACCAAATCAAAAATTGTGCATACGCAGATGATCCGTCTGATTTCGGACATACAGTGGCTTGCACAAATATTCAACCCCCTAAGAAGCCAACAGATTTCTCTGTATTACAAATCACAATTGCACAGATTGTTCCAGACAGTATTTTCTCTGTGAACAAGTAGGCTCTTAAAGTAACATTTCAAACTCATAATTCATTACTTGTCTGCAGGATTTTTTTTTCTAAAATGCATCTTGCATAAATATACAACTCCTGTGCTGTGGAAGCTCCAAGGTCACCACAGATGAAAGATTTAACGTGAAGTAGTAAAATCAACGCTGCCCCAGCAATGAGCACTGATTAATTTAAACACATCCCTTTCCTCTTTGACTGACAATGGGGAAAGAGGAGATATGCTTTATTTTTTAGTTTATTTTCAAAGTTAAGCATGCACTCCTTGTTTCTTACCACTTCCAGCTTGTCATATGAACAGCAGAAGCCAGCATCAATGACACTGACATCCCCCATCCCCTGCCTCACTGCCACATTTCATCCCAACGAAGGGTCTGGTAGCTTGTATCCTTGATATTTAAATCATCAAAAAGTCAATCTTTTGTTTGTTTTTCCTTCTATGGGGATTTGTGATAAATTCTCACATCTGTGTCCTGTTTAGTGTCATTTTTATTGACAGTCGCAGTAATTAGACCTTTACTGTTTTTACAGTTTTAACAATCCTGTCCATATTTAACTGGAAAAATACTGTCAATGCCTCGGCTGGTTATAAGAACAGCACAGCTGCTGCAGTACATCTTTTAGCCAACAGATGGCTCTTGTGGAGATTTCTGTGCTTTTTAGTCAGAGATTAATAAAACTCTTGCAGCTCGATCTCTGCACAAAGGGATAGGTTTAATATTAATGGAACCTGTGAAATAAATCAGTCTTGTGTTTAATTTCTCATTCATCATGCACACGGAAAATCCCACATACAAAGAGATGGTAGTTGAAAATAAGCAACATCACTCCATAGGGCAGAGGTGTCCAAAGTCTTTCCTCAAGGCACCCTAACGGTCCAGGTTTAAAGGATATCCATGGTTGAGCACAAATGGTTAAATTAAATTGACTGAGGTACTAATTAAGTCACATGTGCCCAAGCATGGCTATCCTTAAAAACTGGATTGTTAAGGTGACTGAGGCCCTGATTCAGAGCCGGACGGTCTGAATCAGGTCCGGCCCTCTTACTATTTGGAGGCCGCTCTCATAGCTGTGGGTGACCACCCACAGCTATAGCGAGCGGCAAAAATGATGGTCGCGATGGTCAAAACCATCGCGACCATCGGGCTTGCAACGAGACCGTGCGGTAGGGTGTCGCTGCCGCCAGCCCTGGAGTGCTTTTGGCGCTACCAGAGCTAAAAGCACTCCCACTGACATCACTAGTGATGTCAGTGGGGCCGGCCCCAGACGGTAGGCGTTCCCATAAGAATGCCTCCGTCTGGGCAGCCACGCCCCGGCATGCCCACCAAAGGGGGCGTGCTTTCAATCACCATCGACAGCACGCCCCCTTCGGTACGAGACCCATAACGACGGCTTGGCCGTCGTTATTTGGGTCTCGTGCATGCACACGACGGAGCAGCCTCCGTCGTGCGCATGCGCACTAGGGCAACATCGACTCGCTTGCGAGAGCGCTCAGCGCTCGCGAGCGGGTCTGAATCAGGCCCTGAGTTTGGGACCTCTTCCATAGAGTGTCAGTAGATGGGTGTGAGCAATGGAAGCAGTCATGCAGTGGGTGTGAGGTATAGTATGTAGCAAACAGAGAACAAAAGAAAAGGGTAATCCTCAGTATATTAGAATAAATAAAAGCAACATAGTGTGCACTGGAACCTGGAGTGTCTCCAACATCAGTTAAAGTAAAGGCTAGATTAAGATCCCTATAAATAAAGAAATAAACTAAACAAATAAAATTTTATATTATTTTATATTACAAGGCTGTTATATAAAATAACACACGGCACTCTGAATACGTTTTCACTATTTGTTGTTTATCAAATAATAATAATGTCCAGGAGTATATACAGACATTCCTCACTTAACGACCTACCAGTTTAGTGACCATTCGGACAACCCAGCTAACTGGGTTGCACTGATACAAAAAAAGAAAAAGACAGACTCTGTCCTAGAGGGGGCCAGGGCTGTGGCGCGGTACACACAGGAGACCTTGCCTCCCATGACGGAAAGGACGGACGGGGATGCGGCGCACTCTCGGAGGAGGTGGGGCACACACAGGCACGTGTCACCCTCAGCCTGGGTCCTGCTGCGAGCCGGAGCCTGCGGTTGAGGTTTTCAACCGCAAGCTCCGGAGTGATTTTGGCTCTATCAGAGCCAAAATCACTCCCACTGACATCACTAGTGATGTCAGTGGGCCGGTTTCTGACGGGAGGCGTTCCCGTGGGAACGCCCCCGTCAGGGAGGCACGCCCCCGGCACGCCTACCAAAGGGGGCGTGCTGTCAATCAACATCGACAGCACGCCCCCTTTGATCAGACACAACGAGCGAAGGACTTTCCTTCGCTCGTCGCGTCTGGCGCATGCGCACGACGGAGCTCCCTCCGTCGTGCGCATGCTCAGTCCATAACATCGACCCACTTGCGAGCGGACAGCCGCTCGCGAGTGGGTCTGAATCAGGCCCTTTGTCTCCTCTATCGTACACAATCTGCACACTTTTAGTAGCAATGAGAAACAATTATTGCAGTGCAGAACCATAGGATCATAGCAACAAATTCATTTCTGCGTACACGGCCTGACTCGGCATGGATCGCAACTCTGACGGACGATTGTTTTGCGTCCATGCGTCCGCAGTGAGCGTGCAGCATCATTGTACAGTGATTGACAGGAAGTGACCGCTCAGGGGTGGTCAATGAAACGCAGGCGTGTCAGTGCGTTTGGGCGCCGTTACAGGGGCGTGCATTATTAAGCACCTTGCAACGGCATACGCAGCATTTAGCTACCGGCAGGAAGTTTAGCAGTCAGTGAGTGAGGTCAGCTCAACCACAACTGTGCATATGGGTCCGATGTTACTGATGTTTTCGTAGATTTGCAAAGGTATTGCGGGTGCAAGTAATGGGAAATGGGCGGCTTTATACAGTGGTGGGCGTTTTGGTATAGTGTTGCGATTGCTCGGCGATCAAATCTGTGGTTTTACCCATTAATCTGCCGTCGATCCGCAGCAGATCCCATCGTTTTTTTTTTAAACTACCACTTAGTAGATCTTGCCGCTAGTCTTATATTACATACAGAATGCATACAGAGCTGCATTTAGCAACATGAAGGCTATAAAGGTAGTGCAAAACAGACAGGGAATAGTAACTCTGCAGTCTCAAAATAAAATCTCATGAGATTATTTCCGGAAAAAAAATGCTATTTGTGATTTTAAGGAACAAATCGCACAATGGGCCTTATTCAGAGGCGATTGGTAATGTATACGCAGCTGCATACTCTCACGGATCGCAGTAGCTAAAATATGCTAATGCAACAGGCGGCAGGTTTTGTACTGAGACGCCCACCGGGGCCCTCGTAGCTGCCCGCAACTGCGCAGCATTGTACGCAGATCTTCAAAACATTGACAGCTCGAGTGAGTATGGTCACTCAGAATGCTGAATGCAGAACGTTGTGGTAATTCTGCGCAATCGCAGACGCTGGCTAGTATACGCCCAGGAAATGGCCCTGACACGCCTGTGTTTTGACCGGAACTCCCCGTAACCACCCACATAATGGTCTCCTCCTGTCAATCAATTACTAGTGAGTCTTCACAACGTGCACGACCGCAGTATATTCGCAGCGCGTGCGCAATGCGGCTGGGATGCATGCACAGACCACCGATAATTGCTTAACTGCGTGAACATCGGCATAGCGTTCAGCTCTGAATCAGGCTCAATAATAACTACAACTGAAATTAAACAAAAAACTTCTTGCATTATCTTTTAGAAATGAGCCTTTCCAGGCCATGATCGCCCACAATGTCTTGAGATCAACTCCTAGCTCATTGCAGTGGTGATTAGCTGCTAGATATTCAAATGGAAATTGAGTAATGTGAGTAAAGAAGAGCATATAAAAATGTGCCCATTTAGCCTACTGTAACCCATACATGAGGGTAAGGGGGGTACTAGTGGTTCTGCATCTGCTGTGCAATTACAAGGTTCAGTGGTTCTGTGACAGATCTCAGTTGTATCGTATGTTACTATAATTACATCCATAAACAACAGAATAAACCGGTCGCCTATTTCCCTCTCCGTACACTAGAGGGTGCTCAAAGCAAGAAGTATGTGGACAAAGCTGAGTTACAGATGCCTACAATATAAAAGTCACTTATTCAATGAGTTAGGATCAAAAGGACTAAGGGGCCCATTTATCATTGAATATTTGAGGTATAATCCCCGAAAACACCAATTTTCAGGGGTTTACCTCAAATATTAAGTATCCCCCTGATGTATTAAGGAGGGACCACAGAAGGTACCCGCTGTGATCCGTCCATTACCACTGGCAGCCGCATCCCCCTTAGAATTCTATGGGAGATGCGATGCTGCCAGATTTACCAATATTCGGAATGCAATGAATTCTTGAAATTGGCCCCCTCAGCTAACGCCATCTGGCCATGACCGCATAATTAGCCGGCGGAAGGATCCCCCGGAACCATCCCCTGGCAATGGCCGCCAGTCACCGGGTCTGCACATGCACAGCAGCCCCGGTAGCTCTCCGAGCACCTTGCAGGGAAGGGCTCATCTAGGAACCCGTAGCCCTGCATGTGCCGAATGATACATCCGGACGATATGATTGCATTTTGCAATGCGATCATGGGCGGTACTGACATGTCCTGTTCGCATTGCAAGTGCGATCATTAATAAATGGGGGTCTTATTCTCCTGTTCTGTGTCACTGTGTTTTCCTCAACGAGCGTCGAGAATAGTGTGAGTAGGTCAGACGGAAGACTGCGTCCATGCATAGACAATCTCAGGGCTACAAATCAATCTCCTGGGACCTTGATGTTCCGGTTTTCCACTATAGGTAATGTTATCAGGAAGTTTCATGGCCAAGGCACTGCATTATTGTTCGAATGGTAGAGAAAATACCTCAACCAACAGCCAAACAGATTCAAGCAGACCTTCAGATCATAGGCAAAACTAGACATCTGGCGATGGATAGTCCTAGTTCCAACCCCATCGCCAGGGTTTTTGTTACTTTGCTACTTGCCACTATATCTCGTGACAGTTAGGAAGTAACGTTTTCACGATTCACCTCTATTCGCAGGTCATGCTTTCTGACTCCTGGTTATATCAACTTCATTTTTCTTAAATTAGCGTCGACATCAATCTATCCATGGTGTTATCAACCATCAATGGGCATCCCTACTGATGGCGATGGGCTAATCAGGATAGGGGGTTCGTGAGTGAATTTAACAACGGAGGGGTGGTGCCAAGTCTTGAGTCAATCAGAAGGGGGAGAGATGGGGGCGGAGCTAAGCTCTGTACCCTAAGCAATGGGAAAAAAAATGCTAAAACCTGGTCCTTTTTCTGTGTGGTATAACATGAATTGGAGGCATTTAGTTCTGTGTGGCATAATATGAACTGGAGGTATTTTGTTCTGTGTCATAACATGAGTCAGAGGCACTCATGGGCCTATTTACTAAGTCTTGGATGGAGATAAAGTGGACAGAGAAAAAGTCCCAGCCAATCACCTCCTAACTGTCAATTCTTAAACACTGCCTGGGACAATGCAGTTAGGAGCTGATTGGCTGGTACTTTCAACAGTAGGGATGCCCATTGATGGTTGACGACACCATTGATAGTAACCCCTTCTATGGCATCCCTACTTGTGGTGTGACCAGTAATGCCTCTGGTTTAATATTTCCTATGTGATATTTATTGGCTTTTTTTTTTTTTTGTGCACAAAAATTTTGTATGAGCTTTTTAGGATAAAATGAATTTATACAGGGTTGCACTAAACAGCTAATTCCCAATGCAGCTCTTTAAGGTGGGGTTCTCATGAGATTACGTTTTTTAAATTGATAATTTCCAGATGACTCCATTTAGGGTAATCCGGGCTCCTCAGTGCCACAGGGTCCCCCTATTATAGGGGTGAACTGGCTATGCTTCCAAGTGTTGGCTGTTCACACTCATCACACAGCTTCCTCCTGCACCAATGCTTATTACATGCCTGCCCTAGCTGTACATTACCACTAACAGCCCACAGTGTATGGCAGGAGGAATTTTTGCTCTGATTCAGGGATGGGCAAAAAGTCTCAGAAACCCTTACTGCACATGCGCAAATCCAAGTGTGTGATGGTACTCACAAATGCATATGGCATTGCTAACGCTTGAGAAGGGATTTGCCATTCCTGGGCGTTTCAAGGTGGAGACTGGGAGATGACCTAAAGTGATCACAAAATGGAGCCGTTTCATGGCCATGTTATGGGAGGGTCACGGGCATGTCTGGGAACCCTGCTGCATTTCTAGACTGAGTTTGGTGAAACGCGTTGCTGCCAGCAATTCTAAATTTGCTGTGTCCGTGGGGGTCCGATGCCAGCATGCTGAGCCCCCCGCCAATCTATTTATTGTGTCTGTGGAAGCCCGGCACCTGCATGGCAATTAGACCAACCCATTGTTTGTAAGAATACCAGTGGCTGTAGGATGCTGGTACGAGGCCGGTGAGTTTCCAGCCTTGGAGACGGGAGCTCTATGCTGGTTGATCATATGTGCGGTTGGGAGCTACACAGCCACCGCTGAGCTTCAGGGAGTGACTCGGCAGGCACCCACCCCCACACCTGTTCCCGGTGCCGGATTAAGGTCATACTAACCAGGATATCAATTTGCAAGTAGCAAGGAAGTGCACCAAAACTCCTGACTCCTAGAACTGGACAAATTTGATCGGGACTGTGCCATTATATTGTAGTACAGGTAGCATCTATTGTATGTTTTGGGACTGTCTCTGCTGCCTGGTACATCATACTGTAACATCATATTCGGGACTACTACTAATATCTCAACTACCTGCTCCATAAATCAGGAGCTTTCAGCAAACCATTCTGGGAAATCCAATCGTATCCCGGAGATCTTTTAAAGTATGAATTTCTAATTGTGGCAGTGTAACACGTATGCAATTCTAAGGCTACTGTCTATTTTTATATTGTGATATTGCACTGTTCCATGTTATATATAAGTTACAGTCTAGAAATTGTGTGAGAGATATATTTATTCAGACGTATATAAATTGCTAGAGCAGTCGCCGAAGCTTAAGCCCATGTGCTTTTTTATTTACCAGAACTAGGTTTTATTAAATTATCTGTTTTTAACACTGACTGATTATTGATTTGAATTAGGGGAACACCAGCACAGTTTTTTCTGGCTATTTTATGTGTGTGGGGTTAGCAATACCCTCTTTTTTGAACTGCAGCAGGTGATCCTAATTTACTTTAAAGTAGCTTGAGAGCTTTGAAATTATTTTTCCGTTACCGGGTCTGGCGGGCATGCAGGCGCTTCTCCCTCGTGCTTAGGGCCTGATTCAGGGCCGGACGCTATTTGCGCTCGCTCGTTAAGAAAAAGGGGCCGGATATTTAAATAGAGCGCTCGCTCTTTGCGGTCTGTTGACGCCTCTATGTCTGAGCGAGCGAACGAAATATGTGCTCGCTATTTAGTAAAGACGCCCCCTGGCCGTTCGCATCATACGTCATTTCCGCTATTTATTAGATTAATCGAGTACATCGAAAAGCATCTGAAGCATTTTCCTACCGCAATCATGCGAACAGTTCAGGGTAAAAGACAACCAAGTGACGTGGTCGATGACGCTGCTTTGTTAATTATGCACACCCTTAAAACGCCCGTTTTGACCGTTTGGCATGCCTGCATTCGGATCTCCACTCCCCGTTTTCAAGCACCTTCCCCTGTTACCACCCACAAACGCCTCATCCTGTCACTCAAATTAGCAGGCCCTCGCTATTTTGCGAGCACACGATTTCCGACCGCAATGACTGGTTGGCGCATGCGCATTACGACGCATGCGCAGATGTGCGAACATCGCTCGGAGCGAATGAGCGGCCGCTTACGAGCGGCTCTGAATCAGGCCCTTAATCCCTTTGAGTACCAGTCTGTTCAATGGGGGGGTTCCTGGTGGTGCCGTGATCAGGACATTCAGGCCGCTATCTGGCTTTTTCTTCTATGAGGCGGCTGGCCAATCACACCTTGGGAACTCCAAACGTGTAACTGGTTCTAACCATTCCCAGGAACTCTGGACCTCATTCAGAGTCGGTCGTTGCGGCCTCATGGTCGTAAGGGAAAAAGGGCCGGATATGCAAATGATGCACTCGCAAGTTGCGTCCTTAAGATCGGATTGTTTGGTGGCCGACCAAGGGGAGGATGCGGCCGTAAGACGAAAAATACGCCCCCTTCTCGTATGCATTACACGTCATCTCCGGGCATATAAGGATTAATCAAGACCATCGGGAACCATCGAAACTGGTCGTAGAGCTTAAGGTTGACCATACCCTCTCTTAAGCACTACAATCAATTCAGTGTACAAACCACCCAGGTCACATGTGCCATGACACTACTTGGTTAATTATGCACTCCCATAAAACGCCGTTCGCATAATTAGGCACGCCTGCGTTCGGATCTCCACTCCCCACCACCCACAGCTATTGCGAGCGGCCAGGATGATGGTCTCGATGGTCAAGACCATTGCGACCATCGGGGCTTGCGACGAGACCCTTGTGGTAGGGTCTCGTGGCCGCAAGCCCCAGAGAGCTTCTGGCTCTAATAGAGCCGGAAACTCTCCCACTGACATCACTGGTAATGTCAGTGGGGCCGCCCACAAACGGCAGGTGTTCGCTTGGGAACGCCTCCGTTTGTGAAGCCACCCCCCTGCCACGCCTACAATACGGGGCGAGCTGTCGATCAACATCGACAGCTGCCCCTTTTGTAGTGACCCACGGAGCGAGAGAATATCTCTCTCGCTCCGGGGGTTGCGCGCGCGCAGTGCGGCCGCTGCGTGTGCGCAGAGCACACCATCGACCCGCTCGCGAGTGCTCAAGCGCTTGCGAGCGGGTCTGAATCAGGCCCAGTGTGCATACACCACTGCTTACAGGATGAGCACCCACAAGAATGAAACATGGTCATGATTCCAGTGGGCCACAAACTCTTTCAAGCACTGCCCCCATGTGCTGCTGAAACGCGTGGTGTTATAGGAGCATGCTGCAGTGGCACTCATCTCCCAACTGTCCTGGAATGGGGCAAAAGTCCTGATCCACAGGAACCAGATTGTCATGCCTAAATCTGGCCAGCTGGGAGGTATAAAGGGGTGTAGTAGGTATTACGGCCGGGGGTTCAAATCCCGACAGCGGAAGCCCGGCAAAGGTGAAGATCCTGATCGCTAATTAGGTAAGTATAACTAACCCTATTTTCCCCCCTAACCCTCCCTTAAGGGTGCCTAACCCTAACCGCCCCCTTGAATGCCTAACCCCCCTCTAAGTGCCTAAACCTAACCCCCCTCTTTCCCCGCAGCCTAACCCTAAGTCTCCCAGGGGGGTGCCTAACCCTATCCCCTCTTCCCCTAGCCTAAACCTAACCCTCCCGGGGGGGTGCTTAGCCCAAAGTCCTCCCGGGAGCCCTAAAACCTAGCCCTCCCCGCGGCTGTCCGCGCCTGGCTTATCTTCATTCGGTATGCCGGGCGTTGGGCTCCCTGCGTAGGTCTAATTCGACGCCTGTCATTAGTACTTTGCCAGAATTTGACAGTCGGGAAGCTGGCGGTCGGTATTTAGACCGTCGGCTTCCTGACTACATCCCGTACAAAGGGCCTGATTCAGAGACGGACGCTCTGAAAGAGTGCTCGCTCTGAATCAGGGCGTTTTTTTTTTTTTTTGTGCGGCCTCCTGGCCGCTCGCATAGCTGTGGGTGACCATCGCGACCATCGGGGCTTGCAACGAGACCCTTGTGGTAAGGTCTCGTGGCCACAAGTCCCAGACAGCTTCTGGCTCTAATAGAGCCGGAAGCTCTCCCACTGACATCACTGGTGATGTCAGTGGGGCCGCCCACAAACGGCAGGCGTTCGCATGGGAACGCCTCCGTTTGTGAAGCCACCCCCACGCCACGCCTACAAAACGGGGCAAGCTGTCGATCAACATTGACAGAGATTTTCTCTCTCGCTCCGGGGCTTGCGAACGTGCAGTGCAGCCGCTGCGCATGCGCAGAGCACACCATGGACCCGCTCGCGAGTGTTCAAGCGCTTGCAAGCGGGTCTGAATCAGGCCCAAAGTCATCTATGTCTTTCAGCACCAAAACACCATTTGGAATGGATCCCGTGCGGAAGAATGTGGTTATATGCAAATATCTGGTTGCAGTGAAATGCAGTGCTGGACACTGGGTGTATTATGCTTCAATGCTAATGAGGAAATATGTAAATTATTGCCAGTTTCATGGCTCTCAGGGTGACACTTCTCCAGAATCAGTCAGGTATAACTGTCTATCATTGAGGTCTATAAATGTGAATTACACGCTGGGTGACGGTGGAAAGTAATGGGCCATGGACCTGGGACCAAAGCTGGTTGTGTAGTAATATTGACTAATGTATTTAGGTGAGTGGGCAGTGGAATAACTGCATTAATCACGGGGCAGGGTGAAATCCAGGTAAGGTTCAACCATTCACAGGTTTAAAATACAGTACAGAGGGCATGATTCAGACACGTTCGCTAGCAAGCGATCGCTCGGAGCGAGTGAGGTTTTGCAAAATGCGTATGCATCGCAGTGCGCGTGCGCGAACTAGTCCGTGTGATCGGAAAGCAATCGCTCGCCCAGCAGAGACAGCCCAGCTGAATGAGTGACAGGAGAAGCCATTTGTGGGTGGTAACAGGGACAAGCCACTGGAAACGGAGGAGTGGAGGCGCGAACGCTGGCGTGCCTGAGCATCCTAACGCCGTTTCATAGGCATGCATAATTAACAGGCAGCGTCATAGTGCACGTCACCTGGTTGAATTATACACTGAAGTGCTCCCAGTGCTTGTGGTAGGGTAGAGTCAAGCGCTGCGGTCAGTTCCGATGGACACCGATCTACCGATGGTTTCATACACTTCCTGGAGACGACGTGCGCTAGTCGGCGGCTAAAGACTGGCTGGTGGGCGTCTGCTTACACAAAGTGATCGCACGCCAAGACATAGTGGGCGTGCTTACGCCTTGCCGTGCGATTGCCTGCCTTGACGTCCCTTAGCTGAATTTTCATACACTGGGAGCGAGCGTCCGCATCTTGCGACCGGATCTGAATCGGGCCCAGAGTCTCAGTCCAAAAATACAAGCAGGGGCCAAGTACCAGGGGGACCATGAGGTGCCTGAAGAGAATGAACTCTAAACCCAACAATTCTTTATATGATAATCTAAATCAATGAATAGCAACCCAGTATCCCAAATGGTACTCATCACGGGCACCAGATGAACACCAGGTCTGGGTTTAGAGAGCACCTATCAGAGAACTCCACCTAACCTCAGGACGTAGTGCAGCCAACAGTGGACAACCAAACAGAGTGCCCCTAAAAGCTAATTTCTAACCATATTCAGGATTACCACTGTGCCCACATACCTCCTTCCTCTTCTGGTTGACACTTGTCTTAGCCCAGCGGTCTTTTACCAACAGGTTACATAATGCCCATAGCAACCAGTCCACAACAAGGTTCGATTACTCGTTAGAATAATGAAAGTAAATGTCTGAAGCAATGTTGGTAAACTCCCCCTGTCTGTGATGATGTGAGCCAATCATTTTTGGAAGGGCAATGCGGGGTTCCTCATCATGACCTGTCCATCATCTGTAACCTGGCCCACACCCGGTACACCGCCAGCTCCCATACCTGTTCATGAACACAGTTATGCAGAAAACATTTCATGGCTGGAATATTTAGGATCACGTCAGACACTATTAATGGATGAGATAAACATCATCAAAACTCCTTGTATGTAATGTCATAATCCAGTGCTTTATTTTGTCTTGCTGGGTTTGCTATACCACCAAATTTAGCCAGTGACCTCCTGTTGTTGCCTGTTTAGTGTTTCTTTGTAACTTGTATCTCGTGCACTTTGATAAATCTCTCTGTACTTGAAACATGAGCTGAGTTGATTTATGAAAGCAGCAGTGTATAGAGGATTGAGCTCTGCAAACATGGGCAAAGTTATCATGGCAGATAAGCCTGCAACAATTACATCACAGTTACCACACTTTTCTATGCCTCACCCATCACGTATTTTGTTTTATTGGGCATATAAGAAGCTACTGTCTTGTCTATTATTCCACATCTGTCATTTTTCCCAAAAGTGTTGATGTTAAACTCAAGTATTTCTGTTACCTTCTATTCTGTTAATAAATAAATGACACCATATGAGCCATGCTGGACACATATGAAATGAGAGTTAGATGCAAACGCATTTTTAGTCGCAAACCTGCGCTAAAGATTCTTACGCCATGCCGCCAGAGATGCATTTCATGCTTGCAATGCTTTGCACAAAGGGGGCCGGGACAGCGATGCTGGTGCCTGACCCCCCCCACTGTAAAATATGAACCGATAATAATTATGACCTGCAGCCGCATCAGATTGGCTGAACGCACCTAAGTCCCTCCCATGTATGTCATATTTTAGTAACATTGCTGCTGCGATCTATTCACATGGCTACAGTAAAATGAGTGTTCGAATATCTGATTGGCTGAAAGCATCTATGTCCCTCCCTCTGCGGGCCGCAGTGATAGAAGTCTGGAGAAGTTCTTCTCTCTTTATCCTCCAATGTGTACGTGATATCATAGAAAAAAAAGGAACAAGTATGTGTAATACAGTTTTAAATCCCAAAAATGTGAAGAGATAATTCTTAAGGTGCATACACACACAACGATTTTTGAACGATTATCGATAACGATATAGTTTATCGTTCAAAAAATCGTTCACTTTCTGAGTTAAAACGATGAACGATTATCGTTCATGCGCGTACATGTTTGTAGTTCAGTCAGACTGACCAACTCAAAGATTTTCAGTAAGGGAATATGCAAAAATCGTTTGTAGTTCAAAAAAATCGTTAATTACATTTAGTAAATGAACGGTTTTAGTAAAAGATTTTCGTTCATTTTTTCCTTAAAAAAATTTACGAAAATCGTTTACTAACATCGTTCATTTACTAAATCGTTGTGTGTGTGTGCAGCTTAAGGAATAGAAGTGATTCATTCAAATGGGTGCAGGCGTACCCTAACTCTCAGTGGTGTCATTTCATCCATCAAAAGGTTTCTTTTTCCTTCTCCCTTTCACCTCCGTGTTAAAGGGATATATAACCCATACCAGAAGTTTTTCAAACAGCCAAGAGGAAGATGGCGTACCCCACTCACTATATAAATGTGGAATTTAAACTCATCAAGGTTTCTTTAAATAGTCCTCACAGATGGAAAAGTGTACCCTACTCACAGTAAGTATAGAAGGCTTCAACCATATAAAGGTTTCTTTATAGGTCCCCCTGATTGTTTTTCTCCATGTGTATAAATACTCTCCATGTATACTTTCATTTTATATTTTATTTTATATTTTTTTTCACAAGCGCCTTTGGTTTGAGTCACATCATTTTTTCATATATTTATCTGTCTTGAAATGTTGGTGAGATTTCATATGTTCGAATCACTTTAAGCTGCTCTTTTTTTTGCACCATTCACTAAGGATTCACCTCATCTTTTATAATGAAAGTGAGTAGTATCTAATTGATTTATGTGATTTCATGCAAATTTTGCACCCATAATATAAATGAGCCCTAGAGAGTTGGACGCTATGATGAAGCCTGGAAAAAAGCATGCTTCTCAACACTTAGATATGTAAATTTCACCGTATTCAATTCCAAACCAGGCGAAATACGGCGAGCGGTGAATTCAGAACAGGCGGAAAGTGCTGTCAGAATTGGAGAAATCAGCCTGAACCCCCCAAAAAGATGCACAAACATTGGGGAACAATGTAGATGTGTCCGAATAGCCCTAATAAAACTGTTTGGGGTACGTAAGTTGTTTCATTAGCTTCTTATTAGTGTCTCTGCACGACTGGTGAAGAATGGCATTAAGCAGTATTTTGGGGGGAAAATAAGTAATCCTGTCAAATTTGGGGTACTTGAAAATGGGTGCTAGCATATTATATGTCTCTAAAGTGAACTTTTAAAAAACATGAAAAACCACCCTCATACATGCACCTGCAATCCCAAAAACTCTTGGCCCCTCCTTACAGCACCCCAAGAAGTCTATTTGGCTAGTTTTTATGCTTGTCCCCACACTTTGAACTGTATTGGGTGTATTGTTATCTGTGGAGGTATATTAATGCTATCGGGGTGGGGGTGTAGCATTGCCTCCGTATGGACCCGACCTGGACTAGGGACCAGGCAGCCCCCCTCCCTTAAAAAAGTATAATATGTATCTGTATGCCAGCAGCCTTCACACCTTTGCACTTCTGGAGGCTCTGACCAAAACTTGAATACACACTCTACAATTATCGACCTGATCATCGAATTATCGGCTGATCGGTCCAATTGATGTGTGAGCATGAAGGATTTGCAGAAATAGCGAGAAAATAGGCCAGCAGCGCTCATCCCCAATTATCCGATCATTCAGAATTGCTGACCTATGTCGCCCACAAGGTCACAAGATCATGTAGTGTGTGGGCATTATGTCATCATCCTTGTGGACATGCATAAGCAAATTCACTGTGAAAATCAGCCGGTTTAAAAATCGCTTAGCTTTTGACTGAAGTTGACCTGTTTATCGGATGTGTATATATATAATATATCTGTATAGTGAGATCATTCATCTTCCTGCATCTTTAATAGCCCCCCCCCATGTCTGAAGTGCCCCGGGCCCCCGATAACCTTAACCCGACCCTGCTGCTACCTAATAGCCCCATAATATCCATTCTCTAATCTCTTCACTGGCTGCCTGTAAAATGGCAAGCCTATTTCAAGACTGGCTTACTGACTTTCAAAGCCCTACACAACCAGGACCCAAGGTACCTGAAGCAGCCTCTGATCCTTACACCACCACTCGCTTACTTCCATCTGCAGATGAAGGATTTAGCGGTACCTAAAACCTCCCTTAATTAATTTGGGGGTGGAGCTTTTAGCTGTCTGTAACTTGCTTCCCCGCACAGTCTGCGAGGCCTCCACTCTAGAATCCTTAAAAAATACACTGAAGACTCAGCCGGTTTCTCACACATTTCATTAATGTCCTTTTAGTTTCTAAAATAAAATACAACCCAAATTATTTTCTACTTTCTTCGCTATCTTGTGTTTTTTTTTTTTTTTTTTTTTTTTTTTTTTAAATGTAAAGCATTTGAGTCCTATTGGGAGAAAAGTCGTACATAAATAACATTCTCATCCTAATCTGAATCTGACAGGCGTGGCCAGATGCGGTTTAAGGAGGGTGCCTGTATCTAGCCTCTGTGCGGGCCCCCTCCTCTCCAGCAGTGTTCTCCCCAGGCTGTTTTTTGCGGGTGCACCACCCGGCAAGACACAGCCTACCGCCCGGCACTTTGGGAGCCTGCAAGCTGTACAAAAAGGACCAGATCCTACAGACTTTACAGCTTTTCATAATCAGACGACTGGGCCTCTAATAAGATAAGAGAAAAATTAATATATAAAATGTTATTTCAAGTTTAAATCATTATAAATTCAGGGATTAAAACATTTTATTATTGTGAAGGCCACCACCCGGCTACTACTTGATGCCACCCGGCTGGAAAAAATTTCTGGGGAGAAGACTGCACAGTAAATTCTGTCTTTGTGCCAGGTCTCTGGGAACATGGTAACATTAACATGTCCACAGCGCTTTACAGAAAATATATTATTGTAGGAGGAAACCAGAGCACCCAGCGGAAACCCACGCAAACGCGGAGAGAACGTACAAACTCCACACTGACAGTCTTGCTCGGGAATTAAATTCATGAATCTCAGTGCTCAGACCTACACCACTTATGCTGCTCATGCAATCCAGCCAAGGTTATTTCAATTGAAAGAAATGTGGGGAAACAGGAGCAGGATATTATCACACTCTGCCATGGCTGGCTTACAGGTTTATTGCAGGGCTGGTCCTTTAAGAGCCCAGTCCCTTCCTGGTTTGCTTCATACCGTCACCATGCAGTTTCCCCAGCCAAACATTGCATTGAAGTCTGCGCTACTATCTGCTGTAACAGCTTCCTGACTCCCTCTGCACTGAGAGGCTCCAAGCCCTGGACAGGGATATGATCTTTACCCCCTGTGTGTCTTAGCAGGAGCCGAAGTTCACACAGTGGATGGATGAGGAGGATTTCTCCCTGCAGCACACAATGAATCATGTCCTCTAAGTCTGCAAACAACTGCATTGCTGGGGGAGCTCTGTCCCTGTGTACTGTATGCAGCCTGGAGGAGGTGCAGTAATAACCATCCCTAATACGGGTGCTTCTCTACAATTACACCTTGCTGCAATGCTTGTTACCTGCATGGCTGAGCCCTGCCTCTAGAGATCCCCCCCCCCAAGCCCAGCTTTGATGAGGAGGGATCGCGTAGGGTTGCATCATTATAAAGACCTCCAAAAAAGTGGGCTACCCCCTCCCTCTCCTTTAATTTGGAGGCTGGGTATGTGAAAAGTTTAACCAACAGAAAGTGATTAGGAGGAGGCAGTTTACTTCTCTTAGATCTAAGGACTGCAGAGAATGTGTTTTGCCTGAGGAGGGGGATCAGAGGAGATAATCAGGCACCCTTGGTGCTGAGGAATTTGGGTGGGTTTCTTTGGAGAAAGAGGATCCAGTCCCGTCTGAAAGGGTCACTCAGGTTGGTGAGTACACCCCGATAAGACTAATGTTTAGTTGCTTTTATGTCTGTTTTACATTCAATATTATGTCCAGGATGTTTGTATAGTGCGTACAGAGCTGGTGTTAACTGTTTAGGTTAAGTCAGAATAAAAAGACCATTCCCTGTTATATTGTTTATTGAAAATAACAGTTTCGTTGTTGGGGGGGTGGATAAAGGTGGGCTTGTTTATTTTTATTGTGTTTTTTATATATATATATATATATATATATTTTACAACATTAAAAAAAATTTTTTTCAGAAATTAGAGGTACTTCTAACTGATGAAAGTCAACTTTAATAGGTTTATTAAAAGTAAGTGATGGAAAGTCTTTAATACTGGGAAATAATTTCTGCAAAGCAGAAATGTCACTTTTTAAATAAAGTTTGGCTCAGCAAAGGACTGATACTGGCTCACCTGAGCAGCCTGCTGACCTGCGCATACCCATTGAATTAGCCACACACTTGTAAGAAGTATATTTATTTCTAAAAGAGTTTTTTTTTTTTTTTTTTTAGCAATAACATAATGTATCATATAATAGTTTCTGAAGTTGAACATTTCCAGGGTTTACAGTAATATTAGCAGACCTAACAAATGCACTTTAGTCCACTGTTTATTTTAGAGGGTAGATCAGTGATTCCCTACCTCGGTCCTCAAGGCACACTAATACCCCTTTTCCACCTAAATTCCGGGTCTGACCCAGAGTTGGAACAAAGTTCCTATGCGGATCAGAACCGGAATTCTGCCGGCGCCGACTCGGGATATTCCCGAGTCAGCGCCGCTCACACCGCAGTCGGGTCTGCATAGACCCGGCTTTTGCGGAGTGAAAGTGGTCGCTTGGAGATGATGTCATCTCCAAGCGCCACTGAAGCCGGACCAATCGGCCGGCTAGCAGCGCACTCCAGGTCATCGTGACCCGGAGTGCGCTGTTCTCACAGCAGGGTTTCACGGGCTACGCCCGTGTTAAGCCCTGCTAGTTACCTGGGTTGGATTGCTGGGTCACTCGACCCAGAGATCCAACTCTCTCCCCTTTTACACCAGGGAGCTGCCCGTGTGAACCCTTCAAAAACCTGGGTTTTAGCTCCGGTGTAAAAGGGGTATAACAGTCCTGGTTGATGTGATGTCTATGCTTGAGCACAGATGTTAAATCAAAATAAATGAGGTACTAATTAAGTCACCTGTGCTCAAGTATGGCTATCCTTAAAACCTGGACTGTTAGTGTGCCTTGAGGACCGTGGTTGGGAACCCCTGGGGTAGAGGAAGGGGGCATTCTGCATGTAATGATGTAAAATTGAGTATACATTTATAACTAGACATTCTGAGTGAAAAAAAAGAATGTTCCTTATTCATTAATATTCACACCGAAGGGGTAAAAACTATTTTATGTAGTGTGTTCACGGTCACGCAGAGCAGTTGTTAGGTGAGTCAGATGTCATAAAATCAATCAATGAGCTGAATTATTAATCCAGGTGAATGCCATTGATAAGGAGTCAGGTAACAATACATTTATAAGCAAACAACCGATGTGAGAATACGGTAGAACAGCGACCTGCAATAGACAGGATATATAAAAATACATTTGGGTTAAGGTAACAGACAGTTGGTAGAATAAGCGTAGCAACAGTTGCCGTGTGTCCACCATGTAGTAATAAACCTGAGGGAAATATAATGGGGTATGTCTATTTACAGACATTATCTGGATTCTATTAAATGTTTAAGCAAAAAAATGTGAATAGTGATTGCACCGTTCCTATAACAGATTATTCTATCATGTTTGGAACATTTATAATAAAATAAGTTCTAAAGGGAATTTATAGTGGTATTTGGTCAAGGTGTACATTGAGCAGTCTTTAGACAAAAGTATGTAATAGCCAGTATTAAGTCTAGTTTCTTAACTATCATTATGTATTGTTTCATATCTCTGCGATATATAATTATGTACCTCCACTATTTACCAAGTCAGGACTCTCAGAGTAACTCACCCCTCCCCTTCCCTGGCAAATATTCTGGGGCAGCCTGATGCTGCCAGCGAAAAGAAGTAACGCTGTATGCAAGCACTTTTAGCATCCCCAGATGCGCATAGTAGTTTGGACCTGGCTTCACTGGTCCTCATTGCCAGACACAGCTAAGCGCCATGCCGAGCTATAGCATTTGCCAAGCTGCCATCCCCATAGAGGTCTTATATCTGTTTTAGTTTTCATGGCGATGCAGTCATATTAATCATCCTCTGCAGCGGTGTTTGATCAGAGAAGAGGGCCAGTTTGCAATCTGTGTCAAGGCCCACTGCGCGTGTGCAACATCTCAGGGAAAATGGCGCTGGTGCAATGTGAGCGTTGTGGGCCCCTGGTTCAAGAGGGCCCACATCTACACCGCACCTTTTGCACCCATTATCGATACTCCAGTGATCGGCAGTGATATCCAAATAAGCCCTAATTCCTTTTTAATTGTGATTGTCCATTAACAGGGCCGCAACTAGGGGGGGGCTGTAGGTGCACGTGCACAGGGTGCGCTGCTGTACCCAGTGCAAGTGACCTCCAGCCCGGCACTGCAGAGAGGCTCCAAGCCGGACGTCCGCTAGTAATATTTATTACCAGCGGGCACCCGGCTCCTTCTCTGCAGCGACGCGGTGTAGCCGGAGGCTGGAGTTCTCTCCCGAACTCCAGCTTCTGGCTCTCCCCACGGGCACTATGGGGGAGACGTCATGATGTCTCCCCCATAGTTCAGAGGAGCAGCCGGCGGACCGGACGCGACGCTGGATGCAGAAACAGGGTTCAAGGTAAGTATTTTTTTTTAATAAGCTGCACTACAGGGGCATTATTATGGGGGCATGGACATTACCATGGGGGCATGGGCAATAATGGGCATTACTAATGGGGTATGAGCACTACAGGGGCATTACTATTGGGGTATGGGCACTACAGAGGCATTACCACAGGGGCATTACTGTGGGGGCATGAGCACTACAGGGGCATTACTGTAAGGGCATTACAAGGATATTACTATGGGGCATGGGCACTACAGGGGCATTACTATGAAAGCATGGGCACTACAGGGGCATTACCACAAGGGCATTAATATGGGAGCATGGGCACTACAGGGGCATTACTATGAAAGCATGGGCACTACAGGGGCATTACCACAAGGGCATTAATATGGGAGCATTGGCACTACAGGGGCATTACTATGGGGGTATTAACATATGGGCATTACAATATGGGCACTACTACAGGGGCATTACTATATGGGCACTACTACAGGGGCAGTACCTCAGGGGGCATTACTATAGGGGCACTGCTGCAGAGGGAATTACCAGGGGGGGGCGCCAAATTACTATCTTGCCCCTGGTGACAAAAATCCTAGTTTCGGCCCTGCCATTAAACATGTCCCCTCTTTAGTGACTACCCCTACAGTATAGCACTTACTAGGCCATTACCTGTGGTGAGCTGATGGATCGCCCCATTTGAGCATATTGTTATCAGCACTGAACGGGAGGTGTGTACAGAGTACTACACCTGATTGGTGACTGTGGCTCCTGTCCTGCCAGGCTGCTGCCATGACTCTACTTCCAGGCTCCAGCACTTACAGCACTGCTGTGCACCTGTGTAATGCATCTTCCCAGGTACACCTTAGTGCGATACTGAGCCAGTTTTATCAAGTAAAGGTGGGTACTCACTAAATTGGGGAGCTTTGCTGTATAAGAACTGGTGTGCCGTTGTTGTAACCGCTAGCAACCAGACATGCATGCTTCCATTGTCTACCTTGTACTAAATCAATCTTAACTATTTGCCGCTCGTTTCCTTGGGCTCTTTCCGCAGAAAATAAGCCCCAATGTCTGACAGCTGCACAAAAAGGGAGTATGAGAATTCCAGTCTTTCTGGCAAATTAGAATTTTGAAAAAGGGGTTAAATATATTTTTGTTCTAGATTTGCCTTTATGACATAGACAAATGTGACAATTTCTGCCTGAATCCTAATATAGACCATTCATCCCACTGCACACCCTAGAAAATATCCGCGGAATGTTGCTCTCTGTTGGCCAAGCGGTGAAGGACAGAAATAGTCATTTTTCACATTTTGGCATGTTGGATTGCAGGCTGCTGGTAGCATGAGAGGCTCTTTGTTACACTGAGTGACGGGCTAGTCTTGTAACTTTTTTTTTTTTCTCTTTTATTTATTTATTAAATGATTCAATCAGCAATAATCAAGTTGAATGATCAGATTGTGATGTGTGGGGCCAGCTTAGGATAGTCGATAGATTGCAATGATTTCCACTATAGTTACCAATTAAAGGCATTACCTTTTTTTTTTTAGATGTCTTTTTGTTTGGGTTCCCAAATTTCTTTCATGTTGTATGTAATATTGGAGGAGATGTATTAACCTGCCACGTCTCTCAGCTCTCAATGACATCCTGGATGTCTTAGTTCTGAGATGTATTAAGAAACCGCAAGATCTCATTTGGAACCGGACGTCGGGAAGCGGCAGCCACACTGGTAAGGGACCTGTAGTACCATCCTCAGATGGCGCTATGTGTTAGGGGACCGGCACTGAAAAGCGCAGCTTGTCATCGCTTAGTAAATGCCCCATAAAGCATTTTTGCCCATAGACGGCTATGACAGTGTTATTTACACAAGCCTAAGGCGCTGCTGGGGAAACAGTTGGAGTCCTAGGTGGGACGCCACATTTCCAACACGTGACAACTATACTAGTAAGAAAGAGTTGTCAAAAGTGACCGTCCCTTTACCGCAATATCTGGCCTTGACTCTTTATGCAGCATACATTGTGAGGCAATCATATTCCCTTCATATGAACATGGAACGGACTGTGACTGATGTATGTATTTACACCTTTTCTACAGGATTTATTAGGAACTCTGTTGGGACACTAAATTCTCTGCGATGTCGCGAAGCGCCATCAGAACGCTTTTGGGGACTGTCAGAATGTGACTCCTCGCAGGCACCAACATTGTCAGTTATCCCTCTCAACCCATAGAGGCCCCGCTCATACCTTCCGTGAGGCATGACCCCATCAAACCCGCCAGTTGGGTTGCGTTGTCTGACTGTAGACATTCACCTAAAATCAGGACTGTCCTGTTAGAAGCAGGGCAGTTGGGAGGTGTCATTATTTTTTCTACTTGGGTGGCGTCAGAGCCAGATCATTGATTATGCAGCCAAGTCTCCAACAGAGCGTCTAGGGAGTTCTGGAGGGGCCCGGATTACTCTGACCCATTTTTTATATGTTCTATTTTTACAAACATTGGGGGGAACTGGCCTCAAACCAGTGTATTGTCTAGAGCCCCATGGGGTCTTAATCCGTCTCAAGGTCAAATTTTTGGATCCGGGAGCTGCTGCGGCCATAGTCGAAGCGCAGGGGAAGGACTTCAACTAATCCTTCACAGAAATGTCACTGTACCAGTCCCATTGGTACCAGACCCATTTACGGGACAGAAACTTGCTGGTGACAATGCGATCGCACGTAACCACCGTTACTTGGGGTAGTGGCGTGGGAATGCCGTGGGTGTGTATCACAAGCTCTGCGCGATTCTGGGTGGTGTGTACGGGTAGGGAGGTCGGTATCTGCCGGAACTCTTACACCCAGCATGGGGCTGGTGCACGTGCCTATACGAATGATGACAGGTAATGTGGCTGGTGCAAAATCAATGGGCGGCACTGGTTTCCGCTTACACGCGCACAATCCCCCGCATTCACTGAATGGATAATTGCACTAGTGTAAAGTAGTAAATCAGGGTTTCGCTGTTGCCCGTAACTACACCCACTTTGCCTGCCACTCAGAATCAGTCCTTTTGTGTCCACCAACTTCGCCATTTTTCCAGAGCACGCCATAGAGGTGATCAGGGAAATTGGTGATGTTGGGATACCGTATTTGATTCGGTGGCTGCACATCGCACATGTTAGTGTGTGAAGGGTTCGCTCGGTGGCCTATCTGTTGTACATACATTACAGATGCGTACCTCATAATGCGGAGATCTGTTACCTCGTTACTGGTAGTTATAGGTGTGCTATGAGGTCTCTGACCCCCAGGCCTCGTAATATCATCTTTCTCCGTCTCTGGATGTGGGTTTGGGACTGCACGTTATGTGTGTGTGTGATCTGACATGACAGGGTAACGTGCCTGAGGGTAGGCAACATCACACCGACAGAAGAGAAATAGATCTTCCCTCCGGATCTTCTCTCTGCAATGCCACCTTTTGTCCTCCTGGCCTCAATAAATAAGCTCTCAGGGAGATGAGGTGGGTCGGGGTCTCAGCAGGGTGGGGCACCGGTAGAGAGAGTCGCCCTAAGGGCTTTGGCAGTCACACGCCTATCTGCAGTATAAAGAGTGTACTACTGTACAGTGTAACAAACACTAGAAGAAGTAATTACAAAGAGCTATGTGATGATTACCTACTTTAGAAGTAGTATTGCCACTTGGCCAGTAAAAAAAGACTCTGTGCCAATAACCTGGGTTGGGACAGGAATTCCAGCTGTGAAAATGAATTAAAAATGTAGGACGGGTGGCGTAGTGGTTAGCATTACCGTCTCACAGCACTGAGGTTGTGGGTTTGATTCCCACCATGGCCCCAAACTGTGTGAAGTTTGTAAATTCTCCCAGTCCTTGCCTTGGTTTTTCTACGGGTACACGGATTTCCTTCCATAATCCCCAAAATATACAGGTAGGTTATTTGGCTCCCAACAAAAAATTAACCCCTATTGTGTGTGTATATTAATAATAATTAAAAAAAATAGCCCTAGTGTGTGTACATGTAGTAGGGAATATAGATTGTAAACTCCACTGGGGCAGAGACTGACATGGATGGCCAAATATATGTAAAGCGCTGCAAAATATCTGTGTGCTATATTCTGTAAATAACTGGTAATAAATAAATTAAATAATTTAAAAACTGTATATTAAAAGTGTATTTTTAAACCCATTGGTGTGTATTGGCTTTCAGGTGCTGTCAGTATTTTATTTGGTTTATCTCTCGCATCTTTTAGGAGTATGCGTATTATGTGTAATTTAGTTTTGGTTTTTTAATTATAATTTGTATCAAGAGTGAGTTGAGAATAATTTTTTTTGTCAGCCGTGGGAGCACAAATGTAAAAGTAACTTTATTGTCCCCTTTTATCTCCTTTACAAGGCAGCCATTAAGGAGATGTGGCATTAAAGTAACCAAAGTCCAAAGCCTAGAAATTATTTGCACATCTTTGTTATAAGAAATGATTGTCTCATAAAATGTAAATTTGAGGGATTAGTCTTCAAAACTCCCCCACCACCAAATAAAAAGAAGCGCATATAAAAATCTTTATTGTACACTATAACTTAATCTCTACTTGGAAGATTGCATTGAGGTGTGTTTGTTCTTTTTTTATTTTTTTCACCTATGCGTTAATGTCTATTTGTAGACTTTGGGCCGTATTCAATTGAAGGAGAAAAGCTGTTCTCGGCGAAAAGTTTTCGCCAATGACTTCATTTCGCCTGTCGGGAACTTTCCGCCGTATTCAACTGCGAAGACTTTTCGCCGGTGCGAAAAGTCTGCGCCTTGTAACCAGCGGAAAAGATTCGCCTCTGAATGGAGGCGAAAAAAAGTGCAGAATTGGGGTTTTGGGGTGCAAAGTTGTGGGAACAGACCTGCAGCCTTGGGACAGTCCCTCATAGGTAAACTGCGTCAAAAAAACGTTCAAAAATACTTTAGATCACCCCAAAAAACGACTTTCGTTTTGGGGGCGAAAAAGTTGGGGGACAAATTTAAAAACTAGCGAAATAGACTGCAGGTGGTCCCCCAAGTATGGGGGAGGTGTTTTTTTGATTGCAGGTGTTTGCTGAAGGTGCGTTTTTTACGTTTTTTTTAAACATCACTAGCGAATTTTAACCATGCTTGCACCCATTTTCATGTACCCCAAATTTGCTGGGACTACTTATTTTAAGTTAAAAAACCTGCTAAATGCTATTCTTCACCACTTGTGCAAAGACGCTAAATAGCACCAATAGGGAGCATTAAAGCACCCCAAAATCCTTCAGCAGGGCTATTCGGGGGTATCCATAGTGATCCCCCATGTCAGTGCATCTTTAGGGGGATGTCAGGCAGAATTCCCCAAATCAATTGCAATTGAATAGGGCGAAAACCGGTGACGAGCATGATACTTTTCCGGAGGCAAAACTAGCGATGACGGTGGAAAGTACACCATTCGTAAAGTCTGGAACTTTTCACCGCTAATTGAATACGGCCCTTTGTGTTTATCTCTATGTTGTGTATGAGGTATTATTGTCTCGGGAAAACACGATGGTCATTTTTTGTTCTTTGTCCTAAACGTACATATTAAAATGATTGTTTACACATGATTAGAATTAAAGAAGTGTGTGTGCGTGCGCCATGCGTGCAGGCGGCACTCTGTCTCCAATAAATCAGCACAGGTAATAGTGAATGAATCACCGACGTTTCGGAGCGTTTAATATAGCCCTTTCAGGTTGTACCTTGATGAAAGGGCTATATTAAACGCTCCGAAACGTCGGTGATTCATTCACTATTACCTGTGCTGATTTATTGGAGACAGAGTGCCACCTGCATGCATGGTAGATTTTGGGTCAGCTGGTGCTGACTTAGTTTGGAGGGCACCTGCACGCTGTATGATTATTATTGGGAGTGCCACCCTTGAGGACTAGTATATACTATGCCTCTTGAACCTCTTACCTGACGTGGTCCCCTGGGATGTGACTACAGCCAGCCGGGCTTTCGCTGACACGGTCGCATCCATGTGTCTGTGGCTGCGTCCCCCAGTGAACTTAGAGGAGATACGTTCAGCACATACGCAGAATGTGTTTCTTCCGGTTCCCAGACAGGAATGTTTTGCGGTCTGTGACTGCCGCCATCACAGTCGGAGTTGCACCCCAGAATGTTCTGTGCGTATGGCACTCTGGGGCTCTTAGGAAAGGGGGGGGGGGTGGCTCCTTTGTCACTTGCAGAGGAGAGGTGATGCCCCCCAGAAAGTTTACTTACCCTGGAGAAGTGGTTAAAAATACACATAATAGTCTCTGGTGCCAGTATAATTACAGTAGTAAACTATATAATCTATGTGGGTATGTGGGTATTACACATGCTCTGCTTATAATTGGCATAAGGCATGGCCATACATTAAAGACATGAGACACCATATCATTTCATAGCAAATATCACTTCTGTTCTTTTCTTTTTCCAGTTATACAACATGTTTATGTTGTTGGATGAAAGGCTTGCATTGATGAGCTGCCAGGATCTGCTGATAACATCTGTTTTTCAGATCTGTTGTCCTTTAGCCACTCACATTCCACATTAATTGCAACCAGCTAGCCTCAGGTCTGTCATGTTTCATGGTGGGGGCGCAAGCTCGGACACCTCCCCTTGCAGCATGATGCTTCAATTACCGCTGGGCCTTAGCAGGTCATAAAATATATTACTATAATGTATGACAAGACGGGCACTCGCCATCAGATCCGGTTTAAAAGTTAAAAAAAAATATTTATTTTTTTTTGTCACGTGGAGCATAACATATTTACCTTATCTATAAGAGTCATTAAGTTGTACATAATTACTTGGAAACTTCTGTTTCAATACTTTAGCGAGATGAATGCTGATTTATTATCTGATGATGGGCTGCACCTGATTAGAGGTAAGGCAGGCATATAGACCCACCCAGCTTGTTCAGGTTTTGTGGTTCACTTTATCCATGTGCTGGATATGGAAGGATGTTCTGGGAGAAAGTCTTGACAAAGGTCCAGATCATCATGGTTTACTTGTGTCTTCTGTGCAAAATTTCATGGTATGTAATAAAAATATTTTTGGGGGGCCTTCTAAGCTGGATCCATCAGTCAGTCAGTGCTCTTCTTTTCATACATTGGGGTAGATGTATGATAGCGGTACTTAACTTGCCGCTATACCGCTTCCTGCTTCGCCTCTTTACCGAGGCGAAGCAGGAAGCACTACCAATGAGATGTAAGAACATCTCATCGGCCGGAGAGGGGGAGCGTTAACTCCCCCCTCCGGCGCTACCCGCTAGAGACAGCAGCGCATCAGCCTAGTGCTGATGCACTGTGTGTCAGTCCCGGACGGCTCCATTGAGCATGCGCGGGATCTCGCGAAATCCCCGCGTGCAGCCTGGAGTCGGCAGGTCCCTGCTGTGGGGATAGGCTAGCGCCAGGCTGTAGCTGTCGATAACTACAGCTACAGTCGGCCAAACGGTCATGCGGTATGACCGTTCGTACATGGCCCTGCCGCTCGGCGCTGCTATCTTGTAGATAGCAGCGCCGATAATGACAGGGGTGCCTAGCGCCCCTATCATTTACAGCCCAGACCCCCGATCATACATCGGGGAGAAGCGGTATCACCGCTTCTGGGCTTCATACATCTACCCCATAATCTCTTATATGTGCATTGAAATCTATGCTGCATATGGAGTAAGCACCCATGAGCTGTGACTATTTAGGGGGGGGGGTGTGTGTGTGTGTGTGTGCGTGCGCCATATCCCCTTTAACTGTGGCTGGCTGACTACAAGTCTCCATTTCACCTGGTTTTAATCATCCACAGAACCTCTTATTCACATGTGTCCTGAATTAAATGGATGACATGGCAATATATATATACTGTGTGTGTGTGTGTGTGTGTATGTATATATATAATTATATTGCACAACAGAGATCACTGGGCATGGAGAGTTGATGAGCAAGGCTTTCGCACCATTTGTGCATGGCATAGCACCCAGCAGCTGGGACTATAGTACTCACTATTAGGATGGTGGGACAGTCCCATAATAGCTGCATTTTTAGCTGGTGGATGTATTTAGATGCTAAAGTGTAACAGACAAAAATTAAAGTGCAACTTTTCTATTTTGTACATCTCATGTAAATAACGCATAAACTATCTATGAAGGATTTTGACATAACATCCGGTCATCTTATAACACACATTCTGCTGCTTGTATCCTAACCCACTGCTCCATGCTCCTTCCTCACTATATACCCCATCTGTGTCACCCCTGTCTGTCTGCCCCTCCACTTTAGAATGTAAGCTCTCACGAGCAGGGCTCTCGTCCCTCACGTGCTTCTCCTCCACATATTTATATTATCATTTACTCCTAACGCCTCAATTGGCACCTAACACCTGGTTGCTGACGCCCTGCTGCTTGTGTTATGCAGCTATGTGTATAAACCCTGTCCTTGTCCTGCATTGTTTTTGTATTACTATTGTTTTTCTTGTATGTACTGTGTAAGGCGTTGCAGAACCTTTGTGGTGCCATAGTGTTCACTCTAGCTCCGGTGCGAGGCAGGGCACCGGAGCTAGAGAGGGCACGTTTGTGCGTGCTCGACCGAGAAGGGGGTGTGGTCATTGAAAAGGGGTCGTGTCTATAAGATGCGTCCCCTTTTCGTCACTCTTGGGGGCGTGCCCGGCACTTACGGACACGCCGGGCAGTCCCCAAGCCCTGCAGACAGGGAGAATAGATGCCAGGCGCATGCGCCCGGCGTCTATTCTCCGGCGGTGACCGGGTCACCGCACATTTCTTCACCCGCAGGACACTGCGACCCGCGGGTGAAGACGGCACCCGCAGGCTGTTAGGGCAGGGCGCTTTCTGCCCTCCTTCTGGAGGGCAGGGAGCTTTTTGCCTTCCAGAAGGAGGGCAGGCCGCCGCGCCCCGCTAAAACAGCCTAGCGGGAACGCTAGTGCCATATAAATAAAGGATGATGATAATCACAGTTATGTGACCATATGAAAGCAAGAGGTTGCATGAACTGTGATTTTATTCCCTGAACTCTGATATGAAGTATAATACTCTATACCGGCCAGCACTGCAGATAAGTGCGTGTTGAATGTTGACCGAACATACCACTCCCATAACAAACATGACGATAACGATCAACCTTGTGAGGACTTATTTTTTTTTATATTGGATTATGAAACCCCTCATCTGTTGTTTGAGCAATATTATTTTCGTGCTTATGAATGAATATACTGTACAAGATATCACTGCATCATTATTTCTGGCCATTCATCGCTGTACAGTCTTCAGAGAGAGCCTTAATTTAAATTAAATCTGTGTGTTTAAAACTAATGTGCAGTAGGTAAAACCATCTTCCCCTTGTATATCCTTTCTCTCTGGCTACAATTCTCACACCTCAGGAAAGTTTGTCTGTCTGTAGCTGTGATGCTGTCTCTGGATGGACTTTTTCCATTGAATACTGGGAATTTGATGGTTGCCAGCTATCGGATGCAGCTTTCCGATGCCCATCCGATGGCTGACTGTGAGGGGGAGCTGCCAGAGAATAGATGCACATATATTCTCAGTGTATGGGGAGCCTGGGGGCAGCCTAGCATTTCGGAGAGTGCTGTGTACGCCCCTCACAGTGACAGCACTGCTGTGATGTGCTGCACGTATAACGATAGCAATGGTTTTTCTATCTAATGGTTGCAAGGTGATTGGCTACTTGCCACTGCATCACTGGATTTGAAGTTGGAAGCCCTGCAACTATTTGATACCAGGCTTCTGATGTCCATCCCTAATGCTGTCTACAGTGTAATACCCCCTCTGTTAATTAGACTGTAGCATACTGAGCGAATTTTGTAATCTGCTTCCCGGGAGATGCCTGGAGAGCAGACACGGCAGTCCACTTTGGGGGTGCAGGGCCGGTTTCTGTCATTTAGGAGTTTTGTGCCATTTTGCCCCGCCCCCTCCGTACGAAGCCGCGTTTGACTGCATTTATGCCACGATTTCTGGCAATTATCTCCCCATCCTGCACACATAACTAGGAAGTGGGTGGGATGTGGGAGATTTGGATACCTTTTTCGGGGGTGCAGGGGAGGCTCCCCCGAAAATTAGTGAGCCTCCCACAACTTCTGGGAGAGTAGGTAAGTATGGACTGCAGAACATACTGCTAAAACACACCTCCCCATGTGCCTACTGATACAGGGTGTATATAGTATATAAGAGCATAAATTTCAAGATCTGCAATCAGGCTTTGGCCTGCTACTGTGAGGTCTACATTCTAAGGACACCGTTCTAACTGCAGTTTACACTGGATTTGGACTGGATTTTTGCCCCACTCTCTGATTTCTATAATACTGCAAACTCTCAAACATTACATAGTGTTCACTCTAGCTCTGGCGGCAGGCAGGGCGCCGGAGCTAGAGAGGGCAACCTTGTGAGCGCGCAGAAGGCGTGCGTCTGAAAAGGGGGCGTGGTCATGAAAAGGGGGCGTGTCTATAAGAAGCGTCCCCTTCTCGTCATACTTGAAGGCGTGCCCGGCACTTACGGACACGCCGGGCAGCCCCCAAGCGCTGCAGACAGGGAGAATAGATGCCGGGCGCATGCCGGGTTATTCTCTGGCGGTGACCGGGTCACCGCACATTTCTCCACCCGCGGGACACTGCGTCCCGCGGGTGAAGACGGCACCCACAGGCTGTGACGGCAGGGCGCTTTTTGCCCTCCTTCTGGAGGGCAGGGTGCTTTTTGCCCTCCAGACGGAGGGCAGCGCGCCGCGCCCCGCTAAAACAGCCTAGCGGGAACGCTATTGCACACCCTGCATGCTTCTCCTGAATTCCAGCCTCCAGCAACCTCACCCGGTAATTTGACACATTGGCCCGTATTCAATTAGACGCGAAAGTTGGAAAGGTTTCACCTGTCCGACTTTCCGCCTACCATCACTAGTTTCAGACACCAAAACTTTTCTGGCGCGTCCCTGCTTTTCGCCCTATTCAATTCCAAACCACGTGAAAGTGGCGAATGCGGAACAGGCGTAAAGTACTGTCAGAAGTGGGGAAATCAGTCTGCACCCCCCAAAAAAATGCCCTAACATGGGGAATCAATGTAGATGTGTACTAATAGCCCTAATAAAAGCGATAATAAGTGTTTGGGATACTTAAGTAGTTTAACTTGCTTCTTATTAGCATCTCTGCAAAAGTGGTGAAGAATGGCATAAAGCAGTATTTTTTGGTGAAAATAAGTTCTCCTGTCAAATTTGGGGTACTTGAAAATGGGTGCTAGCATATTTATATGTCTGTAAAGTGAACTTTTAAAAAACGCACTTATGACATGCACCTGCAATCCTAAAAACACCTGACCCGTCCTTGCAGACCAGAAGTCTTTTTCGCTAGATTTTATGCTTGTCCCCACACTTTTTACTTTTTCGCCCCAAAACAAAAGTACTTTTTTTTTGGGTGTTCTGAGGTAATTTGTTGTTGCAGATTTGTCCTTTGGGGCCTGTCCCAAGGGTTCTGGGTCTTTTCCCCATGTTTGCACCCCAAAATAAAGATTTTGCACTTTTCACCTGCTATTCATAGGTGAGTCTTTTTCGCCTATTACATTGAATTTCCACTTAGGCGAAATCGCCCTGGAATTGAATAAGGAGATACTTTGAAAACAGGCAGAAAGTCAGAATCCGCGGAAACATTTTGCAAAACGGCACTTTTTGCCTCAAATTGAATACGGCCCATTGTTGGTTAACATTGTCTATTATTCCTGCATTCTGACTTCTCACATGTAGCAGTATGGCATCTGTTAGTTAGTCTTTTACCTTGTTCTTTTATGTGCAATATACTGACTGCTTTGTATGTCTCTCCATACTGCCGCATCAGGGACCACCCTACTCTACCATCCCTCCCCTGACTGCCGCATCAGGGACCAACCTACTCTACCATCCCTCCCCTGACTGCCACATCAGGGACCACCCTACTCTACCATCCCTCCCCTGACTGCCTCATCATAGGCTCTCTACTCTACCATCCCTCCCCTGACTGCCACATCATGGGCTCCCTACTCTACCATCCCTCCTCTGACTGCCACATCAAGGGCTCCCTACTCTACCATCCCTCCTCTGACTGCCACATCATGGGCTCCCTACTCTACCATCCCTCCCCTGTCTGCCGCATCATAGGCTCCCTACTCTACCATCCCTCCCCTGACTGCCACATAATGGGCTCCCTACTCTACCATCCCTCCCCTGACTGCCGCATCATAGGCTCCCTACTCTACCATCCCTCTCCTGACTGCCGCATCATAGGCTCCCTACTCTACCATCCCTCCCCTGTCTGCCGCATCATGGGCTCCCTACTCTACCATCCCTCCCCTGACTGCCGCATCAGGGACCCCCCTACTCTACCATCCCTCCCCTGACTGCCGCATCAGGGACCCCCCTACTCTACCATCCCTCCCCTGACTGCCGCATCAGGGACCCCCCTACTCTACCATCCCTCCCCTGACTGCCGCATCAGGGACCCCCCTACTCTACCATCCCTCCCCTGATTGCCGCATCAGGGACCCCCTACTCTACCATCCCTCCCCTGACTGCTGCATCATTGGCTCTCTACTCTACCATCCCTCCCCTGACTGCCGCATCATTGGCTCTCTACTCTACCATCCCTCCCCTGTCCCCCTTCTTCCCAATCCCACTTCCCCAGTTTCTACACCCACTTTATCCTTCTGTGCTTTATCTCTCTCTGTGCTTTCTCACTGCATGTTACTGCTCATCCTGTCCTGGCTGCCACCCACAGAAGTATAAGAACTCAGCAGCACAAGATGCACAAAGAGAGGAGCTGAGTTATTGATACTTCCTTTATGGAATTGAAGCATAGTTGTCAACTGTGGGACTCCCCTCTGGAAATCCTTTGTTTGGGGGAGGGGTTGATCCCAGGGTCTCTGCACTGTGAATCATGACGGCACTTGCTCTGCTGCAAGGTGCAGCGCTTTGTATCATTTTGCAGCAGGATGCGATGTTACATGGACTGTATTCACAGCTAATTGTGTCATTGCAGCCTTGTAGGAGAGCGGTCTGCTCTGTTGGGATCCCAGGTGACTTACCCAAGATTCGGCAATCTCCTGCACATTCCGGGTGAGTAGGAAAGTGTGAAGTGGGTAATTGCTGACTTTATATATCCTTTAATCCAGTGGTTCTCAAACTCTGTCCTCAGGACCCCACACAGGCCACGTTTTGCAGGTCACCCAGCAGGTGCACAGGTGTATTCATCACTCACTGACACATTTTAAGAGATCCACAGGTGCAGCGAATATCTCACTTATGATTGTGTGAGGAGACCTGGAAAACGTGCACTGTTTGGGGTTCTGAGGACCGAGTTTGAGAACCTGTGCTATAATCCATAAGGTTCTCACCTACAGTAGAATCCTTTCCTTGGGAGTAACATGGCTTAGTGGTTAGTTGCACTAAGTTTGAGGAAGTCCTAGATGTCCCTAAAGGAAATCTGAGGGTAATGGGAACCTGGATCTTTCCAACCATGACTTGTGTTACAGAGATGAGCTTATTGCTTTGGTCTCCAGAATTCCTCCCCCTCCCAAGTACCTTTTTATCCCCTGCAACGGCCATTGATTTCTTCAAATACATGATACTGGTAACTTATTACACAGGGTACTCCTTCATGTCATTGATTGTGTAGTAGATGACTTATAGAGATGTTAAAGTCTCAATTCCTGAACCATTTTGACAATTTTGCCCTAAAAACTGAATTTTAGGTGATGACAACAAAAAAACTCATATTTTACAGGGTTTTTTTTTTAAATAAAAAATAAGTCCAACCGGCTTTACCATCTTTGGGCTCGATTTCAATTGCCCGCGATGTAAATAGCGCCAAGAGTTGGCTCCTGGAGCTATTCAATTCTGCGCGGTGTGTAATCTGATAATGCCCGTTCTCGCGACTAAACACCCTGTTTAAGGCGCGAGAACGGGCATTCCCCGACCTAACTTCCCGGCGTGATGCTGTTTTCCAGGCGCGAAGGGCAGAAAACAGCCTCTCGCCTGGACTTTTGTCGGATTTCTGCTCGCATCCCCTCCGGGGGTGCCAGAAGAAATCCTTAGTCGGGCTTAGCAGCGCAGTGTATTGAATAGCTCCGGGAGCTGATTCCCGGCGCTATTCACTTTGCGCTGAATAGAATCGAGCCCTTTAACCCTGTTTGATGTCACGTTGTTGGTTTGATTTTAAATATGTTGATGGTTTTCTTTGGGAACAATGAACATCTGCCCTTAAACGCGTAGGACATATTTTTGACTTTGTTCCTACATATCTGATGTACGCAATACTGATTTTTGCGCAGATCAAGCATTGTTTGCCATTGCACATGTGTGTAAGCCGCATGTGCAGCGATTGTTTTGCAATCATGCCCGTACAGAGGATCCATGTGCACAGTGAGTGGCAGGTAGTCAACGCTTGGTAACTAGGGGTGGCTAGGCAAACGCAGGCGAGTCTGACAGTTTAAATGCCGCTTCATGGGCGTGCATACATTAGCTATTGTGATCTTCGCAGCATGAGGGCTGCGGTGTTTAAGACTGGTCAGACTTGCTGCCCGATCTTCATCGATGTTCCCAATGTTTACGCTGTTGGACGGATATGAGAAGGCAGCAGTGGGCGTCCCTATGCTGGGCTGTGCTTTGGAAGGCATTAGCATATTTTAGCAACTGCTGCCCGTGAGAGAATGCTGTTGTAATTACATTAGCGTACATCACTGAATCAGGCCCACAGTGACAGGGCCTAACTCTGAAATTTAGAACTATTGGCTCCTAAATCTGAGTACAAACAAAGCCTCCCCCTGGTATTTGTTCTCTACATTCAAAATCAATCAGTATTTCCCTACATGCAAAAATATAAATGCATTTCCGCCACTTGCAAAACTAAAGACCAACCCTGTCTTGTAGAAAAATATTGGACTTTTAGTGTGTGTGTGTGTGTGTGTGTGTGTGTGTGTGTGTGTGTGTTTGAGTTAAGTGGGTGGTACAGGCAGCCAATGACTCAATCACTTACCAGAAGGTACAAAAGGGCAAACTAGATAGGCCAAGTGGTTCTTATCTGCTGTCAAATTCTATGTGACTCGCCTAGAATGGGGCAACTTAGCACAGCTCCACCGGTCATTGTGACCACGGGGCGCACACATGCCCAAATGGACATTGGCTGGAATGGGAAAATATAAAGTTACATAACATCAACCTGGATGCACAGTATGGACCAGAGGTGGATTTAGGGGTCATGGCATTGTTTCCGCATTACTATACACTATAATGCCATGTAATGCAGTTCTCTAATATACCTTCTGAAATAAGGACGGGATTCACATTGTCGTCACACTGGATGCTCGTCTACCAATACATACATTCAGGTTTGTACCTGCGCTACCAGTTTAATAATACCCATCGGAACCAGCCTACAAGCTGCTTAGCCCCTTGGCTGCTGAGGGTCTTCACAGTCCTCTGCTGAGCCAAATCTTCCATTCTTGTACAATTCAACATCCATATTGATTTTAGTGGTGTCTTTTTATGTAGTACTAGCACAAAGTATATGGTATAGATATGGTAGGATGCTGGGAGAAAATGAAGGCAGTCACTATCCTTCAACATAGTAAAGAAATATGGTGATTTGGTCGGCATGCCCCCATTTATCAAATGTTGTTTTAAAGGTGCTTCACTGCTGTGACTGGCTGTGTATCTTACTAACCATATTCAAGGTTGGGACTTCTTTCATTTTGACCCCATCTCTCCATAGGGGCTTTCAGTCACAGCAGGATATAGCTTGGTTCCTACTAGTATTAGTAGTATGTAGGCACTAGGCACAGAGAGAGGGAAGTTCCGTCATACCAAATACACATCATCTATTATGTATGCATCTAATCACACTGCGGGGAGAGCTTGGGGGCAACCCAGCATCTCCGTGAGTGCTGTGCACGCCCCTACAGTGATGAAAAGGGGGCATGTCAAGGTCATGCCCTCTTCTTTGAGTAACCACGCCCCTTTTCAGGAGGGTGCTGAAGTACCCTTTTATGACAGATGACTGCCCCCTGTCTGCCCTAGCGTGAAGACTATTCTGTTTGCCCACTACAACACCCTGGGTACCACAAGTACTAAGGGACGGAGGTGGTAAGGACAGGGCGGAGCGGGAGGCGGCACTGAAGTGACCCGGCATATGCCTTTTACTAGTGCATGTATTGCTGCAGCATATACAGAGAGATGGCTGCTGCGTGTAATAAACACCGCCTAGGGCAGAGGTGAACCATCCAGCAGTTCTATCGGTTCACTCCCTCTGGTCTGCTGAGAAGCTGTGGAGGATTAATAAGCAGCTGCATTAAGGGTCACCTAGCCACTTACCCTTTCCCAAGCAAAATAAATAATAAAGTTCAACAGCTTAGACAGAAAACAAGCAATGAATGTTATGTTTTTATTTGCTGATCAGCTTCCATTTGGTGTTTAATAATATAAAATATGTGTGGTCCTCCTTTTTAGTAATATTTTAATATTGATTGTTTTTCTCAGCCAGAACGAGCAACCTATCCCATTGGCCAACACACTTAATGATCAAAGTAATGTTTGTATAGATCAGCTAAGATTTCAACTCTGATGGGATTTAAATCATGCGTTCTACAAGTTATTCTAACACATGTAAAATATCCAATGCGCAGTGGAGGGATTTGCATTTTAATGTTCTTATTTTGAACGTTTGGTCTTTATGCTTATAAATAAATGAGATCCTCCTGTGTGCATTTAATCAATGTTTCCGCCTGCACACACCATCCCCCTATATACAGTGGAATTTGTCATACCAGCACTTTTAGTGAAACGGAATGATGCTCGTGCGTGAAGAGGAATTTTGTGCTGTTTCAATTGTGCAGCAGAACAGCGTTTCAGAGGCGTGAGCTTATGCGATGCAGTCTTTTAATTCCACTTTCGTTTCGCCATTACGCCAAATTTATTGCCTAGTAATAGAGCTGGGACAACATCAGTGTCAATTCCTGGTTCTGTAACTGGGGAATAGGAAGATAGAATTCCAGGCGGAACACATGTGAAAGAGGAATTGTATGAGAATGATGTGTGTGAGTGTGTGTGATGTGGAAGGGTGTATTCCTCAGCGGTAAAATCCTGCAAAGTGCTTTGAAAATTTCTTATCTCTATTAGAGCATCTGTGTTGGGTATGAGATCCCGGCGGTCGGGATGCCGCTGGTCAGAATACTGACAGCGACATCCCGACAGTCAGAATCCCGACACCCATAAGGAACAAGGTAAGTCGAACCGTAAACCTAACCCTCCCCCCTAGTGCCTAACCCTCCCCCTTAACCTCTGATACTTACATTCGGGATTCTGGTGCCGGGATCCCGATGCTGTCGGGATTTCAGCGCCGGTATATCTTTCCATTGGTGGCGGGGTTCGGCTAATGAGAAGAGAGGGGGCTATCTCTATTAATCCTTATTGAAAATCTTAGCTGTTTGCGGGAAGCTATTGTGTGAGGTTTTGTTTAGGTCTGTACAATTTGAGGCTGGAGAGAAGACTTCTTATTCTACCACAAGTGGAATTTAATTGGTCCCTCGCTAATCTACACTACCCTTCAAAAGTTTGGGGTCACCCAGACAATTTTGTGTTTTACATGAAAACTGACTTTTATGTATCAAATGAATAGAACATATAGTTAAGACATTGGCAAGGTTAGAAATAATTTTATTTGAAATAATTTTGTCCTTCAAACTTTGCTTTTGTCAAAGAATGCTCCAATTACAGCATTGCAGACCTTTGGCATTCTAGCTGTTAATTTGTTGAGGTAATCTGAAGAAATGTCACCCCACGCTTCCTGAAGCACCTCCCACAAGTTGGATTGGTTTGATGGGCACTTCTTGCATACCATACTGTCAAGCTGCTCCCACAATAGCTCAATGGGGTTGAGATCTGGTGACTGCGCTGGCCACTCCATTACAATCAGAATACCAGCTGCCTACTTCTTCCCTAAATAGTTCTTGCATAATTTGGAGGTGTGCTTTGGGTCATTGTCCTGTTGGAGGTGGAAATCGGCTCCAATCAAGCGCTGTCCACAGGGTATGGCATGGCATTGCAAAATTGAGTGATAGCCTTTCTTATTCAAAATTTATTTTTACCTTGTACAAATCTCCCACTTTACCAGCATCCCCAGACCATCACATTACCTCCACCATGCTTGACAGATGGCGTCAGGCACTCTTCCAGCATCTTTTCACTTGTTCTGCATTCAACAAATGTTCTTCTGTGTGATCCAAACACCTCAAACTTCGATTCGTCTGTCCATAACACTTTTTTTCCAATCTTCCTCTGTCCAATGTCTGTTCTTTTGCCCATATTAATCTTTTCCTTTTATTGGCCAGTCTCCGATATGGCTTTTTCTTTGCCACTCTGCCTAGAAGGCCAGCATCCCGGAGTCAACTCTTCACTGTAGACATTGACACTGGCGTTTTGTGGGTACCATTTAATGAAGCTGCCATTTGTGGACTTGTGAGGCGGCTATTTCTCAAACTAGAGACTCTAATGTACTTGTCTTCTTGCACAGTTGTGCACCGGGGCCTCCCACTTCTCTTTCTACTCTGGTTAGAGCCTGTTTGTGCTGTTTTCTGAAGGGAGTAGTACACACCGTTGTAGGAAATGTTCAGTTTCTTGGCAATTTCTCGCATTGGAATAGCCTTCATTTCTAAAGAACAAGAATAGACTGTCGAGTTTCTCATGAAAGTTCTCTTTTTCTGGCCATTTGGAGAGTATAATTGAACCCACAAATGTGATGCTCCAGATACTCAACTAGCTTAAAGGAAGGCTTGTTTTTTTTTTTTATAGCTTCTCTAACGAGCAAACCCGTTTTCAGCTGTGCTAACATAATTGTACAAGTGTTTTCGAGGGTGTTCTAATCATCCATTCGTCTACTGACTCGCTTCGCAAACACAATGTACCATTAGAACACTGGAGTGATGGTTGCTGGAAATGGACCTCTATACACCTATGTAGATATGCCTTTAAAAACCAGATGTTTGCAGCTAGTATAGTAATTTACCACATTAACAATGTATAGTATATTTCTGATGTTATCATTGAAAAAAACAGTGCTTTCCTTTCAAAAATAAGGACATTTTTAAGTGACCCCAAACTTTTGTGTGTGTGTATATATAGATACATATTCATGTAACTATTATACATGTCATTCATTACAATGCACCTATATTTTTGAATTGGTGTATATTTGAATTAAACTATTGTAGCTGTGGAAACCAGTGTCTCCTGTAGTGACTGCAGAAGAGGACTCAGGAGTCTATGTACTAAGCCGTAGAGAGAGAGCGAGTGCCAACCAATCAGCTCCTACCTGTCACTTTACAGACTGTTTGTTTGAAAAATGACAGTAAGAAACTGCAGTCACTACAGGAATGAAGTAGCAGGGCTTAATGGCCACCTCCTGGGAAGCCTCTTACTAGAGGGGACCCAGGACAGGCAACAGCGGGCACTGGAGTTAGGCTCTTCTTCAATTCACTGATGGAACTGATTTTATGCCAGGCTGGTGCCATCCGGTCTGGCACAACCAATACTACCAATTCATTGAGGATGATGCTCGCCTGCCATTAGTGCCAATCTAAGTCTGGCATAAAAACACTGCCACCTTGGTACCCATGTGAAGTAATATCCTGGGGGAGTGCCATCCTGCCTGAAAACTTTTCCACCACTGACTACCTTCATCACCTGATTATCTTTGTATTATTGTAAAAGACTTAAGATAACCAATGCTCCCTGTAAGCCATCAGGAAAGGAATGAGTTAAAGGCTTCACCTAATGAGGAATCCGCCTGAAGGGCAGCATTGCTGAATGTTTCCTAGGGCAGTTTAGCGGGAACAGTTAATGTATAATATATCATATGATATAGAGATTTCAAGGGTATCAGAAGGCCGACAGTAATCATTAGAATGTCGGCATGGTTCAAATGTCGACAAGCACCATATCGACAACGTCCTATTATTGACCTGATCACGATGTGAACACCTAACCTGCCGCCATGTGAAATGTCGCCAGTCTGAGGATGCTGACAGTTAGGGTTAGGCTGTGGAGGAGGGGGGGGGGGGTTGTGGTGGGGGTAGTAGAGTTAGGAATAAAGGTTTTAATACTCGCCGGAACGCCGCTGCTGAGACATTGCATGGTTAGATAGTGAAACAAGTTAGTGATTAGATATGTAGTGTGTTAATGAAGGACCTGTAGTACATCGCTGTTCCCATAGACAATATGGACCAATTACTAAACTTCATAACGTTTAGCTCCAGTAGCTAACATCATCTTCATATGTAATTAGCCATTGTAGCAGCAACCTGTAGGCTACTTTTTTATTTATTTATTTTTTTCACTTGGAGAGTGACCTCTGTTTTAGAGATGAGTAGGTCCGGTTCTCCGAGAACCCCACCCGAACTTCGTGTTCAAAGGCGAGATCCGAGCCCGGCTCGAAATTTCCTGCCTGACTCTGATTCGAAAACTAGGCAAAATGTGTCATCCTCCCGCTGTCGGATTCTCGTGGGTTTTGGATTATATAAAGGTCCCCGCGATCGGCGCCATTTTCACTCCCGGCTGTGGAGAGAGAAACTAGCAGACGTGTAGTCAGTGTGTGTGTCCAGTCTGGGTCTTGGACTGAAGGCGGCTGCTGTATTGTCCATAAAGGGTCTTAGGCTGCAGTATATAAAGGGGGGCTTCCTTCAGTGGGTGTTGCAGCTGCTGTCACTTGTCAATTAACTGTGGCTGCTGCTGTGTTGTCCTGTCCATCAGGCTAGGGCTGCAGTCCATAAAGTGGTGCTGTGTTGTCCAGGGGGGGGGTGCTTTGTTAATTAGGGGTGCTCTTCCCCAGTGTGTGCGAGCGTTGGCAACTTAGCTGTGCTATTATTGTTCAGTGACATTGCTGCAGTTTATCGTCCACGTATTTGTGACTCTGCAGGTGGTCTGTCCGCACTCAGCAGGGATGCTTTGTTGTCCATTTTAAAAAGGCATGCTGTCTGTGTTGTTCATCAAGGGGCGGCTGTCTCATTCAGGTGTGCTCTTCCCCAGTGTCAAAAGAAATTAAAAGTGCTGGTTTTTTTTGTGTGTGTGTGCGTTAGCAACTTAGCTGCGCTATTATTGTTTGACACTGCCGGCCAGACCACAGCTTATTGTGACACTAAGTCGTAGCGCAGAGTTATTCTTATTCATAAAAAATATTGTGACGCGAAGTGGTAGCGCAGTGTTTTACTCATAAAAATATCTTGTGACACGTAAGTGGTAGTGCAGTCTAATATTCAACTTTTCACTTCTTAATCATGAATAAATTATTAGTCTACACGCCGACTACAAGACCAGAAAAAATTGCTAAATAACATGCATTATATATAAAACATAATGACATCACTAAGTGGTAGCGCAGTGTGTTCTTTTCTTATTCATAAAAAATCTTGTGACCCTGTAGGTCATTGATTTTGCAGTGTAATATTTAAAATTGGTACAACTTGACATGTGTGCTGTACCCCACTTTATTCATGTTTGTTGATATGGAGAACGATCAGTTGAGAGGAGAGCAGGAACCACATACTAGTGCTGGAGTTGCTGTCAGTGCCACCAGTCCTGACGATACTAGTCCATCTGCATAATCTACTAAAGCCTATGCCCAAGGACATACCGGACTTAAGTCAGGGCATCTAAAATCAAGAAGCAAAGGGAAAGTTAGCTACAGAAAGACATAAAATTTGCAATATGGCTTTCACCACATGAAGTAGCAAGGAAAGGCTAAGGCCTTGGCCTTTATTAATGACTGGTGGTTTTGCCTCTTATGATGATGTAAGCACAAGTGAACATGCTGACAATCGAGGATGCTTCTGTGGAAGTGCATCAGGATGAGCAGGATATTTGTGTAGCTGACGCTAATAAGGATGTTGTTGATGAGGATGTTTGTGTAAATCAGGCACCAGTGGAAGAAACAGTTGTTGCCCATGAAAAGGAAAAGCCCATTGTCCATGCCTGGGCACAAGACCAAAAAAATCCACTTCTTATGTGTGGAATTATTTCTACCCAAATCCGGACAACAATTGTCAAGTCATCTTTACCCTTTGTAAAGCCAGAGTAAGTAGAGGTAGGAACCTTAACCATCTAGGAATCTCCTCCTCCCTGTTACGTCATCTGCAGTGCATCCATCCAAAAAGTTTGTTGACTCCTCTGCATCACCAGTGGGTCTTTTGGAAAAGTTTTTTTCACGGCAGATGCACTTGCTGGAGAGACTGAAAGAGAAGCCATCGCTGCATCACGTGCCACTTGAGCTGACCATTTGCTTACCAACATCTCTTTGCATCTCTTCAGATCTGTGTCCGTTGGGAAGAACACAACTGTGGACAGTGGGTACAATGGCATTTTGGAGGCCACTCATAATTTTTTATTTTTTTTATGTCTCTGTACAAGTTGGGAATTGCTTTTCTAGTGAAGTAGAATCTTTATGGGATTTGGTAGCGGGGACACAGGACCTCAATTAACTGTCTCTAAAACCTTCAGCGTTATTGGCAGATATTGGACGCACATCTAATTAATAAGCATAGATGTTATGATGTCTGTGATCCGCTATGCAACTGGGTGACTGCTGTCATACTTGCTCCCCCTTGCAAAGGATTGTTTAACAGTCAATTGTTTTTAAAGTACTACTAGTAGTCTTCCTAGTCCCCTTCTGGGATGATAAATCCACTCCCAGCAGCAGGCATAGTGCTCATAGATTCTTCTGGGGCAAGGACTGATGTGAATGATATTTTTAAATATTTTTTTGTTAATGCCTTACCTCCTCCCCCATAAATTTGCTTCGGAATCAAAAAATTTAATTTATTTCTAATCAAGTCCTTCCTTTCCCTGCCTTCAACTATATACTCCAACTCCCTCAGGCCTCTTGAATAATAAAAAGATTTGTTTCCTGATGTGCCATGTTGGAAGTTGAACTGCTGCTGCAATCTTTGACACGCGGTTGTTAAATGCCAAAAAAGTCCAGAAATGTTTATGGCCATAGACCGCATCTCCTGCATGCCCCTTTCATTTAAAAAAAAATATTCTGAACCACCAAGTTGATTTTTTGGCCAAAACATGGGACATATTGTTAACCTATGTTCTCCCCTCCTTCATAAATTTTGCTTCCGAATCAAAAATTATATTTTAAATTTACTACCAATCAACCCTTCCTGTCCCTGCCTTCAACTGCAATCATACTTTAACTCCCTCAGGCCCCTTGATTAATGAAAACATATGTTTCCTTATGTGCCGTATTGGAAGTTGAAATGCCACATGTTTGCCGCCCACTGCTCCCACTTAGCTTAGTCAGTCGGCTAGCTTGGTGTAAATTTTGGGCCTAAACCGGATGAAAACAATATTGTGAGCTGGTCAAAATTGACTAGAAACAAGTGGAAATTAATGTTATTGAGGATAATACTATAGGAACAAAAAAAATAAAAAAAATGTGATTTTAGCAGTGTATCAATTTCAAAAATAAAAAATACAGAACCAAAACACGCAAGGGACGGTTCTGACAAAACCACAAGGGCCTGATTCAGACCCACTCGCGAGCGGCTGTCCGCTCGCAAGTGGGTCGATGTTCTGGACTGAGCATGCGCACGACGGAGGGAGCTCCGTCGTGCGCATGTGCCAGACGCGACGAGCGAAGGAAAGTCCTTCGCTCGTTGTGTCTGATCAAAGGGGGCGTGCTGTCGATGTTGATTGACAGCACGCCCCCTTTGGTAGGCGTGCCGGGGGCGTGCCTCCCTGACGGGGGCGTTCCCACGGGAACGCCTCCCGTCAGAAGCCGGCCCACTGACATCACTAGTGATGGGAGTGGGAGTGATTTTGGCTCTGATAGAGCCAAAATCACTCCGGAGCTTGCGGTTGAAAACTTCAACCGCAGGCTCCGGCTCGCAGTTTCGATGGTCGCGATGGTCAAGACCATCGCGGCCATCAAACTGCACGCTCGTATAGCCTGTGGGTGGTGACCCACAGCTATACGAGCGTCCAGGAGGACGCTCCATTTTCATGGAGGCCGGCCCTCATTCAGAGCGTGCGCTCTGCTCAGAGCGTACGGCTCTGAATGAGGGCCCAAATCCAGATCCAAAATACTAAGATACAGATCCAAAGCATTAATTTTGGTAATTATTGATCATTTTATATTTTTGTTGTCTTATTTGTATGAGGAACATCTGTTTACTCGCAAAGGGAGTAATACCTCCCACACTTATCATAAGTAAATTCAATAAAGAATACTTCTAATGCTGCCCATACACTAGGCGATTAAATTGAACGATAACTATGTCATAATCGTTCATTAATTGTTTGAAGATCGTCCACTAAAATGTCTGAAACAACCAGCGATGCGCGTGCCTGATGGTCGTTAAGACATCTTTCATCGTGCAAACAAGCTTGTCAACCTGACGACAACATGTTAGCAGATGATTGATGCTGCTACACTGAATGACTGCTCGTTCTGTGTAAGCACATTACATAATAGACAGACAAACGACTGCACGATTACAATGTCTATAATTGTGCAGTCTTTTGCCGGTCTTCTAGTGGATGGGCAGCTTAATACTCTTCACATCACATACACTATACTACTTAAATCTTTTAAAACGTGCCGCCAAGGGTTTTTCTTCCCTTTTTTTGCAATTTACAAGAAACCTCCCTGTTCCCTCACACTGGCATTGGGGTCTGTCTTCTGCACTAGGCACTTCAACTGATTTTAACAATTGTACACGGGGGTGGGGGAGTCGCACAACAATTTGCATACAGGTAACACAGTAAAGGTGAATGCATGTGTTCAAATATCTGTTTGATCACTACTGCACTTGTTAGAAAATTATTTGTGAATTGTTTTATTGTTAAGGGGAAGTACCTGAGCCATTTGTGAAAGTGAGTTTAGAAGGGGAACTGGGAAATGGTTTTATTTCAGATGGTACGTAAACACTTTTTTAGTTTTACTTTTAAAATAAGTAAGGGAATCTTCATTCCCGAGAGATTTTACACAAGCCGCATATAGTTCTACCAATTTCAATTATTTTGCTGTAGAATATAATTAAGAGCACATTGCCTTACCAGCTGCCTCTTTGAAGCTGGGATAATGCCAGTCTGGGGAAATAGTTTTAATTAATATTTTGCAAATGTGAATAGGCATTCCCTTTTCAGTCCGAGGAGTGGGTGTGGGAACAATCATTTTCACCAGTGATACTGTGAGAGGGGTGAGCCACACTCCTCGCTATGTCCTTTAGTAAACCCTGGACATGTTTAGACTTGGCCTGGAATTTCGATTGTGGAAGAAAACTGATCTCGCTGGAGTAATCCAGCAGTGGAAAAAAGTTTACTTATGGGAGATGCAGGGCTGAGATGGGTGAGGTTCGGGATGGACGGAAGTAAAAGTGCATTGACGTTCAAGATGCATCGTCAACCAGGTTCCGTTGACCACTGCTCGTTCTGGCAAGGCTCTCTGAAGATCAGCTATTATTTTGGGAGTCTGTTGGAGTCGGCAGGTATGGAATCTTGCAGGCGGAACCAAGTTGTCATAATGTACCCAGTTCCTAGGGAATGGATAGGCTGCATTCACCGAAAGTAGGTGACAAGCAGTTAAATAGCCTTCGCTGTATGGTACGCCATATCTCCCATGATATTCACACAACCAACAAGTGATTTCCTGAGAATCCTAGTTCTAAAGCTATAAGCCATAAAAGCATGTAGTATGCTCCGTCCAGTAATGCTGCAAACTGGATCTGATTCAAGCTACTATAAATGATTTACAGTTTGTTAATTTTATTGTGATCACCATAACAGCATGGACTCCTCCTGTGCCATCATGTGATCACCTCGGAGCTTCCTGACTGACTGGCTCAGAGAAACTTTTTTTTTTTTCTCTGATGGGCAGTCATATAGGAAATAACCCATAAAGGGAACCATGAATTATTAGAAAATCCTACAAGCGAAAATAAAAATGTGCATCATGTTAAAGTACTGCAAAACTTAAAGTATCCTCCAAATCTGTGTGTACCTTTCAGGTACACTGGTCCGCAAAGCTGAAGAAGCCGTTGGATAGAGATATAAGAAGGCTCGGTAGTACAATTCAGAAATTCTGATGACTAATAAGCATGTTTCGGACAAGTTGGGTACAAATTGCTGATATGTTTCCCGAAGGGATACAAAACCTGATTAGTCTGCTGTCGATCTGGGGTTTAAAAAAAAAGAAAAACCGCTGCAACTAAACGACTAAGGGCCTCATTCAGCAGCAGAGGCAACGGTGATATTTACACAGTTTGGACGATTTTTTTATTTTTATTACATTGTGCATGTGTGTAAGTCGCTCTGCACATGCGCAGCAATTGCATTGCAAATAAATAGCGGAGATGACGTAGGATGCGAACAGCCAGGGGGCGTCTTTACAAAATAGCGAGCGCATGTTTCGTTCGCACGCTCGCTCACACATAGAGGCGTCAACAGACCGCAAAGAGCGAGTGCTCAATTTAAATAGCCGGACCCTTTTTCTGAACGAGCGAGCGCAAATAGCGTCCGGCTCTGAATCAGGCCCTGAGTTCCCACTCAGAAAGTGAGTGACAGGTAGTCGGCGTTTGGGGGGTGGTAATGGGGGCAGGTCTGATCGTTTAAACGCTGTTTCATGGGTGTTCATATATTAGGCATTGCGATCTCGGTAGCACGAGAGCTCACTGCGTGCCGAGTATGCGGCTGGTCAGACCTGGCGCATATGAAGCATGGCTGCCTGCTGTGCATCGGTGTTAGAGAGATCTACGCTGTTGAATGTCGTACAGATATGAGAAGGCAGCAGTGGGCGTCCCTATGTTTGGATGTGTTAGCATTAGCATTGTCACGACCCAGGTTTCGCGGCATGGAGGCTTGCGGTCCTTACCGGTGAGGGTGCTGTGGCACGGTCCTTCTGGCGGGGGAGCTGGCGTGTGGAGACTGGCATTGCGTGTATGCAGAGGTCTGCCAGCGTTGGGCCATCCTGGCAAGGGTGAGTCTAGTGGCGTCACGGCTGTCTGGGCACCACCATGTTGTCTTTGGTAATGTGACATAGCAGGGTGGGTCACCTGCTCTCTGGCCTATCACGCTCTGTTACTGGGTACTTAAGGGTGTTTGGAGGCCCTCTAGTTGCCAGTGCAACGTGTTCACAGTGTCAGCTGTGAGAGTTATGTGCGCTCCCGAACCTTAAGGTGCCCATCAGAGCTGTAACTACACTTTTTGGTGCCCAGTGCCAGAAAGAGCATGGCGCCCCCCCCATTTTTCAAATAGGGACATAACCCACCCAAAAAACGGGAATGGCCTCATAGGGAAGAGCCAGGGAAGAGATAGGAGAGGCCAGGAGATGCTGGTGATGAAATAAAAGGAAGCTACAAGTGAGAATGGTAAAAAAAAGAAAATTGACAGGGCAGAACAGCGCCCCTTGACCTGCGGTGCCCTGTACCATGGCACCAACCGCACTTCCCTAGTTACAGCCCTGGTGCCCATACATGGTGCGATGCACCGTGTACAGCGACTGCCGATCTGTCGGAAGACGGATCGTGCTGTCACCGCCGGCAATCGTGTGGTCCCCGCAGACCGTACAATATGCCGGCTTCCCCCTCCTTCATATGAATGGAATTGTACATCGCATCCCAGATCAGATGGTTCTGCAGGAAGATCTGGGGATGCGATGTACGACCCCGTGGGAGCGCGCAGCACGATATCTGGTACGATATTGTGCCCATACATGGCACGATATAGCACCTATATTGATCCGTCGGATCAGCGCGTATATCGTGCCATGTATGGGGGCCTTTAGACTTGTGCTCCGGTGCTTGCCCTAGCTCCTTGTCGGCCTCCGGCTCCATGCTGCACCGCTCTGCCTTGCACCCCACTGGGATAAGCCTGCACCTTCCACCAGACCCACTACTGCCTGAACCTGTCTCCTCAGTTAACCCATTCCTACGCAGCCATCATCACAGCATTACCGGATTTCCCTCTCAGCCACTATTCAGCATACCAGGATTTCCACTTCACTCTGACAGGCTATCTGGATTCACCTCATTCATCCCTGTCACTGATCTGGACATTCATTTATTCCCACTCAATACAGTTCCCTCCTGCCACATATATTTGGTTTATTACTGGACTTTAGTTTATCTTATTGTTCATGTCTACCAACACTCACATTCAGCAACCCATCTTTCAGTTTAAACCTGTTCCGGTGTTTTCTCCTGTTACCACCCCAAGTCCACAACAAACAGTCTTAACAAGCATATTTTAGCAACTGCGGTCCATTGGCGATGCGTCCGCTATCAGGTCCTAAATATACACCATCAGTATGTTCCCCAGAGCCGTCCATGTGGCATACACATGAATAATATCATGAAACCAATTTGATAATTTGGAAAGCAACTGGAGGAGGGATAAATAAAAGATGCCGTGCTTGGTCTGCTTCCTGCCATGTGTCATCCAATCATATTAAACATAACTCGCACACAGACACACCGACATAATATAAAATAAACTAGGGATGTGCAGGCTCGGATAGGTTCGAGTTTGCACGTGGAGTTCGGATTTTTCCCTCCAAAAAAACGGAACTCAGAACGAGGCAAAACGTCATCTTACATGGACGAACATCATCATTCCTGGACAAAAGACCAGGAATGATGATGTTCGTCCATGTAAGATGACGTTTTGCCTCGTTCTGAGTTCCGTTTTTTTGGAGGGAAAAATCCGAACTCCACGTGCAAACTCGAACCTATCCGAGCCTGCACATCCCTAAAATAAACGCATTCAGGATAGAAAGATTTTTGGTAATGTATCCCCTGAGGCGGAGATGACTGAGAACACAGATTTCCTGTTGTCTTGTGTGTATTTACATTCTACATCTCAATAGGACAACCAGTCCTGCCAGGGCTTCAGCGAGAAGACCTCTTTTAACTGTGAAATGAGTCATTTAGATGCTAGTGATGTATTCCGCAATACTAGTTCATTAAATGTGTGCTTACTTGAGAGGGCTTGTACGACTGGCTTGGCTAGTATTCGTCATTTGTTATCTTTTCCTTGTACTGCAAGGTCTTAAAAACAAAAACAGATGGGAGTGATAGTGTAAAGAGGCCTCAGGGTTACTCTACTCTCAGGTATGCCACAGGATTAAGTAAAAACCTGAAGGGCAGAGTCAGAACCAGGATACAATTGTGCAGAAGAGATTTTTATTGTTACATAGAAGTATGTTTTACAAAGGTCTGACTTCTCCCAGTTGGGGTATGTAGCAGCCTATGGCTCTGTATTACATTGCTCACCATTGTCAAATGGCGTTGGGTTGTTTTAATTGGGAGGACAAATCACAATGAATCCACTGAATGACAAGTTGTGAGTGGAACCCACTGTCAGTGCAAACTCTCCTCTCCCTCCCCCCCCCACCCCCCGTGCGTTTTTTTTTGGGGGGGGGGGGATTTTGGGAAATCTTTTATCAAAATGCCCCTTACCCTAGCCAGAGGCAAAAACAGCAGAGTTGTATGTGAGTGGGAGGACCCATTATAAGCTTAATCCAATGCATTTTTATTTATTTTTTGCAGCCGGGGCAGTGAGATGACTACTTTGGACATTGGGTAAATATTTGTGTAGGCGATGGAGCTAGGCAAACTCTGTATGATGTGCCCATGTTCATTGGTGCCCACATAAGCCGTATTTTGTCCAGAGACATTTTCAAAGGATACTGAATAGCCTAGGCCAGTTCGTATTCGATATTTTATTTTTCAGGGCACTACTCAGGCCCATAGCGAAGGGAGTGCTGCCCAGGGCGCAAGACCGAGGGGGTGGCATGGTTGCAGCCCTGATGGCACCTTTGCCACACCTTGTGCAGTTCCATAGGTTACGCTCGGTATCCATCTTGGTGCTCCACGGCACTTTTTGAGTGTCCTGTGCCATGGGGGCTGGAGACGTGGTGAGCAAGCTCAGGGTGCCTCTGAGCCCTGCTATGGCGCAGACACTACTGGATGATGTAATGCCGCATCTGAAGAGCACAGTATGGCCTCAGTGTTTAAAATGCAATTGTGCAGAGGAGCAATGTTCCATGTCTGTTTAGATCTACTGTATACATTTACATGTTCTGGTAATGCAAGGCAATGTATTTTACCTTGATGCTAGAGGAAAATCTTCATTTAGTGGTAAGTTGCCCTTTATAAAAAAAAAAAAAAATATTGCTTGATTTTCATTTCCCTTTAAGAAAAAAAAAAGATTCTTGGTCATGCTATTTTTAGGACTGTGGATATTTCCTTTTGTGTGTAAATAGAGCATTGCTATGATGATTATGTAAAGTATTTTGGTTGCATAGCATAATTGTAGTGATGTAGCTCATTCCTAAAAGTCTGATCTGTTATTGTAACTCTCTGGTTTTGCAGGATGTGTGTTGTGCAACAGTTCATTGTTGTTTTGCTGTCTCTGGATCATCATTGCCCAGTGATTTGCAGTCTTATTTCTGCTGAGATCTAGCACCGTCCTAATTAAGGAAATATCCAAACAGATGGGGGTATCTGATTGCTGGCAATGTCTGGTAAGTGCCAATGTAACACTGGCACTTCCCGACTACCAACAGCAATTTTCCATTGCATCACATAGAGGTTAGTGTTCATTCTAGGTGCAGGGTGCTGATCAGTGAGGAGGGAGTATTAAAATTTTGAAGGACAAAATATTAGACTTGAAGTTTCGGTTCACCTACAGTTGCTGTATCGATACATCATGTATAAAATTTTTCCCTTCAAAATTGAAATATGTCCTCCTTACTGATCAGCTAGAGCAGGCCTGGCCAACCTGTACTTTCATAACATCTGGAGAGCCCCAGTCCCAGCATGCCCTGACACAGGTTTGTTTTTAGGGAATGGTAAAACAGTTGCTGTGCATGCTGGGACTTGTAGTTTCACAACAGCTGGAGAGCCACAGGTTGGCCAGGCCTGAGCTAGAGTGAACAGTTAAGAGGTGTGCAGGAAATTTGGCAATTGTTTGGTATACCTTATTGTTCCACAATGTGCGCAGCCAAAGATCGCAACCACACATCATGGAGAGTTGATTGCCCCACAATTTTTGTGAGTGTTCTGGATTGCAGTAACCACAAGTGGCAGCTTAGTGAACTGTGGTTGTTTCTTTGGGCATTTGTTGGCAGATTGTGGTTTGCGCAGGTGTTTATTATTGCACAGTTATGTGGGCACACAGCAGCTGATGACTCAAACAATGAACAGCCCAGTTACTTAACCAGTGGTGTTGCTTTAGTGAGAGATGGCAGGTACAGCCGTACTCACTGCTGCATGTACACTGGTAATGGAGCAGAGCTTGAGTGGACTGGTGTTCTATACAGCTCACCAGCCGGTGAGTGTATGCTGCAAACGGGTAGCGGTGCAGGGGTGCTGGAACAGTGTTAGATGCCGGTATTAACCAGGTTCTCTTTAGGAGCTAAGGCGACTTCTGTCTCCCACCATGTCACTCTACACAGCAAAAGACAAAATGGCCAATGCACATGCTCAGTGAGCTCAGCAGCCATCTTGGGACAGGGCATGAAGCCTCCTGGAGAACAGGAAGACTGGAGAGTCTGTGCAGTAGTACGCTCCCCCCCCCCCCTCCTCCATCTCCTTGTTGCAGGGTTGTTATTCTCATGATATATGGCATTTGGATTCAGTTCTGCTTCGATCACCCCATTAGTGCCATTTATTGGCTACTTTATCTTTATCATACAGAGTAACTTGAACAAACATTTTATTAACTTTTTGATATCTGTAGAATACTATCCCTGGAGGCTAAAGCTTCTCTTGACGCTCCACTGACTGTTCAGGAGGTGGAAGGGGCAATAAATTCCTTTCCTGGGGGCAAAGCATCGGGTACAGACGGTATCCCAGTAGAGGTCTATAGAAAGCACGCCAAAGTATTTGTCCCTAAATTACTAGAGCTATATAATGACCTGTTTTGAATTGAATTCCCTCCCACCATCTATGTCAGAAACTCTAATTATTGTATTATTAAAACCAGACAAGGACCCCAGGCTCCCGGACTCGTACCGTCCTATTTCTTTAATACCAACAGACGTGAAAATCCTGGCCAAAATTCTGTCCTTACGACTAAATCAGGTTATCCCCTCTGTGGTCCACTCGGACCAGACTGGCTTTATGCCGGGCAAGTCCACTTCAATAAACACACTTCTTATTTATAGATGTTCAGGCCTCTCACTGGGACGAGTCCTCCTCAGTCATTGTGTCTTTGGATGCAGAGAAGGCTGTTATACTATAGCCTGTTGCTAGGATCTCTGTTAATGGATTTATTTCCTCACCCTTCTTATTAGAAAGCAGTACGAGGCAGGGCTGCCCACTGTCCCCGACCCTTTTTGCGTTGGCAATTAAGCCTCTTGCTTGTGTTTTTGTGGTCACACCCTAAGATTGTGGGCTTTCAGTTAGATACCAGAACAGATACTGTGGCTTTATACGCCGACCTATTTACTTTTATTTTTAATTAACTATATAGAGGCTATGCCTATAGCTCTTCAAGTTATTCATCTATTTGGCACCTATTCTGGGCTAAAAATCAATTGGAATAAATCCTTTATCCTGCCTCGTAGAGGACAACCCTCTTTACCATCTTCCATACCGTTTCCTCTGCATTGGGTATCAGTTTAAATATTTGGGCATTAGCATTACAAATTCACCACATGACTATACAAGGCTTAACCTGGAACCCCTATTTGACTACTTAAAAGTCAAAATTAAAACTTGGACTAAATTGCCCCTCACGGTTACAGGCAGGATCAACCTGATTAAGATGATAGATATCTATCTTTCAGTTTAGGTTGTACTATCTCTATCTCGCAGTCCCCAGTGGTTATCCCTGCCTCAGTATTCTGTAAACTGGACAGTATGCCATCTTCCCTGATATGGGGGAATAGACGCCCTCGTGTTAGATTAATGATATTGACTAGACTGAAATCCGCTGGTGGGCTGGCACTCCCTAATTTTTCAACTATACTATTACGCTGCACAACTAACGCATGTGAGAATTTGGCTTCAGGATAATTCCCCTACTGCTCTACACTCATTACTGGTGTCTCAGGCTTCCCCTGGTCACAAGCCCCTACAGACCTTATTGAGTGACAGAATTAGTAGACCTCTTCCCCAGATACTAGTACAGGCTGTTAAGATTTGGCGGTCAACCTTCAATATCACGCAGTCTGCTGGTGTGGATCCTGATATGCCTTTGTGGAATTCTAGGGCTTTTCCTGAATTGAGATCACTTCAAGTTAGACAAGTATGGGGCACCAAAGGTATTAACTCTCTGGGTCAACTATATGAAGGTTCTACACTTAAATACTTTACTCAAATGCAGGAGGAGTTTTCCTTACCTAGAGCATATCATATATATATATTTTTTTTTTATAGATTTCTGCAACATACCCTCAGTGTCCAGTTTAGAGCTGGTCTCCCTGACATTCAGTCCTTTTCTATTAAGACAGTACTTATCTCATTGTGTCCCCGTAGGTCTTTGTCCTTTTATGTGCTCATACCTTTTGTCCTTTCACCATGAATCAAGGTTACATAATCTTAAAGAAAAACGGGAGGCAGATGTGGGCTCAATAGCTGATAGCGACTGGGATATGGCTCTGAGTATTCCCCGCTCCTCCACTGCCTCTGTAAGACTTCGGCAAATTCAGCAATATATTTTAGATGGAGTTTATTTGACCCCAACTAGGTTGGTGAAATTTGGTGGCCTTGCCTCTGTTTGCCCAAAATGTCAGATGTCTGTTGGTACACTTTGACACTTGCTCTGGGAATGCCCCACAGTTCAGACATTCTGGAGTAAGGTTACACAAGTTCTTTCCACTACTGGGATTCAAGCCCCTCTTCTTACCCCGATGGTGTGTTTGGGAATTTGGGAGGATAACATTGTAGATAACTATGATAGGCAGTTTATCATTAATATGTGTACTCTGGCTAAGTTCAGTATTGTTTGCACCTGGCTGGCCTCTCCGGGTCCGGATTTCCATGCATGGCTTGAGCTAGTTCGTACCACTTTTAGGCAAGAAAAATACCTTTACTTAACTCGAAAGGCAGAGTTCAAATTTGACTGCATTTGGCGTAGATGGAGTAGGTCCAGATATGCCCCCACTGATGTGTAATCTATTGTTTAATGATGTATGGTACAGGCATGGGAGAAGCTTCTCTCTCCTATCTATATATATATATATATATATATATATATATATATATTCGTATGTTAACTAATAATATAAGGGGGTATTGTTCACCGTATGACATGTTTTGTATTATTGTGGAATAGATGTCCTAATTGTGATATATTGCTAGAATGTTTCTGTACTTAGGACCGAGTTGTACCAAAATAGCTATGATCTGTAACGTGTGTCTCTACATAGTTTGGTTGCTATTCATTAATATAAGGTCCACTTAGAGCAGGTGTTCCCAACCACGGTCCTCAAGGCACACTAACAGTCCAGGTTTTAAGGATAGCCATACTTGAGCATAGGTGTCTTTAATTAGTACCTCAGTTATTTTAATTTAACCATCTGTGCTGAAGCATGGATATCACTAAAACCAGGACTGTTAGTGTGCCTTGAGGACCTAGGTTGGGAAACACTGACTTAGAGGTATATATGCATTGTTTAAATTTGTACTACTTTATTATGTATCCATTTCTTTATTTGACATGATGATTTGTATGCATTATATTAAGTTATTATTTTTGTTTTTTATTGGGTGTTGGTATTATGTAAATTCCAAAAAAAAAATACTAAATAATATCTGTAGAATACTATATAAATCGTGAGCTTTCTTTTTAAAGTTTGTGTGTTGTCCTTTTAAGGACATATGTAGTGAAGCAGGGGTGAGTCTTTCCTTTCATGATCTTCTACTTTGCTCTGAAAGACCCTTCTCCCCAGGATGTCCCATCAGTCTGACCGGCCCAAACCTGTGCTTTAAGGGTTTCTCAATAGTTGTGGTTTTTTTTGTGTTTTTTTTCCACATTAACAGCTTCTTACATCCAGCTGTTCTGCTCCTACGCTGCTGGCTTCACCCTCTAAGCTGCTTCCTCTCAGCCGGCTAGTCCGTTACTTATGTTCCATTCCTGATTTATCACAGGCAGCATCATTACACAGCCTGCAGAAATCCAGGCTCACACCTGTAATCACCTTGGAATAGAAATATCTGCCGTACGTACTTGGCGAAGAGCTTGTCATTGTTTAAAGATAGTAACTCCAATGAATTATTAATGACATCCGTTTGTACCAAGCGCTCATTGAAGAAACCGGAGCATGGGGGAATGTGTTCTGTATACTGATTTTTCTTTGTGACCGCTCCATTTTTTTTTTGCAGAGGATCAAGATTAATTTGTGCATTGCAGTGTGAAGCAGCTGTTTTGTGAGCGTAGGCAATATTCTTGAGAAGGCAGGGGCTTAATTCACTAGCAGCTAGTGACATCACTGTGATATCACATTATTTCAATAGTTCCTGGTGACTCTATAGGTTAGCCCATGAAAATGTTGTATCTGTGTGTAGGTGACTGGGTCGCTCAGACTCTGAAATTCATCAAATACAAGAAGGCTTCTTGTAACAATCAGATATAGTGTGTGTGTTTGATATATAATTTTCTCAGACAGGTGGCACCCGGCGTCTTAATAAGGTCTGTAAAACTTTATTCTAATGGCGTTTTGGGCCGTCTGCCAGTTATCAAGGATACAAATACTATGACCGCTAACCGTCTTAAATACCCGATGTCATGGTCAGGGTTTCCCGGCATAGGGGACGACTGGTATTACCTGTGAGGGCGCTGTGGCGTGGTCCTTCCAGCAGAGGGGCTGGTGTCTGGTGACAGGTGTTGGCTGTGCGAGGTGTTCCGCAGGCACTGTGTCATTCTGGCTGGGGTAAGCCTGGTGGTGGTTCCATTCCGTTCTGGTGTGGGCACCGCCATCTTGCTTCTGGTCATGTGACTTAGTTGCTCCAATCCTGGCGTGTCACATGCTCTCTTCGACCATTCACGATCCTGGACTGAGTACTTAAGGGAGTTCAGAGCTCCCCATAGTTGCCCGAGCAATGTTACAGCGCATGCTGTGAGAGAGTTCCTGTGCTCCTGAGACCTGTCTGTTCCGTGCTCGCCTGTGCTCTTGCTGGATCCCAGCTTCCAAGCAGCCTGCATTGCTCTGCCTGCTCCCAGTCTCCTGCTGGAACCACCCTGCACCTTCTAATAACACTCTCCCTTCCAAAAGACCTGAGTGTGTAGTTAACCCTGTACCTACACTGCCTCCACTTACCTAGCTCTCTGCAGCTAATCCACTTTCTACACTTAGCCATCTCAGTACAACTCATCAGTTAACCAACTGCTCCTACTATTCAACTACTCCATAAGATTTCATATCACCAGTATCAATTTGTAACTTGATATCCTGTCTGCAGCCACGCAGTAACCATTTGGATTATAAAGACTTTTTATTATTTCTGTCACTACCTGGACATTACACTCTCTTACTTAACTTCAGTTTCTAGTCATCAACTCCCAGTCTATATTCAGGACTTTATATTATCCGTGTACATGTCTTCAAGTTCACCCATTAAAAAACCCACTTTTCAGTTTGTCTGTTCAGGTGTCTGCTCCTGTTACTACCCCGGGTCCACAACAGACTCAGATCCTAACACCCGGCTAGATGGATATTCTGATCAATGATCCTACTCGCCTGTGCGGCATGGCCATCCGACCCCCCTCGCTTGGCGCACTCCACAATCCTGTAGCAGGATCCAACGTGACGTCATCAGCTGCGCCGCCCCGGTCAGCCCGATGACTGTCACACTGCCGGGATCCTGTGGAAACATCACAACAAACAAAACAAATTTATTAACAATAAACATTAAACAACACTAAAAAGATAAAATACAGTGATGTTACTCCCGGACCTCCTAGGTAATGGTTATTACACATGCTACTCTAAGGAATCTGTTAAGGCTCAGAGCAAACAGTGGGGGAAAAAGTCTTGCACAGCCTTGAGGGCTGGAGTATCTTGGCTAGATGCGGGACTATAGTGGTGGTGGTGCGGCCTCTTGGCCGGTAGCAACCACTGGGCTGGTTGAGACCTGTCGGCCATTGAGTGGTGATGCGGCCTTTGGGCCGGTCGCAGCCCCTGGGCTGGTTGAGGCCTGATGGCCAATAAGTTGTGTTGCTGCCTTTGGGCTAGTAGCAGCCCCGGGATTGTTGAAGCCTGTAGGCAAATGAGTTGAGGTGCAGCCTCTGGGCTGGTTGAGGCCTGAGGGCCAGTAAGCTGTGGTGTGGCCTTTGGGCTGTTAGCAGCCTTTGGGCTGGATGCTGCCTTGAGGGCAGATTCCCTTGGCAAGAGGATGCTGAGGTGCGCACAGTGTTGCCGGGATGATGCCAGTGGAAGGATGCAGAGTTGCGTACACAGGACGCTGAGGTGTGCTTAATGCCGCCCAGATGACACCAGCAGTATACACAAGGCTGCGTACTGTGATGTGCAGCCTGTATCGCCAGGTTGACACAAGACACTGGGTTGCGCACTTGAAATACTGAGTGCGGGCTGTGCCGCCTGGAAGACACAAACGACGGAGCAAATGCAGACCGTGTCGCCTGGATGACACAAACAGCAGGAACAGGGAAGCAGGCTAGGTGCTGGGAACTTGACTGTGAAACAGGAGACCAAAACGACAACCAGAAACACGTGAACGCTATCACCGGCAAGGAGTGAAGGGGAGGCTGGAATATAACAGAAACAGGGCCCAACCAGAGCAAGTTTCCCTAATGACAGATTATAGAGCACCTGGGCTGTGTTCAGACAGGAGAATCAATCAGTGTGCACCTGATAGTGCACACAGACAGGCAGTAATTAGTGCAGGGGCTCAGCAGCAATCAAGACTGGAACTGCAACAGTCCACAGATCCTAACAGGAGGAAGGAGGAGTCTTCAGCGAACGTTTGTCCAGCGTTCACCCCGCACAGCATTGTCAGCGCGGCAGCTTGTGACAGAATCTCACTTTATTTAAGACCACTTGTCCGTGTTAGTGTCGATCACTAACACTGACAAGTGGTCTTAAATAAAGTGAGATTCCTTGGAGAGTAGTTACTTTATCAAAGGTGGATACGATATCAACTCAAATAGCCCAATATCTGCTGTGACATCACAACATGAGGTGCCCGACCAGTTTGGTCTCATTAGGCCCCACCCTTCTGTTGGGGTCCACAATTTGCATCATAGCACAGCGGTGGGTGATGCAAATTGCATCATCATGGCCATGCTACCCTCGCTTAAAATCTCTTTCTCGCACTTGCTCGCTCTCGTTGCTGGGGGCTAGTTGAGATTTAAAAAATAAATAAATAAAAATCACTGCATATTGCAACTCTCCTCCCTCGCAGCTTCCTAGCTCAGGGCCTAAAACACTGGAAACCTAAGTATTCTAAAAGTCGTACCTCATTAACCCAGACATCAGTGATGTTTTTTGTTAATAGTGCTCGGTGGATATCCTGCTGTCAACTTCTTCCTTGTATCGCAGGGAGATCTCCCAGTGTCTGGATACATCGAAACAGCAGTCGTGTTCCACCTCTCTGCAGCAATCACTCTTACCTATTTCTAATTTCACTTCTGAGACTGCTGTATCACACATGAACCAGACAATAGAACTAGCCCTTGATGAAGTAGCTCCAGCAACCCATTACATTCCGCGTAGACTTAGACGTCAACCGTGGCATTCCAAATTCACAAGACTCCTACAAAAACTCTCACGTAAAGTAGAACGTCAGTGGCGAAAGTCTCATACTCCAAGTGACTTCCTCACATATAAGACTATCTACCACTCTTATCGTAATGCACTGGATAATGCCAAACAGACATATTTCCAATCTGTCATCTCTGCCCAAGCCTCTAACCCCAGGCGACTTTTTAATACATTTAAATCACTACTTACCCCTCCGTCACCCAACCCGCCTGCTACTATCAGTGCACAAGATCTTGCTACCTATTTCAAGAACAAGATAGATAATATCCAAAATGAAATGGTATGCACTTCCTCAGCCAGGCACTTGTTCAATTCACTACCTGAACCCAGTGACATGTTCTCATCATTTGACCCCACTAATGAAGATGAAGTATCTACATTCTTCTCATCCTCCTACTCTACTACCTCTCCTCTTGATCCTATGCACTCACAAATCAGTAAAGCTCTGTCTCCTGTGCTCATCCCACAATTAACTAAAATCTGTAATCTCTCTTTCTCTACTGGTAGATTTCCATCACTGTTCAAGCATGCAGTGATCACTCCTATTTTGAAAAAACTAAATTCTGACCCTAACACTCTCAAATTACCGTCCTATCTCCCAGCTACCTTGCCCCCTCCAAGCTACTGGAGAGACTTGCCTACACTCGCCTCACACACTTTCTTAACACCCACAACTTATTAGACCCACTTCAGTCTGGCTTTCGTTCCCAACACTCCAGAAACAGCACTGACTAAGGTAGTAAATGATCTTGTCACTGCCAAGGCTAAAGGCCATTATTCACTTCTAATTCTTCTAGATCTCTCTGCTGCCTTTGACACTGTTGACCACTCTCTCCTCATACAAACACTACAATCCCTAGGTCTTCAAGACACAGCCCTTTCTTGGTTCTCATCCTACCTATCTAATCGCTCCTACACTGTTCGCTTCTCTGATTCTACCTCCACTTCACTACCTCTATCAGTGGGAGTACCACAAGGCTCAATATTAGGTCCTCTGCTTTTCTCAATCTATACCACTTCTCTTGGCAAGCTAATTAGCTCTTTTGGTTTTTAGTATCATCTGTATGCGGACGATACTCAAATTTACTTATCCTCCCCAGATTTGTCACCATCCATGTTGGTCCGTGTCACTGACTGTCTCTCTGCCATTTCATCTTGGATGTCATCTCGCCACCTCAAACTTAATATATCCAAAACAGAATTAATTATATTTCCACCAGCCAATTGTAGTTACCAACCTGATATCTCTATCACTGTTGACAACTCGACAATCAACCCCACCCCACAAGCTCGCTGCCTAGGTGTCATCCTTGACTCTGAACTGTCTTTTGTTCCCCACATTCAATCTGTCTCCAAATCCTGTTACATACATCTAAAAAACATAACCAAAATTCGACCATATCTTACGCAAGACACTGCAAAAACTCTAATACATGCACTCATTATTTCCCGCATTGATTATTGCAATAGTCTGCTTATTGGTCTTCCCAAAAACAGGCTCTCCCCACTACAATCCATTTTGAATGCAGGTGCGAGGTTGATCTCTCTCACCAAACGTTCAGTGTCTGCTGATCCACTCTGTCAGTCCCTCCATTGGCTGCCGGTCTTCTACCGTATTCAATTTAAAATACTTACACTCACGCATAAAGCTATTAACCAAACCACACCAACATACATCTCTTCACTTATCTCAAAATATCTTCCAACCCGACATCTCCGCTCTGCACAAGATCTGCGTCTCTCATCCCCGCGCTTTACTTGTTCCCATGCACGGTTACAGGACTTTTTTCGGGCTGCACCAACCCTGTGGAATGCCTTACCACGCACAATAAGACTTTCCACTAGTTTCCAAACATTCAAGCGTTCTCTAAAAACTTACTTCTTCAGACAAGCTTATCAGATTCCAGAACTGCCCACATAACCTTTTATAGCTTCCATATCTAACTCTCTTCTTATAGTAAACACCCATCACATCTTCTCCTTCTTCAATTTTACTTCCTTCTAACCCTAGGCCAACTTTCCAGTGTGATTGGATCATACAGCCCACCAAGAACATCTGCAATCGGGCTGGACCAATTTGCAATATATAGCACCTATCCTTGTGTATCAACACCTATTTCCCTACAGATTGTAAGCTTATGAGCAGGGCCCTCTTACCCTTATGTATGTGTCTTACGTATGTCATGTATGTACGTCTTTTACAACCCAGTAAAATGTTAATGTTGATTCAAATTGTAAAGCGCAACGGAATTTGCTGCGCTATATAAGAAATTGTTAATAAAATAAAAATAAATAAAATAAATCCTGTGGGGTGACTGTCCTGGGGAATGGCAGATCTGATCAAAGTAATTTGAAAAAGTATGATTTAAAAAAAAAGTTGGATAAAAAAAAAAATATCTATGATGCTGCTGCACCTGACTGGTAACTTGGTAAACTGATAGTATTTTCAGACTAACCCAGTTATCAGTTATGCATGTATATGTATGTATATATGTAAACGTGTGTGTGTGTACATAAGTATTCAAGGCCTTTGCTCAAAACTTTGTCAGCAATTACAGCCTCAAGTCTTTTTGAATATGATGCCACAAGCTTGGCACGCCTATCTTTAGGCAGTTTCGCCCATTCCTCTTTGTTTGCAGCACCTCTCAAGCTCTATCAGGTTGGATGGGAAGCGTTGGTGCACAGCCATTTTCAGATCTCTCCAGAGATGTTCAATCGGATTCAAGTCTGGGCTCTGGCTGGCCCACTCAAGGACATTCACAGAGTTGTCCTGAAGCCACTCCTTTGATATCTTGGCTGTGTGCTTAGGGTCATTGCCCTGCTGAAAGATGATCCGTTTTTTCCCAGTCTGAGGTCAAGAGTGCTCTGGAGCAGGTTTTCATCCAGGATGTCTCTGTACATTGCTGCATTCATCTTTCCCTCTATCCTGACTAGGCTTCCAGTTCCTGCCGCTGAAAAATATCCCCACAGCATGATGCTGTCACCACCATGCTTCACTGTAGGGATGGTATTAACCTGGTGATGAGCAGTGCCTGGTTTCTTCCAAACATAACGCCTGGCATTCACGCCAAAAAGTTCAATCTTTTGTCTCTCATGGTCTGAGAGTCCTTCAGGTGCATTTTGACAAACTCCAAGCGGGCTGCCCTATGCTTTTTACTAAGGCGTGGCTTCTGTCTGGCCACTTTTACATACAGGCCTGATTGGTGGATTGCTGCAGAGATGGTTGTCCTTCTGGAAGGTTCTCCTCTCTCTACAGAGGAATGCTGTAGCTCTGACAGAGTGACCATCGGTTTCTTGGTCACCTCCCTGACTAGGGCCCTTCTCCCCCGATCGCTCAGTTTAGACGGCCGGCCAACTCTAGGAAGAGTCCTGGTTCCGAACTTCTTCCAGTTACGGATGATGGAGGCTACTGTTCTCATTGGGACCTTCAAAGCAGCAGATATTTTTCTGTACCCTTCCCCAGATTTGTGCCTCAAGACAATCCTGTCTCAGAGGTCTACAGACAATTCCCCGGACTTCATGCTTGGTTTGTGCTCTGACATGTACTGTCAAGTGTGGGACCTTATATAGACAAGTGTATGCCTTTCAAAATCATGTCCAATCAACTGAATTTACCACAGGTAGACTCCAATTAAGCTGTAGGAACATCTCAAGGATGATCAGTGGAAACAGGATGCACCTGAGCTCAATTTTGAGCTTCATGCAAAGGCCGTGAATACTTCTGTACATGTGATTTCTGCAGTGTTTCTTTGCAAATTCAATAAAAAAAAAACCTAAACTTTTGTCATTATGTGGGGCCCCCCCCACATAATGTGTGTGTGTGTGTGTGTAGAATTTTGCTATATTTGTTGCACCAGGGTTATGACATATTAGTCTGTGCGACCCTCATTTTATACAGTTATATGAAGACCGTGGTTTATATTTTACGTGTAACGTACATAGTCAATTAAAAATATCCATTCCTAGATGTTTCCACCTGTTTTCTGTAGCACTAGATCATTTTAATGACTAACATTATGCATAAATGTCGCACATAATGGATGTAATACTAAACCTAGTAAAAAATGTAAGGAAATGTAGTCCCAATATAAGTTAGACATAAAAAGAGCTTAGAAAACTAAATTATATTTAAATTTTTCCTCTGTCCAATAATTGTGTCAGACGTGTATAATTTACTCATGTGAGGTATCCCAAAGAATGTTTAGAGGATGTCTCTGGTGTTGCTTTAATTAAACATACCTAGTAGTGAAAAGAATAAAACCTAGGTGTATATAATTTCATGTGCGTTTATATATTCTGTATAATATTATATACAAGTATAATGCAGAAGGTAAATACAATTTACGCATCCCCCTCCCCCGCACAGTTCATTCCCCCTCCCCAATTCATGGTCGTCCGGTCTTCCTAATGGGTTTTCTAAGTTCTGAGTGGCTGCTGTTATGGGTTTTCTTTTGTTTTGTTTTTAATTCTATTACTGAATGCACAGAAAGTGAGATTTGAGGAAATGTATAAAGCCGGTGTATAGTAATGTGAGCATTTCGATAATGTACGAACATAGGACCTCATTCAGACCCGCTTGCAAGCACTGAGCACTCGCAAGCGGGTCGATGTTAAGGCCTTGCACACGCGCAGCAGCCGCACAGCGTGTGCGCAAGCCCTGGAGATAAATTCTCTCGTTCCGGAGATCACTACAAAAGGGGCGGCTGTCGATGTTGATCGACAGTTAGCCCCGTTTTGTAGGCGTGGCGGGGGGGTGGTTTCACAAACTGCCGTTTTGTGGGCGGCCGCACTGACATCATCAGTGATGTCAGTGGGGAGCTTCCTGCTCGATCAGAGCAGGAAGCTCCCTGGGGCTTGCGGTTGCCGAGACCCAACCTTAGGGTCTCGTGGCAAGCCCCGATGGTCTTGACCATCGCGACCATCAACCTGGTCGGTCGCTAAAGCTGTGGGTGGTAAACCACAGCTTAGCTAGCGACCAGGAAGCCGCACTGCAAAATACAAGCGGCCGCCCACATTCAGAACAAGCGCTCGCATTTTGCGAGCTCCTCTGAATGAGGGCCATAGTTTCGAGACTAAGATCGACTGGGACGCCCAACACTTGTCACAGTTTTGGGTGGGAGGTTTTCAATCATCCACCCTATAGTCCGGCTCTTGCTCCAAGCAATAGTCACCTTTTCACTAAGCTCAGAGGTTCCTGGGCAGAACACGTTTTGGAGATGATGATGATGATTTGTGCTCGCAGTCGACGACTGGTTCAGTGGACTGGAGACTGCTGAGAACAAGAAGGGGATTCTAAAGCTTGTGGGCAGATATGATGAATTCTTAAATGAAGGAGGTGATTATGTGGAGAAATAGACCCAGGTCATGAAGGGCCAAGCCCATCCAGTCATTGGTTAGATGTACGGGTTCCCGGCGCCCAGGGTCCTGGCGCTCAGAATCCTGACTCCAGCATCCCAAATGGATTACATGGCCGACACCTGCAGGAAAGTATACTAACACCCCCCCCCCCCTCCAGCTAAACCTAACCCTCCCCCTGCAGCCTAACCCTCTCCCCAAGCCCAATACTTACCATCAGGATGCCGGTGCTGGGATTCTGTGACTGGTGTCAGTATTCCGGCACTGGCACTTTGAGCACTAGCATCCCGACCTCCAGGATATGAACTACATCCCAGATTTCTGTCTATCCCACAGAATCCCAACACAAACGGGTTCTAACCAACCTTTCCAGCAGCCCAACCCCAAACCTCCACCCCCGCAGCCTAACCCTCTCCCTAGAGCCTAAACCTGGTGGTATTTTGAGCACCAACATCCCGACCGCCAGGTTGCCAACTAAATCACCTTGTAAATAGATAAATCCCCTGATTACCAGACTAACTTCAGTGTTCAATAGGGAAACTTATGTGCCGTAAGGAAATACTGAACCCCCTCCCCTGCAGCCTCGTGCCTTTAAGGTCACAGAATTCCACCGTGACGTCTATTATCCTTACAATTTATAATATAAATATTATCCCATATATTGACATTGATTGGAGGGAAGAGCAGCAGAATATCAAACAGCGCTGGCGTCCACCTTAGATCTGACACATGCAAACCTTCCACGTTGCGTTATTTGGCGTGTACCAGGGCTTATTGTCTGCTCGCAAAACGAATTACTGACGTGCTAAAATATTACTTTCTGGAGCTCCGTGCTTTTTGTTTCTACTGTACTGTTTACCACAGCGAATATATTCCTGCATGTCAGAGATGCTGTGGTCATATTTTTTTTATCATTGTTCAAAAAGGTCCCCGCTACTTGAAATGAAAGGCACTTTGTGATTTGGCCTGTATTGTTGCGTCTTTGGTTAACGGAATGATAACTTGTTGTCTAACATGCCATTATAAATTATGCTGTCATTTTCTAAGATTACAGAGCAGAAGGAATCTGATTTTGCTCAACAGTAATAAGTCTGTGAACAGCACAACAATGGGTTTTCAGGATTGCAACCCGGTGCCAAAAACACAATGCCAAATCTGTTATTGTTATCTATTATCACTGTTTCAGTTTAAATATATATGCTTTAAGGTGTGAAATGGCAATGCTCCATATATAAAAATTTATATCTAGTCATAGAAATGTTCATATCATTTTTTTTTTTTTTTTTTATTATTATTTTTTTTTATAAAGGGCTTGTTGGTTTCCACAATTTACCAAGTGGTAAACTGCTGCAAAATCCGATTTCTCCTGCAGTACCTCTCTGATTAGCTTAGCACCTTCCCCATTGATAGTTACCACTGTCTTGTTAAAAAAGAAAAAAAAAAAAGAACCCTAAATGATATTCACAACATTAAAATCCTTGTGTACTACTTAGAACTCTGTAGAATCGTGACTGTGTGGACAAAGTCATAAGGTGCATACACACGTAACAAGTTTTTGTAACCAACGATTATCTGTCAGATTTTCCCTTTGAAAAAGTGAACGATTTTTTGAAGTGTAATGAACGATTTTTACAATGATGAATGAAAAATGTTCCGTCCCTTAATGAAAATCGTTATATTGGACAGTCTGAAATGAACGATAACTACAAACTGGAGCGCGCTTGAACGATTATCGCTCATCGTTATAACTCAGAAACTGAACTCAGATTTTTTGAACGATAACTAAGTCGTTAATGACAAATCGTGTATGCACCTTTACTGTTCACAAACTCGTTTCAACTGTATAGTCTGTCTCCTTTCTTGAAAGACTGTACAGTTGAAACGCGTTGATGAACAGTGAGAGACTAGCAGCAGACTTGGGTATACATCTTGCAGAGCAGGCTTTGCTACTGCAGGATTCCATATTCTCCGATGCGCTGTGTATATACTCCCTTTTATTCTGTACGCTGCTATATTCCACTGGTGTTGGGTACATGTTGTATATGATTCACATGTTTAGTTAATGCATATAAAGCATTCTTTAACACATAGGGGCAATTCAATTTTACTAGGCGTTGAATAGCGCTGGGAGGGAGCTCCTGGAGTTATTCAATTCACAGCGATGTGAAGTCTGACTAGAAGCACTTAAGTTAGAATGCCGGTTCTCATGACTTAAAGCAGGGTGTTTAGTCGAGAGAACCGGCATTCTCCGATTAAAGTGCTGGTCGTGAGACTGTTAGCTCCGTGCAAAGCCGGCAAACCGGCTCGCAGCCGGCACTTTAATGATTTCTCCTTGCATCCTCCAGAGGATGCGAGGAGAAATACGACTAGTCGGACTAAACAGCGTTGTCAATTCAATAGCTCCAGGAGCTCCCTCCCAGTGCTATTCAATAAATGGTATTTCACTATATAGAGTTTTCTTCTTCCTTGTATATACTGAATAGGTGTTTGTACCTAACTCACTGGGGTATTGAGAAGACCATAATAATACCGCATGTGTGTTGTCCACATACAAGATTCACTAATAATTGCCACATTCTAAGGTTCTAAGGGAAGGAAGCAGTTGATTTTACATTGTGGGCTATGTTTGTGGGAGATGAAGGACTTTATACGTGAGATTTTTTTCAGTGATTGGTATGCTCCATTTTGTTTATATGTAGTTTCTTGGTTGAGTTACACCTTTCTACCTTTTGTGGCACTTGGGCCGGAATCTGTATGTAATGCCGGCTGTCGGGATGCCTCCGGTCAAAACACCAACTGATCGTTGGTATCCCAACAGGGGTCGGTAAGTATACTTTCCCTACTCCCCTAACGCTCCCTTTTTGTAGCCTAACCCTCCCCATTAGTGCCTAAACCTACCCCCCCCTTCATCCTGTGCCTAACCCTCCCCCCAAAACCTAATGCTAACCCCGTTATGCTACCTAACCCTACCTCCCCATGCGGCTAACTCTAAGGGCACCATTGACTTATCTCTCGTTCAGGCTGGCGTCCTTCTGGATTCTGGCGTCTGGGATCAGGATAGGTGTCGGGATTTAGACAGTCGGCATCGTGGCTGTCTCATAACGACATCCCCCTTGGGCCATTTTTATTTGTTAAGCTTTGTCCACATACCCCATGGGAGCGCATGTGGTGTGTTTTTTTTTTTTTTTTTTTTTTTTATTCTTTGTTCTTTTTTTATATATTGGTAGTTGGTGATTGCTCTCATTGAGCATAGCTGCTTCCCTACAGAACGCAGGAGATACTATTTTGGTAAAAAGGGCATCTTCAGAAAAGTCCCATGTACAGGAGTAAGCGGTAATTTATATAAGCTTTATTTGCTATGTATCTGCGTTCTTTCATAAAACTACATTGATGCAAGGAACATAATGTAATGTAATGTAATACTTTTCGCTGTCACTAAGTCGGCACATGAGGTTTGAGAATAGCTTTGTAGGTAAAATCCATGAACCAGAAATGTCGCTGTATTTTGATTGGGTTGCGGAATTTCCCAGTTTCTCTGCTGCTGAATCATTTATAGCACCAATGAGGGTTTTCATTTTTTTGTTTCTTTGAATGCAAAAGCCAATTCCACAGAACCTTTCAGTTTTGGATGGATTTCTATCTATTGAAATATTAATCGCTGATTATCTGGTTTCATCTCGGTGGGTGGATTTGTGCCCTGCCAGACAGAAGCAGATGTTATTCGGAGACTCTCATACACTTACTCCGTTTATTGGATAAGGATACGCAGCCATTGTAAAATTAGGCATCGCATGGTAATTGTCACTGCAGCGTGGTGTCATTGCACTTTAATGAGGGTGGGTTACATGGGGTTGTTGATCTTAAGCTGGCCACACACATAGCGATTTTTTTTTTTTTCTTTTTTTTCCCCCCCGATCTGGCTAATTCCAGCGCATTGGAACGACAGGGTACAAAATGACCAAATCGTAAGTCTCCAATCACGAAGTGACGCGCGCCCCCGCAGGTCGCACATCGCATCTTCAGATCTGCCGTGCTGTAGGGCAGATCTGACCATCTAGACTCCAATGCACTGTGCAAGTCTGGCTACAGGAGATCGGATGAAGATTGGACAGCATATCGTGTGCAGAGCTGCCGGGAGAGTTTCAGGGGAAATCTGACACATCGTCAGAACCCGAGTAGAGTTGGTATGTGTGTGGGCACCTCTAGTGTTTTTGTCTGTGTGCACGTGTCTGTATGTTGCTTATTATGTGTGCATAACTCTTGGCCTAGATTTAGGTTACCTTCTCCCACTGAGATTTCTTTTTGTTTTCTACCTCTTCCTGCTCACAGCCATAAAGGTGCATTGTCCCAGTCTCCCTCACACATCGCCTGCTGTGCATCAGAAAGTAGAGCAGTCCCTGATAGACATGAAACATTCTTTAATGTTCTAAGGGTTTTGGATGCTGTAAGGAGTAAATGTAAAAACCCCTACATTCCTGTGATAGAATGGGAGTCAGCTGCGCCACTGTAATCTGCTGTAGGCCTGGCATATGTGGCTCTGCTACAAATTCGAGCCCGGGTATTAATATGGGCAGCACAGATGGTGTAATGGTTAGCGTTACTGCCTCACAGCACTGAGGTCATGGGTTCACTTCCCACTACAGCCCTAACTGTGTGGAGTTTGTATATTCTCCCTGTGCTTGCGTGGGTTTCCTCCGGGTACTCCGGTTTCCTCCCACACTCCAAAAATATATACTGGTAGGTTAATTGGCTCCCCACAAAATTGACCCTAGTATGTGTGTGCATGTGGTAGGGAATATAGATTGTAAGCTCCACCGGGGCAGGGACTGATGTGAATGGTAAGATATTCTCTGTAAAAGCGCTGCGGAATATGTGTGCGCTATTTAAATAACTGGTAATAAATAAATAAAATAATAATATACAGATAAGGTTACTGAGTAGTGGTCCACTTGAGGTTTAGGGGGGGTGGGTCACAGAATGGTGGCACTCTGTCACTTGGGGGTTGCAGAATGGTGCCACACAGTCTCTTAGGGTGGGTACACACCTGCCCGATTTAGACAACTCTGGCATATGGTGCAGTGTAGCATGCGTTATCGGCAGTGCTGCACAGCCAATCGCACGATATCGCATGCGGTACCTTTTCATATTAATGAAAGAAGGAACAAGTAATTGTTCCGTCCATTAAATCTTGCAGTGTGTGCCGCCAATTATGCGGTGTCCAGGGTGAAGGCAAATCTCCCTGAACATCGGCGTGATTGCCCGTCATTTAGGTGTTTACCACCCTTAGTCCAGATAACAAAATGAAACTGAGCACCGGACTGCTGTAATGTCTGTGAGTGTGTGTTCCTGTAATCTCACGGCTGGCGGCTGTATAGAATGTGCTTGGGAATAACCGAGATGTTATGTAATGTTGGTCTGTACACAATGTGGCCTGTTTATTATGCAGGTGTGTATTATGTGTAAGGATCATGGCTGCTTGTGACCGTTTACTTTCTCACTGGCATAGTGTGCTTGTGATTGGTGGGGAAATGTATCAAGCTGTCAACCGTGCACAAGTGGAGAAGTTGCCCATCACAACCAGTCGGCTTTGAGAAAGCATTTATCAAGTACATTCTATAAAATGATAGGTAGAAGCTGTTTGGTTGCCATGGGCAACTCCTACACCTGTCCACTCTTTTTATACATCTCCCAGAGTCTGAAATGATGACCAGGACGGGGCCCGTTGATGTGATCTGCAGCGTCATGTGGAGGGGCTACGGTCACACACCAGTTCGCATAGCGGCTGTGCTACTGCGCGTAGTTTAAAAATGTTTTTGCTACTTTGTTTATTGCTAAATCAAACATAATAGCAAATTGTTTTTTTTTTTTTTTTTTTTTTTTAAAGAAACATTTTTTGTGGTTATGACCTAGCTGGAGGTAAGTAGTCTGACGTAAAACTGGCGCATATGCTATTGGGACAGAGCTGGAGGCATCTGGAGATACCTTTTTGACTCTGTACATGGGCGCAATCTTTCATCGATAACGTTTAACCATAATCCAGGAAATAAATCAACTAGAGTTGTAAAATCTTGAGGACTGGCCGGTGCAGTCTGATCTCGGTGTCTGACTGGTTGGCTAGGTAAGATCCGTGTCACTCGTATAGCTGTCTTCACCCGTACTGGTTATTTTCCACATATCATTGTTCTCCTTGTTTCTCCTAATATCTATATATCCATCTCCTCCCAGCGTAATGTACCACATGTCATTGCTTTCCATAGTCAGAGACCTTATCCTGCGACTGCTCTTGTTATGGGCAGGTTTTCTGTGTCCTTGGCATTTGATTTTCTAAGCTCGAGGTCTGCGGCATGTGAGAGATCCTGGTAGTGTTTGTGTCCGTAGCTCGTGCTGCCCTTTCCTCCAATAATCAACATTTAGCAAGTTATCCATGTAGAGAGGGCTTAAGAATACGATGGATGGTCCTTGTGGAACAATTTGTTATACTATAAAGTTATTTTCCTGCAGGCGGCATACAAAATTTCTGGTCTGTCAATTATATATATATATATATATATATATATATATATATATATATATTTATGCTCAGAACATTAAAGAAAGGATGGCTGCACAAAAGAACTTTGCTATAGAGCATAGAGGTCATTTTAATATCTAAGAACAGCTGGGGATGACAGATTCCTTATAATACACCCATTTTCCCTATTACCAGTGAATTCACTGCTTTCTTCATAGGAATTTGTACATACATACGTTCCATCACTTGTCTGTCTTATTGCATCTCCCCAACCTTGTTATCTCCCTTTGCAGACACTTGTGGTCATCCATATTATTCATGTAATATGGAACCAACCTTATTGCCTGGCAGTACAACTGTGACTGCTCCCTCACATATATAAAATATAAATAACCCTGTGTGTGCCATTAAAAAGCCTTTCTCAAAGATCTAAATCAAATGCATTACGCTCTATTAGAACTGCACTTTATTTAAAGAGCATTGCAGCCATGTTTTTTTTTTATACCTTTTTTTTTTTTTTTTTTCTTCTGATGCGTTTTAGGATCTTGACCAAAATGAGCTTTATTTGAGCTAATATTATTGTTTGTCAAATAAAAGGTGACTATTAGAGGACATAGTGTCCTTACACACCTTTGCTGTGTCACATATAAAATTAATCAGCACAGTCTACCAGTGCGTCCTAGTCGCAACGCACTGCTACTTAGGCCCGTTCTCAATTTAGTTTTGCACCTGCGATACTTTTTCGCCTGCCGTACTTTTCGTCTACAACCCATATTTTAGCCGCAGAAACTTATTGCGCGCATCCCCTCAATTCGTCCTATTCAATTCCAAATTATGCAAAAACGCAACCCGGCGAATGCAAACCAGGCAAAAAGTGCTGACAGAATTGGGGAAATCAGCCTGACACCCCTAAAAGATGCACTATTATTAGGGAACTATACATGCCCCAGAATAGCCCTAATAAAGCTTTTTGGGGTGCTTAAGGAGTGTCAATTTCTTCTAATTGGCGTCTTTGCACAAGTGAATGGCATTAAGCAGTTTTTTTTTGTGTGAAATTAATTAATCCTATCAAATTTGGGGTGCTTGAAATTGGGTGCAAGCATGGTTTAAAGTTGCTTAAGTAAAGTTTAAGAAATCATAAAATGCACCTGCAATCAAAAAACACCTCCCCCATACTTGCAGACCCCCCAAAAGTCTATTTTGCTAGTTTTTAAGTTCGTACCCCTACTTTACACTTTTTTTGCCCCCATTTTCAAACTTTTTTTTTTTCGGGGTGTTAATTTTTTTTTTTTTAGGGTTTTTTTGACGCAGTTATCCTTTGGGGGACTGTCCCATGGGTGCTGAGTGGTTTCCCCACCTTTGCACCCCAAAATAGCGTTTTTTGCACTTTTTTTTTTCTCTCCACCTATTCAGAGGCTTCGCCTATTACATTGCATTTTTGAAAAGTGTTTGCAATTGAATACAGAGATAAGTTTCCGCCTGGCGAAAAGTCGCAATCGGCGATACTTTTTCGCGGCTATTTGAATACGGGCCATAGACTCATTTTGTAAAAAAAAAAAGACTCCCAGTTCTAGCACGGGACCTGACGGCTCACTCACGCCAGGAAAGTGACGCTGCGTGGCGTATTGAGGCTAGATGTATGAGGACACGTCTGTAATGTATTTTGTAATCTAAATGCAATTAAATAAAGGTGATGAGAAATGGTCGCATCTCAAAAGGGGTGCACATGGTGGTAGATGAGCGTTGCGTTAGTTTTTAGGCGCAATGCAGAGTGCATCTATTGCCTGCAGTCCTCATTACTAGACATATATCTCTTTTCTGATCTGCTGCTAAAGCTGGCTTTCCAATTGATCGGGTGATCTCACTGCCATCCTCTCGGGAGCCAATCTCCCTGAAGACAGGCCTGTGGTGGGCACGATGACACTGTATACATGCGGTCAGGATCCATCCACTGTGGCTAGATGACGTGATTTGCATCAGTTCAGTCCTCCCCCCCCCCCCCCCCCCCCCCAAGAGATACATGGGGAAGTGCTGCAAATTGGTGGGCATTTGACGTAAGTTATAATTTGACTTGCGTCATAATGCCCAACTCTCCTTCGCAACCAGCAGTGTTCCCTGGGCCCCCCATATATTACCCAAAATGCTATAGACAATTGGTATATTAAACTCTGCTTGCATAATCTATCGCTATTTTTTAGTCTTCCCCTTTTTTTTTTTAAATAAGTTATTTTAGGATCTGTATATAAAGCCTCTTTTTATAGCTGCAGCGAGAGCTGCACATGTCAGTCTTTATCAGTCTTTCGTGGCTTGCAATATTACTAGGTAAGGGATTTTGTAATACACTTCCTAATATAGTACTATAAAAAAAATTGCCTTCTCCAGCAGTAGCTGCATCCGCTAGGAGTCTGGAAAATACCAAACTTGGATGAAATGTGTGTTCGGCTGTGATGCGCAGCTAACGGCGTCTCTGGTGTCTGTCATTTAATCCCAGAAATGGTCACCGTCACGAATGCACTATCCTCCTATAATATCTGGATTGACTGCTTTTACCTTTGTTGTACATTGTTTGGCTTTACAAATCTAGAAATAAAATGCATGTTTTTGGGGGGGTCGGGGGTCGAGTGGCAACTTTGCAGACAAGCTATAGTTTTTGAATAAAAGAGGATTATATATTAGGAGAAATATTGATCTCCTTAGTAAAGCTTATATATTGGGGAGTGCACATGCGTTAGAGGTCGGCGTATCAAAAGTTCTCAAGGGGACAAGTTGCCCATAGCAACCAGTTAGATTACAGCTATTGTTAATCTAGTACATTCTATAAAATGAAAGGTAGAATCTGTTTTGGTTGCTATGGGCAACTGCTCCACTGTCCTCTTAGGAATGTTTGATACATCTCCCCCTTTAATACGTTAAGATGCAGAGCAGCAGTTGATTGCCGGATACTGATGGGCATGAGGGTCAGCTATCTGCACGCAGCCGCCTGAGAATCGGCTAGCGATGAGGTTTGGCCAGAGCCGGGACCAGGTGGGAGGGTCCTTTAATTCCATGGTTCTTGTGCCACCACAATGCTTGTTTAAATAAATAAATTAAAAACAAACAACCAAACAAAGCTTTAAACTCTGGCTGCCAGTCCCACACATGTACTGGGGCCCTGCAGGAGGGGCCACTGAAGCGACGTCTCTTTATCACATGCTTTATCCAATGTCAAATAATGATAAACAGGCCTTTGCGTATGGATTATGTAATCCGATTATTAATAATAATCTTAATAAAATTCAGGAATAATCCCTTCAACTGTAGAAATGATAGCGTTTTAGCGGGGCGCCGCGTCATGCCCTATTTCTGAAGGCAGAAAGCACCCTGCCCACCAGCGTGGCGCCTCGCTGAGGCAGCCGGCGGGTTCTGTCTCCACCCGTGGGTCAGTATCCCGCGGGTGGTCAAAACTGCGGCTCAGCGGTCACCGTCGGTGAATGGATGCCTGACCGCAGAGCTTGGGGGCTGCCCGGCATGTCCGTAATTGCCGTGAACGCCCCCAGGAGTGATGAAAAGGGGAGGCGCAGAAGTGTCCTAGCTCTAGGTCCGGCGCCCTGCCTGCTGCTGAACCTAGAGAACACCAGAAATGATGTAATGTAGACTGGTGTTGCAGCATACAGCACATTGCTGTAGTCTATATTTACACAATTATTAGTTACACTTGCTATTTCCTTTTTGTAATAGTCAAAAAAATAACTTTTATGTGACCTATTGTCCTGATCCGATAAAATTAATTCCTCTGTGGAGGACAGGGGGATGGGGGGTCATGATGGCTAGGAAACACCTAGAAGAGTGACTGTACTAGTGTCCTCAATAGAGGTCTAACCTAGGTGTTGGCTAGACCTAACTAGAGGCGCAGAGTCCAAGCCACTCGGTGGTTTTCACCAGTGACCCCTCCTATTGGGATTTGGGTTTCGACGCACCAAGTGAGCAGTTTGCAGCCCTCTGGCTAGGTACCTGGGAGTGACTAGGAGACTAGGGAATGACACTAGTGCAATGAGTGGAATGGTGTGCTCTATGAAACGTTGCAGGTGATTCAGAGGCCGGATACACCAGGAAGTAACACAGGAGATCCAGGTACAGACTAGTTGGGAGTGACAAGAAATGGTGACTGGTCAGATACTGGATGCTTTGGGTAACTCGAAAGATCTGGACGCAGGGTAGTGAAAAATAAGCACAGTGATCCAGACGAGGAATGACACTAGATCACAGGTTCTCAAACTCTGTCCTCAGTGCATGTTTTCCAGGTCTCCTCACAGAATCGCAAGTGAAATAATTAGCTCCATCTGTGGATCTTTTAAAATGTCAGTGAGTATTGAATACACCTTTGCACCTGCTGGGTGACCTGGAAAATGTGATCTGTGTGGGGTCCTGAGGACCGAGTTTGAGAACCACTGTACTATATGTATAGACACTTTGGAGATCCAATCTCTGAATACAAATAACTGTACAGGGAACTCAGACGCAGGTTAATGAACTTAATACACTGTAGATCCAATCTCGGGATAACTGAAGGTGCTTGGTGAAGCCAAACGCGCAACCTTGAGGTTTAACAAAAATAAGTACAAGGCATCCAGACGCAAATATGCTCGGAATGGCACAGGTGATAGAGACGTGAGGTGGCTCCAGTAGCACTAAAGAGCCAGACGCCGACTAGCTGTGGGATATGCTATGAAAGTAACCTAGAGCCTGGAACAAATACTGGCATCATAGTCACTGGGAAAGCGAAGTTGAACAGCAACTTCCTGTTCCTGGAGTTGGGCTAAATACTCTTAGCTGATATTCTGACCCAATGACCAACTACCTGAGTGACCGCAGGACTACCATTGGGAGAGACTAGTCAGGTGATATGGACCAATATGGCAAGCCCGCTACCACGGGAATCGGGACACACACACATGGAAGCCCTAGCAGACCTCGGGGGAGAATACTCAGCCACCACTCACCTCCACTCGCGGCGACTGAACACCTAAGCCCAAGGATGCCAGCGTAGAGGTGAGTAGCGACCAATCCCAGGCTGCATACTGGCACCTATATTGAGCCTTTGGTGAATAAATATATGCTCCCCCCCCCAACTTTTTTCATCAGCATTCAATAACCAAGTTAGGCCCGTATTCAATTGGCCATGGAAAGTCTGAGTCCGTGAACAAGTATCGCCGATTGCGACGTTTCACCAGGCGGAAACTTATCTCCGTATTCAGTTGCAAACACTTTTTTTGCGTACGCGAAAACTAAATATAATGGGCAAAAAAGATTCGCCTCTGAATAGGTGGAGAAAAAAGTGCAAAATCGCTATTTTGGGGTGCAAAGGTGGGGAAACCACTCGGCACCCTTGGGACAGGTCCCCAAAGGATAACTGCGTCAAACCCCTAAAAAAAAAGTGAGGAACACCCCAAAAAAACACTTTGAAAATGAGGCAAAAGTGCAAAGTGGGAGTACAAACTTAAAAACCAGCAAAATAGACTTTTGTCAGGCTGATTTCCCCGATTCTGACACCACTTTTTGCCTGTTCTGACTTAGCATGTCTCCGTTTTTTACGTCTTTTGGAATTGAATAGGGCAAATCGCGGGTACACGCGCGATAAGTTTTCGCAGCTAAAATACGCGATGTAGGCAGTGTCCGGCAGGCAAAACTTTATCGTGTATGCGACACTAAATGAATACGGGCCATAGACTATTACTGTTTAGAAACCGCAAATGGGCAAAGTTCTGCATCAGAATATCCCAGGTAGGGGGCATTTATACTCTCTCGCTCTATTTCCCAGTGATGCAGAAAGAATGGAGACTGGGGATTAATAGCACTAATATACAGCTGAAGGTCTTATCTGGAACTACTACCAAAAAACTCTTGTGCTAGAAATAGTCTTCTTGTACAAGCTATTGCATTGATATAGTTCTTCATAACATCATTCGGATAGGTCATATGAGAAGCTTTAGCAACATGGGGGTGGAAAACCTTTTAAACTTTTTGCTACAGGTCATACCCTTTTGCGTGTGCCACCTAAACCAGTGGTTCCCAAACTGTGTGACGTGGCACCCTGGGGTGCCTCAGGACACTTGCATGGGTGCCTCAGGTTGGTGGTCCAGCACCAAATTAAATTTATTTATGGTCAATGTAATGTAAATATGTGGACAAACAAAAGCGCAAACCTGTGCACCACCACATAACTGACCCCGAGGATGACAGGTAGCGCAATTTAATTAATTTACTACATTTTTTTTTTTCTGAATCTTTTAATAACAAACGTAAACTTAGGGGTGCCATGAAAACAATGCTGTTGCTCTAGGGTACTGTGATTCCAAAAAGTTTGGGAACCACTGACCTAAACCATTAACGCCCCAATGGGCACTGTGCAAGAATTCCACAGGTTTAATAACAATACTAAATAAAAAATTGAAGTACAGTATGAAGTCTGTATGTTTTATTCCTTTGAATTATTGCCCAGCTGGAGAAGATAGTCAGGGGTGCCTATAGGGAGATGTACCTAGGCCTGTCTTTGGGGCCTGGGCTGATGAGGCGCAACCCACCCCCAAAATAGTGACCACATCCCTTTCAGGAGGTGGTGCAGAATGTAAAGAGGGCATGGTATTCTCAATATTGAATGGCCGCGATCCCACGCGCTTGGCTACTGGGATCTCCTGGCGGCCCTGTAAATAAATGTTCTTTATATAACGCTTTGAATAATCCACTATACCTCCTTGTTCATTTCACCTCTCGTTTATAAACACAGCGCTGATAAACTGGCGGTACAGTGGTTATTTATGTTCTTATAGAATCTGCAGCAGCCGCTTGTTGCTGTAACAGTTCAAAGCCCTGACTGTAACACAATACGATTACTGCAGTGACCTCTGTGGGCTCTCTACAGGACGCTGTGTTTTTTGGGGCTAAATACCCCAAGGGGAGGGGAGGGGGGGGTTATTTGCTCGTAAATTAGCACTTCACTCTTTCATTTCCTGAGGCTTCATCAGCTTTACATTGGTACCTATCAAAAAGAGAGAGGAGTTTTGATGCATTTTAATCTGGATTTTTGTGTATGTAAAACTTTACACGTTCTGATTCAAAAGTATTTATTTTTTTTTTTCTCCAACAAATCTTTTTATGTGTTGTTGTTGTTGTTGTTGTTGGTTTTTGTTTTTTTTATTTTTTTTATTTTTTTTTAAGACTTTTATTCTTTCTTGTCAATGGCAGTGGCAATCTGTCTGAACAGAGAGTAAGGAGATCTACTGAGCAGTATTTTTTCCAGGTTAAAAAGAAGAAAGATGTTTAACATCTTCCTTTTTTAAGAAACAAACAAGGACTAAGTTGGCTTCATGTGTGCAAATATCAATGGTGTCAATTCAGTTGTGGGAGAATTAAAGGCAATGCCCGCAAGTGCCACTGGAATGCCAGCAATGGTACTCCAACTCACACCCCTCTCCCCCAATTTCCCCCTGAAATTGTGTATTTTCATTCACAGCCCCATAGGGGCCTCATACGCGATCTCCGGGCTACCGTAAGTGTGGCATAAGCATGCACTAGATCATGGGCATTGTCTGCAATTGAAATGACCTTAATGTGCTTATGGTGCCAAATTTAAGTTGGTCAGTAGTAGTGTTGTGTGTGTGTGTGTGCGCTGCTTAGCCCGAGTGCCAAATGGCTTTATCTCTCCAATTCTGATACCTGGATGTGTCATCTGGTTGAGCAATGACCCAGCCACTTGATCCTGGACATGTCGAGACCCCTGGAGCAATGTGTGATGCTGAATTTTTGCAGGCAAGACTGGTCGGATGAACAGAGCCCTGGGCTAGAAGTCTCATACAGCAATATGGTGGTGTAAGTCTGCCGAGTACCAGCTCTGACATCATAAACTACAAACTTTTACGTTCTGTACACTCTGTGCCCCCAATGCTGAGAAGGGATAATGCATCAGGGACATACTGGCCATCGCCGCCTTTCCCTACAGCTTCATCAATGCACTTCCTGTCCTTATTCCGTAAGCACAGTCTGTTCAGTAATAAATCTGGTTTTCCTCTCCATCCCACTCCTCTTCCTACAGGTAAGACCTATCCCCCAGCTAATCTGCTATCTGATGTACGTACACAGGCTGAATCATTCCAGCCCATCAGTATGAGATACACAAGGTGATGATGTGATGTGTGAATCAGCAGCAGATAATCACATATTCTCCAGTTTCACTATGTCTTGTGTATCCTATTGTTTTGCACATCTTCAGCTGATATTCATCTATTCGTCTTGTTTTCTGCCCTGTGTTTTTTTTTTTTTTTTCTCTTGTGTGGAGAGTTAAGTTAAAAGGAAAAACTATTTCATATACAGTGGCGGAGAGCATGCATTGTCACAATAATTGGACAAGTGATCAGTGTATTATACAGACCCCACCCCACCCCCACATGCATGCTGCAGCAGACTGGGGTTACCAACTCCCCATGGTAGGCTGCTGCAGACTGGCTATACCCCCCCACCCCACCCCCATGCACGTTGCAACAGGCTGTGAGGCCCCCTCCATGGCACGTTGTAGCAGGCTGAGGTTCACCCCTCCCCCCATGTCACACTGCAGCACCCTAAGGTTCCCTGTATGTCCTGTTGCAGCATTTATCATTCCCAGAATATCACATTGCAGCAACCTGTAGTTCCCCCACCTGTCACGTGGCTTTAAACTGTGTTCACCATCCTTGTCATGTTGTGGCCTTTTTGGTTCCCAGAATGTCTCATTGCAACAGGCTGTGGTCTAAAACTACCCCCCCCATGTCACATTGCAGCAGTCTGTGACTCTCAGCATGTCACGTTGCAGCAGTCTGTGATTCTCAGCATGTCACGTTGCAGCAGTCTGTGATTCTCAGCATGTCACGTTGCAGCAGTCTGTGACTCTCAGCATGTCACGTTGCAGCAGTCTGTGACTCTCAGCATGTCACGTTGCAGCAGTCTGTGACTCTCAGCATGTCACGTGGCAGCAGTCTGTGACTCTCAGCATGTCACGTTGCAGCAGTCTGTGACTCTCAGCATGTCACGTTGCAGCAGTCTGTGACTCTCAGCATGTCACGTGGCAGCAGTCTGTGACTCTCAGCATGTCACGTGGCAGCAGTCTGTGACTCTCAGCATGTCACGTGGCAGCAGTCTGTGACTCTCAGCATGTCACGTTGCAGCAGTCTGTGACTCTCAGCATGTCACGTGGCAGCAGTCTGTGACTCTCAGCATGTCACGTGGCAGCAGTCTGTGACTCTCAGCATGTCACGTTGCAGCAGTCTGTGACTCTCAGCATGTCACGTTGCAGCAGTCTGTGACTCTCAGCATGTCACGTTGCAGCAGTCTGTGACTCTCAGCATGTCACGTTGCAGCAGTCTGTGACTCTCAGCATGTCACGTGGCAGCAGTCTGTGACTCTCAGCATGTCACGTGGCAGCAGTCTGTGACTCTCCGCATGTCACGTGGCAGCAGTCTGTGACTCTCCGCATGTCACGTGGCAGCAGTCTGTGACTCTCCGCATGTCACGTTGCAGCAGTCTGTGACTCTCCGCATGTCACGTTGCAGCAGTCTGTGACTCTCCGCATGTCACGTTGCAGCAGTCTGTGACTCTCCGCATGTCACGTTGCAGCAGTCTGTGACTCCGCATGTCACGTGGCAGCAGTCTGTGACTCTCCGCATGTCACGTGGCAGCAGTCTGTGACTCAGCATGTCACGTGGCAGCAGTCTGTGATCTTCACCTCCCTGCCCCACATACCCCCCCCCCCCATGTTGCGTTTGCAGCAGCCTCTGGTTCCCTGCATGTCATGTTGCAGCAAGCTGTGTCTTTCCCTCATTACATATTGCAGCAGCCTGGTTCAGCTGCATGTCACTTTGCAGCAGACTGTCCCCCAGCCTCCCCATGCACCTTACAGCTGGCTGTGGTCCCCTGCAATTACACACCACAGCAACCTGTGGGACCGCAACGGTTCCAGTTCATCCCTCGTCAGTAGTACACTTGCTGGCAGGGCAGTGATTATAACTGGTTCCTGGGAATGGCCGCTCCCATGGGTTATTGCTGTGTGCTATTACAGGAGTCTGAGACATTTTCTCACGTAGGGAAATTAATAATTTTTTTCCATGTAAAACAGGACTCCCTGAGGGGGGACAACAGCGCTGACGACTGGAATTTGTACAACCCCGTATAACCACCTGCAGAGTACAGCAACCAAACGCATTGCTGTAATTCTCTAACATGAGCTGGAAAAATGACAAGCCGCAGATTGGCTGCTATAAGTAGCAGCAGGTTTATGCCTGATTTCATAAATAGCCTGAACTGCCCCGAAATGATCAGATCGGTAGGCACAAGCTGGCAGGGCATGGCTGTAGTGCCGCCATTCTTTGTATAGGGACTGTACACCTCTGTCAGAATACCTTGCAGAGATTTATAAATGCCCTCTCTACACTCTGAGCACGTTTACCCCGTCTGATAGTAAATAGTAATATAGTAGGCAAAGATCTCTCTTCTTTTCCATGTAGTGTGTAATAAAGTGGTACAAGCAGAACATGTGCTGTAACCACCGCCAACCTATCTGGTGCCATTCTGACTAGACTACGGGGGAGATGTATCAAATCTTCTAATGAGGACAAGTGGAGAAGTTGTTGATGGCAACCAATCAGCATCTAGCTGTCATTTACCTAGTCTATAAAATGAGAGCTAGAGGTTGTTTGGTTGCCATGGGGTATTTCTCCATATGTCCTCTGTAGATGGTTTTGATACATCTCCCCCATATTTGCCCAGACAGCTTCAGCTGTAAGTATGCCCTGGTCAGTGCCATTACCGCAGTCTGAAGACAAGTGGAGCCGCACCCCCCACCAGTAAAATCCCCCACCTCCAAAGAGCAAGCTGCAGTCTGGCTACACTGTGACTGGCAGTGACTTCCCATGGAAAGCCCTACCTGTTAAATCACACACAGGACAGGCAGTCCCAGGGGGAGGTGTGTTCTCCCCAGGGACTGCCAAATCGGGCTGCGATTAGCAGACAGCATGCTTCCAGTGGGAAGCGACTCCCTGCCTTATGGGTAGGACTGGCCAGTTTCTAGGATCTGCAGCCAATGCCAGTGACGGACAAGGGGCAGCTGGCTTAATAAGCATAAACTGAAGGGTAACTTTCCCATATTGTGTGTTAAGCAGGGTACGCACTGGGCGATATATCATGTGTGCACCCCCAATAGGTCTGTGTGACATTTCGCTGCTGCACAGCAGACAGCTGATGCAACTGGCTGTGTGTATGGGTGGTAAGCCGACCGCCCGTACCCTTGCCGCAGGGACCACTGGCGACTGATAGCTCAACTGGGTGGGCAAATTCAAATGCCCGCCCAGTTGTGATGTCAGTGAACAAACCTTGAGCGGCTGATTGGAAAGTCTGTATTGCTCACCTGATCAGCCGCTGTCTGTGGATCCGCCCGGCAAATAATTCTAATTCATGCTGAGTAAATGCAGCCTAATAATGGCCCAATTTTCTCAGCGTATTTACACATACTGCCCATTATTCAGATGTATTATACTCCGCCGGGCATGAATATTACTTTGCTGCGCTGCATTATCACCTATATTAGTTTTCAGCTATGCATTTTGTGGAGGTAAAACAAGCATACAATGGCTACAATAACCCCTGCTCTCATTGCATTACAATCTAACGCAAATAAACAAAATTCAAGATATATGATGATTTTAAGGCAATTAATGCCAATTTGTTTATAATTTTCTTTTTATTGAGTCATTAAAATGACTAAAACATTCCATTACCACATCACGCTCGTGTTTGTTTGGTTTCATTTCTGTTAAACAAACCTTTTGAACCCTGAGGGCACAATATTTTCAGCAGGGTGGTCGTTGACACATGGCTTCCTTTTAAACAAAAGGAGCGGTGTAAACTCATTCTCACAGTGACCGGCTTTTTCTGATGGAAATGTGCGTTATCGCAAAACAAACACATTAGCCATGTGAGAAATGGACAAAACAATATGTTTCTGTATACATCTAACCTGGAAATTCTGTGGAATTATTGTAGTAGAGTCTCATAGATTGGCCCCTTGGGGCTATATTTACGAAAATATAAAGAGGCACTCTCATTCAGTGTAATGCCTAGAGTGCTTTATACTGAATGAGTGCCTCTATCAATCTCCAGCTCCATCCTGTCGAAGGGTGGCAAACTTCATCAGGCAGTGTTTCATTTAAATATAGTTATGTGCACATCCTAAGCAGAGTGCCCCATTTTCTGCAATGTTATGTTTGGTCCCTAGATTAATTTACAGCAGCTATATCCTTGTGAGACTTCAGTATCTGGATCGCTATAATAAACTGAAATGTCCTTTTACCTTATACAGTGTTTGCTTACGTTTTTAATGATGGACATTTTTTGTTTGGGGTTCTATTAGGCAGCTGTAGTAATTATTCTGGGAAGAGATTTTTAGGGAGGTAGCCATAATCTTCTGTTTCCTCTTACAAGGTGGTCTGGGTCACCATGAAAAGTTTGGGGAAGGGATTAGGGGAGTCCTTTAAGGGGGTGTGGCCATGCCCTGACGTAAATTCTAGACCTCCAATGAAGATGTTTTGATGCAAATAAACTGACATCACTGTCTCATGCCCTAGTAATCTAAATTGTTTAAACTTAATTGGTGAGCTGCGTTCTCATAATTTATTTTATAAAAAAAAAATGTATACATACAGATGCATTCCCGTACATCTCTTCCTCCTTTGCCATGTAGCGCGAGAAACCTGACATGATTCAATGAATGACTGTCGTGAATAACGGATTGGGCGTACACACTATACGATGTGTACAATGTATCATTCCGATCCGCGTCAGAAGATATCGCACGATATATCTTATAGTGTGTACCCAACTTTGATTCACAAATAGTATGCCAGCTTTTTTGTTGCAAAAGAATTGTTATAAAGTAGCAAATGATGCATGGCGAGGGTTGCTCGCGTCAGACCTGCCCTGTGTGCGATTTCCTCAACTTTCAGTCTTAGGTTTGCGTCAGTCTCTGAATTGGACCCTAATATTTTCGCAGCTGAGCGATTATCGTTGGTCTGGGCCTGCATATAAGTCGCACTGCGCATATGTTAAGTTACATACCATTGGCTGTCGCAGCAAGGTTTTTGCTCCAGTGTGATTGACTGTCAGGCAGAATTTGGGAGGAGGTAATGGGGGAATGGCAGCTCAAACACAGGTGTGCCGAGACTGCAATTGCGATCCCATACACAGAAACTGCACTTCCGTCCCTGCGGCCTTTCTGAGTAGCTCAGAACTGATACTGCGTCCGATATCGCGTCTTTCTACGCAGCTGCTTGGTTTTGCAAAGCCGCTGCTGGGAGTCTCCATAGAAATCCTGGTGGCTGTGACATCTGCATATTTTCGCACAGCCGCTGCGCACAAACTTGCGGCCGCATTAGCGTCCATCTCTGAATCCGAGCCTTAGTTCCCTTTTATATAGTGTACTAGGTACTTAGTCACACCAATACACTGATCATAAGTAACAAAGTCTCGGGCCCTGATGAATGGGGCAAGTTGGCCCTGAGGATAGGATTATGGGGACACAGCTTTATAGTAACTTTCCTGAGTCGTACAGGTTTAACCTAATGTATTTGAACCATTTCGCACACGCAGATGATTACATTGCTATATACGGTTTATAATTGCAGCAGGGTTCACAGTTTGAATAAAGATATTAAACTTTGCTTTAAAAACACTATTTAAATAGTGGTAAAAACAATTTAAAACACTGATGTTAATAGAGTCGTCGAAACTTGAACTCGAAAAGGGAACGTGAGACCCAAAAGTTCACCGGGGGGGTTAGTTGGCGTTTGTACTGTGCACATGTTCATGGTAAGTGAACTGGTGAAATATTATTTGACTTTTGAACAAGTTAAAAATTGTCAAGCACCTCTAATGACGGGTACACCTGAAGGCAGCACTGGCAAGCTCTCGGTGCCAGTTGTCATCTGAAACAATAACTGTGGCACAAGGGACACTTGCCCCTCTGCCGCTGTTGTCCAGCACTCCCCTGATTTTATCAACTTGGCAAAGCTCACCCAGTGCCATAACCATAACTGATGGGCCTGTTGTGGTGCAGTCTGTGCAGTTAGTGGCCAAAAATCTAGTCCTTGGGCCATTCATTGTTTTTTGGTGATAAAGGGACATTATAACAATTTAACTGAAGTGTTAAAATCGGTTATAAGCATATTGTGTTGATTGGTCACAACTTCATGGTGACATTTTCAGTCATCCCAACATATAACTAACACAAAAAAATAATAAAAAAAAAAAGACACAACCGTTCTCATTTATTAGTTAGTTGAACACCCATCGCTAGAAGATCCGCCTTCAGGAGATAATGGCCTCTGCTTGCACCAGAAACTGATGCCCCTCCGGGCGTAAAGAAGTGTAATGAGAAATGTTTGGTGACATTTAGCAAAGGAGAAACATAACTCCAAAGCTCTGTAATGTGACCCAATCAGCTGATTCCCAGATTTGTCAATCTGAAACCACGGACCGTGATTAATAGTTAACTGTGCACGCCAATGTAATCGCACAACTACAATTGCCACCGCCAAGGGATTGGAAATCTTAGCCCTTAGGTTCACACCGTTATTAATATTCACCATTCACATCCCACATGTATATGTAGCATGTACCATATGGATCCCAGGCTAAGAGTCCGTCTAAGAACAGCAAAGACCAGGCTAAATCAAAGGCTTGCTTCAGGTGCGTTTTTAAACTTAACTGTAGCGACTTTAAACCATGCTTGCACCCATTTTCAAGTACCCCAAATTTGACAGGAATACTTATTTTTCACAAAAAAAAACTGCACAAGTAGTGAAGAATGGCATTAAGCAAAGACGCTAATTAGAAGAAATGTACACCCCTAAAGTACCCCACATAGCTTTATGAGGGCTAATTGGGGACATGTACATTGATCCCCAATGTTAGTGCATCTTTTAGGGGGTGTCAGGCTGATTTCCCCAATTCTGTCAGCACTTTTCGCCTGGTTTGCATTCGCCGTGTTGCGTTTTCACTTGTTTTGGAATTGAATAGGGTGAATTGCAGGAATGCGCGCGATAAGTTTCCGCGGCTAAAATATGTGATGTAAGCGAAAAGTCCGGCAAGCGAAAAAGTATCGCGGGTGTGAAACTAATTGAATACGGGCCTTAATATGAAAGGAGATTTCTAATGCATAATAATAAAAAAACAATATTACAAAAAATGACACAGTTAATAGGCACAACTCACGGGGTGAAGGAGACCTCGGCATGTCTGCTTCTCCTATGATAGTGACCACCCCATTACATACATAGGGCGATAGAATACAGTTGCTTTATCCACACAAAATTCAAGAAATGTCACACTCTAATTTCCTATCCAAATAGAGAATAAAATAAATACATTTTGCATCATTTACCATTATTGCACACCTCCCAACATTTAGATTTGTTATATTGGGACCAATCTCCGCCCCATGCCTCCCAGAAACGCCCACTTTCATTCAAGATCCGCCTCTTTTAGGTCTGCTAATCGGGACTGTCCAGCCGAATTTAAAATTTTAATTTCAGTGTGTTTTTCTTGTACAATGACATCGCCAGCCACATTGCCATTTAATGGGTCAATTCAGTCACATGCAATGTGGGAGCAATGTCCTGCTGCATGATGTGTGATTGCAGGCAGTGACTCCCTACATCACCTCTACTTGCCCAAACATTGTGCATTATACCTGTCACCCCCATAGAGGATACAGGATGTGTGGATACCGTATGTAGAAGTAATGTGCGCGCACTGTACATCGCTCACACATCACGCAGCAGCATGCAGTCTTACATCGTATGTCATTTACCTGACCCCTAGATGTACATGTGTAAGCACAGGCCAGGCGGTAACCATGGGTTGTGTGATAAAGGTCACTGAGTATAAAGAATCTCTGCCTCGCACCTTGCTGAGTTCATAGAGCTGGGACATGAATTGGAGGTTCTGCCTGAAGATACATTGGCGGCAGACACCACTACACAAATTGGGGGGGGGATCCCGGCCCTTCTAGACAACCTTTTCGGGTGTGGATTAAAAGAGCTCACAATTCCACCAATGGACCTGATTGTATGTTATGCTGATGTTCATGCATTTCAGTGATTTATCGAACAGCTGCAACGCCACATGTGGCAATTGAATAGCAAATACGGTAACCCATGGGATTTATTAGCAAGAGATTGAGAGGCAGAAGTCGTTTTGTGGGTGGCAACGGGGAGTGGGAAGAAAAATGCGGGCAGAACGCGACCATTTTTGGGGCATGTACCAGCCGCCATCTGTAAACCCGTACGCAGGAAACATGGCTCTGGCGTCTCAGTTACAGCGGCCATTCTTAGTGACCATAGACTTAGGGAGTCTGCTTGCATGACCTGCGTCCGATGCTTGCGTAGGTGTATGCAGTTGCACACAGCTGTGATGGCTCAGGTGGGCGTCTCAGTACAAGTCCCGGTGCTGTACCATTAGCATATACTCACACCGCTGTGAAAATCAGAATTGGGCCCAATATTGGGAAGGAAACTCCAGCTGGAAAGGAAATAGATAAAGGAGGAAAGTGACCATTTCTAGGAGAAATAGGAAGTAACTTTTAGTTTAATGATATTCTTAGGAAATAGCTGCGTTGGGAGGAAACAATGTACATGGAGTAAACTGTCTGGCTCAGTGTTTTATTGTTATTTCTTGATTGTAATTTATGTTACACTGTTGTAAAATGGGGAGAAGAGTTCACCAGGGAACAGACTGGAGTGTTCAGTGCATGGAGGAGGGGTGGGAGCTGGGCAGTGTATGGAGGAGGGGTGGGAGTTGGGCAGTGCACGGAGGAGGGGTGGGAGCTGGGCAGCGCACGGAGGAGGGGTGGGAGCTGGGCAGCGCACGAAGGAGGGGTGGGAGCTGGGCAGCGCACGGAGGAGGGGAGAGAGCTGGGTAGCGCACGGAGGAGGGGTGGGAGCTGGGCAGCGCACGGAGGAGGGGTGGGAGCTGGGCAGCGCACGGAGGAGGGGTGGGAGCTGGGCAGCGCACGGAGGAAGGGTGGGAGCTGGGCAGCGCACGGAGGAGGGGTGGGAGCTGGGCAGCGTAAGGAGGAGGGGTGGGAGCTGGGCAGCGTAAGGAGGAGGGGTGGGAGCTGGGCAGCGCACAGAGGAGGGGTGGGAGCTGGGCAGCGCACAGAGGAGGGGTGGGAGCTGGGCAGCGCACGGAGGAGGGGTGGGAGCTGGGCAGCGCATGGAGGGGGATAGAGGGCTGCCTATTGCATGGTGAAGAGTTATACTTAAAGTCTATCCGCCACCTACATCCTTTTGGAGCCCCTGTCCCTGCGGTTGCTCTCTAATATACCTGGGCGGTATGATCGCATTCTGCAATGTGATCGTGGCCAATAATATTGCACACATCGCACATGATGTATGTGATTATTGACAAATGGGCTGTTTGGAGTTTATGATTGTTAAAGCGCACCTACATCCAAAGCTCATAGTGCCCCTTGGGGATATTGATAGCGTCTTACAGTAAGAAGACATAGGGACAAACAACTAAGATAACTGGTGCATAAGAATGAGGTAATAAAGATGTGTCCTCACTCGTCTTTTCTGCAGTCGCACCAAACAGCCCATCTCGGCGTGCCAGCTCCTGTTAACCTCTGCTAGCGTTGGGCGTTTTTTTGTTTGTGTAGGTCTCATGTGACAAGGACGCACCAGCAGACTGATTTTGTGACACTTGTATATCTGTGTGCGACTAAGTCTCTGACTCGCCATATGAAGTGCTACAATGCAGCGGCCGCAGCTTTTTTCCACACCAAGTTCCCTTTACAGACCCAGTTGCGCACACAGATTGCACTGATTCATTTAGTATGCAAAACTGCAGTCTCCTGGTGCGTCCTGGTCGCATCGCATTACAACTGAGATGCAATTTCAGCTGAAAAAGACGCCCGACACAGAGTTGCACGGGACCCGGTGGCTCACTGACGCCAGGCATGTAGAGTGGTGTATTGCGGAGGACACATCTGGTTCCTCCAGGGAACACCACCTCTCTCACCTGCACCAAGTTTTCATTTCCCCCATGTCATGATTCAAACTGCATTATGGAGCTCCGCCCAGCTTAGCGACCACTGGGGCAGGGACATGATGAAATGACTGCTGTCGCAACGCCTGCGTTTCATGTCGTGTGGTCATGTCCGCTGCTCCTTTCTAATACTAGGGATAGACAACTGCAGGATCTCTAACAGTATTGCTCTCTTATTGATAGTAACACATTGATACATACCAATAACTGACACAGGCCCTGATTCAGAGCCAGACGCTCTGAATCAGGGTGTTTTTTTTGTTTGTTGCGGCCTCTTGGCCTCTCGCATAGCTGTGGGTTACCACCCACAGCTTATGCGAGCGGCCATGATGATGGTCGCGATGGTCAAGACCATTGCGACCATCGGGCTTGCGACGAGACCCTTGCGGTAGGGTCTCGTTGCCGCAAGCCCTGGAGTGCTTTTGGCTCTATCAGAGCCAAAAGCACTCCCACTGACATCACTAGTGATGTCAGTGGGGCCGGCCCCAGACGGTAGGCGTTCCCATGGGAACGCCTCCATCTGGGCAGCAACACCCCCGGCACGCCCACCAAAGGGGGCGTGCTGTCACTCACAATCGACAGCACGCCCCCTTTGGTGCGAGACCCATAACGACGTTTTGGCCGTCGTTATTCGGGTCTCGCACATGCGCACGACGGAGCAGCCTCTGTCGTGCGCATGCGCACTTGCCCAACATCGACCCGCTTGCGAGCGCTCAGCGCTCGCGAGCTGGTCTGAAATAGGCCCACAGTACCTAATTCAGAGATGTACACAAACCCAATGTTTTATTATAACTCCGATGTTTGACGTTCTGAAGCCGTTTTGGAGTGGGGGAGGGGTGGCAACGGTCAGCGTTACAGAAAATGAGGGAGTGTCTGCGAAATTTTCTGAGCCTGCGTCGTTGGATGCAGCTTCACTGACTCGGCAGCGTGAAAACACCGGCCATACTCAGACTTACTCAGATGTCCGATGTTCATACAGATTATCCGATGCTGCGTGTTCTGATGCATCAGCGATTCATAAGAGCATCCAGTAGGCTTTTTTTCAACTACAGACTGTAAGGTTCGCACTTTAGCTGGGTCACAGCAATGCAGCTGCTGTGCATTTAGCATCCATCTCTGAACCTGGCCCAGAATTGGGTCGATGTATTGGAATATCGATAATCGCGTCTTACAAGAAAAGAATGCCATTATCCAGATGAGAGGACTGGTGTGTGTGTGTCTGTGCTGCAGAGCCCCCTATTATTGCTCCTGGTCAGCGATGCGGTCTTTCTATTGATATTCAGATAGTTGGCGCATGTACCGTAGAGGGCAGAGACTGGTTTTTCTCTCTGCTGAGCGGACGCCATCTTTTCCGAATACATCATGGAAAGATTGTGGCGCTAGGAGTACTTATGGGGAATCTTCCTTACGGACACACTGGTGGATATCTCATGGGTGCAGGTGCAGGGACTCCTGGATTCGTGGGCTCTTGTGCACCGCACACCCTGTACCCACAATAGATACGTCACTGCCATTAGCTAATATGCTGTTATAGTAATGGATTGCTTCATGAGTGCTCTGGCATAGAAACTGGGGACAGCCTGTAAGATCAGCCGCCTCTTCTCCTGAATGTATCCTCATTGTGTTGTTGTGGATCACTGTGAGGACATGCATTCCAGCCTTCCCTTGCTCTTGGAGACCAAAATAATAAAATACAAACATGTTGCTCATCCACCTGGTAATGGAGCAGTAATGCACTGTTTTGGCAATCTTTCTAAGGATAAATGTACATTGATTCACCCCATTGACGTTTGCTCGATGTATTGGGGCCAAATAATACAGGGGTAGGCAACCTGTAGCACTCCAGCTGCTGTGGAACTACACATCCCATCAGGTATGCGGTCAATATCCCAACCGCGGGGATTCTGGCGCTCAGAATGCCAGCGCTGGAAACCTGAAACTTGTCAGAATCCCGGCGACAGCATCCCGCCTGCCCGAAGGTAAGTAGCGGGGTTGGGGGGAGGGTTAGCGTTGGGCACTAGGAGGAGGGTTATGCTGGGTACATACTAAACGATGTGTACCCAGCACGATATCGCGAGCGACTGGACCCATACACACTTACCGATGCCGGCAGAGACTGAACGATGGCGGGGGCCATGCTGCATTCGGCAGCATAGCCCCCGCTGACGGTATCCATCAGACCTTCATGCAGGTCGAACTGGCGCTGTTGCTGACGAAGTGCGGGAGCGCGCATAGTCAGCGACATAGCGGATACACACTGGCCGATGTGCTCGATATGTCGTCTGATCTGCCGGATCGGAAGACATATCGTCTAGTGCAGGGGTCAGGGAACTCTTTTTTTTACCTTTTTTACCCCAAAATATATTTATATATGCTGACATTACCCCCTTGATTTGGAAAGAAGGAAATCATATAGTAGTGCCCCCATAGTTATGCCCCTGTAGTAATGCCCGCATATTATGCCCCTGTAGTGCTGCTTGTACAAAAAAAACCCCACACACCTTAATCCCCGCTCCTGCACCCGTTGCTTTCCTGTCCGCCCGGCTGCTCCTCGGCACTATGGGAGAGACGTCATGAGAGAGGCAAAAGCTGGAGTTCAGAAGAGAACTCCAGCCTCCGGCTAACGCGGAGCTGCAGGGAAGGAGCCGGGCGCCCGCTGGTAATAACATCTCAGCGGGCGTCCGGCTTAGAGCCTTCCTGCGGCACAGCCGGGCATGCATATGAATCATTCTATATTATAGAATGATTCATATGCATGCTCGGCTGTCCGTCCATTACCCCCAGGAATTTCATTTTTACCCCATGTGGGGTAATTTACCCCTGTTCCCTGACCACTGGTCTAGAGTGTACCCAGCTTTAGTGTTAGGCATTGAAGGGGGTGGGTTAGGTTACTGTGCGGGGATGGTGAGGTTAGGTTTAGGCACTGGGGGGTGGGTTATGGTCAGGCACCAGGGAGGGTGAGAATGCTGACACTTGTTGGTCAGTATTCTAAGTTCTAACCCTGTTGGGGTGCAGCGCCGGGATTCTTAACGCCAGCATCCTGTAGCCATCCCATCATGCCCTATCACTGTTTTAGCAAAACTGTGACAGGGCATGCTGGGATGTGTAGTTCCACAGCAGCTGGAGTGCCACAGGTTGCCTACCCCTGAAATTTGTGCCAAATTATATATGGATATTCAATGTCCGTTCTATTTCATACCACACGTTTGCATCTCATAGCATGGTATGGCAGTACATTAGTACAGCAAAGGTATGATAATAGGGATTGTAGTTCACTGACTGACTTGCACAAAACCAGGCAGGGCGCGTGGATGCAAACTTGGCCACAAAATATCTCTTTTCTTTAAAAATATTGGAAACCTATATGACAGCTTGGCAAGCAGCAGGAACTTTATATATGCCTGTAATATTAGGGGTCCATCTGCTGTCACTTTGGTATGTCACACCGTCTAAGGTAGGTTCTGCATTTAACACCTCCCCTGAGTTTATTCTCCTGTTTTGCACATCCATGCATACACAAATTACTGTGCAGTGCCTTCTGGGGGATTAACCCTTTTAGAACAATAAATTCTTTCAAAGTATTAGTCATTGCATTTCCAACCATAATAATAATAATTCACTTATTCTGTGCAGTTACTTGGTGTGGAGGAGTATACCATTCAGATCAGCCCCAGTTGTCTTCTCCCAGATGTTGGGGGGGTCAAAAGGCTGAGGGCATCATGCATGGTATGGCAATTTAACCTCTCGGTTGCTGGAATCATTAGAGCAGTTTTATTCCTGTAGGATTGAAGTTTTCTTATATAATTTGTCAGGTGTTAATTTTTTTTGCACCTATGTAAATCAAAAGCAGATTGCAGTAAATGAATACACAAAGCCAGCTCATATAGAGATCTCTAACCAGAAGAGCTTGCAAGCTATTGTCAAGAGCCTGTAGGATGTTGTACAGACGTGTCCTCATTCAGCGAGTGTTAATGCTCCATACTGCGCGAGACGCTTGGTGCAACGTTTAGCAATTTGTACTTTTTCCTGAATTTTGTGTCCTAGCCACATTCAGGACCTCATTCAGAGTCGGTCGTTGCGGACGCACGGTCGTAAGGGAAAAGGGGCCGGATATGCAAATGATGCACTCGCAAGTTGCGTCCTTAAGATCGGATCGTTAGCTGTCCGACCAAGGGGAGGATGCGGCCGTAAGAAAAAAAATACGCCCCCTTCTCGTACGCATTACACGTAATCTATGGCCATATAAGGATTAATCGAGACCATCGGAACTGGTCGTAGAGCTGAAGGCTGACCATACCCTCTCTTAAGCACTACGATCAAGTCAGTGTACAAACCTCCCCTGTCACGTGTGCCATGACACTACTTTGTTAATTATGCACTCCCATAAAACGCTGTTCGCATAGTCAGGCACGCCTGCGTTTGGATCTCCACTCCCCCGTTTTCAAGCACCTTCCCCTGTTACCACCCACAAACGCCTCAATCTGTCACTCAAACTACCGACCTGGCTGTGTTCAAGGAGAGAGAAATTTCTGATCGTAGCAGCTAGTTTGCGCACGCGCATTGCGAACTTTACGCATGCGCAGTTTAGCGAACATCGGTGGCGTACGACCGTGCGGCCGCAACGACCGACTCTGAATGAGGTCCTCAATGTCTAACTTAGTTAAACTATATGTGGCTAGGACTGTACCAGGCACACTAACATTGTACTTTTGTCACAAAGGAAGTGGTATAAAGGCGCAAATTAAGCCTAACGATACCTGGGGCGAGGCATGGTGTGGTCGCGCATATCGGACTCCATGGTGTGTCCAACAGGGCTATTTGGTGCGATTTGTGCAAAGGTGTATGTGATCACATCTGTACGCAGTGATGGCTTGCCTGGCTCAGCAGGGGTTACTGTGTTTCTAGGATCACTGCCAGGGAATATATGATCTAAGACTGAAGCAGCCAGGTGTGGGGGCCTGCGTGCAGAAGATGTATATATCATGTGAGATCTATTTTACAGTTCTGTAACTAACCATATGGTTTTGCTGCCCAACTGGTATTTTACTGGTTAGGCCAGTAAAGTTATTTGACAGAATTCTTACTGGTGACTGTGGCAACTCCAGCGGGTGAGCAGTTAATCTTTGAAGTGGGTGGTGTTTGGGTTACTTCAAAATACAAGATGTATAAGGACAGTATCCATGTGATAGTATCTTATCTAGTACTGGGCACCCACAGAACAGCTAATATCTTCAGGGCATGGACTCAGCAAGCTGCTGTTGTCATTCTTTAGGGACTCTCGCCCATGGTGACATGATAGCATCACTGGTGACCGTGGCGGCCATTGGAGGACACCGAACTCCCTGTCATGTTCGTGGAACCAGCATGAGATGCCGTGTGCTGTGTGACATGGCGCGTTATCCTGCTGGACGTAGGCATTACAAGGTGAGTAGGCTGACCATAAAGATATGCCTAATACCCAGAATGTAGGCTGTGGCATTTACACAATGTTCACTTGGTAATAAGGGGCCTAATGTACCAAATAAACATTCCTCACTCTGTTACATCACCACCAGCCCGAACACTGGACACAGCAGAATGGATCCTTGGATTCGTGTAGTCTGACCCTAACATCTGCATGTCGCAGCAGAAATCTAGAATCATCCCCTCATGCAACTTTCCCCAAATTTTACCTTCCCAGTGTTAGTGATCCTGCGCCTACTGTAACCTACGTTTCCTGTTCTTAGCTGGCAGGAGTGGCACCCAGTGTGGTCGTCTGCTGCTGTAGCCCATCCAGGTTCTGTGTGGTCACTTCCACCGTCAAAGTCACCAATGCTGGGCATCGCCCCAACTGATTGGGCCGATAATTGTACAGTGTGTGGCCATAACTGATAAGTAATTAGTTTGTCGGCCATGCTGAAATCATCCAGAATGGCTGATGGATACGATAATTGGTCGGCCGCATTGGGTAGTGTATGCCCTGCTATGGCCGACTGCTCGACATTTCCCCTGTACCTTCATAGGCAAGGAATGGGGAAAGGTTTTCCTCCCCAGGGGAGGAACCCAGATATTGTGGCCTTATACTGTGACAGTCATGGTGTATGGCCATGACATCTGATGGGTCTCTGCTTTAGATGATTGATCACGTCTTTCTGGTGTCTGATCAGAACAACAGCTGAACCTCATGACCATATCAATGCATGCTTTTATGCATTGAGCTGCTGTCGTCTCGTTTGTATTGGCTGGTTAGACATTTGCATGAACAAAGTGCTCATATGTATCTAAAGTGGCCACTAAGTGTGTCTGTCTGTCTATCTACCTTTTAATTTGATTTCTTTTGCCAATAACTATTTATAAGAATAAAGCCCATTAATTCTCTTGAGTGACTAGAGCCAAATAGAACAGCTGGTGATCCAGTATTTGTGTCTTTGTTTTATTTCAGCTTTATATTTCCTGTTGTGCAATTATTATTATTGTATTGTTTGTGAACAATTGCCTCACACATCATAAAATATCACGTTGGCTGCCAGTTCTATGGTCGTATAATTGAGATGGCTCAGTAGTATGTAATGTATGATTTTGGGAGAGGCACCGTTATGTTGGACTTTACTTTGTGGTGTTTTCACCCTCTTGCCTCTGAAAGTAAATGGAAAAGTTAAACTGCTCCCGAGTATAATCCAAGCTTCAATTCACAGCTGCAGAGATCAGAACGTTTCTTGCAGAATGTATTATCCTGGCTCATAGGTTTGGATTAGGGCTAACCTGCTAATAACACCCGTCTGTTTCTACAGGGGTTCTCCAACCAATATCATTGTGTATAATTGGGAGGCCTGCATGTCCTGTGGGCTCCGTACATTATACTGCTCCTTCATGTCACTGTTCTGCATACTGGTTGCAGTTATTTATTGAAGCACAAAGCTACATTCACTGTAGTAGCTTTGAATCAAAGTATCAAAGCGATTCTTCCCTGTTTTTCATAACCTGCATGTAGCAAAATTATCCATGTATTGGTGACTTTTTTTTTTTTTTATTATTATCAAAAAGCATTCCAAAATTGTTTTGTCCACCCTGCCATATTTTCCAGTGAATAAATGAGCCACTGCCCTAGTCGCTAAATAAACAGCAGCAAAGTAATAATTAAACTTAATTCCATATCACACCTTGTTTTTAGTACTCGCATCAAAGCATTCCCTTTTGTAGCATCTGATTTGCGCTCAATTCATACATTTGTGACAGATAATTATTACAGTCGGCAAAAGCTGAGCATTTTCTGATGTCTGTCTTATAAAACCGTTTTATCACTTTCATAGATGTTGCACTTAAACAACAAATAACTTCTCTCCGCTTGGTCATGGAGCACTTTGTGCTTGGAGGCCTGTGCTGTGTAGGGATAAAGCACACTTGTCCTGGGCGAGGGATGGGGGTGTGCGCTCAGCATGGGTTGTAGTCAAAATTTAGAAAGTCACAATAAAAATGTCAACACCAACATGTTGACTATCATACTGTCGACATGGTCATAAGGTTAACAGTTAAAATGTCAGCAGGGTCAAAATGTCAACCTTAAAAAAAAAAAAGTTGTCTATCCTCCGTGCGCTACAAGTCGCATTACACACTTAAGCGCCATACGTCTTTGTGCAATCCCCCCCCCTTTGCACAGATGTTTGTTTGCACACAGAATATGGGCATGCAGCATATCATTTTAATCAGCAGAAGCTGCTTGTGCGTCCCTATTAATCTCTCTTTGAGAATAAGACTATTTGTAATGGAAAAATTGCACAAAAAAGGTGTTCGGCACTATTGAGTCTCGCCACAGCGCATCTAGAAGGGTTGTTTAACGCGCAAGGAGGCTAGATGTATCTGTAGACAGTCCAAATGTCAACATGTACAAAATAGTTATTCTCAATGTTGACATTTTAGTTGTCGACTAATATAAATACTGATCATTCAGAATGGATAAAGGTGCGTACACACAACGATTTTTTGAACAATTTAACTATAATGACGTCATCGTTCAATCGTTCAAAAAATCGTTCAGTGTAAAACGATTATCGTTCATGCGCGTTCACGTTTGTCGATTTGTAGTTTGTAGTTCAGGCAGACTGGCCAACTCAACGATTTTCAATAGAAGTTGCAACATTTTTCCTTCAACACACAGAAAATCGTTGATTATGTAAAGTAAAACCAACTACTTTGTAAAATGATTTTCGTTCACTTTTTCAAGGGAAAAACTGAATCGAAATCGTTCATTACTTACAGGGAGGAACACTGTGCATGTACAAACACTGATGTAAAAAGATAAAGGATAAAACTGTGGCATGGCTATCTCTAGTACTAGCACAGCCTACTGCGTGCAGGGTGGGGGTGGTTTAAGAGAGGGACCGTAAAAAGGTCAAGTGTCTAGATTCTAACCAGATGCTAGACAGTCAATAAGTCGACTTGTAAGAAGGTTGACCGGGTCAAAGGGTTGACACAAAAATGGTCGACACATGATTTTTTTTTTTTTTCTAGCCCTATTCTTCACCCTAACCCAGTGGTTCCCAAACTTTTTTGACCCACGGCGCCCTAGAGTATCAGCCTTGTTTTCACGGCATAAACCATTTAATATAGTAGCGCTGTATAGTTTACACAATTTCAGTAAATAATTCACTTTAATAAAATAATTATGCATAAATGTTTAAAATATCATCATATATAAGCAAATTGCCTCACCCTAGTGATTGTCATATAAGAACCTTGCCTGTTCCTACGTATACGTCCGGTTTCAATATGGTATGGATTATAAATTTTAATCTCTTTTGATAATAGGACTGTCCAATAGGTAGATATTACCAAGGCTTTTCACCGGTAGAGGGATGGTCCTTTTAACATGTAGCTTCCATGTCCATGTGCAAAGCTTAGAGCCCTCAGATGTCCGCGGTGTACAGCCTGGTCCAGTCCAGTAAATCGGAAATATGATAGTTCCAAAGTGATGGCAACACTTTTGATGTCCGGGAAGGTGGTTCAGGTTTTGGATGGGCAGTAGATTACTTAGTGGGTGATGGCATAAACAGCTAATGCGTTTCGCTGTATGGGTTAACAGCTGGGACCAGATGTTAGTCAATAGGTTGACATGTAAGAAGGTCGACAGGGTCAAAAGGTTGACACAAAAATGGTTGGCACGTGAATTATTATTTTTTTTTCTAGCCCTAGTCTTCACCCTAACCCAGTGGTTTCCAAACTCTTTTGAACCACGGCGCCCTAGAGTATCAGGCTTGTTTGCACGGCACTCCAAAGCCAAAAGTTTGTTGTTGAGAAATGCAGAAAAAAATGTAGTAAAGTGAAGTAAATTGTGTTTACCTGTCATCCTTTAGGGTAAGCTATGTGGGGGTGGAGAGGTTTGCGCTTCTGTTTGTCCACATATTTACATTGCCCATAAATAAATTGATTTGGTGCTGGACCACCAACCAGAGGCACCCCTGCAAGTGTCCCAAGGCACTCCAGGGTGCCAGGGCGCACAGTTTGGAAACCACCGCGCTAACCCTCTTGGAGGTGCCTGACCCTAACCGTCCCATCTAGTGCCCCACCCTAACCCACCGGTAAGTGCCTAACCCTCCCTCCTGGTGCCTAACCCTCCAGTAAGTGCCTCACCCTAACTGTCGGGGTAAGTACCTAACCCTCCCTTCTGGTGCCTAATCCTAACCCTCAGGTAAGTGCCTATCCATAGAAAATGTGTTGACCATTGTTTTGTGTCAACCTTATTAAATGTAGACCTTTCGTGTGTTGACCTTTTGTCTCAGTTGACCTATTGACTGTCTAATATCTGGTGTCTATCTAGACATTGACCTTTTTACTGTCTATCTTTGGTCCATCTATGGTCTGGAACCCGTGCAGGGTAGTGTAGTCTGTATTGATGATTATTATGTTCTCTCTTGTATTTGCATTGTTTATCAAACCTAAAGAGGACCGGTGGAGGTGTTTTCCATACCAGCCAATCTGCTTCTAGCTATCATTTTATAGAATGTATTCGATAAATGATAGCTGGGATCTGATTGGTCCTTTAGTAGGTTTGATGAATCTAGCTATGTGTATCCTGCTTGCCTAGTGTCAGTGAATCACATCACAGTCAGGTGTAGCTTAGTGCGGCCACGCTGCTGTGGGCAAGATGCTCGGAGTAATTGGTTCTATGAGACAGCTCCCAGGAATGAAGACAGATCATGCTGTGCTTGTCACATACAATGTAATTGAGCTGTTATCAAAGCATGCATCTTACTGTCGGGCATTTCTCAATGTTCTGGAGTAATGTGCCCCAAGAGCTTCCAGATCTACATGGTTCTTAAGTTAATTTTTAAAGTAGACCTGTAAGGAAGATGGCTATTTTGTCACCTGAACAAATATTTAATTAATTAAGCATTAACACAACAATGAGCTTTAGAGATGACACTGAGTGTATGGACAGACTGCGCTCTCATTATATTAGGGGAGAGATACCAAGCCTTGGGAGAGAGCTAAAATGAAGACGTTGCTCAAAGCAACCAAAGTCTGTAAAATGATAGTTATAAGCTCATTGGTTGGTCTGGGCAACTTCCCCACTTCACCTCTCTCCAAGGCTTGGTATATCTGCCTTTATGTCTGGGTCCAACACCCCCCCCCCCCTCCCTCCAAATAAAATGGCTTCCTACATTGTGCGTATGCAGCTGGTGCACGTCAGCACCTGGTCTTCACAGTTCAGCTCTCTGGTGGGTTTATTTCCTGCATCATTTTTATGAATTCTTGATATGTACGAATAGTCTAATGCAGGAGATTTCACATGAATCTCCTACAGAGGGCCAATAAGACTGCAGATCACTGTCCTCATGATTATTTATGGGGACTACGTTCTGACCCATATGTACCAAGCTTTCCGGAGTTTGATCCTGTTGGCTTAGACCATCTTTAGGTAATGTAAATGGGTTTAAGCCAATGGAGGCTGACTCGCAGCCTCTGGCCAGTTCCGGACACTGTGCTCACACGCAGTCTCCGATTCCTCCAGACTCATCCAAAATGCTGGGGAAGTAACTTGCAGAGACAGCTGTGTCCCTGCGGGTTCAGTTTAGTACATAGAGGGGATAGTTTCATTCAAAAGAGATTTTTAATAATCGAGGCAGTGCCGCAATTATTAATCCATAGGCACCTAAATAACATAGAAGAGCGTTACAGCGCACGTATTCCAACAAGACCTACAGTAAATGCTTTTAGTAAACCATCAAACTGGGATTGATGAACTTCCCAGCATACCAATATGGCATTATACATCACTGACCCGCCTTGTGACCCTGTATGGACATTAACTTGTTATATCTTATCAAATACTAGTAAAAAAAATATGAACCTATATTTTTAGAGATTCGGAATACATTACTTTTTTTAGCACCTGATTCAGATACGTACGTAGAGCCAATGGTTTACGTACATATCTGAATGTAGGACGCAGATTTCCTGGCCTCACTAGCAGCCAGTAGCCGGCCAGGCTGAGAGAGCTTCAGCATACGCAGCCTGGCCAAAGCAGCAACCATTGCGACCTTGTGATCTGAGGCAGCATCTACGGAGGCTACACTCTGATCACAGATGCATGCTGGAGGTGTCTATTTCCTACAGATACCTCCATGCTGCCTATTCAGGTTAGTTGGGCAATATTGCACAGCTGCTTCCGGTCCCATCTCTGAATGGCTCTTTGTGCATTTGTGTATGTGAGCAAAATTAGCTGCTGTTTGTTACAACCGAACCACAGCCATCTTGCATCTTGGGAACCCAGCATTGCGGAGGTACCACTCCTTTCCGGCAACCAGCGCTATGGTCTATTGTCCTGCCAAAGGAGTCAGGGCATGGTTGGAATGAAAACTCTGTGACAGAGTTCTTGTATCTGGAGTACTGCGTAGATTGCTCAGCAGCCAATTCAACCAGGAGCTCTTGGCTCGAGGTGTTGGAGCACTTGAATGATTTCACACTTCTCCGACAGAAATACTGACTGCTATTTTTATTCAAGCATTCTCTTTTGTGTATTCCTTACTCTATATTGGCACCTGTTTAGAGTCTTAAAAACAGACCTTAAATACAGATTGCGGCATTTATCTTTATTTATAATGAAGTTGTAACAGTTGTGTCTGTACGTAGACATTTTTTGCAGAAACCTACTCCTTGGGACTGTGTATGTGTATGAACTATGGAGACAAAAAATATATATTAGGGAATTTTTGTTTGTCTTCGTTCCGGCATCACGCAAAAACTATGGGATGAATTGGGATTGCGCTATCAGTATTGTATAGCTTAGTCACTGAGGTATGTATTATCGCAATGTAACATGAGGGAGATGAGCAATAAAGGAAAAACCAGAAGCTTCACACTTGTCGTGTGCAGTGTGCAGGCTCCTCAGGCCAAAAATTGTTAGATGTATACAAATATATATTTTTTGTGGACAAATATACTTTTAGGGAATGTTTATGAACTATGGGGAGACACAAATTTTTTAACGGACTTTGCACAGGCTCAAGTTAAATATGAATGTGTGTGTATATGTGTATGTGTGTGTGTATATATATATATATATATATATTAGGGATGTGCAGGCTCGGATAGGTTCGAGTTTGCACGCTGAGTTTGGATTTTTCCCTCCAAAAAAACGGAACTCAGAAAGAGGCAAAACGTCATCTTGCATGGACAAACATCATCGTTCCCGGACAGTCCAGGAACGATGATGTTTGTCCATGCAAGATGACGTTTTGCCTCTTTCTGAGTTCCGTTTTTTTGGAGGGAAAAATCCAAACTCAGCGTGCAAACTCGAACCTATCCGAGCCTGCACATCATATATATATATAATTTTTTTATCTATGTGTGTATGTATCTCTATATCACACTCTGAATGCAAACCATTAAATATGTATGCACATAGAAATATATTGATATATAAATCAATCAATCTCAGTCTATGTATCTCTCCCTATTTTGCAAGAAAATCCAGCTATATATTAAGCACTAATTGGGCAGCTTATCTTGACTCATGAAGTTGCAGTATACACATCAAGCCAGAAGATTGTGCACCAAGACAAATACTATATATCATAGTCGCTGCTCATGTTACTTGCAACCTTTCAGTGTTACTGTAGGTTAAGTAGCAACGGATTTGGGATCTGCAAGATAAGATTTGTTTGTTTTAGACTAGACTGTGAGATTGATTGCCCCTTGAATTGAATTTTGTGGTTTACATAAAAAAAACAAAAAACCTGTGGATTCTTGGTTATTGGTGTACTGTTTATTATAGTGGTACAATAATGCCATGTCGCAGGCGATTGAATCTGTTTAAGATTTACACCAAAGCTAGGCAAGCTAAACTGAGGTGATTAGCTGACAGTCAGCCTGAGGCCGAACAACAATTGGAATCGCAAAAAGTGTACAGTATATAATATTTGCAGTTGAGATATCACAATGCGCAAAGACCATTTGTGATCAATGTGTACTATATAAAATATACATCACAATATTAGATGCCATTACTGTCTCTGTAAAATTAGTTCCGCTGAGCAATAACAGACATCCACGCGAGTGAAGCTGCGGGCAAACGCTAGTATAGAATATAATGGTATGTTATATTTACAGGTCACTACTTGCATACTAAAGTGCAGCATTATTTTTGGAATAGATTGTGGATTTTTGGTTTTGTTGACAGCAATGCTCTCCGTAAGGGGAAAGGACATCCGGAAAATACCATGCAGGTCTCTGTGCCTGTAGAGCCTCTACAGAGGTGGGCCTGCTGACAGACCTGTTCCTGCCTGCTTGGGACTCATTAGTGTCAGGAAGTTGGATACATGTGGCCTAAATGATGGTTTGTTCCTATAGACCGATCTGATTTGTAGATATAAACTTTTTTCTCCTATAACCATAACCAATTTGTTCTCCGAATTGCTGCTTATTCCGGAGTGTTTCTGTATAATTAGGAATTATCGATTCCTACCTACCTATACACTCTAAAATGTCGCTATTTAGTGTTGTAAGTCGCACAAGAAATAATTACTCTTCAGACTTTGATTGTGTTTCCAAAGCACAAAAAGATATTATTCACCAAAAAGCAGATAGTTACACGCTGTGATCTAAATACAATTAGCGCAAACAAATTATACAATCACAAGGTACAGTCGTTACATACGCATGCGCTCTGGATCCAGATCCCGGCATCAAAGATGAAACCTCCGTCAACAGCAAAAAAAGGATGACTGGCATTTAGTTTCAGAGAGCTTGCATATATACCCTTACAGAGATAGGCAATACAATAGAACAGGTTGGCATTATTCCAATTGGCTTCTTCCTGGTTCTTCTGTTACAGTACAGTTCATAGGTCAGTTCGTATGATCACAGTCCAGCCTCCAACAGCTTTGTGTCCATTTTCCCGCTGAATAACAAGTTTAAACTGGCTGCATTACATAGTGCATTTTAATGCCTAACTCTCTATGAACCATAATTTGCAGACACGTTGCGATTTCCTCACCGATGGAATCGGAAATCTGCAAATACACAGTAGTTTAGAATGACACCAAACACTGTCTGCTTATCATGTACTAAACCTCAGATATCAAATAACATGTATTCCACAACATTGCTGATAATGAATAAAACCTTAAATATTAACCTTAATGCTAGGGAACCTTTTTATGTAAGTGTGCAGTGTGTAAGTGTAAGGATTTTAAGAAAAGATGCTAGTTAGCGTTGTGCGACTACGTGTTTGTGGAGTACACCGTGGTACGTGTTATGCTGGATTGATCATATTATATGTTTTAGTAATGGAGCATACACACGGTCAGATTTGTCAGACTTGTCAGATTTGTCAGATGAACGATTTGAACGATTTTACCAAAGTTTTTAACGATTTGAACGATTTTTGACTGCATTAAAATGAATGGAATCGTCCAAGTCTGACTGCAAACACATCAGATGTCAGATATCGTTATCTGACAAACGGGAACGCGCATCGTTGATCGTCCATCGTTCAGGTATGTCAGATTTTCCTTCAGATATGAACGACTGATTTTTAAATCGTTATCGTTCATATCTGAAGGAAGAATCTGACCGTGTGTATGCACCATAATTGTCTGTATTTATATAATGAGGACTTTTAACATCTTTCTATTGCGTGGGAATTGCACAAGGCTAAATAATAGCATCGCCGTATGTAATTATGTGTGAGATTCGCTAAAATGGTGCTGAGCGGCCATTCGCAAATTGGCGTCTTGCAGCCATTTGCAAAATGGCGTCGTGCAGATTTTACTTTTAACAGATTCTGTCTCAGCCAATTATCCGGCTTCGACAGAATAAAGAACAGTTAGATTTTGGGAATCCCTCTGCCACAATTAGCATGTCTGTTTACATTCAACAATTGGAGACTCTTAGTGACGTGTTCATTTACTTCAATTTAATTGATTTGGAACATTTTAATTACGAAGCATGTCAGATAGGTGACTTCCTTCACATGGCTTAACTTAAATGCGTGTGATAATTACACTTGTTAGAGATCCTAATCCATGTGCATTAGACAAAGGGAAGGTGCTTACATGTGGATTAGCATAATGTAGTGTCTGAGCGGGCGGCCTGTTTACCTGTCACTGCTATAATGGCTATTTTGTGGGAGGATCCAGTCACAATGTCAACATGGACATTAGGTTTCACAAATGTGGACAGTACATCTTTGTTATTAGGTTTAGGGACTAGTGATAGGCCAAAATAATGTACAACGCTGTAAGTCTGTTAGGAGGAAAGGCAGAGGACTGTATATTATGAGGTGAGGGGCAACTCTGTGTATTAGTCGGATGGTAGTGATTTATGTATTATGTGGAGTGAAGAGGTGTGTGTATTAGGAGAAGGGGAGAGGTCTGTATATTAGGAGATTGGTATGTGTATAAGGACGAGTGCGGAGGTACCGTATGTGTGATAGGAGGTGTGAGTTCTGTGCAATAAGAGGTTGGGTGGCGGTCTGTGTATTTGGACGTAGGGAGAGGTCTGTGTATTAGGAGATGGGGATAAATATGTGTATAAGGAGGAGTGGTAAGGTATGTGTTCTAAAAGGTCGGTGGAGGTCTGTGTATTAGGAGAAAGAACAGGTCTGTGTATCTGGAAGTAGGTAGAGGTCTGTGTATTAGGGTGAGGATGGAGTTTGTGTGCTAGAAAGGGGAGGTCTATGTTCTGATGTCTATGTAATATGAGGAGAGGGCAGTTCTATGTCCTGATATCAGTGTAATATGAGGAGAGGGCAGTTCTATGTCCTGATATCTGTGTAATATGAGGAGAGGGCAGTTCTATGTCCTGATGTCTGTGTACTGGCACGAGGTGAAATGTACATGTTTTCTATCTCTCTAGCAATGTTGTATACTTGTTACAGTATCTGTTTCTGAGAGAACCGTCTTGGCAGATGTCCCTGCCTGCAATAGACCTCTGCCCTGTGTCTCAATGTATTTTTACACTGAGCCTCCCTTTCTGAGGTGAGAGGTTTGGGAGGATTCCAGCTCCCTTTGCATGCTAAGAGGGAGTCAAGTGGCCCTGGATGGGATGCTCGCTGCACTCTGATAAGGGGGGAGGGGGAGAGAGGGGGCCGTCTTGTGCTCCTTGTAGTTTTGTTCCTAGACGTCAGCTGAATATACATTATTTCTAAAAATGTTGCTTTTAAGAGGCATAATGCTCCCAGTGCTCATATACATGCTCTCCTTTCACACAGGAAGCCCAGCCTCTGAGTGACGCAGGATTCTCCCCTGGCTTTCCCTGAGTAGTTGTCTGCTGTGCTGCAGATACCTGGAGAGAGGTAACTTTTTACAATATATATTCCACAGCTGACATTTGGTCCTGCCCACGGGTGCCGGACTGTAGATAGACCGTAATTAATTAGACAATGTCTAGATCGACCCCAGTTGTTAGACAGTCAATAGATTGACAGGTACAAAAGGTTGACACACTATAGGTCGACATGTAAGAAGGTCGACATGTACAAATGGTCGACAGGGTCAAAAGGTCGACATGAAAATGGTCGACACTTTTTTTTTTTTAGAGTTAGGCACTTAAGATGAGCCAGTGTCCAACGTCATTCCCTACCATCCAAGTGGGCATGGAGGGGTAATAAATCCATGTGGCGAGCGAAGCGAGCCACCGTGCCCGCAGCGTGGCGAGCGAAGCGAGCCCGAATGTTTACGCAAAAAAAAACATAAAAAAAGTGTTGATCATTTTCGTGTCGACCTTTTCCATGTCGACCTTTTGACCCTGTTGACATTCTTACATGTCGACCTTTAGTACCTGTCGACCTTCTGTACCTGTCGATCTATTGACTGTCTAACAATTGGGGTAGATCTAGACATTGTCTAACTAATTTTTGTCTATCTCTTATACCACACCCCTGCCCACACGCTGTCCATTTACCCCCTGTCCTGCTCACACGCTATCATGTATGAAGTACAGATTAGTAAAATACATTATAAAGTAAAGCTTCTATTAAGGTGTTTACAGGCTCCTCCGAAATGTGCTATTTTAGTCTCCACGTGAAGCACTTAATAAACACCCCGCGGGCGGCCTAACATTGGCACAAACCCAAATCTACGCTGACTACACCTATATACTCTCCTCCCCCTGCTCCTGGTCATAAGGCCGAAGTCTGTTATTATAGTATAATTATACACCCACCAATCCAGAACAATTCTGCTTTTGTTTATTGTATATGAAGTTACTGTTTTACACAAATATTAATCAGCACAACCTAATGCTCGTGTCGCCTGTGTCCCTCAGTGACTCAGTTATCCTCTCAGGATCTTTTCAGATCTCCCGACTTGCTTTAACGCCAGAGATCACCATCAGACGGAAGAGCCAGGGTCCTGGGGGCAGCGTGGAGTCGCAGGATCATGTTTTGAAAATTACAGAGCTGCTGAGAGCGTAAGTGGATGGCCAGCCCCTCGGGTCACACCGGTTTCTTTGTTGTAACTTGAATGGACTTGTCTGGAAATGTCCTTTCTCTCTGAGATATACGAAAAAAAATAGTAATTGTAATATGTAGGGTTGTCATTTGTTGTGCTCCATGTTTTGTAGCCACACACCACCAAAATGTCCACCATTTCCAGGGAGTGTGGTTTAGTTAACTCTGCAATAAACTGACACTGCACCACGGGTTTTCCACATCCAATCCTCAGTGCCCCCAAACAGTGCATGTTTTCTGCATCTCCTTGCTGCAACACAGGTGTATTCCTGTGCTACGTGTTATGTATCATGTGGATTAGTTGTCCATATCAGCCAATCCGCTTCTAGCTATCATTTATCAAGTACATTCAATAAAATGATAGTGAGAACTGGGTTGGTTGCTATGTGAAACTTTTTCACCTGTCCCCGTTCGTGTTATCCAATCTCCCACATAGTATATCATAGCTCTATATTAAAACCCCCAGGAAATTATCCCGATAGTGAGACTCTGCGTACAAAGTTATATTTTCTTAAATAATAAGGATTTACCCAAAAATAAATTTTTCCATATTATATTCTTTTTCCATAAAATATAGAATAAAATGTGTAGTCGTTACATCAGACGTTTGTAAGGCTATTTTCATATTCCTCTGCTTTTTCTAGGCTATGTGCTCGAGGTTTGACCTACTTTTCCCAGTATAGGCTAAAACCACGTTTTCATTTATAATGAGGAATGATTTCACTGCAATGTAAAATAAGACCCATTGATTGTGATAATGTTCCTATTTTAGAGACTTGGGTTTTACTTGCTTTCTTTCTCTTTTTTTTATTTTTTTATTTTGTTTGAATTTATTTTTCAATGGACCGGGATTATTATGGGGCTCATTTATCATCGGATGTTATCATGCGCAACGAGTTTTAAAACTAGTTGTGTATGATAATGGTGCTCCAGCCAATCGGCTCCCAACTGTCATCTGGAGCACCATTTATCATACTCAATGGGCGGAATTCAATTGATTACGCGGTCCGGATCTCCCGTCTAAAGTGACAGGAGATCGCGGGCCGCCATTCAATTGCTGCCGTTCTTCGCGCTGATCGCGCCCATAGAGGTCAGGTTTAGCCGCATAAAGCAGCTAAACCCGACCAAAGTGCTGGGCGCGATCGCGAAAAGTGATGTTTGGGCGCCCAAACATGTCACTTTTCGCACATTTCAGCTCTCATCCCCCAGGGGCTGCGAGCTGAAATGTAGCGCTTGGCAGCTGATTGCGCCCGACAGGAGCAAGAATAGAATAGCTCCGTCGGGCGCGATAGGGGATGAAAACAATTGAATTCCGCCCACTGAGTGTTAAAACTGGTTACGTACAATAAAACTTGATGATAAATGAGGCCCCTATGTTACAAATACTCTCAGTTAATTGTAATGCAGCAGTTACATGATCCTACATGTCATTACACTAAGGGGGTCAGGAAACTAGAAATACCGGCCCAACCGGAGCTACAGGCACTTGGTAAATCTGTCAGTTCTACAGAATATTCCCACCAGTGTCTAAGCATTTCTATGGAGTGTAGCATTCACGGTTTAGTGAGTATTACGTCAGATTTTAAAAAGTAATGACTGATGTACTCCCTAATTACACTGGCAGCAACCAACCAGTTGTTTAGCTTTCATTGTTGGCAGATGACTGGTTTGGTCATATTCTGTGCATTGTCTGTCACACATAACTTTTTTGCATGTCCATTTACCATAATAATCGGTGATCCTTGTGTTAGTCTCCACGGTTAATGCATTGTTGGCAATGTGCGGCTGCTCACCTCACTAATTACAGTATAGCGACATTGCGGCTGATCCTGTGCCATCTAAGCGATGTTGGTGGTCGGGAGGTGCCAGAGAAACAGTCTGAATGAAGCGCATTGTGGCCATCAATACGAACTACATATCCCCATAAGGTGCGTACACACTACACGATATGCTCCCTGAGCGATATCGTCTAGTGTGTCCCCGGCAGGCTGTGCTCAATGTCGTTCATGACATTGAGCACAGCCACTGAACGATATCATTAACGATATCGTTCAGCGCCGGGCTCTCTCCCCCATTCCCTGACATGCAGCAACCTGACGAGATCGTCAGGTTGGCCTGCATGTCAGCCCGATGAACGATGATGACGAACGACCCACGGGAACGCGCGTCGTCGTCATCGTTCATCTTTTTGGGCTTAAAAATGGACGATAAAGTGGACGACTGAACGATATCATTATCGTTCAGTCGTCCACTTTATCGCCCAGTGTGTACGCACCATTAGAGTCTTGCCTTGTTCCAGCTCTCCCTCTCAGGTGCATATTGGTTTAATATGTATTATTTATTAGCAGTTACTCGTATAGCGCACACATGTCACGGCGCTATACAGAGACTATATGGCGATGCACGTTAGTCCCTGCCTCAGTGAAGCTTGCTATCCATTTAACCTACTAGTATGTTTTTGGTGCATGGGAGGAAACTGGAGCAACTAGAGGAGCCCCAGGCAAGAACGGGGAAGACATACAAACTCCACTCAGATAGTGACTTGGTGGGAATCTGACTGAAGACCAAGTGATGCGCGTTAGTAATGCTAACCACTACACCCACAGTGCATACTTTAAGATCTAGGAATGATACTGTAACCTGATTCGTCAACATGTAAAACTCCTTTCCCGAGTGTACTTTCTTCCAGGTACTGTCTGTTTTCTGTTCTATCCGGCATTGTGAGTACAACACTGTAACAGGCTAACTAACCATCTTTTGTATTTTCAGCCGTTGGCAGGGTACCTGTACTGGCCAGTATGGGGGAAAGGGGTCACTCGGGAGGGCCAAAGGTGAGACTGTTCCTTAGGGAGCAAAGCCTGTGCACTCATGGAGCCTGGGCACCGCTGACCAATAATCAGCAGCTGGAAACGGATGACCATGATTCTGCTTCATTAACCTAATGGGTGCATGATTTCCCCTCCCTGCTCTAATCACAGCTTCTGGGTGCTTGCTATGTATAATCACCACGAGATCAGCTTCCTGCAATGTCATAACATAAATGGTTCATGTGTTGTAGGTGCCTGGGGATGGGTGTCAGTGAGGAGGGAGGCAGTACGGGAAGGGAACCATTTACCTCACTCCTGTTACAGGGTTGGGCATATTATTTCAGCTAAGGGATATTATACCCAGTTCCATATATAAGGGAATATTTAGTCTCCCCCATAAAATGTAGAGTCTGGAATGAACGCCCTCGTTCCTTTTATTGTCTCCTGGTGACCTACACATATAATATTCTACAGTAGGGATCACATAATTACCTCATTATGGCCTCCATTTATTAATGATTGCAATGCGATCTCGGCGTGACATTACCGCCCATGATCACATTGCAAGATGCAGTCATAGCGCCCGGATGTATCATACGGCACATGCAGGGACACTGGGTCCAATCGCTCCCGATGCTGCTGCACATGCGTGGCTGCCATTGCCAGGGAGGGTTCCATAGGCTACAGCGGCTAATGTCATCTTCATATCAGGGGCGTATCTATAATGGGTGCAGGGTGTGCGGGGAACACGGGACCCCTGGGTCCAGGGGGGCCCCGCACCGCACACCCTGCACCCATAATATTACTTACTCTCCGGAGTCCCACGTCAACGTGGGGGTCCGCTGCTGTAAAACAACTGGAAAATGGCCGCGGCGGCCATTTTCTCGGTGACCTGTGCATACATTATAGACTCTGGGCACACTCCATAGGAACCTCTGGGGGATGTGGCTGCTAGAGGGAATGGAGAGGTCACAGCAGGTATCAGAGATGCCTGCTGCGGTCCCTCCTTCATACATCCAGGGGAAACTTCATATTTGTGATTTAACCCCCGAAAACGGGTGTTTTGGGTATTAAACCTCAAATCTACAATAAGTATGACGCAAATATGAAAGCACTAATGTCATTTAAATCCTCCTATGTGTATGGCAATTTCTTTAGTCAGCTATCTCGTTCTCTTTCTAAAAACAAAACTTATTGTATTTCACTATACAATGGGAAGTCACAGTCTAGAGCAGGGGTTCCCAACCACTGTCCTCAAGGCACACTAACGGTCCAGGTTTTAAGGATAGCCATAGTTGAGCACAGGTGACTTAATTGGTACCTGAGGTATTTTGATTTAACCATCTGTGCTTAAGCACAGATATCACTAAAACCAGGACTGTTAGTGTGCCTTGAGGACCGAGGTTGGGAATCACTGGTCTAGAGTGTATGCTGTTGTCCTGACTTGAAAAAAGGTAACCATGGAGGCAGCCATCTTGTGGACTTAAGCTATAATCATAAAACATGTGACTTATAGATTCAGTAGGGATTAGTGACATTACTGAGGCATGAGGTACTCTGTGTTCTCATGCATCAGTGATGTGACTAGTTCCTTGTGAACTGACATGCTAATAATTGGTGATGCTCACAAAATGGCTGCCCTCACTGTGCTTGGGTGACGGGTCTATTGCCTGCACTGGGTGCGCCACTATGTAAAAATAGGCAAAGTTTGTTCCTGCAAATATAATATTTTTCCACGTAGTCACACAGTATTGTGCATGTTTCTTTGTTCAATGTATTTTCAAGCATCAGGCAACTTTGATTTGTATTGTATAGGTCTTTCTGCAACTATTACTCAGTTCCTTGCTTTGTCCTTTGTACTACTTGATATATCGGGCAGGTATTTTCCCTGACACAGCTGCTTGCTGGGTACAGTTGGTAGTTAAACGTAAATGGCTTCGCCTGATATAGAAACTTGGGTGAAAAGCACAGAAAGGCCAAAAAAATGAGCTGTGTATTTTACAGTGTCCTCATGCAGATTACACTACTATAAGCCTCATATTCCTGTGCTAAACACGTCATAAACATGATCAATAGTCACAATTATAGAGTAGAAACTGGCCTATTTTGCAATAATGCCAACATGAATTGGCAGATACTATACAGCAGAGGAAGCCATGCAGAATTACACCCATTAGCATTAATGATGGCAATGCCTTACTGTCCTAGTCACACTGCATTGTGAGTCACTGCATACCTTCTGCTTCGCTCAGTCCTATAACTGGCTTGTGTGCACACAGATCAATACACGTGTGTCTCACTGATTCCATCGCTGGCACTGCCAAGCTGATCCTCACTGTGTAATATTAACCAGCAATGGATTTTCTTACTTTGTTTCAGTACAAAAAACAATCTCATTGTACAACCCTGTCATGTGGAAATGCTTGTGGATCTCCTTTCCAGTAGGTCTTCATGCAGATTAATCTGGACCGCTAATATCTGTGTGCGGATGCCACCTGTTCTTATGTTCCACCTTTGCTTAAAGGGGTGTACATGTTGTTCGATCTGTAGCAGCCTCTTCAGTGCCATCTCCTGGGTCCCCAGCGGTCATGTGACCAGCACTTCCAGCGGGGATGTATGACAGAGCGGTGTTCCAGGGAGTTTTATACCCCTATCCTTCCCCCTATTGCCTAACCCCCCCCCAAGCAGTCTATCTCTAGTCTTCCCCACAGCCTAATCTTAACCCTCCTGGCGGTGCCTAGCCGTAACCATCGGTTGCGATGGTAACTGACGGATGGTAACTGACGGCCATATGACTGGGTCCCTGCTGAAAGACCTTCCTCTGAGAGACCGTGTGTGTGTGTGTGCTTGTGGCCACAGGTAGCCGTGGGTGATCCTCAAAGATTACCTCCTTATCCCCTGCAAAGGTCTGATGAGACAATAAAGTGCACCCACCTGCATTGGGGAAGGGGAGGTGTGCAGGTACATATGCACATTTTAACTGCTGTACCATAAGAGAGTTTTATTAGGAAAAATAAACTTTGGGGAAGATATTTCTTTCTAATGTGATAGGAGATGTAGGGACATATCTATTATAAAATGTATCCAGCCCCCAATAATGAAGAATCCTTATTTTGGCAATAGGGATTCTTCTTCGGGGGAAACGTACCAATCTGAGTCACCGGGACACTGGCTCCGATGATCGTATAGGTGATCATTTTACTTGTGTGTTTCGGAGCTGGCCGGGCCACTCTGTATGCACAACTCTAATGCCATATACTGCCCTCCGGTCCAGCACAGTGGCAAGTCTCTCTCAGAGGGGTAACAACAAAGGCTGGCAGGTATGTCATAATTACCCCGGCTTTGTATTGTCCTGTTGTGCTAAATGGCAGTCCTGGTTATTGATGGCTGTGGCTCTAAACCAACAATGCCCCTGTCATATTATGCACAATGATTATAAAAGCTCATTACCATGTAATAACTGGCTGAAGTGCCCGGGTTTAAATCTTTAAGTTTTATGTGATGTCGTCCAAAGCCATCCAGTGGAAAGTGTTGGAACAGGCTCCCAAGGTCAAAGTTCTGCCCAGCATACGTCAACGGGAGATCTGACCAGGACCCTAACCCCCCCCAAAGCCTGGTCAGGAGTGTCCGAATGCATAACCAGACAGACGGACAAACAAACAAACTGATGACTCTTATATAGAAGATAAATGAGGCACTACTGGCAATTCAGGAGGACACAATTAAGAAAGAATTGGAAAATGTGCACGTTTAATTATTCATGGCTATGACTATCTGACTGCCTTATGCACATATAGATAGATATAGTTACCATACTTTTGAAGGACTGTGGTCCTGCCAATAACTATTGAATGTTGAACGTGGAGGAACTAAATTAATAATGCGGTCATTGCCCAAACTGCAAATAATAGGCGCGTGTGGTCACTAGTGTGTGCTGTAGGGCCAAATTGTTTTAACTTCCACAAATGACCCTCAATAATATCATCAAACTGGACATTGAAATAATAACTTTATTATAACTACATATTCTAATTATTAACCAGACTGTACTTGCTGATACATCTTACATTGTATCTTGTTTTTCTGTTTCGTGGTTTCATCTCCTGACCAAAATATAAAATCTATTTTATTATTTTAGGGCAGTAGAATGATTACAACGGAGACCACAATTTTTATTCCATTGCTTTAAAGGAGAAACAAATGACTTACATAATTATTTCTCCTAAATAATGAAAATAGATGTGCAACATAATTGTTTGCATGAAGTAAGAATCTCTATCCAATTTGATACATCTGGCCTCCTTAGTTGACTTTAATAACCTGGTCAATAAAACAGCCAAAGGGAAAGGTGTATCAAACCTTTCTCATTGCAACCAATCATCTTCTAGGTATCATTTATCAAGTATATTGTATAAAAATGATAGCTAGGAGCTGATTGGTTGCTATGGATAACTTCTCTCCCCTAAATGTCTTGTAGAAGGTGCTTTGTTAATTTGGGGCAAAAAAACAATCTGGCCACACAGGACCTGGGGTTGCGGGATGGGAAGGGCAGTAGGCAGCCTAGTGGTATATCATTGTATGACATCATTTCTGATTTTATATATGCAAAAAGGAAAAAATGTATTCTGGTAGCATACATTTATTTATTTATTACACATGAAATAGGACCATAGTAACCCTCACATAAAAAGCTATGGAATTGCCATGATAAGTAACCACATGACCATGAAGTTTACTAGTAGTTTGGTAATTTACAGTGGTACTTCTTAAGGATCATGAAGCACCCAATCATATTGGCTGGATGTTGGGACAATTAAACAGTGAGACAACAGCTGTGCTGGCATCTTGCTAAAGTAACTTGTGGTGCCGTATAAATAAAATTTGATCAACTGTGTGCAATAATAACCTTAAACGTAATCTAATGGAAGCTTGAGGTCAGCTTATTTTCATAAACACTTTTGTACCAATGCAAACACACAGCAACCAGTCAGGTGTCAGCTATAATAGGTCTGGTATAAACTGCATTGATCTAGCAAATATCTGATTGGTTGCTATGGGTTACAGCAGATATTCGTACTGCAGCATATTTATATAATTACAGTAATCTATTAATATCTCAGGGTTGTTCAATATGGTGGTGAACACTGAGCCAGGTGTGTGTTTCAATTAAACCTGTATCTACTCTCTTGTCACTTATGTGAATTCTATTTTTTTATTTTTTCACCATAAAAATTGTTGTTGTTGTTTTTTGGTTTTGTGTTTATTGTTAAGGTTTCTTTTTTTTTTTAATATGTGAAAAATGTTTGTCTGTGGTTTTCTACCAAAGAAACAACTTTTACGCTAATTTGATCTGCCTGCACATCTGTATGTACTAAAAAACAAAACAGCCCCTTCCACACTGAACAAAGAAACAGCCCCACAGAGGTACAACAACGTATGCATTCTGTAATGAGCCTAACAGAACAGTACAAGTGCCATGCATGAATCTTGCATTTTTCATACTATCTTTTAGAAGTGCCTGATTTCTGTCTAGTTGTGATTGGGAAAAACAGGGATTGTGACCGGGCAATACTGAATAACCTGTTTAATACCACAATTTTAGACATGCAAGTTTACAGAGGATTTTCCATCAGTCTATTCACCTTCCAGTTTCACTTGTTCATAAATAATTTTATTTATTCATACATATGGCCACTAGTGTGTTTAAAATAAGTTACGTAAAGTATAAGGAGATTATCATAGTATCAGTCATGAGTTAAATAACAATCGGGAAATGAACATTGAGATTATTTACTGATGTGTACAATCTGATGGATTCTGCAGCATAACGCTTTTTGGTGATCTTTCTGACTTTAGCTGTCTTGCAATGTCGATTTTAATTAATCAGGACAGTTTGTAATTAATAAACGTTCTAATTATTTTTTCCACACGAATGAATAGCAATTACTGAAATGTTCTGTCCCTCCTATAACTGGCAGTGTCCCCTTTCTCTCAGTCTTCTGAAGGGGACATCAGGATTTCAGGAGATGAGGAAGTTATAAACTTAGACGACGAAGTTTTTAATCCAAATATGACCTCGTTTAAGCATGAGAACGTTGAAGACCTTTACGAGCTTCTGGAAAAGTTGGGCAGGTGAGGGTTGATGCCATAAAAATATTATTGTATATTTATATAATGTGTGGGGGTTTTTTTAACTGTGGGAGGAAAATCTCCCAAACTTTGAGAGAACATACAAACTAAACCCATATAGGGTGAAAATCAGAGGTTGGAAAACTGTAGTGTAACTAAGGGACATAGAAGATTGGACAGGTCAAATCGAAGGTCAGGGCCAGCATCTGACAAGCAAGACGCAGTCTGTTAGCAGGAAATCTGAACAATGGAAAAGAGCAGGTACAGTTCAAGGAATAGGAGGAGTACACAGAACACACAAGGGAGCCAGAGAATTGTAATTATCAAGCACCGATTAATTTTACGGACCAGGCTGATAGGAGCCATGACAAACCATCGATTCTAGACCTGTGAATATTGTAATGCTGACTAGTGCACCATATAGAGATTTCTTTTCTTCTTCTGTTATATGGCATATCGTCCGGAACTGTGGTAGCACCCTCACCAAAGATCCTGATAGTTATCATAATTTGGGGTATTTTCTTGAATTTTGATTTATATTAGATACCCTTTCTCTTTACTCTACGGATTAGATGGGCCCTGTAAATGTTCTAATGCTCTGATTGACTTCAGATTAGTGTGGCCCTGTGAATGCTCTGATTGGCTACATAATCATAGTTCTAGCTATTCAGAGTATAGGTGGAGCATTTCTTTGCATTGAAATGGGCAGTTAAACCGCCAAATAGTTCGAAATAGTAACTAATGCAGATAAAATATTTATTTTAAAGGCAAGTACACACTGCAATTTCTGCCTTTTTATCTGTGAAAAATGGAAGTATCCACTAGACGATAAATTGGACGATTTGAACGATATCGTTATCATTCATCGTCCGCAATATGGTTCAGTGTGTAGGCCGCCAACAATCAGCGATGCGCGCTCCGCTGGTCGTTGACATCTTTCATCGCCCGTACTTGCAGGGCAACCTGATGATATCGTCAGGTTCTGCAAGTACTGGGTTGAGGGAGGGTGACATCGCTGAACGATATCGTTTAGAGTGGATGCTCACTGTCGTTTACAACATTGAGCCCGGCACTGCATGCAAACACTAGACGATATTGCTCATGGAGCATACCTTAAGTCCCAGGCACTAATATCCATATAACACATTACTGTATATCAATGGAACTCCACGTGGAGATGTCTTCTCTCCAATATAAAGGCAGTGCTCTTATATCAGAGCGTTTTCAACACTTGCAGGGTTTTTATTAACATGGCACAGGGTATTGTAATAAATCAGCCAAAAAGAGACTTGCTGTCTAGAATACGATACAGGATCCCTTGTAGGGGTGGACTTGCCATTCAGCATACAGTATGAGAGCTGCTATCAGCCGGTGATATTATTGGCTGATGGACTTCCTTATAAGGGCGTCCTGCTCAGCAGATAAATATGCACGTCTGGGTAGGTGCGTAGTACAAAGATGGGGGTCACCCCGACATCGCTGACACAATGTAATGCCCCGAAATAATCACTGCATATTGAGCAATGTTAATAATCTGAAATTAAGTATTACCAGATATGGATGACTGTAGAGGGGGAGTTTAAACAAATTTAAATAATTTGTGCCCTTAGTACATATAAGAGAAATGGAAGACACACTGGCTTGCATCACTCAGTCCTCTGGAGCCTTTGATCTATCTATCTAGTGTTCATTCCATGCTAGGATTTATGAAATATGTATAAACTACTCAATAATTCAGTAGCTTAAACTAAAGTCTGGCTATAATAATGTGGAAACGCAGACATTTGTAAGTCTCGCTAATAAGGGAATAAATGTAAAAAGAAAAGGGAAAAATTAAGTTTCAGGAACGAAACCGGTCTCTGTGGCAATGATTAAAGTGTTGACTGACTGTAAACTTGACAAGTTTAAACTTTTTTTTGTTTATTACTAGAGGAAAAGTAGTGCCTTGGCCTGGTACAGATTATTTTCCATATCGTCCCCATACTTGTTTAAGCATTTGTTCCAATAGTACATCAGTACGCCTGTTTGCAGCAGCCCAGTTTGTTTTCTACTAATTGCCCTCTGCAGCCGGCTTAACGTGTCACAATAGCGGACAGCATTCACTCTATCTCCCTTGGTGAGGAAGAAGCATGCCCTTGTGGTCCCAAAATACGGTCGCCATGACCACCTTTTACTGATGGAGTTGCTGTAAATTCCTTTGAAGGTGGGAATGATGTGTGTCCATGTCATGGGTGCTTGTTTCATCTCCAGTGTGACATGTAGCACCCACGTTCCATCAGCTGTAACAATACGCAGCAGGAACTGCACGGTCTCCTCATGGTACCACGTCACGTGCATGAGAGACAATCCCATCCTATTGGTTTTGTGAACTTCTGTGAGTGGCTTCGGTACACAGCGTAAACCCTTTATCTTGTACCCCATTTGCTCATGGAACGATGTCGTGCACAGTACCCACTGATATGTTCTGTTCATCAGCAATATCACTAATATCACTAACAGGAATGCGTCTGTCCCCATTCAATGCGGCATAAATTGCCATCTGTGGTGGACGTGCTTAGCTGGCCGGATCGCTGCTCATCTTGAATGTCTGTCCTGCCGTTATCAAAGGCAGTGCGCCAAACCTGGTCCTGTGACATGACGTTACCACCGTGCACCTCAACAAGTTGGCGATGATGAATTTCAGCTGCTGATGTGCCCCTTAGACATAGAAATCTGATCATACTACGTACCTCAATGTGTGACCATGTTTCCGCCAGCCTCGCCATCTTATAGCTGATGTTGGGACAGTATGACTGATATGAGGCGCAGTCTGATGGCCGAGAGGGGAAGCAGGGGTCTACCTGCTCTGGCCTGGCGGGGAATTAGAATGAAATAGAGAACATTACAGACGAGAGAGGTCTTGTTACCTCACTTATTGTCCCATCCTTGTATGTTCTAGCATACTTTGCCAGGTCCTGTTGCCTACATCCCAAATGATGGAATAAGCTCTGTAACTTGAGAAACCTAGAAGTGCGGCTTTAATGTTTTATTTTAAACCAGCGCTTCTATTAAACTTTTCATTAAAATCCTTAATCTATGTTTTTTTATAAAGTATATAATAGTTTAACATTTGTTTTTAGTTCCAAATAATGAATGTGTACGTCACCCCTGGCTTCTCCAACCTAGGTCATATAAGAGTTTATAACTTCTGCGACCTCAAGTGGCCCTAACAGCGCCTGGATTTCCTTATTCATACATTGAAAAATCTGTATGGCTGGGATGGTATTTGTCCAATCCTTTCCCACAGAAGGCAACCCTGATAATATGCCTGTATAGAAGTCCTAATTCAGCAGCTACTGCCAGTAGTACATTGCTGTCCCTCATCTGTTGCTCTGTGTCCTCAGTTAACAGGAAATGCTCTGCAGTATCTTCTTCCTATTGTGTTCTAGGCGCTCAGTCATGTGGTCACTTGACATGTGTTTTTTTTTTTACTGTTTGAAAAAGTTAACTGGATAAATAACACAAGTGCTTATCTTTGCTGACTGCTTATGTCCTTTATGGTGAACATTGCCATTACGTCATGTGTAATTGTCATATTATCAAACCGGGGAACCGTTGGATGCTCCGACACAGGGATATAAATTCTAATTTAAGGCCTAAATCTCCGAGCACTCAACCCAGAGAACTGACCTATTCCCACAAAGCACCATCAATGTGATAAAACCCCTCATGGTGCTTTCTCTATGAATTCTGGATAATGGGCCATGGGGGGGGGGGGGGGTGCGGGGACGTTAAACTGCCTGCATGTATGTACAATCCAAATTGCTTCAAGGCCTTTTTATAGAAGCTGGAGCAATTTCTACAACCGGAATATTAATTCCTAATATTTACTTTACAAATGTGGCGATATGTGTGCGGTTACCTCTCTTGATGCTCTCGTTTTGGGTCTACAGCGGCCATTTTGGAGAGGTGAAAAAATGCAGAGAGAAAAATACAGGAACCTTCTACGCTGGAAAGTTCATCAAGACGCGCAAGTGCAAAGGGAGCCGATTGGGGCTTGACCGAGACCAGGTGGAAAGAGAGGTGTTCATCCTGCAGCAGCTCGAGCACCCGAATATCATGAGATTACACGACGTCTTCGCCAGCAAAGCAGAAATGGTGCTGATCCTGGAACTGTGAGTAGTAACTGTACAGCATGGCAAACAATGTGGATCTTTTTCCTGTCTGCGAGACCTCAGCTGAGATGCAACTCTGATGTAGCCCCGCCCTCTGATGTAGCCTCGCCCTCTGATGTAGCCTCGCCCTCTGATGTAGCCCTGCCTCTAATGATGTAGCCCCGCCCCCTGATGTAGCCCCGCCCCCTGATGTAGCCCCGCCCCCTGATGTAGCCATGAGTGATCCTATGAAGTGTAATGCAAGACAGCTGTGGAAACACTGTAATTGCTCAGACATTGCGTGCACGGTGCTAAATGTGTATTTCTACTTCAGGGTCCATAGGGGGTCCACAGGGTTGACCTTGGGGTATAGCTGGATCTGGATCCATGGGCACCACACAGTTAAAGCTTTGCTGCTCCCAGGATGCACTTGGGTCATTCCTCCTCTATACCCCGCCCCGGCCACAGGCACCTCAGTTTTAGTTGGTGCCCGGCCGGAGTCGGGTCACCCTGCGCAGTGGGGCTGCATAAGCAGCCCCTAAGCTTTATTCTTTATTTAAAAAAAAAAAAAAGATTTTATTATTTTATTTTTACTATCTTCAGAGCGGCAGCATCAGACTGTCCATCTGGACGTCTATGCTGCCGCTCCAACAGCCCCGCTGGCGCTGCGACGCCGGTACTGATCCGGGGATCGCAGCGGGACCCCGGAGTCAGTGCTAGCGTGGCTCCGGGACCACCCAAGGACTGCTGCCGGACTGAAGGGGCCAGGTAAGCCGCGTGCAGCACTATCAGCGCTGCACGCGGGGAAAATGCAGTCTTCATGCCGCCGGTCTCTGGGGACAGACCGGCGGCGCTAGTAGCGGCGGCGGGCTCCCCCTCTTCAGGCATACCCCGCGGGTGTAAGTACCGGCGGGGAACCGGCTTCCCCGGGGGTTTAGTACTAGCAGGGGAGGCAGCCTTCCCTGCTTCAGCGCTCCTCCCCTCAGCCCAGCGCGCCTTCTCTCATGTGTGCTGGCGTCGCTGGGCTGTAATCTCCTGGCCACTCCTCCTCAGAGCTCTCCGGCGGCCATCTTCCTCAGGCAGCATCGCAGAGCTCCCAGGCAGGCTTCCAGTGGACCAGTCCCCCTGCGTACCTCTCCCCCTGCAAAGGACAGTGTTCGCAGCGCTATAGCCCTCCCAGACACTGAATCTGCGAGGTTGATTGTAGCGGAAGGTGCAGTGAGTATAACTTCTCTGCATGGTATGTGACTTTTGCTAGTGCTGCTGTCTGTGCTTATTTTCTACTTACTGTCAGCTTTTTACCTATCCCTTTCCTTCTCCTACGGCCCGCAGGTGCGTGGGGGAGGGGTGTTCTTTCTGTGTACCTCACTTATATAAATCTACGTATTTGTGAGGTCCGTCACATACTGCGGTGTGCTCCTCAGTACCATATTGTGGGCTGTTTGGGTTGCATACTTGGGAGTGCGTGGGTGTTATACGCCTTACCTCGTTTCGGTGAGACACTTTTTTTGCAAAAAAGTTTGTGTCATGTCTGATGAGGGGAATGAGCGCTCCGAGGCTCCTGTGTTGTTTTCCTGCCGACGCTGTTCGGCAGGGGTTGACGGGGCAGAATTGTCTCAGGACGGTCTGTGCGGGCGGTGCCAGTTGGTACCTGGACCCTCTAAACCCCCGGTGGCGCAGGATCCTCCGTGGGCAATGTTTACGCAAGTGCTGGCGTCAATCGCGGACCGACTTGCGGTCCCGACTGCGGCCCCTTCTAGGGCGTTGCCCCAGCCTACCATGCCCCGTTCCCCGGGTGTGACTCGTCTGGTGCAGTCTCCTCCCGGGTCTCAGACTGTGGGTCCTTATGCGGGTTTGCCGGTATACGTGCAAACCCCCACGGTGCCGCAGCAGTCGATGGTACCTTTTCAGGGGTATCCTCAGGCAGTACCCCCGCCTTGGGTGGACGTCCTCTCCAGCTCTGTTCAGAGTCTGGCGGCTTCGTCAACGGCTTTTCAACATATGTTGCACAGTGATTTGCCCCCACGGGCGTCCAAGCGTTCCGTTCCGGCTTCACTGGCGGCTCAGTTCACGGACACGGACGTGTCTTCGGATGACGGGGAGATCCATGAAGACTCTGACTTGGATGCCGGGGCCCAGGAGATGGAGGCTAAGTCTTCCATTAATGTGCCGGCATTGGTTAGGGCGGTGCGGGCCATCCTTCACATTGAGGAGGATGTGCCCGCCCCCAGGTCAAAATACCCAAATTTTAAAAAGGCCAAGGTAGCTTTGACTGTTTTTCCCCTGTCCGATCAATTGAAGGATCATATGGCAGGGGCCTGGCAGTTGCCCAGCAAGAGGTTCCAACCGCAGAAGCGGTTGGATTCGAACTATCCGTTTCCGGAGGCTCATTGCAGGAAGTGGGAAACTCCTCCAGCGGTGGATTCCCACGTTACCCGCTTCATTAAAAGCGCTACGCTGCCTTTGCCGTCGATCTCCTCCCTGAAGGATCCCACGGACAGGAAGGTGGAGACTTGTTTGAAGTCTATCTACTCTCTCTCGGTGGCGGTGGCCCGTCCGTCCATGGCCATCTCTTGGGTGGCTAAGGCCATCGAGAGCTGGGCCAATGCTTTGGAGGATACCTTTCCGGAAGATGCTCCGGAGATCCAGAGAGCGTTGATAGGTCAAATGAGGGATGCGGCTTCCTACATTGGGGAAGCATCGTTAGACGCAAGCCTGCTAACCTCTCGGGTGTCGGCTGCGACTGTGTCAGCGCGTCGGTCCTTGTGGCTGAGGTCTTGGAGAGCTGACGCTGACTCCAAAAAGGGACTGGAGGCCTTACCTTTTAATGGGGAGTTGCTTTTTGGTCCAGACTTGGACAAAATTGTGGACACTCTGGCTAAGTCTAAATCAGCCTTCCTCCCTTCGGCTTCTGCTCCTACCAAGGTACGGAGCTCTGCTTTTCGGTCCTTTCGGGTTCAGGGCAAGGCAAAAGGTCAGTCCTTCCCGAGGCAGTCGATGACCAAGGCCGCTTCTAAGCCCAAGAAGCAGCCCTGGAGTGCCAGGCGCCCTTCTTCCAAGCAGGAAGATAAACCTTCTGCCTGATGGGACGGGCCTCCCTCTGGGGGACCCCAGAGTGGGAGGCCGACTTCTTCTATTTGCCCAGTGCTGGCACAATACCACCACGGATGCCTGGGTTCGAGAAGTGGTCTCCCAGGGGTACGCCCTGTCTTTTCGGCACAGACCGCCCCACCAGTTTTTCTGCACGAGTCTTTCTCAGGATACGACCAAGTCTTTACAGATTCAGAAAGCTATAGAGTCCTTGCTGACAGCAGGGGTCATTGTTCCCGTTCCTCAATTACAACGAGGGACGGGGTTCTATTCTTCTCTGTTTCTTGTGGCGAAACCCAATGGTTCTCATCGCCCTATCCTCAACTTGAAGTCTCTGAACAAATTCCTCAGAGTTCCCAAGTTCAGGATGGAAACGTTACATCATTCTGGCGATGGAACCGGGGGATTACATGGTGTCCCTGGATATCCAGGACGCCTACCTCCATGTTCCGATAGCACCTTCGCACCAGCGGTATCTGAGGTTCGCTATCCTTCAACGCCATTACCAGTTCCGGGCGCTACCCTTTGGTCTCTCCACGGCACCGAGGGTGTTCACGAAGATTATGGCGGTCATGGCGGCACATCTTCGGAACCAGAATGTACGGCTACTACCGTATCTGGACGACCTCCTGTTGCTGGCGAGTTCCCCGGAGGTACTGCTTCATCATCTCCACTTGACGGTCACTTGCCTGCAAGCGCACGGGTGGCTGATAAATTGGAAAAAGTCCTCCCTGATTCCATCTCAGCGGATGGTTCATTTGGGAGCCCTGCTGGATTCTCGGCAGCAAAGGATCTTCCTGACCCCGGAGAAGATCTCCTCCCTGCAGCTGAGGATACACAGTTGCCTGAGCAGTTGCCGCCTGTCGGTCCATTCGGCTATGAGGGTTTTGGGCTCCATGGTGTCAACATTCGACATGGTGGAATTTGCCCAGTTCCATTCCCGGCCTCTGCAGGGGCTGATTCTATCGGAATGGAACGGGTTACCTCACCGGATCCGCTCTCAGTTGCTGGTGTTGTCCCCGGAGGTTCGGCAGTCTTTGGCTTGGTGGCTTTGGCTTGGTGGCTTCAGACAGCTCATCTGGTCGAGGGGCGTCCCTTTTGGATCCCGGACTGGGTCCTGCTCACGACGGATGCCAGTCTGCGGGGTTGGGGGGCAGTGACCGGCTCGTTGTCACTTCAGGGTCGTTGGTCTGCGGAAGAAGCTCTTCTTCCCATCAACATTCTGGAACTGCGGGCGGTTTATCGGGCCCTGCAGTCGTCCGGTCCCGCTCTTTACAGACGGGCGGTTCAGGTGCAGTCTGACAACGCCACCACGGTGGCGTATATCAACCACCAAGGAGGAACTCGAAGTCGGGCAGCAATGTCGGAGGTGTCTCGCATCCTTGCTTGGGCGGAGTGTCACATTCCAGCGATCTCGGCAGTCTTCATTCCCGGAGTCCTCAATTGGGAGGCGGACTTCCTCAGCCGTCACGATGTGCATCCCGGGGAATGGTCGCTTCACCCAGAGGTGTTTCAGCTACTCGTGGACAGGTGGGGGCTGCCGGAGCTGGACTTGATGGCCTCCCGTCACAATCACAAGTTGCCCGTTTACGGGTCAAGGACAAGAGACGCAGGCACCAGTCTGGTAGACGCGCTGTCGGTGAAATGGACGTTTCACCTGGCGTATCTGTTTCCTCCGATATCCTTACTTCCTCGGGTTCTGCGGAAATTCAAGCAGGACGGCAGCACGCTCGTGCTGGTTGCTCCGGCGTGGCCCAGACATCCTTGGTACTCCGATCTGAGGTGTCTCTCCATCGATGCTCCGTACCTTCTTCCTCAGCGTCGGGACCTGTTGTCTTAAGGGCCCTGCCTTTACCCGGATCTGGGTCGGCTGTCTTTGACGGCGTGGCTCTTGAGACAGCCGTCTTGAGGTCTAGGGGTTTCTCCAGTTCAGTCATTGGTACCATGCTTAGGGCACGCAAGCCTGCCTCCGCACGGATTTACCACAGGGTGTGGCGCACTTACTTTCAGTGGTGTGAATCCAGAAACTATGATCCTCAGGTGTTCCGGGTTTCCAGAATCTTGGAGTTCCTTCAATCAGGTTTGGACCTCGGCTTACGCCTGGCCTCTCTGAAGGTTCATGTGTCTGCATTGTCCGTGTGGTTTCAGCGACGGATTGCTACACTACCGGATGTTCACACCTTTTTCCAGGGTGTTCTCAGGATACAGCCTCCCTTCGTGCCTCCTGTGGCTCCTTGGGACTTGGTGGTGGTGCTACGGGTCTTGCAGGGTCATCTTTTTGAGCCTCTTGAGGCGGTGGACCTCAAGTGGCTGACGTTCAAGACCGTTTTTCTCCTAGCAATTGCTTCTGCCAGGAGGGTGTCAGAGTTGGGGGCGCTTTCCTGTCGCCCTCCTTTTCTGATTTTTCATCAGGACAGAGCGGTGCTCCGCACTCGTCCTGAGTTTTTGCCCAAAGTGGTCTCGAAGTTCCACATTAATCAGGAACTTGTTGTGCCAGCTTTTCAGTCGCCTGATCTTTCAGCTGGTGAGGCTTCCTTAGATGTAGTCCGGGCACTTAGAATCTATGTGGATCGGACTGCTTCGGTTAGGAAGTCGGATTCTTTGTCCTCTTCGGTTTTCACGAGGGGTTGGCCTGCCAACAAGTAAACGTTAGCCCGTTGGCTTTGTTCCGTTATTTGTGATGCTTATGCACAGGAGGGTTTACCTGTGCCAGCCTCTGTTAAGGCTCATTCCACTCGTTCTGTGGGTCCCTCTTGGGCTGCTAGACGTGGCGCCTCCGCTGTTCAGCTGTGTAAGGCGGCCACTTGGTCTTCAATTCAAACGTTTTTGAGGTTCTATGCGTTTGACACCTTCGCCTCTCAGGATGCATCCTTCGGGCGCCGGGTACTCCTTTCAGCACAGGAGCGCCCCCGCCCTTAGTTGAACTGCTTTGGGACATCCCCAAGGTCAACCCTGTGGACCCCCTATGGACCCTGAAGTAGAAAACAAGAGATATGGTAAGAACTTACCTTTGTTATCTCTGTTTCTACGAAGTCCATAGGGTCCACAGGGCGCCCGCCCTGACGCACCTGGCTTCAAATGGGCTGTGTGGCTGGTCACCGGTTTTCCGTCTCCCATTTCTGTGAGTATGGTTTCTTGTGTGTTCCAGTCTTCCTTCTCTCTGTTTAGTCTCCTCCTCCGGCCTTAGCGGCTTACCAACTGAGGTGCCTGTGGCCGGGGCGGGGTATAGAGGAGGACGGACCCAAGTGCATCCTGGGAGCAGCAAAGCTTTAACTGCGTGGTGCCCATGGATCCAGATCCAGCTATACCCCAAGGTCAACCCTGTGGACCCTATGGACTTCGTAGAAACAGAGATAACAAAGGTAAGTTCTTACCATATCTTTTGTTATCTGCCAGTATGCTGAGCTGTAGACATCTCTGCGGCCAAACCACCCCTATACATTCGCTTGGTGTCATACTGGTCATCACGATCAGGGAACACTCGCACCAGCTTAATCATTGGTGCAAAAGTTACGTCTGAAACGCGTACGCACAGCTCTGCATTGCCAGCTTCTACACTTCCTCGCTGACATCGGCCTACGTAAGAGAACACACACCCCCCTGGTTATGCCCTTTCAGCTGCAAGAGTAGCTGCGACTGAGTTGCATACGATTCGGCGTTACCTTTAGCTGCATATGGTCAGCTCTGGAGCGCTGCAGCGTGAAATCGCATACATTATACATTTATACATCTGCAGAACTGACCTGCTCTGTACCATCACCCTTATGTGGACCTGGGTTTGGTATAAAAGATGGACTATGTGTAGATAGACAACAGATGTTAGACAGGCAATAGGTTGACGGGGACAAAAGGTCAACACAATAATGGTCGACACATTTTTGTGTCTACTTTTGTGAAAATGGGTTGTGGAAAACGAGGATGTTCATGTGTATCTTCTGCGTCACAACTGAAAACAAAGAGCAATGGCTTCTCCTGCGTGCTCTCTCTCCCCTTCCTCTACGAGTTTTGGATTCTCTCCCTCTGCCGCGTTTCAGTCGGTGATTGATCTGGGCCTGTAATAAACACCGCTGCAATGTTCCCGGCTGCTACAGAAACCATTATAAATCTAGCTGCATTCATAAGCTCTTCTTTATTACTGTGCATAAAAAACATCGCCCTACGACGGTTCTGAGAAGTGAAAGCACAAAGGATTTATTTGGAACAAGCCCTTTTCATGTGGAGTTACAGTGCCGGTCAGTGATTGTCTCTTATTTTTATTTAATCATTTCCTTCCTCTAAGGCCTGTGATGTTCCCCAGGTTATCAGACATGAACGTCCCCTGATAACTTGGGTCACCTTCCTCTAACACTTTACACTCTGCACTGTAGCGTTACAGCTTTGACCTCCATACAGTGTGCATAAAATACCCCTATGTACAGGCGTCTCCCTATAGTTGATAGCAGTAATTCCGCATTAATGATAGAAGTAGCAGGATTAGGGTAATGAGACTGGGTGAGCGCATCTGCAGCATGAAACCCAGAGTAAAATAACTTGTTTAATCCAAGGGAAACTTCTAGGATCTCACCTAAATACAGCTTTTGCTCAGTGTGACTTTTCACCATGAAAGTAAAAGTATTTAAATTGTGTGTTTTTTTTTTTTTTTTTTTCTTACGGCACAGGCTATAAAATGAAGAGATCAAAAATGGAACAATAGAAACCAAAAATTAGCATAACATCTAATAATAAGGCGTACGTGTCTACTTTATCCTGGCCTAGCCAGGGGGTGCATGATATCTACTGCCCCTCTGTAACATTGTCTAATAAAATGAACCATGCCGTTTATTTCCAGTCTGTTGCTTGTGCACTGAATTTAGAATTGTTTTTGTTTCTATTTAATCAGTTATTTCTACAGCTGTTCATTACACCATTTAATATGCTCTTTGAACTATAAGACCGTTTTCTGTAGGCAGTTCTTACACACTTGGCTGGCTCAACATTTATTATCCCCTTTTAACAATTTTGAAGTTGTCTACTTACAGCCAGTCCTTACAGCATTTAATATTCCTCTTTTAAGAATGGAATTGTAGTTTTCTTTAGGCAGTGCTTACAGACTGGTTCAGTCATTACTGTCACACCTGCACTGAGGTCTTGGGTTCGATTCCCACAATGGCCCTAACTATGTGGAGTTTGTATATACTCCCCGTGTTGACGTGGGTTTCCTCCAGACACAATTGTCAAGTCACTTAGCTCCCGACAAAAATTAACCCTAGTGTATATGTGTCTCATTGTGGTAGGGAATGTAATATTGTAAGCTCCACTGAAGTGGTTTTATTTTTCTAAATCTGTCCATCTATACTAGGGGTAGGGAACCTTTTTTTCTGCTAAGGTCCATTTTGATATATATAACATTATTTGCGGGCCTGGTTCAGACCATGCCCCTACACGTGACATCACACGGGCCGGGGTCACAATCGCTGGTGATTACAGCAATGTCCGGAGCTTCCTGAGGATGCTTCCGGGGAGCTGTAAGGGCAGCGGTGTGACCGTCTGAAGCATCCTAAGGACACTGCAGGTGGCACTGCTGAATAGATTCTGGCTGCAGGGCGCCATTCTAGGTGCCCTGCTAGCCAAATGAGGCTCGCAGAAAAAGCTCAGAGGGCCAGACCAAATGAATCTGAGGGCCTTTATAATGCCCCTGGGCAGGAGGTTCCCCATCCCTGATCTATACACAAAAGCCTTCATAGATACAAATTACTTGCAGTCTCATACGTAACCAAAATCTAGCTTGGCAGTGATCAGCTTGTATTTCAGAGACACATTGGTGCTATCCGCAGGATTGTTAGGAACCGGAGGAGCCAACTTTAAAGAAAAAAGTATTGGAGATGCCCTTATTACGCCCATATGACTGAAAAACGGTATGCATACAGATGGTTAGTGGGTACACAATCGGCCACAGTGCTGATTCCTGTGTCAGGCCATATCTGCTTATTTATGGACTTTATTAATGTCCTACAAAATAATAACAACTCTGCGTGGCTAAAGTGAACCCAGACATGTTTACGTATCTTCAGTCTTATTAAATCCCAGCTGTACATTCCATGCTTTCATTAAATGATCCAGCGTTATACAGCTATAAGTGCCAATCCCGGCTCTGAGTCTCTAGGATAAATACAGGCAGGGTTGGGTCGTTGTTTACACAGCTGCCTGTTGTTTGGGTGGCCCATTAATCAGTGTTATTTGGAAGGGAAAAAGACAGAGCATATTGTAATTAATTACATGTAGCTACTTTAGACTAATGTTGGACAATCCTGAATAATGGGCTGTTTATGTTCTGTGTTTCTACTTGGTGTTTATTGGTAGATGGATGAGGGGTTCTATAAGACCATACAATCTAATCATCGCAAATAACGCGTTTGGTCCGTCGGTGTTGGACCATTTTCCTATTTTTTTTAACCCATATCTTGCAGCCTGTTACAATCCATAACTGCGCCATGTGCTTCTGGGATACCACGGCACTGTATCATTGCACCCTCCACACCGTCCTCAATCCGACAATCATGATATGTGTTATCCTGACATATGAATGCTTCGGTGTCCAGTAAGAAAGGGCTTAAAGTACTTTTCACCTCAACCTTCCAACTTTGCCCCCCCACCGCTTTTTTCCTTGTTTAGTAATATTATAGTGGCCTCCATTCCTTACACTGAACTAACTCCCTTACCTGTACACCTCTAGCAGTCATGGACAAACGGCTGAAGACCCTAACACCCTCTCCCCCTCAGCAATATCCCTGACTTCAAGGGTAGAATTGCAAATTGGCAGTTTGATTGCCCTCTGCTGGTGGGTCAATGAACTGACGTTAGGGAACTGATACGGTCAGCACAAGTAGGTGGTGAAGCTGTGTGCTTAGACATTGTTGTTTATTCCGGATGTGTTGCTTAGTGTCTAACATACAGTACGGTAGGTACCTATTCTAACCTGTAACTGGGAAAAGTATTAGTATTATAAGAAAATAATTGTTAGGATATCGTGGATACTATACTAGCAAGAGCAATGATCAAGGGCACTGTATATATTAGGCCTGATCATAGGCGTGCACAGACGCCGGCACAGGGGGAGCCGCTTCAGTACTTCCCCCTCCGCCGAGTCATATATACCCCGTCCCCCCTCCCTCTGGGACATAGACTATTCACCTGGATGACCAGGTGAGAACTGTATGTCCTGTTGGGAGGTGTGGACGGAGTTGTCCATGACTCGGCGGAGGGGGAAGTCCTGAAGCGGCTCCCCCAGTGCCGGCGTCTGTGCACGCCTATGGGCCTGATACTCCTAAAGTAACGGAACTGTTTATGCTTCTCTAAAGTTGCCTATTGTGATGGGCTGGGGAGGGAGAGGATGGGACAGTGTACAGAAATTCAACACTTCATAGGTGGTATGCGGTCTCCTAGGTATCGGAAACAGTAGATTTAAATAAAGGGTCGTGATGATAAAAAACATCGTACAGTGGGCCTGATTCAGATGGTGGCCCAGAGCGCATGCGCGAGACCCGGATAGCGACGGGCAATCCCTCGCTCCGGGTCTCGCACCAAAGGGGGCGAGCTGTCGATGTTGAGTGACAGCACGCCCCCTTTGGTGGGCGGGCCGAGGGGGGTGGCTGCCCAAACGGAGGCGATCCCATGAGAACGCCTACCGTTTGGGGCCGGCCCCACAGACATCACGAGTGATGTCAGTGGGAGAGATTCCGGCTGTTAGAGCCGAAATCTCTCTGAGGCTTGTGGCAACGAGACCCTACCACAAGGGTCCCGTCGCAAGCCCGATGGTCTTGACCATCGCGACCATCATCATGGCCGCTCGCTATAGCTGTGGGTGGTCACCCACAACTATGCGAGCGGCCAGGAGGCCGTTCTGAAAAAAAAAAAAAAAACGGCCCTGATTCAGAGCGACCCGCTCTGATTCAGGACCTGTATCCCTAAAATAAATTTTTTTAAACAAAAAAACCCATATTTGGTATTTGAATATCATCTTCACATTTGACTACAGGCTGCCAGATGTACAAGTATTCGTTCACTATGTGCTTTTCATTAGAACTGCAGGGGGAAGTTGGGGTTAGGCAGTAAAGTTTTATGTTTCCTGTATAATGTCTGATTTGGGATTTGTTGTCCTGTAAAATCATTATCGGTGGGTTGCTGTATATCACCTATTGGATATGAGAAATAACTATGGCTGTTCCCCATTTGTATATGCAGGATAAGAGGTGGTGAACTATTTGATTTCATAGCAGAGAAGGAAGCCCTGACAGAGGAGGATGCCATAGAGTTCCTGGAGCAGATACTGAAAGGAGTGGCCTACATGCACACGAGACACATTGCACACTTTGATCTCAAGGTGAGTTTACTGCCCCCAACTGTGCCTACAAAGGAACTGCAGAACTTATTGGATGGTTAAGAAGATTTAACGATGGGCAAATTTCATCTTTATTAGGTCAACTAGGTAATAAAATGTAAAATCACATCAAATAGAAATATAAGTTAAATTATATGTACCACTCACAGGATCAACACAGATCACTTACTTCTACGAACCTGAGCTTGCTACAATGGCAGACATAGGGAAAGTGCATGCATTTATACTCTTCTAGATAATACAATCATTACTTGCTCCAATTCATTGTAACACAATTGAGAACCAATATGCCCAACGTGCAGGTAGATGGGCGCACACATTGCCCAGCTTGGGGTATAATTTATACAGGGTGTTTCACTCGCTATAGGCCCCAAAGTTTTTCTTATAACTTTTAAAGTAGTAATTGATGTAACTTAGTGAAATGTGACGAAGGAAGTCATAGAATTGTTAAATGTTCGCCATTAGCATCCAGGCCAGCTGATCACGCATGGGTGAAGTGAAGGCCAGTTGTTCACCACCCTAGTCAGCAGCACAGACCAAAATTCAAATAGGGCAGCCATTGAGGGTGGCAGTTGGTGTGCCAGTGAGAGTGGCAGTTGGTGTAATTCCCCTATCTGATTTTTGGACTGCACAGGAGCTGCCACTGCTAGTCCAGTAGGTATTCCTGCTTCTGACAGTGGTGTTGTGTACTGAGGCGTCCACGTTCATCGCGCCTGTGCATTACACGCCAATATGATCCTCTACACAGTTGAACAACGCTTAGTTTTCCAGTGAGTCTGGACAATAAATGAGTGGATAAAGGCACAGCGATAGTAGCATGATGTTATTGAGTGGTGGAATGGGGAGAGGGAAGTGCGTGTCAAACTGTCCGGTCCCCCGCCAGTTAATACCCCATACCCATTCTGGTCATATTCTTTATTAGGGAAAAAAAAATTTAGTAAACTGAAGTGGTCAGTTCAATTTGGGGTGAATTATGGGTGAGCGCCAGCAATGGCACACTAAATAGCACAGATTTTACCCATAATTCACCACTAAATTAGATGCAGTATAGGAGCGCACTAAATTGCTGGCATCGCTTTTAATTGAATGAACCCCATCATTTTTGGAAGCAGTGCCCCCTGGTGGTTGGAAACAGCTGACAAAAATATAAAACCTGTGGAGATATATTGTGCATTGTTCGTTTTTGTTTTAATGTTTCAGAATAAATGCCTTGGTCTTCAGTGTGGGCGTATTTAGGGTAATGTCACACAAGGTCACAGAGCACCCGTGTTTGGTAGCTACAGGAATGTGGCATTTAATCTCTCCATTTTCCTTCCATTATAATCGTAGTCATCTGGGTTCCTCTCACATGAACAGAGCACAGTGGACAGGAAGAGGCAGAATTCTGCCAGTATTAGATAATGCTGACCTTAGATAGCAGGAACAACTTTCTATATATAGGGGCTTGTTTTTGTTAGTTAGATTATGCTGTTTGCCAAAAGCATCCTGAGTTCCCTCTTAGTATGATCGCATAAATATGTTAGTCTTAAACTGGGTACACACTACACGATCCTGGGTTTTGGCCGATGGCACGACCGACTCTATGTGGGTCGACCGCAACACACTAAATAATATATTGTGCGACCGCACGATATATCCTTCAGTGGCCACATCCAGGAGCATGGTGGTGTTGAAGAGGTCTTCTGATCGGCCTGAACTGCAGGACGATGAGTATATGCGATGAACGACCCACGGGAGCTTGCAGTTGTCAGTGCACACTAGACGATGTGCCCGATATGGCGGACAACATATCGTCTAGTGTGTACCTAGCTTTAGTGTACTATTTCCTGTACGGGTGCAGTATCTCTGCTACTTTCACCTAAACTTGTTGCTTCAAGGGCATCCGGCAAGGACCTTATTCCAAAAGGCATCTTGTATACCCCTCCCCTTCTCTACCTGCTTCAGCCCAACTATCTAGAAATGTGAGGAAAGTCAACTCTTAAGGGATCTATGTACCTCATCGTTCTCATAGTGCATTACAATTTAAAACAAAAGCAGACAAATGAGGGTGTCCCATGAGTAGGACATTTTTCTGTTTTAGTCCATTTTAGCAGATGTCCTTAAGTCTAGGCAATGGTGTCTCTACAATGGGTGCAGGGTGTCCTGAGTCAAGTAGGTTCCTCACCGCTCACCCGTACACTATACTCCCCTTTCCGCTGACACTGCAGAAATCACCAGGAAAATGGTGTTGGTGCAATTTTCTTGGAGATATACACATGTGCAAAAGCCTATGGGGGCTCCGGAGCAGAAGAGATCTTTCAATCTCTCTCCCAGCCGGCTCCGGAAGCTGACACCGTGTGTACGTAGTGTCCGCTATCCCCGGGGACGTGTCACTTCTGTATAACACTTCTACAATATGCTGGGGATAGAACTTGCAGGGACAGTGGTTACCCCAACCGCTGTCCTTGCGAGTTCCCCTTGGTACATACAGGGGATATTTTCATTAACAATGAAAATATTCCCGGCGATATGTATAGAAGATAATTGTGGCTGGTCTACGATTATTAGTAAATAGACCCCCCAAGTCCAGAATTACAAACTTCTGGGTTTTTAACTGTCACACATTGGGGCAGATTTATCAAATCTTCCAAAGTGGACAAGTAGAGGTGTTTGGCCATAGCAACCAATCAGCTGCTAGCTATAATTTATCAAATACAGTCTATATATTGATAGCTAGAAGCTGATTGTTTGGTTTGGGTCACTACCCCACTGGTCCTCTTTACAAAGTTTGATGCATCAATCCTATTATGAGGCGTTCGGCAAGCCCCCTACACCTACTAGTTTAGGCTGACAGACCCCAGAAGCGATACCTGGGTACATTTTGGCATTCATGGGATCACATGACTGAGCTTCCACCTGTTACAGGGGGAGGGGAGGGCTTATCTGTAGTACAGGAGACCTATTTCCTATGATAGTGACCCTACTGTGGCCTCCATACTGAGCGTTGTACGTGAGATGCCACCAGGCCACGTTTCCAACATCATTCTCGTCCTTTTCCATCTCTTCCTCTAAGCCTGAAAACATTATGCTGCTTCAGAAGGATGTGCCGCACCCAAAGATTAAGATCATCGACTTTGGCTTGGCCCAGAAAATTGAAGACGGGGCAATATTTAAAAGCCTGTGCGGAACCCCTCAGTACATCGGTAAGATGACCAAAATTTACTTTTATGACTTTATAGAAGCTAATTCCACCCAGAACCATGGAAACATCTACTTTTAGGTGGAATTAGATGACCTAGGATAGAATACTGCATTAGCTGGTGGATCTAGTTGGTCCAAGCATGGAATATGGTCTTGATGACATTAATGGAAGGGTCTGAGGGTTTTTTTTTTTTCATTTTCAACCAGTTAATAATCCTAAATAAATTTGATGTCTTTCTTGTACAGCTCCGGAGGTTATAAACTATGAACAACTGGGATCACCCACAGACATGTGGTAAGTAGGCCTCGTCGTGTCCGGGCTTCAAAGCACACCTGTCCAATGTATAACGCAGACCAGGGGCGGGCAACAAGCTGCCCTCCAGCTGATGTTGAACTACACATCCCAGCCAGCATGCCCTGCAACAGTTAAGCATGGCCAAATAGCAAAACTGTGGTAGGGCATGCTGGGATATGTAGTTCTACAACAGTTTGGGCGCATTTATTGGCCACCCCTGCCGTAGACCGTAAAGTGTACCATTCACCTGATTACTTTGGGGCAGTATGGAAGACCAAAGCTGTTAATTCAAAATGTAATCGCCTGTGGCTGTAATGGCGATACATTACCTGCGCTGATGAAACCACGGTCTCCGCACATTGCTCATTGTCTCATATTTTGGGCACCCGCTGCCCATTGAATTCAAAGGTAAAAACGTCACAGCAAAGTTTTTTTTTGTCTAGTAATGCATTTGGAGGCAGCCCCCTCACCGACCCCTCACAGAGCTGTTTCCTACACACAGATGAGGCAGTCAGTGCGTGGGCAGGATCTGGTGACCTGGCTGAGGCAGCACATGAATAATAATCCAGAGACCAGACTAGTGTGTAGCTGACGGATCCACTTTAAAGATCACGTCTGAGTTTCAGCTATTATGGAGATGTTCTTTCAGTTTTATCCAGATTCCTATCCTCTACTTGATAGTAAAATTATTAGCCACCCTTGTTTTTCTCGTTTCTGCTCCCCTATGATAACGGGAATTTCCACGTAGCACAAAGGGTTAATTGTTGTTGTGTCACACTTAGCTGTGACTACATTGTTGCAGCGAAGTGTGACTGGCATCTAATTATATAGTGAGTATGGAAGGGGGTGAAGGGTCCAAAGTCTATGCCTCCCGTCTTGCCAATCAGAAATAATACACAGCTAAAATCCCCAGCTCACAAGTAGATAGTTTAGAGACCAGCAAGTGCACCTAAGTTTAGCAGATAGTGACGCTTTCAGTAGCCTTCAGATGGCCTTTCAGCTAAATTGTACAACTTGAAGACCACCTGCAGATCTCCCCATTATGCAGAAATAATAATTACACAGACAAAGGAGAAGAACAGACAGAGACTTTTGTAATTCATCCCATTGCCTCATATGAACAACTGAGGACCCGATTCAGAGCTGGGCGCAATGGCGGTGTCTGCGCAGTCGCACAGTCCATGCGGCGTGATGGTTTACGGATGGTGGCCGTAGAGAGTGTTTGGAGGCAGAGACAGTCAGTGTACACTTATGGGAGGTAACCGGGTGTGTCACAACCATTTTGTGGGCGTGTTGCCTTTTGTACGCGGTTTCACTGGCCCCGGCGGCTTAGTTCCGACAGACATTCTGAGCTAGCCATGGAGGTGCTCATAAGTTCCGTGGTGCGACTTTGTGCGCAAGCGTTGGATTATAGCCGCAGGCTGTACAAATGACACTGGCTCCGGCAATGGCATTAATTCTCAGTACTGTTGCATATAAAGTCACAGTTGTGACTGGATTAGCGGCCACCTCTGAATCAATCACTGTGGCAGATTATCAAGGATGTTACATGACATTCTGTCTCACTGACTCCCTCTTGTGGTGAATGCATAGTATGCGCTGAGAGATTTCATCCACTTTACCAGATTACAGAAATGTTTGTTAATAGATCACTTATCACGGAGACCACAATGGGCATCCCCAATGGTATGTGACGGGGAAGTAAGGAATTTAGGGAGTAGTTTGTGTAATTGCCCACCCAAAAGAATTCTACTTTAAAATAAAAAATTCTGGAGAGGGCTGATATATTTCAACATTTTTATGTTTTTCGTTTTTTTTTTTTCTAGGAGTATCGGAGTAATTACATATATTCTGTAAGTACACTCTATTCCTGTTTCACAAGACAATACTAACGTAATAATAAGAAATTCACTTATTGGAACATTGTCTACATCTTCAAAACCTTTCCCACACCAGAAATATGTTCATTTTACTATGGCCCGTTTGTTGGACACTAATTATTGTATAGTAGAGCATAAATTTTATATAATGTGCAATTTGTGTGTGTGTCCTAATGGGACTTTTGATAATGTCTCCAATGTGCCAGTTATGATGTGTGTCTGTGGAGCCAACGCATGTGGTCAGCGCTATAACCTCATTATGTTCTGTGCTTCCTGCAGACTCAGCGGTTTGTCGCCGTTCCAAGGTGAGACAGATGCCGAAACACTGACGAACGTGGTGTCCGGGAACTACGAGTTTGACGATCGTTACTTCAAGCAGACTAGTGACATGGCCAAAGACTTCATACAGCAGCTGCTAGTGAAAAATCCCAGGTACGTTATACATACTTACCTCTGACCACTTGTGGCGTAGTCTCCCTCACTGGTGCATGTTGGATACAACCTTCCTGCTCCTGCTGCTTCTGATACAACCATACTATACTAGCTTCTCCCACTGCTGCTCTGCACTGCAGGGTAACAACCCCGCATTCCTTATTAGGCTTGGTTTTGTTTGTTTTTTTAGTGAAAAAAAAGTTTTAGGCTACCTCAGATTAACAATTTCTTTTCTATCGCATACAAAAGCTATTCAGAGTTTAGCCCCTGTAGTTTATGCCATCTTCAGATGGTGTAAGCTACTGTTAGCCTATGGGGGCTCCCGGCGAAGCATAGAGATCTTTCCATCTCTCACAGCCACCAGCCAGTCCTGGAGGCTGATGCTGTGCGCGGTGTCAGCTTCTCCCGGGGAAGTCTTCTGCTAAATGCCGGGGATATAACTCGCGGTTACCGCAACCTCTGTCCCTGCACGTTCCCCGTAATACATAGTCGGGATATTTTTATTTAAATATGAAAATATTCCAGGTGAGATGGATGCATAATAATTGCGGCAGTGCCACAATTATTAGTACATAGATGTAGCTTTTTGGTCTGTCCTTTTTCCGTTTTAGGGGTCTAACAGTTACAGTATGGTAGAATGTTAATGTAATATACACGTTACCCTAAGCACATGTTTGTCCACAACAATGACTTAAGTGTGGTTTCATATTTCAGCATATGCTCAAAATATGTTCTTTAAAAAAAAAATGATTACATTTAAACGAGTGCTAATTTTACATAACCAGCGAGACTGCTTCAGCACGCAACATATGGCACAGATAGAGCTGAGATAGTAAATGGTCCCATATATGTATAATCCACATAATGTTCTGGCAGATCTGAGGGGCTATGCTTCTGCTTACTGTACATGACTGGGAGACTGTTGTAAATGTTTTTCCCTTCGCTCTCTATAGTGACAGGATGACGGCAGTGGAGTGTCTCATTCACCCGTGGATTAAGGTTAGTGATCAGCTGTATTCTGCATAATGTCTTTGTGTTGTCTGCACAGTTTTGAAATGTTTTATCAGCAGACTAGTCAGGGTATTACCCCACCTGCTGGCAGGAGGACGGTACAACTTTGCATCAAGTGAAATAACAGCAACAATCATTTTTTTGCATATGTGGGCCGCCCAGCCTGAGACATGGTGCAACAAAATGCAGCCTTCCAAGTCCATCTAGTGTCCACTGTATATACCCAGATGTGTTACAAATGATGTTGATGCTGCATGCACCAAGCAGCTGGCAGCAGGTTCAGGCTGGACCACAGGCTTCTGAAAGTGCATTTCCCGTCATTCCCTATTTATATTTGCCTCTCCTTCTCTGATTTCTCCCACAGTTTGGGCCTATTTCTCCGCCATCTCTAACTGGATGTCCCAAATCTACCTAACGTTCAGCATACCCTAATCTGAGTTTACAATCCCCTCCCACCCCCAACCCACTCTCCTCCCTTCTCTGCTGATGAACAACTGTCCTGTTGCACAGACAGGATTCCTTGGTGTCCTTTTTGCCTCCTCCCTCCAAATATATCCAGTTCCTGTCGCCTCCTTCATAGCATTTCTTGTATACGCCCCTTTCTCACTGAACACATCACTAATGCCCCCATTCACTCTCATCATTACCCATCCTGACTACTGCAATCTTCTGCTAACTGACCTTCTCATCTCTTCCCTCTTCACTCCGACGTAACTGCGGCAACGAGAATCTTTCTCTTACGTCGCTCCTCTTCCGCTGCCCCACTCGGCAAAGTAGCACACTAGCTCGCCAATTCCTCCAGCGGCTCGGCCTCATCTACAAAGCTGTCACTCCATACATCTCTGACCTTGTCACTCCTGCCTGTCCCCTCCTCTCTGCCTCTGACCTGTGCCTCTCCTCAGCCTAGTTATCAACTCGCACTGCTGCCGTCTCCAAGATTTCTCCTGTGCTGCACCCATCTCAGGAACTCCCAGACTGTCTCACAACCTGCAAATCTATAAGCGTTTTCTCAAAACCTACCTTTTGCCTGAGACTGCTCCCTCTGCACCCCCTTGCAACAAGCTAATTTTGTCTCTGCGCCCCCCTCACTTAAGCTGGGTAAACACTTAGCGATGTGTACCCAGCACCGATACCATGCGCTGCATTTGGCAGCATGCCCCCCGCTGACAATATCGCCCATCGGACAGGCGATGTTGCTGACGACCCGCGGGAGCACGCATATTACGCTACATAGCGGGTACACACTGGCCGATGCGCCAGATATGTCGTTCGATCCACCGGATCGGACAACATATCGTCTAGTGTGTACCCAGCATTACACTGGAAGCTCTCACAAACATGACTCTCTTCCTTCTGTTTCATGTCTCTTGCCCATTGTCTCTCGTTTGTACCTATATAATAATGAATCATGCGCTCCCAGTGATAAGCAGCTTTCTTTTAAATGGCCAGATCACTGGCCAGGTAAGGGTTAATGTATGCTAAAGAAGCGCTTGTATAGTGGATAGTGCTTAAATGTAATACCTGCAATAGTGAAACATACACACAATAACACTCAATACATATAACGTAGATAAATGTTTAAGCGCTTTCAGTGAAAAATGAAGTGTCCTGAAAAGGTTTCCCCATTAAGACGTGGGCGCTGGATACCAGGGTAAGTGGGATAAACTGACCCTACCTGTCCCTATGTAAGATCTTCTCCGTGCGGGGGCTGGCTGTGTCCAGGCGGCTGCAGTATAATCAGCTGTATGACAATTCCGTCTGCCGCTTGTAATATCAGTGGCTCGCCGGAGCAGCGTCTTTCTGCACTCTTCTGCCTGGTGGAAATCTGCCGTTCTCATGGAGAGGAATTCGCGCTCACTGGAATAGTGACGTCAGGGGTAGTCTAAACACCAACGCGTTTCATCCGGTAGGACTTTATCAAGGTGTTGCTGTGAAGCCCTTGTTCACCTTTTATCCTTGTGCTAGCCTGGTAATTGGCTGGTTAATTATGTCAATCAGATATGTCTCAATCCCGCATATTTAGCCGGATAACGGGATAAAAAGCTGGGCAATCTAAAAGTGTGCTTTTCTTTAATATGTGTAAACAATAAAAATGATAAATTAATTTTATTAATAAAATCTGTTTAAAAGTAGTGTGCAGTTATAATTGGTTTAATAATAAGCCAATTAATGCGAATGTAAAATCACAGAATGCTAACAGACAAACATTTACATTACATTATCAGTAAAGTGTATCATGTTGTTCCATTTGTTGCTGGATTGTATCATATAAACAATAAATAAATATAAAATCAATCAGTCTTTAAACGAAAAATTGATACAGATTATAATTTGAGAAAAGTTCCTAAATCAAAGTCTATATTTAGACCCTTGGGGTGTAGGGTTCCAATTCTGTATATCCATTCAGTTTCTGTTCTTGAAATTTTTTCTATATATTGGCCCCCTCTCCAATCTTTTTCCACTTTTTTAATTGCCATAAATTTCATTCCTTTAGGATCTTTGTTATGGTGCATCAAAAAGTGATTGGAGACACTGTGTGTGGTTAGACCTTTATGTATGTTGTAAACATGTTCTCCTATTCTTGTTTTTAATTGCCTTATCGTTCGGCCTACATACTGGAGTCCGCAAGGACATTCCAGTAGGTAAACCACACCTTCGGTGTGGCAGCTCAAACTCTGAGTGATGTTGAATTTTTTCTTGTTCGTATTAGAACAAAGGCCCTCATTCAGAGCCGGACGCTCTGAGCAGAGCGCTCGCTCTGAATGAGGGCCGTCCTCCATAAAAATGGAGCGTCCTCCTGGACGCTCGTATAGCTGTGGGTCACCACCCACAGCTCATATGAGCGTGCAGGATGATGGTCGCGATGGTCTTGACAATCGCGACCATCGCCAGTGCGACCAGAAGCCTGTGGTCGGGTTTTTCGACCACAAGCCCTGGAGTGATTTTGGCTCTATCAGAGCCAAAATCACTCCCACTGACATCACTAGTGATGTCAGTGGGCTGGCTGCTGACGGTAGGCGTTCCCTTGGGAACGCCCCCGTCTGGGAGGCACGCCCACCAAAGGGGGCGTGCTGTCAATCAACATCGACAGCACGCCCCCTTTGATCAGACACAACGAGCGAAGGAAAGTCCTTCGCTCGTCGCATCTCGCGCATGTCGGAGCTCCCTCCGTCGTGCGCATGCTCAGTGCACACCATCGACCCACTTGCGAGCGGACAGCCGCTCGCGAGTGGGTCTGAATCAGGCACAAAATTCTGTAATCGTTTTGGTGGATTTCTTGCCTGTTTCCCTGCAGGCTTCACAATTTAGACAGTGATTAAATCCTTTTTGTTTCTGTGTAAAATTCAGTCTCTCTGGAGGTAAACAACTTTCCGTAAGTATGTTTTGTAGAGTTCGTGCTTTCTTGTAGACAATACTGGGCTTGCTGGTAATTTAATTTTTTATCTCTGTATCAAGTTCCAATAGGTGCCAATGTTTCTTTAGACTCTTTTCCAATCCCTTAGTGTAGCTATTGTATTGAGTGATGAAAAGGGTCTTAGGCGGGCTCTGTTCTTTTTTATTTTTGTAGAGTAGCAGATCTTCTCTTTGCATTTCTTCTACTCTTTTCAAACTGTGATCGATGTTTTTTTCTGAATAATTTCTTTCCAAGAATCTTTTTTTGAGAAAGTTGCTTTGTTCTTTAAAGGTTACATTATCCGTACAGTTTCTTTTGATTCTTTGGAATTTCATTTTTCACTGAAAGTGCTTAAACATTTATCTACGTTATATGTATTGAGTGTTATTGTGTGTATGTTTCACTATTGCTGGTATTACATTTAAGCACTATCCACTATACAAGCGCTTCTTTAGCATACATTCTCGTTTGTACCTGTTCTGTGTCATATTCTTTTTATGTTGGTCTGTTGTCATTTTTGCGTAATCCTTTTACTTGTTTTATGCTCCTGTTTACTTTATTTTTGCTTTATAATGCTTTCTGTCTAGCGCTGCAGAATCTGTGGCGCCTTACAAATAAACAATGATTTCATGCAGTGCTGTGCCCTCTCCCTGCCAGCAGGTGGAGCTTTAGCTTCGTGTGAAATAACTAATGTGTATACACTGTCAGAGGTTCCCAAAACTTTTTGGAACCAAGGCGCCCTAGTGTATCAGCATTGTTTTAACGGCACCCCTAAGCCAAAAGTTTATGATTGAGAAATTCAGAACACAATGTAGTAAAGTGACATAAATTGTGCTTACCTGTCATCTTTATACTCAGTTCTGTGGTGGTGTACAGGTTTGTGCTTCTGTGTGTCCACATATTTACATTACATTGATCATAAATAATGTGACTTGGGGCTGGACCACCAACCTGAGGCACCCCTGCAAGTGTCCTGAGGCACCCCAGGGTGCCACAGCGCAAGGTTTGGGAACCACTGCACTAAGTAGAAGTTTCTGTCTCCTACAGCCACTGAACAGGAAACAGGCCATGAACCGGAGTCGATCCTCTATTAACATGAAGAATTTCAAGAAGTTCAATGCTAGACGGAAGTGGAAGGTGAGACCTGAGAATATCGACCGTAATTAAAATGTAAACTGCTTATTTTCACATTGCATCAAATGAAATATGCAGCAATTAAAAGGGACAGTGTATAATTTGTACAGTGCCTATTGGTTTGATCTATAGACCAGATGTAGGGCTGTCCTAAGGGCTGAGCCATAGGTCACCTATTATAGTTGGTGACCAGAAATAGTCATTCCACCAATGGTTATAGGACATGCTTGGACATGTAGTTCCATGGGTAACTGCATCACAGACCATTAAAAACCATTATACTGATAATTATAGCAATGGCATATTGGTGGTTAAGGAAGGCGCCACCCAGGACTATAAATCTATCCTATCACAATGGGAGGCTCATGGGGGAGGGGCTTGTGAAAAGTAGGTGTAATTTTGTGGGAGATTATGTGAAATGAGCATGGTGTGGGAAAGAGACATTAGGCGGGGAAATTTTATTTATTACCAGTTACTTCTATAGCGCACACACATTCCGCAGCGGTAGTTACAGAGAATATTTGGCCATTCACATCTGTCCCTGCCTCAGTGGCGTTTACTCTATATTCCTTGCCACATGTACACACACGGGTAAAATAAAATTTGGGAGCCAACTTAACCTAGCAGTATATTTTTGAAGTGTGGGAGGAAACCGGAGCACCCAGAGGAAACCCACACAAACACAGGGAGAATATATTATGAATTCCTAGTAAACCTTTATACCCTAAAGTCGCTGTTTAGCGTTTGCCTACGCATTTCAAATAATCGCTTTCCAGACTGAGTGTGGTTCCAAAGCACAAAAGTTTTATTATTCACATAAAAAGCATATAGTTACACGCCTTGATCTCTAAAACAATTAACGCAAAGGTTATACAGAATACAAGGAACAGTCGATACATACACATGCGCTCTGGATCCTGATTTCCCGGCATCAACTATGAAACCTCCGCCAACAGAAAGAAAAGATGACTAACTGCCAGATCCAGGGTGCTTGCATATGTACCCTTGCAGAGGCAATACAATAGAACAAGTAGGCATAATCCCATTGGTTCTTCCTCTTGGTTCTTCTGTTACGATACAGTTCATAGGTCATTTTGTATTGTAATAGTTCAGCCTCCAACAGCTCTTTGTGTGCGTTTTCCCGCCGAAGAACAAGTCTAAACCATCTAATAAACATTACATTACAGAGTACATTACAATGCTTATCTCTCTATGATCCATAATTCGCAGACGCATGTTGCGATCTCCTTGCCGATGGAACCGGACATCTGTAAATACACAGTGGTTTAGAATAGCACCAAACACTGTCTGCTGATCATGTACTAAACCCTAGATATCAAATACCTGCATTTCACAATAGATTTGATAACGTATAAAATCTTTAATATTAACCTTTATGCTAGGTAACCTTTTTGTGTAAGTATGCAATGTGTCAGTGTGGGGATATTGCGTATAGTCACTAATATGCGTGGTGCGTTTTTATGTGCAGAGTGCTTTGCTAAACAGCGCAACTGTGCATCTTGTATATTATATGTGTGATTTAATGTGCGTATGGGGTATGGTAGGATTTTTAACAATATGCGGTAGCAATGTAGTCGCACGATGCTAATAATAACATATTAGCATCGCACACAATGGTTTCATGCTGACGACGCAAGATGGCGTCGTCAGGGGCAACATAAAATGGCGTCGTGCATTTTAATTTTACAATTTAGGTCTCAGCCAACCATCCGGCTTCGACAACACAAACTCCACACAGTTAGGGCCGTGGTGGGAATTGAACCTGTGACCTCATTGCTGTGAGGCAGTGACGCTAACCATTACGCAGACTGTGCTGGCAGGGGGAGTTCCCTCCTATGTGTGAGACGCACAGCCTTATTCCCCCCCCCACCAAAACCAAAGGACTTGTGGAAAAACAAAACATCTAAGGTGCTGTCCATTTATTATTTTATTAAAGTAGCATCTGGAAGGGGGGCGTGGCCTGGACGGGCTGGTTATAGGATGTTCACTCCATAGCTCCTAGGACCCGATATCCTGCACAATTATCCTGATTACCCTGCACAGTTCCTGGCATTCTATACTTGCTGCATACTTACTGTACCTCTACAGGCTCTGGGAGTCCTGTGGCTCGTGTGTGCTCCCTGCCTGTTGTGTTACAGACACTGATGATTCCTCTGCAGTCTCTCCTAGTCGCGGGCGCCATCTTGGATTCGGCCCTGGTTTCTCCTGGTCCCGGCGTTTGCTGCATCTGGCCCCCGACTAGTTTTCTGGGCAGTTGGAGGACACTGTCCAGGCTATTATGTTCCCCTTTGGTGGCTTCTGTGGTCCTGCGACTCCTGCCGTCCGCCATCTTGCATTGTTGTGTGTGTTTGGAGGGGGGGGGAGGAGGGGTGTGACTGCCCCTTTTTCCATAAAGTGCTGAGGGTCTCTGTGCAACTCCCTTTCCCTGAGAGTCCTGTGGTCACCATGGCACAGCTTCTCCAGGCTATCCTTCATTCAGAACAAAAGTCTACTCCCTGTCCAACCTCTAAACTATTTTCCCTTGATTTTTTTTCCCTTGAAATTTTATCTTTCAGTCTGAACGATTTGCAAACGATCTTTAATAGATGAAGTGAAATTGACCTGCATGTTCAGTCGACTGATGAGACGATCAAACGACCAGCAGGAGCGCGCATTGTTGATCGTTAACGACCAAACACTGCACGATTTATAAACTATTTTTAAACGATTGAACGATAACGTCATTATCGTTCTATCGCCTGCTAAAATCGTGTAGTGGATGCCCCCCTTAAAAGTGGCAGAGCTTCATACTGAGTTGCTTTCTGTTTGTCCAGAGTTATGCCATGACACTATTACTACAGCTACTTCACCTGAACTAACAAAGAGGATTAAATCTGCGCAGATCCTGGAATCCTGTTTGATACCTGCTTCTGCAAATGGCTCCTTTACTATTCAGTCTGTGATCGCCTGGGCCCCCCATACACCATACAGCACCTGTGTTCGGGACTTTTCCTGAAATTAGTTATTGCAATTCTGGATTACAAAGATCCTTATGCTGTTTTTTGCTTAGCTGGAGCTGCTTAGCCATTTGGTACTTAGGGGGTCATTCAGACCCGTTTGCGAGCAAAGGACGCTCGCAAACGTGTCGATGTTGCCCCACTGCGCATGCGCACGACGGAGGGAGCTCCGTCGTGCGCATGCGCGAGACCCGGATAGCGACGGGCTCTCCGTCGCTCCGGGTCTCGCACCAAAGGGGGCGTGCTGTCGATGTTGATTGACAGCACGCCCCCTTTGGTGGGCGTGACTGCCAGACGGAGGCGTTCCATGGGAATGCCTACCGTCTGAGTCTGGCCCCACTGACATCAGTAATGGATGTCAGTGGGAGTGATTTTGGCTCTAATAGAGCCAAAATCACTTCCGGGCTTGCGGAAGCGAGACCCTACCGCAGGGTCTCGTCGCAAGCCCGATGGTCCGCTACCATCTTTTTGGCCGCTCGCATAAGCTGTGGCTGGGCACCCACAGCTATGCGAGCGGCCAGGAAGCCGATCCAAATTTAGCTGGGACGGCCCTGATTCAGAGCGAGCGCTCTGGTCAGAGCGTTCGGCTCTGAATCAGGCCCTTAGTTACTACAAGATAAGTCTTCCCAGCTGTTTCTGCGGTGATCCAACAATTTCCTTTCCAATTAATCCAAGTACAGAGTCAGTTTCATGGTCTCCGGCTCTCCATTTTGTCTTCTTCTGGCTGTTTTTAGATGTCCTCAGTTGGTCGCTTTTATTATGCTGACGTTCTCCGGGATGTCCTGGCATGACTTTATCTATAGTGTCTGGAGAGGGATGATCCGCCTTCACTGATTTACTTATAATGGAGTCATTACTTTTATTGCCTATTACTCTTATTATATTGTTATTTTACTATGTATCTGTGTTATTTTATTTGCTGTGCTATATATGGTTGTAAATTGCAAAATATGCTGTAAGGTGGAACGCTATATCCGTATAATGCGGGGGAGCTGAGCTTAGCCTAGCTTAGGACCATTACGTTTATTGCCCTTGTCACTCATGTGGCTCTTAAATTCCTTCTCTTGGGTTGGGGGGGTTTAGTTAGTGTTTGGGTATTTTCTCTTTTAAGGGATCCAAGTATGCCTGGGTTGGGGTTAGGCCATACAGGGTGGGGTGTTATGGGGAGGTTTGATTTCTATTTATTTACTTTGGGTATATGTATGTTTTTGATATTTGGATAGATGTGGATGCTTTTTATTATGATATTCCCTGTTGCTTTGTTATGGGATCCTTATATTAAGATTGGTAGTGCTGGGGTATCTGTATTATTTAAGGGGGGGGGGGGAATAAGGATTATATACTGTAGTTCTCTTCTCTCCGGACTCACTGGCATGAATGGTGCCTTCAA